>OU862930.1:7396024-8051129 GCA_917880885.1 Limnephilus marmoratus
AGTGGTGTTTTACAAAGTTTGTTTTTTTCATTTAATATATAATGTCACACCACAACGTATTTGCTTCCTTCGATAAAAAAAAATGTATATGCACATGTCGGGATTCGACCCAGTGACCTTCGGATTGAGAGTCAAGAGACTTACCCCTCGACCACGGAGGCCGTCAAATACTAACAAAACTTGAATATGACTTTCACAGAACCAAATTAACTTTGAAATTTGAAGAATCGTTCAAAATCTGTGAAAAAACTGGCCCTTAGCATTCATAGGCTTGCTTAAAATTAATGACAATTTTAGAGAAATATTGTAAAATTTGACCACTTACTAATTAAAAATAAATATTTACCTAGTTATGCATAATTGTAAACAAAATTTTAGTTTAAGTATAACCCCGGTATGAAAGACAACCATACAAATATGAATGAATGAAATGAAATGGCCCTAACTCTTTAGGATCGTGTGTATATATTGCGAGTACCTACTTTGTTGGGTGACCTGACAATTGACCCCCGACACTTAACCCCCTGGCAGTTGGTCCCCCGGGAGCGAATCCCCGAGTTGGCCTCCGGAAATTATATTTATTAAAAAAATGTATTCAAATTTTACCAATGAACATCAAACCTAATCCAAATAAAGAATACCTTTTATAATTAGCTGGTATGGACAGCTAATTAAATTGCGGCCCGTTCTAGAGTGGAAGATACTCTCAGTATCGTCCCGGTGTAGGACCGCCATTCTGAATTGAAACGTTGCTTGAAATGGCTTTAGGCATATTTGGAGACCAGATCTGAAAAGCCAGGTACTTCCCCAACATCACCTTTTCCATCTCCTTCCCCCCCCCCCCCACTACCTTCAGCCTCACAACATACCACAACTGGGGAAGAAATAGTCTCACTCCACACGGGAGCAGCTGAAGCTTTTGTGAGGTATTCACATAAAAAAACAAGCACACATGTGATAAGATTTTAGGTTTTCACGGCCAAAAGTATTTTTGTTATTAGTTTTTGGGATATTATGCCGTGTTGCGCTACCTCCTTCTCTAGCCAACGTTTCACACATCTGCCCTGATGATGGACACTGCAACGCTGTCCGAAACGTTGGCTAAAGAAGGAGGTAGCGCAACACTGCATAATACCCCAAAAACTAATAACAAAAAAAGCACACATGTGTTTACTCTGCTAGCTACTGACAGAGCACATTCAGAGGCTGGATTCTCCAAAAGCTATCAAGAGTTCTGCGTTATGCGTCATCTGCAAATGAAAACTTACCGTTCGTCTCGATGAACTTTGTCGAATGTTTCATTTATAGTATTGTAGTCAATCTAGAAATCTAAATTTTGACATAAGTTTTATCTTGATAATAATTTTTCCACTTGTAATTATAGGTAAGCATGCATTCTTGCCGTCATGCAGCAAGCGCCGTATTAATAAAGACAAATTTAAGACATATAATTTTTTTTTACTTTTTGTTAGCAAGAAATGATTCAAAACCATATTTATGAATTACTACGTGAAAACTGTTGGGAGAGGGGAAGGGGGGAGTCTTGGAATATACTACACGTAGTCACCGAAGGGAAAGGGGGTTAAAAATTGCAAAAAATGGGTCATGTAGTATGGGTACGGTTCCTAACTATGTACAACTGACTGGAATTAGGGGGATTTCGACCAAGGTTTGTACACATTTGACTGGGGTATTATTTTCTATGTAAGAGCGCCCTAGATATCGTTCGGTTATCGATTAAGTAGGACATAATCCAAAATCTAGTTTGAGGATTACTAATTCTTGGAGTGACACCACGTTATCCGCACCTGGTGCCACTCGTGCTAGCTACGCCACTCAGTGGCAGATCCAGCTTTGCGCCAGGGGGGGGGGTCACATAGCGCCAGGAGGGGGTCACATAGTTGTGGTGAAGTCACAAGAAGATATACGTAATTTAATTTTGATAATAATAGATACAAGTAAAAAATATGTAGTTTATTTTGATAATAATAGATACAAAAAATATATAAAAAATTATGTTTAACAATTTTAATTAGTGGTCCACCTACGTCCTGGACCAAGCCCAGGGGGGGGGGGTCATGACCCCATGACCCCCCCCCCCCCCTGGATCCGCCCTTGACGCCACTGGTGCATATACCCATCTATCCCAATAATTAGGAGAGTTCGAGTTGGATCACTTTAAACTTTCGCCAACTTGTTTGTGTTGTGGTGTACTGTTTCGTAGGAATACTAAAGGGGTAAGAGGGCACTGAAAGTGCTGTGCCAGCTATTTGTGATTTGGAGACGTAATTTTTCAACCCTTAAAATAATTTAAAAACTCCAAATACAACAATAATCATTTTTAAATGTGTTTTTCACAAATTTATGTGTGAAAATATTTTTTTTGCATTTGGATAGGTCAATTTAAAATTTAATAAATAGTTTTGATAAAAAAATGTTTACCTAATTACTCATTCATAAAAAATACTTGAAATTGCGAAAACAGCATATTAGTCCAAATTAATCTTAGTGCCTGTGGAACTATGACAACTCCAACTGGAGTAAGTAGCGAGAACGAAGGGATTAAAATATAAGTTATAACACTCACAAAACAAGGAAAAACGCCTCAAGCGAAATTTTTATCCCCAAATTGGGTACCCGTGTGGGGAGCGTAAAGGGAGAGCAATATGAATTGTCACAATCATAAAGGCGTTGAAAAAGCGACGTAGATGAAAATTTTTCTACGTCGGAGGGCAAACCTATTGATTGATTTTGATTTTTATTTTTTGGAAAATATAACAACAATATTTAGACGGAAATCTTTAAGTATTCTTTTAGTAGTAGTTACCAACTCAAAACTACAAATCCGTAGTACTTATACCTGCCAGCGGCATCTTGTAACGCGATCTGGTAACTTAAGTCCTGTCCATCCTTTTGCATTATTGGCTACTTGCTCGAATTCGTTTCTACTACAAAAGTAGCTTTTTAACAAACTTCAAGTATGAAGATGGTTTTGCCTACGGCGTGGCATCAGAGTTGCACTCTTAGCCGGATTCTTAAATTTCAATCTCACAGTATCTGACATATTAATTAACAACACATTTTAAGATTGGTAATCTGACCAGGCTAATGTGGAATAAGGTGAAAAGATATTGCCTGAGTTTTTTATAAACTATTATTTTAAAGGACAGTTTATTCATACCAGGATGGTTACTTCTACAAACTCCACAAGCTGCAGCACTGGGGTCCTCCTTCGGATTTAATATGTTCGTCTCGCACATAAACGGAAGGGACAATGAGGCACATGGTACAGTTTGCAGCTGCAAGAACCCGCGTGGGGTGTCCTTGTGCTGCAAGAATGCCCCACATTGATCTGTTCCACTGGAGGGGCTCTCGGTGCCCCAGTTACTGTAGCCTGCCTCAGAGAGGGTCCTTCCTAAAAATACAAATTTTAGCCTTCATATTAAAGACGAAATTGTTCGAACTGGTTTTTCTTTTGTTTATTTTTTCTTTTATGTACAGTGCCCGGTGCTGCCCACCGGATTGTGTGTGGTCTTTCGCTGTCATGAGCTGATTACTCATGACGGCTGCTGTCATTTTGGATTACTTTATTTTTTATTTTTTGTTGATGTTACTAACAACTTGTTTGACTGTCCATGAGGCTCACTGCTTTTGCATTGACACCTCCATGGGCTTTAGAATTGTAGAGATTGACCATTACAGTACAGTCCTGTAGGCGCGTCCGCATACCGCTACCTAACACAGTATGAGGGGACATTGAAGGTCTAGATTCGTTACATTAAATGTAGAGTCGTTTATTCAAAAAAAATTAGATTCTTGCGAGAACTCCGAAGGGGCGACCATAAGTTGCCTATACCGGGGTGGGACAGTGGTGGGTACTTCAATGTTCGAACTGGTTTCAGCACAAATATGATATCCCCATTTGTGAAATATTGTGTAAACTTGACAACCAACCCCGAACACTACATCGGTTGGTACGTTGGTAGGAATGGGAGATGGAATTATCCTGCGGGTGGCGACATTGGACCGGCCTGGAAGGGTAGCTAGCTCAAACAAGACAGATCACTGAGACAAACCATTTATAACTATCGATAGCTCTTGTTGTTTGTTTGAATACACGAACTGTTTAAAAGTGCCCAGTGTTTAATTCATCACTGTTTATAATTGTAATGCCAAGAGAAGTTGGTTAGAAGAAGTACTTGGACATTATTTAGTTTGGATCACAGCACGTAGCACTCGGAGCCATGTATAAAGCCATACGGCTTTTCGCAGCAAACAAATAATTTTAATTAGTAATCTTTTTGCAGAGTTAAGAAAAGTGTTTCCGTGGTTACATTGGACTGCTGAAGAAATGGGGAGAGCAATGTAAAGTAAATAAGTGGCTGCAGGCAAATCATATTAAAGTGCACACATTTGTAGGTATGTATTTGTGCACTGCACACCGATACAGTCGAAAAATTCCAAAAAGCTCCCTCACAGTCCCTTACCAGTCTTACCCCACAAGTGCCCAAATATACTGGGTGGTTAGCGACATTTAAATTCTTACACTCGCGAAATAAATATATAAAGGTAGATGTCCGGAATCTCGTGGTCAAGAGGGAAACTGGTGAAGAATGAACATCACAATTGGATTCAATTTTCCTGCTGGAGAGATCAAAAGGGCTTCCTCAAGCAATCTCTTCCGATCCGGCCTGCCATGCAATTGGTGGGCAGACGCATCCGCCACCAATACGCGGACAAATCTCACCCCATGAACCCGGGCGCCCCTACTAAGTCACCCTTACTAAGTAGCAAATCACTTGGCGTGACTTATGACAAAGGGGTTGGTGGTCCAACAAATGGTTGCCGGTACCCCTCTCCGCACCCCTCTCCCAAATTAATAATAATTTATTGATACTTAATCACTTCACCACTATTTACTTCCTTCGATGTAAAATATAACAGATTCGCACTTATAAACTTTATTTGGGTACGGAGGAAGGAGAAAAAGTACTACGAAGAAAAAAGGTGCAAGGGGTGGTAGGAATCTGAAGGTCAGTGTGTTCAGGAGTGGTGGACGTATGTATCTATTCCTCCCACTGCGGGACAAGGCGATGGATTGAGAGAGCCCGGCTGGAGAGATCAAAAGGTCTACCTCAAATGGCCTCTCCCGATCCCGCCCGCCACGCAGTAGGTGGACATCAGCCGCCAAAATTAAGAAAAATCAAACGCTATGAACCAGTGCACCCCTGCTAAGTCACCAAACTTAGCAAACCACTGGGATAACCAACACCTATGGCAGAGGTGTTAGTTTTCTAATAAATGGTTCCCGGTAGTACCCATACCCGCCTTCCAAATTGATGTATTAAATAATAAAAAATAGTGTTATACTCACCATCGATTGTTCTGTATTGCTTTGTTATCAAATTGTTAATGCCGACCAAAAAGCCTTCCATATAAAAGTCATAACTAGCTCGGGTATATTTTAAGAATATGTCAGAGGCGAGTTTGGCTTCCTTAGCACTGTTTAATACAATTAGGTGTGCTTGTTCATTTGCACACACTTTGTATGCGTCGATCCAGGTTTTAGCAGTGGTATGAAGTTTGTAGCAACTGTGTGGCATTATTGGATCATTTTTATATCCTGTAAAAAAAATTATAGATAAAACGGTGTTTTAATGTATGAAATTTGTAGCAACTGTGTGGCATTATTGGATCATTTTTATATCCTGTAAAAAAAAAATTATAGATAAAACGGTGTTTTAAATGACATTTTTACAAGCCGTTGCTTGTGTCGTAATGGAGGGCTTAGCCAGCCGGGGAATCGAACTCAGTCGCCGTTATTATTATATTAGGGGTCAGTTGTTTCACAGTAGGTACTTGAATAGTTGCAGAATTTGAATCGAAGTTTCATAGTACTTGTGTATTAATTTTGAAATTTGATGGATTGTTCAAGTTCTGGCAAAAAACTAATTCTTAGAATTTTTCCATTACGTTTTACATTTACTAGTAATCCCTTACTACCGCATGTTAACAAAGCAGCCAGGAATGGTAAATTCACGTAATTTTCTAGATTAATATAATTTTTTTTAAATATTATGAATATTTTGTAAAACATTACACGATGAACACCAACATGTAAAAGGACAAATGCGAACAGTTTTAAAATGAACCTTATATTATTGTCTACACCTTGAATATCTTTGAAAAATAAACAATTTCAATGTAATATTTTTTCGTATGAAAAATCCCCTTAAATTTTGGTGTTTTTCGTTTCAAATAAAAGCTTGTTCGGTGATAAACAGGTTTTAAAAGTAACTGCTATTTTTTTTCAAATGAACGAAAATTTTAAATTCCGGAATATTATCCTTAAAATGATTTGAGCATACCTGAAGGACAAAAAGCAGAAACCGCTTGAGGTTTGGGTGATATCTTCCTCTCGCACATGAAGAGGAGCCGTGAATTACAGGACTTGTAGTTCAGTTTCTTTCCCAAGCCCACCATCATAGTCCCGCAGTGTTCTTCGTTATTACCGTTGTCGGGCTGTCCGTCCTGCCATTCACAATATCCCGCTTTCTCTAGCTTGTGTCCTACAATATCAACAAGAGAGGTACTTGAAAAACATTTTTTATTACTTGGAATATTCTTATCAAAAATATTTCTTGTTTTCTCAGGGGTTCCTCAGGGATCTAATTTAGGATCGCTCCTCTTTTTGATTTTTATTATCGATATAACGGAAATTATTCTGCATTCCAGATCATATCTCTTCACTGATGAATAAAAACTTTTTTTATTATACAATACTTTTGTCTGAAATTAGCCAGGACTCACACCTCTCGAAAGCCACGTAAAAACATTAGGTGAGAACTCTCATAGTTAGTTAGCTAAATTATCAACAGATGTCCGGAAGGTACAAGGCTGTGACCAGCCAAGGAGATTTTTTCTATAAATGGCGGTTTTTTAAAGGGATCTACCTCTTTCCTCTTCGTCGCTTCGCTGAAACTACATCTAATTACTAACTCCTTGGTCTGTCTCGGGTAGTTTTGTATCTTCCGATTATAAAAAATGTAATTGGAAATAGAACGAAATAAATCAAGAGTTCCTTAGAATTTGTCCTGAAGATGAGTCTTTATTTTACCGGTTCCTTACCTTAAAACTTTACATATGATCCTACGAGTCGGATAGTTTAACGCGAGTGATTAAATTAATAAAAAAGAACCAGCACTGAAGAAGGAACCAGAAATGCAGCCAGAATCCATCAAGCAGATTCCAGCATCCAGAAGACATCACGATAAAAAGGGCAAGTGACCAATCCATTCCATACTACCCACCTTACCATAAAAATCCTAAAAAAAAAAGAAAGCAAAAAATTTAATGACATCAATATTGTGCATTTCTCATAAAAAAAATTGTTGCAAGCCGGTATGAACAAGTTTACAAAAAATAACAAACATTGCAGCCGGCAATTAGAGTATCGCAAAAAACTACAACAATGTTATAAATTCCGGGAATAAAAGAAACTTTTTCAGAAATAATTATTCAAATTAACCGCGAAGCCGATAAAACAGTTTGTTGCTAATAATACTCTATGGGCGAAATTTAACGACTTGTCGATTATCGCAGATCGTGTTGTGACGGATTGAGAAGTTGTCAGTGTTTATTACAGTATTTATTAGTTTTAAACGGTTATTGTGATAAAATAATTGGATAACTCTGTAAATTGTAAGTACCTGATTTGATAAAAATGGATTTAAAAACGCTAATCGGTAAAAGGGGAATCTGTAAGGGGAAAGTCACGAGATTCAGAGAATTTTTAAACAAAATTTCGTTGACACAAAGTGAACTAGGATTACGTATAAAACATTTCGAGCTTTTAATGGATCAATTCGAGGAAATTCAGGATAAAATTGAAGCCTTATCTCCCGATGAGGGAGATCAAGAAAGGGCGAGCTTTGAAAACGATTATTTTGATGTTTTATCCAACGCTAAAGAGAGGTTAGGTTCGGACCATTCCGCAGGCAAAACAAACAACAACATTAACCTGCCGATAATAGAGTTACCAAAATTTAAGGGTGATTACTGCGAATGGATAGAATTCCGAGATGCGTTTATATCTTTAGTAGACAGTAATTCTAACCTAGATGCCGTTCAAAAATTTTATTATTTGCGTTCTTGTCTAAAAGGGGAAGCGCTTAAGCTTATAACAGCATTGCCAATGCAAGTTGACAACTATTTAATGGCCTGGGAGATGCTCACGGACAGATACGAAAACTAAAAAATAATTATAAATAATCATGTAAACGCGTTGTTTAAATTACCGGACTTAAAAGCAGAAAATCACGTCGCAATAAGAAGCCTATTGGACGAGGCACAGTTGCATTTAAAATCGCTAAATAAATTAAATATAGCTACAAAAAATTGGGATGTAGTATTGATTTATTTGTTATCAAACAAGCTAGATTCAAATACAAGGGCTCATTGGGAACAATACCCAACAAAAAACAATCTACCTACCTACGAAGAATTTATTAAATGTTTGTATACAAGGGCCCAAGTATTAGAGGCCTCATCAAATAACGAAAAAAGAATTAATCCGGGAAAAACGAATCCGCATAATTATAAAAAGGAAGCTATGGTTTCATTTTCTGCACAAAAATTAAAATGTTTACATTGCAACGATAATCATAAGATTTATTATTGCCGCAAATTTTTGGAATTGAAGCCAAAAGAACGAATTGATAAAATACACAAATTAGGCGCTTGTTTAAAATGTTTAAACTTCGGTCATAAATTAAAGGATTGCAAATCAAAATTTAATTGCCGTAAATGCGATGGCGTAAATCACAATACGTTACTTCATTTTAAACAAGAGGAGGAATCGAAACACGAAAGGGCATCAACATCTTCCGCGAAGGAAGCGCCTTTGGTAACAAATCATGCCGCGAAGGTAGAACCAAATTTCGTGTTATTGTCCACTGCCATCATCAACATAAAGGACGATGCCGGACAATCAATTCAAGCAAGAGCTCTATTAGATTCTGGGGCACAAACTAATTTTATAAGTAAGGAATTTGCAAAGAAATTGAAATCAAAAGAGAAAAGGGTCAACATTCCTGTTACGGGAATCCACAATAAGATTTTAAATATAAAATATAAAGTGGAATTCAATATAACTTCAAGCTATTCTGAATATAAAAGGAATATAGAATGCCTGATAATACCTGAAGTGACCAGTAACCTGCCACAAATTTCCTTTCAGAGAAAAGACGCGGGGATCCCTAGCGGTCTCCAATTAGCAGATCCGAACTTCAACATTACCAGCCCGATAGATCTGCTACTGGGAGCGGAGGTGTTCTGGGAAGTCTTGCATACCGATCGAATGAGAATTGGAGATGCTGGACTCACGCTACAAAGGACCGAGCTAGGATGGCTTGTCGCTGGACCTATCTCCACTCCGAAACCAAAAAGGCCAGTAAATTCCTGTAATTTATCCTTAAATTTATTGCATAAGCAATTAGAAAGCTTTTGGAAAATAGAAGAACTAGCTCCTGTAAAACATAGAAGCCACGAAGAAAGAGCATGTGAAGAGAGCTTCTTACGCACGCATGAAAGAGATGAGAAAGGACGTTTTGCGGTAAGATTACCGCTGCGGCCCAATATTAATCAAATGGGTGAAACCCTAAAGGTGGCTGAAAAAAGATTCTATAATATGGAAAAAAAATTTCTTGCCAATAAGGACCTGATGCTAGATTATAAAAAATTCATGAAAGAGTATCAGGAATTGGGGCATATGACGCTGTGCGAAGCACCGCCAAAAGATAAAATTTGTTATTATTTGCCACACCATGCAGTGATGAAGGAGTCTAGCACGACAACCAAAACCAGGGTCGTGTTTGACGGATCAGCCAAGTCATCAACCGGTATATCATTAAACGACGCCCTCATGGTAGGGCCAGTTTTACAAAAGGATTTATGTGCGCAATTATTATTTTTCAGAAAGCACCAGTATGCAATAACCGCCGACATCGAGAAGATGTATCGTCAAATATTGGTGCAGCCTGAGGATAGAGATTTGCAGCGCATAGTCTGGAGGGACTCTCCGGAAGAAGAAATCCGACACTATCAACTCAATACTGTCACCTACGGTTTGGGACCATCATCCTTTCTGGCTACCAGATGCTTGGAACAGTTAGGAACAGAAAATCAAGAAGCATACAGAAAGGTCAGTCGCATCCTCAAATACAACTTTTATATGGATGATTTGATAACTGGCGACGAAAATGAGGCAGATTGTCTCACTATTAAGCAACAGTTGAGCAGCATTTTGGCATCTGCTGGCATGAATTTACGAAAATGGCGATCAAATTTACCCTCTATAAGTTCGAAACCAGAGAGTGATACAGATATGATTATTACTGATAACCCCAAGGAAAAGAAAATTCTAGGGTTGTCATGGAATAATCAGCAGGACTATTTTCAGTACATTGTAGAGCCCTTAGAAGCCTGCGTTAAAAGCAAACGCCAAATGTTATCATGTATCGCCTCTACCTTTGACCCATTGGGACTGATAGGGCCAATAACTTTAGTCGCAAAACTGATAATGCAAGGTTTGTGGCAAACTAAGATTCAGTGGGACGAAGATGTTCCATCTGAACAGATGAATGCGTGGAATTCATACATAAATGAATTACCTCTTTTAAATAATTTAAAAATACCGAGAAAGGTAATTTGCAAACATCAAGTTAAACTGCATCTGCATGGATTCTGTGACGCCTCGGAGAGGGCCTATGCAGCATGTATATATATATTGTCTACTGATGAATCGGGAAACACAACTTCTTATTTAGTCACATCAAAATCAAGGGTGGCACCGTTGAAAAGCATATCACTACCAAAGCTGGAGCTTTGTGGTGCTGTTTTACTCACAAAATTAGTGAACTATGTCAAAATAGCTATGAACTTAAATGAAATAGATACAACCTACTGGTGCGATTCCATGATAACGCTATTCTGGATTCGTGGACAGCCAGCAAGGTGGAACACATTTGTGGCCAATAGGGTAGCTGAAATCCAAGAGTCCAGTCAACCCGCACAATGGAAACACGTAAGATCGGAGGATAATGCGGCGGACGTTTTATCCAGAGGCGCGACGGTGTCGCAGCTACTAAAGTCTGACATTTGGTGGCATGGACCCACCTGGTTGATTTCAGGCGATTACCCGATTACCAGCAGTGAAGTTACGCCGTTGGATCTACCAGAAGAAAGATTAAAACTAACTTTAATTTCAGCCGTAAAACAGGATTGGGAAATATTTTCCAGATACTCTTGCTTAACCAAATTGCAAAGGGTGACAGCTTATATTTTAAGATTTATATTTAATTGCAGAAATTCCTTGTCCAGGCGTAGCGGAGCACTAACTGTTTACGAATTGGAGAATTCACTTCACTTATTAATATCTCGTGCACAATGTTTTGCATTCCCCGAAGAGACGAGGGCCTTACAAGCCGGGGTAAATGTAAAGAATAGTAGTAGGTTAAAGTCATTAAATCCTTATTTGTTTAAGGATTTAATCCGGGTGGGGGGTAGGTTGTCCAACGGAAAAATGATATCGGAAAGCCAACAGCACCCCATAGTACTACCATCACATCATAAACTAAGTGAGCTTATTGTCAGGCACTACCATTATTTATATTTACATGCAGGAACGCAGGCATTGTTAGCATTATTAAGAATGAAATACTGGCCGATTATGGGTAAAAATTTAATTAAAAAGGTTCTCAGATACTGTATTATATGTTTTAGATGTAACCCAAAAACAGAGCAACAACTGATGGCGGACCTACCTGCCGAACGAATAACGGAAGGTCGCGCATTTCAATCATCAGGCGTGGATTTCTGCGGCCCCATTTTGATCAAATCAGGTGTTAGCCGTAAGACTCACAGCGTAAAATCTTATATATGTCTATTTATATGTATGGTAACCAAAGCAATACATCTGGAACTAGTAATGTCTTTAAGCACTGATAGCTTCTTAAATGCGTTTAAACGTTTCATCTCGCGAAGAGGGAAATCCAGTAAAATGTTTTCAGATAACGCCACTAATTTTAAGGGCGCGAATAATGAATTAAGGGAAATATATGAATTTTTGGAAAATTCAAATGAAAAAATTGATAAATACTTAGCCAATTTATCTATTCGCTGGAAATTCATACCAGCAAGGGCTCCGCACTTCGGGGGACTTTGGGAGGCAGGGATCAAATCAGTAAAATATCATTTGAAAAGGGTAGCAAACGTTTCACTATTAACATATGAGGAATTCAGTACTGTATTATGTCAAATTGAATCATGCTTGAATTCCCGTCCCCTCTGTCCGCTGTCCAATGACCCCAAAGACCTAAAACCTCTCAGTCCTGGTCACTTTCTCATTGGAACGAGTTTAGCAGCGATCCCGGAGCAGAATTTGCAGAATGTAGCAGTCAATAGATTGAATCATTACCAAAAATTAAACCAACTAATACAGTCTTTTTGGTCGAGGTGGCGCAAAGAATACTTGGCTGAGCTGCAGACCCGGACGAAATGGACTGGCAACAACCAAAGGCAGCTGCAACCAGGCCAGATGGTCATTCTGAAGGAAGACAACGAACCTCCTTGTTTTTGGAGGCTAGGACGAGTGCACGCTGTACATCCCGGGCCTGATGGAAGAGTACGAGTGGCTACCATCATCACAGCACAGGGAACGGTCCAGAGGGCAATATCAAAACTATGCCTGCTTCCAATTGAGGACAACAAATGTGAAGACCATCTACCCGAGATGGACCAGGGAGAATAAGAAGCGACCCAGTAGCGCCAACACAGTGTGGCGCCCCCAAGCAAGACAGAATAACCAGAATAACCAGATTCTATAACCAGACTTTAAATTAATAAAAAGTACAAATTAAAGCGAAAAACAATAAAAAATTAATGAAAAAAATGCAAACAAAAGTGTAAAACAATAAAAAGGCAAAATGAATAAAGGTGGTAGAGGTCGTGACCTCTTGTGAAACTCGTGTAAAAAGAAAAACCAGATTGAGTGAAAATTAAAGGTTATAAGCTAACCAAAATAATAATAATAATAAAAAAAAAAAAAAAAACACTGCAAGTGCCCACATATATTTAATGTTAGACATTTAATAATATTTACAATAAAATTGGCTGTCCTGGAAGGAAGACTTGGTCCCGTCCTCATTGTATTGTGTTTGTCCTAAAATTGAATGTGTAATTTATTGTTATAACTCATTGATTTAATTTTTAACTTTGAATTTTTAGCTAGAGCATGTAAATATGAATTTGTTAATTGCACAATTTAATCTGGGGTGAAATAGTTAAAGTTTAAAAAAATTGTGAGCTATTTTTAGTATTATAAGTAGTATATTTTTGTTCATTTTAGTTTAATAAAAAACTCAATCCTCACCGTTTTTTGGCTGGGAATATGTCTGAAATTAGCCAGGACTCACACCTCTCGAAAGCCACGTAAAAACATTAGGTGAGAACTCTCATAGTTAGTTAGCTAAATTATCAACAGATGTCCGGAAGGTACAAGGCTGTGACCAGCCAAGGAGATTTTTTCTATAAATGGCGGTTTTTTAAAGGGATCTACCTCTTTCCTCTTCGTCGCTTCGCTGAAACTACATCTAATTACTAACTCCTTGGTCTGTCTCGGGTAGTTTTGTATCTTCCGATTATAAAAAATGTAATTGGAAATAGAACGAAATAAATCAAGAGTTCCTTAGAATTTGTCCTGAAGATGAGTCTTTATTTTACCGGTTCCTTACCTTAAAACTTTACAACTTTGGTTAGGAGTAGGGTTTAGAGTAGATCGGTGGTTTGGAGCCCACACCAAGTGAAATATTCCCTCATGTTGGAAAGGTTCAGAAGAAATTTATGAGATTTTTTATCTGAGGGAGTATCTCTTTACCTACTATCCGTGGCTCTATCCTACCAACTTTCTCTTAGCATGCTTGGTATGAACCATATACGGTTCAGAAGAGATATGCTCATTGTTACACATTTCTTCAGACTGATTCGTGGATGGTTCGAAAACTCGGCTATCATGGAGAGCATTAGTTTCTATGTTCCCGATGGTTACCTCCGTCACCGACAGCGTAGACTATTTTATCTCCCTGCTTGCAGAACTAACTTGCCAATTGTTATGTTAAATAGAATCACTTATTATATATATGGATATCGATATGTTTAACATCAATGAAGCAAAATTCAAATGGCGAGCTTTGTTGCTGTTAGTGTAAATCTGACTTAGAAATGATAAAAGAACAAAACATGTAATACTGTAAAAAATCTACTGATTAATAAACGTTTTATTTAGTATTATTATTAAGGTGGAGTTCAAAAACCTCTGTATATTGCAAGGTATTTGTGAATGGTCTCCAAGAATTAGGAATCAAATAAGTATATAATATCTAAATCAGTTTGTTTGTGAAACATACGCCAGCTGTGTCTTTACAAAACTTAACAAACCTTGCTGCCGCTACTGAAACGGGGTAGGTTTTCTTGTGCAATCTGAGATAGACATAGATAGAACACAAAACCAGATTGTGTAAGCACAAAGTTGGTAAATTGCCACTTCCAGGAATTTGTTCCATTCATACAAACAAAAGTGAAATACAAATAGATATTCATGTATTTAAAAAGATTATTTAATGTGAATGCTGAATCGGTAACACTGTAATAAAATTGAGGTAGGTCTTCATATGTCCACATCTGCAAGGCTCAAGAAATAATGATGATTTATCATTGACTAGGTACTAAGAGCGTTAAAAAAATAATGTTAATTTAATTAGGTTTAATATGTAAACTTTGAAGCATACCATCGATTGTCTCATATTGCCCTGGGAGAATCAAGTTATGAAATCCAAGCCAAATATTATTCCTGTCAAAGTTGGTATCCAGTGAGCTGCCAGCGTATTCATTAAATAAGTCCAAGCAGTGTTGAGCCTCCTCGGCGCTGTTAAGGACCACGAGATGAGCTTGTTCGGCCGAACAGACTTCATAAGCATCGTACCAGGTCCTTGGGATGCGGTGGAACTTGATACAATGATCGTCTAATGTTGTAGACTTTTTATATTCTGGAAAAAATTCAGTGTGATAAAAAAGTATTTTAAACCGCACAAAGAAAATTAATCTGTGTAATTGCTTATCGTGAAGGTTTACCCGATCAATTTCTACAGAGATATAATTTCGCACTATAAACCATACTCAATGACAGCCAGACGTAAACTTTCTGATGTATTGCTCTCATGCAAAATTATCATGCATTAATTGTTACAGCAAACATTTTATCCCAAATTAACATTAATTAACTACACCAAGAAAATTCTTATTACACAAAGGTATGATATTTCTCTCCTATACAACAAACAATTTGGGAGGCGGGAATGGGTACCGCCGCCCCGGGAACCTTTATTGGATAACCAACACCTCTGCCATAGGTCACCCCAAGTAGTTCGCTACGTTTGGTGATTTAGCAGGGGTGCCCGGGTTGATGGGGTGAGGCTTGTCTAGGTCTTGGAGACGGACGACCAGGACACACTGAACCCCAAATTCCTACCCGCACCTAAAACCCTTTTCCTTCCCAGAACTCTCCTCTCCTGCCTTTCCTTAAAAAAACCCCAAAGATGACTTAGGCCCTGAGGGAAATTATTTTCCTCAGGGCCTCCTGTGTGGAGCTCATGTAAAAAAAAAAAAAAAAAATTAAAACACTATGCGCTAAAATATGAAGACAGTTCAACGACCAAATAAAACACAAAAAGCCTACCATCCATCAATCATATAAAGGTGATAACGTGATGACGCCCTTTATATAAAAAGAGTTAAAAACCAAATCGGTGTGTCGTTTACACAGGCGCCAATAGAAAAAATACCCATATTTTTGGTCAATTATTTTTTTTTTTGTTTAATTTATTTGCTAAACATTCGTGTTTGTAAATTTTGGGCACCATGCCTGTTTTACTCACTTAAATATTAAAATGATAACAAAAATAATAAATACGTAATTTGAAGTTGGAGTTGTACGACAAGGTTTACAAACAATTATAAAATTGTTCATTATAATAAATTAAATGCGAACGGGTTGTTTAAAAAGTTTGAACATTTCATCAAAAAGTTGAAGTTATTTTTTACATTCTGTGTAAGTACCATTCGAATTCTGTTATTATATTCAGTTGCTTCACTAAAATAATCAATAGAACTTACGCAGAACGCAAATATTAACTTAAAATATTTGGCGAATTGTTAATTTATTTTCAACAATCCGTATAAGCATTGTAATATTAAATTATATGATGGATACCGCTTTGTTATTTGCACAAAATTCATACAAAATCTTAAAATTCCCGTGGGGTACGAGGAAACCAGATGCTTATAATATCGAATGCGATTGTTCTAGTCGAATATTACTAAAAAATTACATTAGTGTTTTTTACACTAAATAAAAATTTTCCATACCTGGGTCATAAGTTCCACATTCCACATTAACTGTCAGAGTGCTGAGGGCTTTCTTACAGATAAACCGGCTGGCCGCCTCACAGGGTACGTCATGATATTGCCCATTTCGAAGAATCTGCACGCAGTCTTTTCCCTCGTCCGGGTTGGGGTCTGGATGATTCAAGTATAACTCTGACTTTGGAATGCCTATAAAGAATTAAGAACGAAAATAATTATATTTATTATTAAGAGGCGACAAGAATTTCACAGGAAAATTTTTGAAATCACACAGGAATTTTTTTTATTTAATATTTTTTCAGATTTTGAATATCATTTCATACACTGCTTTGTTTGATGTATACATTTTGTAAATATTTCTCATTGTAAGAATCAAAATCTAAACATACATACACTTGAAAAAAATAAACAGCATAAATAAATAAATACTTATATAAATAAATAAATATTGTATAAAGAAAGCATATTCTTCACAAGATACGGGCAAACTTTGGATACACGATATCCGGTCATAATATTATTATTATATATTTTTTAAACTTGATGAGTTAAACCTCAAATGGAAGTTTTAAATTAAATGAAGACAATATAAGCGAAACTAAATCAAAAATCTGAAAACAGAAAAATTAGCAAAAGATTCGGGAACATCTGAGACTCGAACCCAGGACCTTCCCCCTGCCGGAGCGTGACTCTACCAACTGAGCTAATGTGTCCTTATCCGATTCGGTCATATTCAACAGTGTCAAAGGTAAGGCACATTGGAAATTGAAGACGTTTGAACTCGAACGCCATATCTGTCAGAATAAGTGGTATTCGTGGAAGTAGTACGTCTTCACCTTTATGAGGCCCAATCAAAATTGTTGCTTCGATTAGATAATTTATTATTTTTTAATTACTAATCTGGCGCCATTACATAAATAAGGCTGATTGATGTTTGGAAAAGCTGATGTCATTTCAGAAAATGGTTATATTATATAAAAAATATTACATTATGAAAAATTTCAATGGAATTATTATTCCTAGCCATTTACAAAGCTAGAGTACGTAAAATCGACTGCACTACAAAAACAAAGATGGCAAAAACGCTCTTTCAGGTTTCCATGCTGAAACGAGTGAAAGCAGTTATTGAAGCCATAAGGGAAGATATTTCCTATTAATTTGCATAATGGTTGTTAAATAATTTTGTAAAAATATTATTTTACAAGCAATAAATATGGTTTTACCACAATAATTGACAATTATTCCAATAATTTGCACAATACACATTTGTAAATAAGAAATTAAAAATAAAAAAAATACCATTGATTGCCACGTAGTTCTGTTGTATGAATAAGTCATGTATCCCAATCCACACATTGCTAGTGGTGCTGGCCATATAAGTTAGCAACGACATCACCTCTTCCTCAGATGTTGGCACCACAAGCTCAGCGCCTTCCAAGGAACACTTGGACACCGCCTCTCTCCAGCCCAGCGCAGCTTTGTGTTCTTTAAAGAACGCTTTATAAGCGGCGACGTAAAAATAATCATCTCTGAAGAATGGATCAGGGTCTTCGGCTGATACGACTAGAATAAAACTCAATGTTGAAAATATTTGCTGCTAACTGTGAAATTGTGAGAGGTTTATTTAAAAAGTATCAATGTGCCCTTGATGTTAATGGCAGATGACAGTAAAAATAAAAACCTAGTGGTTAGCCAGTGGAAGTGACTAGCGACAAACCGTGAAAGAGGTAGGTTGAATGTGTTGAAGTCGATTGAAGGATGGGAAGGTTGGAGGGCTGGAAAAGAATGACAGGGGACGATAGATCAATGAAAAATCTCCCGAGAACTTTAAAACAGAAACCCAATCTCATACCATTAAAAAATATCACAATGGATCCTTACTTACTTAGAAACTATGACATGTATATAAAATTTGTTACCTAAGTTGAATTGTATAATTTTAATAATTATTATTATCAACCTAACAATTCTAAAATATGCTATTATTATTATTACTGTAAATAACCATTGATACATTTATTAACCATGATATATAAAAATTGTAATTTAATAATTTAATAACTTATAATTTAATTTATTTAACCACGATACGTAAAATTGTAATTTAATTTAATTTATATAATTTAACAACTTAAGATTTAATTTATCAACCATTTTATAATTAATTCTAACCTGTAAACTTCACCCGCTATAATACAGGGACATCCCTTGCATGGCGGATGAATTAACACGGAAATCTATACAATGTACAAAGGTCTTATAATAAACTAGCTGGTCCCGGCATGCGTTGCTATGCCATTTAATAAACAATTGTTTCTGTTGAGTGTCCTTTCCCATTCGTCCCGTTCCCCTTCCGCCTCCCTTTCTTCTCCTGCATCCTCTTCCCCTCTCGCGTTCCCACTCCTTCACCTCCACCTTCCATCTCCCCACTCCACTCCCCCCCCCTTCCTCCGTACCGCTAACCACCCTTTCGAGTTCCCCTCCCATTCCCCTCCCGCTTTCCCCTTCCACCTTCCCCGCCTTCCTTCTTCCCTTTCTCGCTCCCTCGTCCCGTCAATCCTCCTCCCTCGTTCCATATATTCAATCACAGTACATTCGGTTTTTAAACAGTCCGCGTGCCACCTTTTACAATTTTTATTCAAATTTCCATTTTTCATGTATATTAAATTTGTTACCTAACATAGGAACCTATTTAAAATATCTAAAATTCTTGATTCGATTCAAACTATTAGAGGAGTACCTACTTTAAATAAATTTATCAACTTAAAGATTTTCAAAAATAGAATTTTATTTTACAATATCATTGTTTTACAAAATGTCATTTTCAAACACGCGAACTGTTAAACGTGCGGGTTTTCTGAAATTATCCAATTTTCTGCGAAATTTTCTTAATTTTTCTCCCCGTAAGAACCATCCTCGAACTTCAAGGAATATTCTAAAAAAAGAATTAGCGAAATCGGTTCAGCCGCTCTCGAGATTTTCGCTTACCAACAAATTTAGCGATTCATTTTTATATTATTGATAAATAAATAAATATTCACGGCGGAGATCAAACTCCATTCCGAAATGTAGCGCGGTGATGATGGGTAAACGCTATTTAATTAAGCTTCTCATATAACAAGAATGTAGAAATATTTAGTGCCTACTTACCTTCTACACAAGATATGCATAGAAATCCCAGAAGGAAAAGGAGACCGCGACACATTTTACAATTAACTAATGCCCTTCTTTTTCACCAACAAGGATTAATCAGCGACTCGACCAGAAAATGGTGCTAATGAGAATGATTTATTTCTGGAGAGAACACCATTTATTTATACCCAGAGCGTATTTTAAATTTTGTGATAAAATTTTAACCCGTGGCATGGTGAAAAAAACTTGAGTTATAATTTTTTTTATCAAAAAAAAACCTCTTTTTGAAAACCGTTTTTTTGGGTAAGTATATAAAAATATATCAACCGGTAATGGCTCCTTAGGACTTTAAATATTTTATGTACTTAATAAAGTGGTTTTCCATCCCATTTGTATTTCGTAAGCGCAGTTTTATATTTGAAATTTAAGCCCGACTAGGCAAATTTTTGGTTACATGACAACTCAGAATCAACTCAACTCAACATCTCTATGAAAATTCAATAAAAGCTATGAATAAAAAGGAAAAGTAGCCCATAATCTAACAAAAGGTAAACAATTTTTTATGAATTTTTCCATCACTTTTCAAATAAGGTGGATGAAATCATTCTGAATCGTCTGGTCACCAAATATTTGGACCAGGAACTCCCCCCACAAGGCATTTCTAGGTTTGGGATGAGCGGTTGTCTTATTTTTCGACTGTTATTTAACACTTACTAGATTTAAGGAACCCGTTCATTTGACGGATTAAACTTTTCAGATTTAAAATACAGAAAGAAAACACCATTTTTATTTCATCGCATCAATATTATTTATCTGAATTGATTTTCTTTGTCTGCCTTCTAATTTCACAGCTATGAATAATGTATTTATGTGTGTTATTGTGAATAGGTAAGTATTTCTAGGGAAACCTGTCAAATTGACGTGTTAACACTGTTAACTAAGTTGTGACTCGTTTTTAGTGAACAAAAGGCCTCCGTGATCGAGAAGTAAGGCTCTCGACTACGAATACAGCGATCGTGGGTTCAAATTCGCATTGTCTCACAACTAATAAAAAAAAAAAAATTTATGTAATAAATTTGCAGCACAGGGTGAAAGATACTCTCGGCATTGCCCTGGTGAAAGACCGTCAGTCAAAATTTACCGCTGCCCCGGAAACCATTTATTGGAGAACCAACATCTGCCATAGGAGGTCACCCCAAGTGGTACGCTGGTGACTTAGTAGGGGTGCCCGGCTTCATGGGGTGAGATTTGTCCGGGTCTTGATGCATGGCACTAGCTGCATGGCATGCCACATCGGGTGAGGATGGTTAAGGGAGTCCCTTTGACTTCTCCAGCCATACTCTTTCGGAACATCGCCTTGCACCACAGTGGGAGGGATGGATTCATACGTCCGTCATTCCTAGACACACAGTCTCACAGATTGCTACCTACCACAAATATCCTTATCCTTCCCAGAACTTTCGATCTTTCCTTTCCCAAAAAGACCCTCCACAAAAGAAAGAATGAGTTCATTAATTTCTGTTTTATTTATTTATTTATTTATTTATTTATTTATTTATTTATTTATCTATAAAATGTATGTTTACAATTACATTATACGATGCCTGTCTCACTAGGGTATACCTGTGTTGAGACAGGCGTAGAGGTACATAAATGAGTATCATACATAAGAAAATTTAATTACAACATAAGAATATTTTAGGTAAGATACATACTGATTTATACAATTCAAACAGAAAGTTGATTAAAATTGAGTGTTAATATCATAAAGAGAGCATTATATAGGTGAAGGAAGAGATGAATAAAGTAGTACATCTTTTCGAATCTATATAGGGAGTTATATTATACATATAGGACTTTACTATTTTAAGTTCTTTAATAAGGGTAAGGACATACGTGAGATGGTAATTCTGTCTATTTGTACTCTATTTTACAGATGTTAGCAGTAGTGTGGCGTCCAATACTCATAATCCATTTCTTTATATCTTGTTTGTATTTGGTCTTTGATTCGGTTTGTCTAATCGTGGCTGGAAGTGTATTGTGTAGTTTGCAAGCTATGTATTTGAAGTGTTTTTGTCCAAAGGTGGTTTTAGAAAAGGGAGTTTGGAGAAGTTCTTTATTTTTGGCTCGTGTATTGTGTATCATTTGTGTTGGTTTGTATAGGATTTTGTTGTTTTTATGTAAATAAAGTAAGATGGATTTTGCGTAGAGCTGTTTAATGTCCATAACGTTGAAAGTATTGAAGATCGTATCAGTGCTGGTAGTGAGAGGAAGTTTAAGAATTATTTTTATTATTAGTTTTTGTGCTTTAATAATGGGTTCGAGGGCATTAGAATAAGTGTTACCCCAAGCTAAAATTCCGTATTCGATGTGAGATTGGCACAGTGAGAAATACACTGTTTTTAAAAGTTGTAGATTAAGGAAATTGCGCGATTGTTTGAAAAAGTAAATAGATTTACGGATTTTGTTTGTAGTGTTAAGTATATGTTGCTTCCAATTTAGATGTGTATCAAAGGTTAATCCTAAATATTTGATAGTTGCTACTTGTTCTAGGCATGGGCAGTTGCAATTCCGGTTCAGAGATGAGTTATTACATTCGTGTATTTTTAATTTTGGGTGCAGGTTTGGTTTTGTGATATTGGTAAGACTAGACAGTAAGAATTTTGTTTTCTGTATGTTAAGAGTTAATGTGTTCGAGTCAAGCCAATATTTAACCTTTTGAATTCCTACCTCCGCTTTAGAATATACGGTAGGCCAATCTTTTGCTTGAAATAGTAGTACAGTGTCGTCGGCGAAACTGACAATAGTGGCATCGATATCTAGGTTACACAACTCGTTAATGTATATTAGGAAGAGCGTTGGACCTATAACACTGCCTTGTGGGACACCGTAACTAATAGGTAAATTCTGACTCTTTGTAGCTCTGAGTTTAACGCATTGGGATCTGTCAGATAGAAAACTGGAGAGGAGGCTTAATTCATTATTCCTAATACCTATGTTGAACAATTTGCGTTCTAATTTGATGTGTGATATTGTATCAAACGCTTTACACAGGTCGAGAAATATCGATAGACATTTCGAGCCCTTATCCAGGTGGCCAGAGATGTGGTCAGTGACGGTGGCTATGGCATCGTTTGTACTTTTATGGTTTCTGAAGCCAAATTGCCGCGGCGATAGTAGGTTGTTGGTTTCCAGATATTCCATAAGACTATTATTAACGATCTTTTCAAATACTTTAGACAGGGAATTAAGTAATGTAATAGGACGATAATTACTAATATCAAGTTTGGAGCCTGTTTTGAAAATAGGGATAATAAGACCTTGTTTTAGAATGGTGGGAAATAATCCTTGGCGAATGCTAATGTTCAGCAGATGAGTTAATGGTTGTATTATAACCGGGGCAATTTTTTTAAGAACACTGTTGGGTATTTCGTCAATGCCGGTGGATGAAGAGTTTTTTAAAGAGTTTATTACCGTAGAAACTTCTTTCTCTGTAACCGTTTTGAGAACAAATCGGGTTGGGAATTCATCATTGGAAGGGTGAACGCTAGGACCCAGCATATGGTTGCTTGATTGGATTTTTGTTGCTAGTTCTGGACCTATATTTGCAAAATATAGGTCCAGAACTAGCAAAATTTATTTTATAAATGTTAAAGGAATGATTTGGTCGCAAGGAAGAGCCTTCTTTGACTAGTAGCTCTTCTTTCGTGTGGTTCTTTACTGTGAAGTACTGTTCTTAGGGTGGGTTTCTTCATTTAACGAGAATGCTAAATGCAATGCTACTTGTAAAAGTAAACAGTCAAATGCATAGAAATTTTTAAATTTCGATTGATTACTTTTACAATTAGCATTGCCTTTAGCATTCTCGGCAAATGAAGAAACCCACCCTTAGGTTTTAAATAAGCGGTATCTTTGATAACTCTCCATATTTTTTTGTATCTCCTCCAGCACCATCTATTTCTTTCCTATATAACTCATGTATCGCCCGCTTTACTAGTTTATTACATAGGTGTCTGTATAATAAGTAATTGTGTTTTAGTTTACTGTCCATTGTGTTATTGTTTACTCTTGCACGCATCATATTCCTTTTGCGTATACTTTTAACTAGTCCTGTTGTAATCCATAGTTTAATTTTAAGTGTTTTGTGTGTAGTGTTTTTACGGGTTTTTATTAAGGTGTATTTAGTGGTAAACGTATTCAGAGTTAATAGAAATTCATTTAGCGCTTTGTTTGGATCCGTTTCTTTTAGAGTTGTAGTCTAAGATTCATAACTTATATCTGAGCTAAGGGCTTTGAAATCTATGATATGCCGTGACGTATAATATATATTTTTGGTTTTTTTTCAGTTTTCAATCGCATGCCAAGTGTGGTGGTGAAATGGTCGGTAACCGTGGAATGAATAGTGGATAAAGTAGTTTTATTTTTAGTTTTAACAAAAATATGATCATTACAGAATTTTGATTGTAGTGAGGTTCTTGTCGAAGAATTTATGGTTGACTGAATGCCATAGTGAGCTAGAAGACTTTAGTTGACGTTTAGAGTTAAGAATGTTTAAGTTTAAGTCTCCTGCTAAAATGAGTTGTTTAGTAGTTTTATTTTTTTCCATGAGATTTTGTAAGGAATTTAGGAAAAATGTTATATTTTTGTAGCATGGAGGCCTATAAATAGCAAAAATAGATAAATCTGATCCTAGTGATATTTTGACGCAATTTGCTTCTGTTAATTTTATTCCCGAGATAGAAGACTTCAGTGACTGAATTGGACCTATAAATCCTACTGATCCCTCAAAATAAATATTGAAAAAAAAAAAAATTGTAATCCTACATGTATTTATAATGACTGATATTTGCGTTTTTATGTATAAATTTTTGACTAATCTAATATGCCTAAATTTTGAATGAGAGAGCTAGGTATAATGCCAGTAGCCGAAATAACATATTTTAACTATTTTTCAGAAACAGATTTTTGAATACATACTACAGGCATTTGAAATACGACATCAATGACATAAGTTAGTTTTTTTTTAAATTTTGTCATGTAAAACTATATCAGGTCTATTATGACTAATTGTTCTGTCTGTTAGTACAGTTTTATCATAATATATTATCTTCTCTATAAATAAAAATGAATCCCCGAAATGTATGTACGCGCATAACTTCCAAACGACTGCACCAAATTGTACAATTCTTATATTTTTGTGTTATTTATTGTCAGGACAAGGTTTGTATAAAATTTCTGGTGAGCTAAGACATTATGAAATTTGCATAAAAAATCTCTATAAATAAAAATGATTCCCCAAAATGTATGTACGCGCATAACTTGAACGAGTGCACCAAATTGTATAATTCTTTTATTTTTGTATAAAACTTCTGGTGAGCTAAGACATTATGAAATTTGCATAAAGAAATTGCAATAGTTGGCACGCGAGATGTTAGAAAACTGAATGTATGGAATGCGGGAGCGGGGAGGGGGAACTCGGGAGGGGGGTTCATGGGAAAGGGGGAGTGGGTGGGGAGAGGGAAGGTGTAGGAGGCGGAGTGGGAACGCGTGAGGGGAAGGAGACGCGGGAGAGGAAGGGGAGGTGGAAGGGGAACGGGACAAATGGGTAAGGACATGCAGGGAGAAACAATTTCTTTATTAAATGGCATAGCAACGCATGCCGGGAACCAGCTAGTATTTTATAAAATTTATTTTCTAAAAACGAATTTGGTTCATATTCATAATATGGTACTATATTACGGCAGTCAATCAAGTTATGTTTAATTACCAAACTTTGGTGAATTATTTTTGAAACCTGATTGTGCCTAAATGTATACTCGGACGGCGCTAATACAGAACATCCCGATATAATATGTTCTTTGGTTTCCGGAAAAGTCAAACATTTTTTTCATAAATCATCAATTTGATTTATATCCTTGAATAGCAAGCATAAATCCTTCTTTTTCTGCGCTCAACACTCCAATACTAAACCATTTGTTTGACGAAATTTTGTCAACATACGTTTGGTTGAGATAATTGAAGTGTTTTGCGTGAATAATTTTATTTGACCAGGAATCTAATAATTCCTGGTTAGATAAAATTATTATTATTATTATCTTCACTAAGTATAAAATTAAGTCGCCCACGATGAATGTGCGCTTAGATCTTTTAAACTACGCAACGGATTTTCATGCGTTTATCACCAGAGTGATTCATGAGGAAGGTTTTTAGGTATATAATTTGTCAAGGTTTTGTGTAAATTGGTTGAAATACATAATATATATGGTCAAGCGGCAGCAGGCAGCGTGATGTGGATTTGATTTAACAGATTGTGTTGGATATAAATGTTTCGTTTGCCACAGCAACGTGTGGCCGGGTCTACAAGTATAGTATATTTTTACGAAATCAAGATTATTTATTATTTTAATACAAAATCATTTACAAGATGTCCCTAGGATTGCTGAAAATGCTGAAATATTAAAAAAAGGTACGTTATTTTTTTTCTCCATTTAACACCCTCTTATCACTATTAGACAAATCAAAATAAGATTTTTTGCCAATATAGTCGTGACCCACCCTACTGCACACCTGACATTTAAAATAAGAGGAAAATAATTTCTCTCCACATCTTGTTTTGAAAAACCTGTGCAAAAACCCGGCAACGCCAGGGACCCAGCTCGTTCAATATAAAGCAAACAGTCACAGAAGGGTTAACATTTTATTAGTCTAATGTAAATAATAAAAAAGAAAATAATGGTATAATCACAGTGATACTAATTATGACCATTGTGGTCAACCAGATAAGTGAATTCCCAGAACACGGAAAATACAAGGAAAAGTATTTTTTTTTTTATAAAATGATATCTTTCATTGACATACGTCACCCGCCCACACATAAATAGGTTCAAATCGCATCTGTAAATAATAAAAAAATAACGGTGTTATCATAGTGATAATATTTATAACCTTTGTGGTAATCCAGATCAGCGAATTAAATCCAAAGTACAAGAAAACATAACATGTTTATTAAATGATATCTTAATCCAAACCGCATCTGCATCCGGCCACACATGATAAAAGAAATAAAACGTTTAATATTTATTAACGTATTGCGTTTCAACATGATAATAATAAGTAGGTACATTTCCTGAAAAACATCTACCACACTTATTCAAGTGTATTCGAAGACGAATATTATTATTTTCTAACAAACTAACTAAACATCACGCCGTTTCCCCACAAGGGACCGCAATTCCATCTAGGCATACACACTTTGCCTCATTCACATTCATACATCGTCTCATACATACTATTCTATCTATTGACGACCTCCGTAGTCCAGTGGGTAAGACTCTTGACTCACAATCCGGAGGTCGCGGGTTCCAACCCGGCATGCGTAAATAAATTTTATTTGATTAATTTGTGTTATTTTACAATTAATTCATTTGAAATAATATATAGTATATTTGCGGCATGTTCCAGAGTGAAAGATACTATCAGTATCGCCCTGGTGTAAGACCACCATTCAGAATTGAAACGTTGCTTGAAAATGGCTTTAGCCGTGTTTGGTGACCAGATCTGAATTGCCAGGTAGGTACTTCCCAACCTTCCTCTTCCCCATCTCCTTCCCCTCCCCACTACCTTCAGCCTCACAACATACTCCGATTGGGGATGTAGTCTCACTGACTCCAGACGGGAGCAGTTGAGATTCTTGTGCGGTATTCACTGTAAAAAAAAAAAAAACTATTATTCTGTCTTTGACATGGCCCGTCTCAAGTATCTGATTCACTTGATCGTGGTTTCCTCGGGCGTCCCCGACCTCTTCTACCATTCACATTTGCATCTTATATTCTTCCTACATTACTTTTTCGTTCATTCGCTCTACACGCCCAAACCATCTGAGGGTCCCTTTATTAATCTCCACATTTCTCACATGGTCATACATGGTTTTACCACACATACGCCTCAGGGATCTCATTACTACAGCATTCAGTCCACTTTTATCCGTCCTCTACCAGTGTTCCATATCTCACTGTCATACATCAGGGTAGGTACCAGCACTCCATTGTTGACTGCTAGGTTCGCTTCTTTTTACAGTTTTTTATTAAAGCCAACGGCATTCAGTCCTCCATTAATGGAGTTACCTGCGTTTACCATTCTTTCAATATCTCTAACAGCCTTTCCATCTCTCGTAAACATACTACCCAGATCTCATCCACCAACTCAACTACCTTCTCCAAGTTTTCATCATTCACAACTATATTGCACTCTTATTTATATTTTCCATTATAAAATATGTATTACATACTAGTGCAAACCAACGTAAAATTTGTGAAAGTCTGAATTCTCCATAAATCAGTTTCAATTTTGAAAATGACAGTAAAAATGAATCTGTTAAGAACATTATATTCTAGGTAGTTACTTTATCAGTTGTCTGAATTCTCCTAACAAACACTTGAAGTTTTGAAAATGATCCAAACTTAAAATCAAAGTAAAAGTTCTAGAGTTCACTAAACCGGAGTTGTAGACAGATTAATTACTGAAATTAAGCATTTAAAAAACATTACTTATGATGTTCTTCACTGTAGACGTGGGCAGATTCATTCTCAGGGGTGAATCTATTCAGTCTGATTCCTCTGGCCTTTTGAATTGATTCATTTTATTCATTTCTTTTATTCAAGTAATTAAAAAAAAACAACAACTTGTTTAAATGTACCTTTACATATTAAATATTTGTATTATATATATTATCTAGTACACGGTAGAAGTGAAACCTTCTGAAAACTAAAGTAGACAAGAGTGGAGAATCTACGACGCACCACACAAAGAATAGACAGATAGGCTAAGAAGAACCGATATCCTATCGATCTCCTCTTTATGTGGTGCTTCGTACCCCATAAAGTGGATATCGATAGGCTAAGAAGCACCGCACAAAGAGGAGACCGATTACACTATCTTATTCTCTCGCAGACTAAATCCTATAGGTATATATGAATGTGTTTGCCTCTTTTTAGTGTCGTTATTTTTGGTTTCATTGAGTTTCAAATCACAACGGTGCTAAAAGTTTTCACTACCCAAAGCACTCTTAGGGTGAATTACCTATTTTAAAAAAAAATCACTTTAAACAAAAAAAATCGGTTTTAATGTAATATTTTAATGCTCAATATTTTGACAAAAAAATTTTTTTTTGAAAATTGTATCTTTATTATTAGGCTAGCAATTAAATCTAAAAAACGAACAGGTTTCTCTTTCGCCCCTAAAGTTTAACTAATTTCATTTTATTTATTAAACTTAAAATTGTTCCACTTCACGTGGTCTAACGAATTCAAAAAATATATTAATAATTTTTGTGTTTAATTCGTAGAACTCTATTTTAATTTTTAGAAATTTAATTAAAATTAAATTTGATAATGCTATTATTACCAAAGTTTGGTAATGACCTTACAAGTCAAAACAGCTGTAACTAAAATACGTTCTAAAATACTTGCAGAACTCGATAATAACATTATCAAATTTAATTTTAATTAAATTTCCAAAAAATAAACAAACATCTTAACATTTAAATGTGAATATTTTATGATAGCTGACCTCAGCCGATTGACCTTATAATATCTGCTAATTTACTTATTGTATCTACCTAAAATGTACGTCTACAAGTAGGTAGAATAGAAGTACCTGTATTCTAAAAGTTTTGGTTGGTACCAAAAAAGCGATTATAATAAGTGCATCATTTTTGCTTCCCATCTTTCTAGCTGATTTTCGGATTAGAAGTTGGAAATTTTCAACTAACTATGTAATGAAATTGACGGCTTGGCCCCGGAGAGGAATGAATGAACCGCACGAATAAATTAGTAACTTTCGACTAATGTCTGCAGTGACTTGATTAAAAGCGTGTATTCGGGAACAAAAGCCCAACAAGTCCACGGGGCCAGATGGAATCCCACCTCATATCATTATCATGTTGGAAGAACATTTGTTTAACCCGATATGCTTTATCTTCAACCTCAGTATTTCAACTTCCACTTTTCCTCAATCCTGGAAACTAACCAAGGTTAGCCCGATACATAAATCTGGAACAAAAACGGAAGTCCAGAACTATAGACCAGTAGCAGTTCTGTCAATACTCCCAAAAATATTTGAAACAATAATTTGCGAAAAGCTAAACAAACAAATTAAACCGTTTCTTCAGGGAAACCAACACGGATTTCTATCAAACAAGTCCACCGTCTCTAATCTTCTAGAACTCTCACAGAGAGTAGCAAGAGGATTAGATGCTCAACATCAAACTGATGTGATCTACACTGATTTCGCCAAGGCGTTCGACCGAGTTGATCATGACGTACTGCTACGAAAAATACATAGAATTGGTTTCGACAAACCCCTCCTAAATTTTTTTGTCACGTATTTAAGGAATAGGAAACAATATGTTTGCATCGACGGATACAGGTCTAGAGAATTCTCTGCATTCTCTGGAGTGCCACAGGGGTCAAACCTAGGTCCTCTACTATTTATAATCTTAATTGATGACATTCAAGAATGCATCAAACATTCCGCTTGCCTGCTTTTTGCTGACGATTTAAAATTACTTAAGGAAATTTGTGATGGTCAAGATTGTGTCAAATTGCAAACTGATTTAGATTCAATTTCATCATGGGCTGATAAAAATAAATTATTTTTTAATACAAAAAAATGTGTCGCTATGTCGTATACACGTTCGAGAAACCCTATCAAATTCGATTATTGCATCAAAAATGATATATTGTCAAAAGTAAAATCCATCAAGGACCTTGGGGTAGTCTTTGATCCCAAACTTACGTTTTCGGACCATATATTGCAGTTGACGACGTCATGCTACAAGCTTCTCGGATTTGTCATAAGACTCTGCAAACAATTTTCCAATCCCGAGGCAATGATGACGTTGTACAACTGCATTATAAGGTCTAAAATTGAATACGCCTCTGCTGTATGGGCCCCATACCAACAAAAATATATTGAAAAATTAGAACAGATTAAAAAAAAGTTTTTGAGATACATGTATTTGAGAATGCACGGAGAGTACCCGCGATTCATGCATCACGAAGATTTGCTTGCCGAAACGCGCTACCAAAGTCTCCACTCGAGGAGGAGTGGGGCCCTTGCAGTAACGGCGTACAAAATTATTAATAACTTAATAGATAGCCCATACCTTCTGGAATGCTATAAGTTGTTCGTACCGAATAACTACAGCCAGGGACGGCACCATGATCTGCTTTGTATCCCACGTGGCAGAACGGACGTACTGGCTCGGCATAGCATGACACGAGGTATGGCGCTGTTAAACAACGCCTCTAAGACTATCGATATTTTTAATAGTAGCCTTGAAGAATTCAAGAGGCATGTTAATGCTAAAAATCTATAACTTGTTATTTGTATCATATATATGTAGTTAATGTTACATGTGTATTGTAAATGGACACAGTCTGTAATACACAAAAAAAAAAAAAAAAAAAAAAAAAAAAACTCGCGAGCTGCGGACCCAGTACAGACTTGAGCGTTTCGGATGGACCTGTGACATGAGATTGACTATTTTGAACTGGTTTTGGTCACAACTGAAAACGACGCTCATGTTTTAATTCCTGAATAGAACGCATCGGACAAACTCGATAGCGCTGAACTAGGCAACTAGAATGGCGGCGCTGGAGCGAGATAGGTGGGTTTACTAAAGGAATCTTCGCGGCCCGCAACCCATAAGATTATATGTAAATATTTACGAAACATTATACATACATTTGACTGGTCAGTGGTTGAGTGGGCATAGCGCTCCATCACAACACAAGCAACATTTTCGGCTTTCTGTGGTGGCAGTAGGAGATTTTCAAACATTGTTGGGTTATTCGTAACCCGGTAATGTTTGTCTTTCTTTAAAAAAAATATTTAAATCATTTACTGTACATATCATTCATTGAAATAAGTCAACATTAAATTAAATTGAAAATAAAATAAAAATATGGTTCCATTAAAAATCGTAGGATGCAGGGCCAAAGGTAAAGAATGAAGAACCAATTCCTTTTGAAATTAAGAATCAATATGGGCATCACCAAACTGGGATATGTTGTGAGGAAGTGAGAAGTGAGAAAGAGCTGCAAGGAAGTGGGGAGGTGAAGGAGGTGGGCAAGTGGAAGGTTGGTAGTACCTGTTCTGATTTGGTCACAAAAGGCTTTTTTCGGCTCACAAAGTCATTTTCATGTTAGATCCTTTGTACTCGTAGTTTCCATTGAACATAACACAACAATGCGAACATTCATTAATTATTTTACTCCGGGACTTGAAGTTTGCATCTTCCCTGTGTTTGGAGAGATTATTTTTTTAACATTGACGGCCGGCGTGGTCGAAGGGTAAGGCTCCTGTCTGGCAATCTGAAGATTGGGGGATCGAATCCCGGCGTAAGTAAATAAATTTTATTTGAATGATTTGTGTTATTTCACAATTAATTCATTTAAAAATAATGTATGTTACATTTGCGGCACGATCCAGAGTGGAAAATACTCTCAGTATCGCCCTGGTGTAAGACCACCATTCAGAATTGAAACTGTTTGCTTTAACCATGTTTGGTGACCAGACCTGAATGGCCAGGTACTTTCCCACCTTCCTCTTCCCATCTTCTTCCCCTCCCCACTACCTTCAGCCTCACGAAATACCCCAATTGGTGATGCCTCACTGGCTGCAGACGGGAGCAATTGGGACTATATAGATGAGGCCTTGAGGAAAATAATTCCCCTCAGGGCCTATGTCATCATTAGGGGAAACTGTGTGGAGGGTCTTTTTAGGAAAGGAAGGAGAGGAAAATCTGCGAAGGAAAAGGGTATTAGGGTGGGTAGGAATCGGGAAGTCAGTGTATCCAGGCATGACGGACGTATGAATCTACCCCTCCCGCTGCGGTGCAAGGCGAAGTTCCGAGAGAGTATGGCTGGAGAAGTCAAAAAGACTCACTAAACCATTCTCTCCCGGCCTGAATGGCAGAATTTTCTATAAAAAGGTACCCATTTCAATACAGATGGCAATAGGATTACTACTCGACAGGTACTAATGCCTCAGCTAATAGTTTATTATTAAAAGCATTCGATATAAAATGCAACAAAGGCAACAGTAAAACAAAGAGGAGACCGGGCAAATGTTGGTAGTACTTACACAATGCACACTAGCAAAAGAGATCAATTTTGGTTAAATATATTATTTGAATTATGAAGACATAGGTACTTCGTGATGGTACATCATTCAGCTGCACAACTAATATACGACTATATTAACCCCTCAAAAAATCTGCTTAAAAATTTGTGGATAAATCATAATTTAAACGGAGTAATGTAAGACTTGAGGTTGATCTTCAATAGAGATTTTCTCATGCTCTATGGCAGGGGTGCTCAAACTTGAACTGCTGGCGATCTACCTTAATATTATTAGACTACGATCGATCGACTCTGATAGGCTGTAGCGCCGGGGGGGGGGGGGGGGGGGGGGGGTAGAAATCCTTTTTTTATAGCGACCTCATTTTATGCCGGCTTTTATATTATCACATGTGATAAGTTTTCTTTTAATGGAAACGGTGTTCATAAATTTATTATAACTGCTTTTGGAAATCGGTAATGGTATCCACATAATATGATTTCGCATGCTCATCACGCAGGGCAGGTTTTTAAAATTAATTTAAGCTAATAAATTTTATTTAATTAGTTACCCACGGAACAGTCAATTTCCAGAATTTCGCGGAATATGCCATGCAACTCGAATCCAAAGCTTCACTCGGTACACGGTGAATCGGCAACTTTTTATTTAATTTATCTTTATATTGTGAACACAAAACTGGTTCACATTAAATCCGTATACACTGAATTTAAATTACACTCAGAATATAAAAATGGTTTTTCTTTAATTTTGGCAGTACATTAATAGTCTGAAACTAGAATTTAATAACTGCACTTCGAATAAGAATTTTTTTTCCTTCAAAATATGTCAGCAGATGAATCCACAACTGGAATTTTACATTGTGAACATAAAACTGGTTTAAATTAAATCTGTACGCCGCGAATTAAACGCGAAAATGTTTTTTTTTATTCTGGTAGCCCATGCATAGTCTGCATCAAAAATTGTATATCTGCACTTCGTGAAGGATAGAGAGCAAAATAAACCAGGATTAAATGTTATAAGTGAGTTTTATTATAATGAATTGGTTACACGACATTGTCAAAGTACAGCCGACCATAAAGGGTGACGCGAAGCATAGACAGTGTTGCCATCTATGGGCAATCGTCTGATACAAAGGACTGTTTGGTTTATACGAATTTATTATTCTAACACCTGCCCTTAAACTAAACAGTCTGTAAACCAAGATTAGAAACACAATTCAAATGTTTATCTTTACACAAAGGTTTGGTTAAAACATCTGCAGGCATATGTTCAGTAGGCAAATATTCTAAATCAATGATTTTATCCTTTACAATTTGTCTTACATAATGATGTCTAATATCTATATGCTTGCTTCGACTGTGATTAATCTGACTGTTACATAATTTTTGTGCTGACTGACTATCGTTAAACAGAGTCACTGGCAACAATTTACCTAGACATTCATGTAAGAAATTTCTGATAAATATAGCTTCCTTTGCTCCTTCACATAAAGCCATGTATTCACTTTCAGTAGTTGAAAGTGCGACCGTTCTCTGCTTGCGGCTTTCCCACGATACAGCAGAGTTACCTATTTTAAACACGTAACCCGTGTATGAACGTCGGTCTAGTTGATTTGACGCCCAATCTGCATCCACATATCCTGTAATTGACAATGTGGATTTTTCATATACTATGTGGTGATCCATAGTTCCCTTTAAATATCGCAGAACCCGTTTTCCTGCTTTCCAGTGAATTTCAGAGTGACAATTATTAAATTGACTCAATATGCTTGCAGCGTGAGCAATATCAGGTCTTGTGCATACTGCTATGTACATAATGCATCCAATGAGGCTTCTGTACCTGCTGTTATTATCGGCTTGATTCCCTTTTTCAAACTTCATACCGCTTTCTAAAGGTGTATTCACAGGCTTACAATCAGTCATATTAAACTGTTGTAACACTGTTTGTATGTAGTTTCTTTGATCAAGAATAATTTTATTTTTCTCTTGTTTTAATCGCATTCCCAATATATGTGTAGCCCGACCAAGGTCTTTCATTTCAAATATTCTCATCAGTTCCTCCTTCAACTTCTTTTTCTCTGGTGTATCCTTGCTAAAAATTAAAATATCGTCCACATACAACCCTAATATCATCAGATTACCATTTGTATCTGATTTTATGTATACACAAGGCTCCTTAAGTGACTTTCTGAACTGGAGGTCTGTCAAAACATTATCAACCTTGTCATACCAGACCTTTGATGCTTGTTTAAGGCCATATATTGCTTTATTTAGTTTAAATACATGGGTTTCCTTACCCTTTATTTTATATCCATCTGGCTGTTCCATGTATACCGTCTCCTTTAATTCTCCATTTAAGAAGGCCGTCTTCACATCCATGTGATCAACATTCATATCTAAGTTGACTGCCAGAGCAAGCAAGCTGCGTATTGTAGAATATCTTATCACAGGCGCGTAAGTATCTGAGTAGTCTATGCCATATTCCTGCGTAAATCCTTTAGCAACAAGACGAGCTTTATAACGTAGAAGTTGTCCTTCAGATCCCAGTTTCTTCTTGAAAACCCATTTGCATTTAACTGCTTTCTTTCCATCTGGTAGTAATGTTAGGTTCCAAGCTTTATTCTTTTCAAATGATTTATACTCATCTGCTATAGCTTCCTTCCAGTATTCTTTATCAGGTGCCGACAGCGCCTCGTGTATTGTCTGTGGTTCGTAACCGTGACTTGCTGCTGTCATAGCCACCACTGCATTTGAAGATTCTTCATAGTCTTCATAATCACTTGACGCTTGATCCATAGTCATTTCAGGATTCCAGGTGATATCTTTAGGGTCATCAACATAGTTAAGTTCAGTAGAACTAGATGAAGACAATGCCATAACTTCTGTAACTGAAGACTCAACAACATTGTTTTCAATAGTGTTCACATCTACATTATTATTAGAAAGTTCCAACTGAAAATCATTAATGCAGTTTTCCTCGTTAGCTACCGCATCTTTATACATTTTCTCTTCAAAAAACTGTACATCTCTAGACTTGATAATTTTTGAAGGTTTTTCTGGATCAATTAATCGATATCCCTTCGATTCAGTACAATATCCAACATGGATATATTTTTTACTCTTTGGATCCAATTTCTTGCGCTTTTCATACGGGATCATTGCATAAGCAACACAGCCAAATACTCTTAATTCAGATAAATTGACTTTCTTACCAGACCATTTCTCTTCGGGTGTGGTACCACTCACCGCCTTGCTTGGTGATTTATTCTTAATAAATATTGCCATATTCAATGCCTCTGCCCAGAACCTCCGGTCCATTCCAGCATCTTGCAGCATGCATCGTCCAGCCTCCACAATTGTCCGGTTGGCCCGTTCTGCTACTCCATTCTGCTGCGGAGAGTATGGGACGGTCAATTGATGCTCGATGCCATGTTCTTGTAGAAACATCTGGAACTGCTTATTAACATATTCACGGCCATTGTCTGTTCGAAGAGCTTTGATTTTTAAATTGGTCTGATTTTCTACAAAACTTTTGAAAATCTTAAATATCGGCAATACTTCATCTTTACTCTTAAGAAAATAACCAAATGTCATTCTTGTGAAATCATCTATGAATGTTAATAGATATTTACTGCCACTAAATGAGGAAACTGACATAGGACCGCACAAATCGGAATGTATGAGGCCTAGCTTCTCAGTAGCTCTGTTGAAAGACCTTTTTGGGAATGGCAATCTACTTTGTTTTCCCTCAAGACATGCTACACAGGGAGTATGTTTGCTATCAGTGTAATCAATTCCACTAACCATACCTTTTTTAAGTAAATCCATACTACGCCTATTCAGATTCCCAAGTCTGCGATGCCATAAATCTTGGGATGGCTTCGCTTCACACAAATTCACAGCTTCCGTTTCATGATCCATGGACTGCTTCATACGCAATGGAGCCTCCAAATCCATTGATTGACAGGCTGCATTCAGCTCACTCGTGTTTGTTGACGGCTGACTCATTGTGTCCAATTGGTAAACACCATTGACCTTCGTAGCACTGGCGACTACATCTTTTCCACAGTAAATATTACACTTCTCTGTGTCAAAGTGCACATCAAGTCCTTTGGCTGCCATTTTTCCAACAGAAATAAGGTTTGTTGACAATCCCGGTACGTAAATAACCTCACTTATTTTCGTCGTTTCTTTGTGTGCTTTCAACAACAATTCCACATCACCGTGTCCTTCACTGTGCATCTTTTGTTTATTTGCCACTGTTACTGAACGCGGAGTTTCCACAACGTAGTTTTGTAATAAATTTTTGTTGTTCGTCATGTGACAAGTAGCGCCGGAGTCGACATACCAAACATCCGAGTTAATGTCCACAGCTAATGCCGTCAATAACGTTCCGTTCCACGCTTTTTCATATTTTTCACTCCGTTTGTCACTTTTATTTATTTTTGTTGGACAGTTTTTAGCATAATGATTAGGCTTTTTACATATAAAGCACTTGATGACCCTGGTAGATTGTTTGTTGTTGACACCTTTTATTTTCGGGTTTGTAAACATTGCACTTTCTTCGCCCTTGTCAAAGTCTCTACGCAGATTTTCTTGTAATAATTTACTTTTAACGGTTTCACTGCACAATTTAAAGTTTGAATTTTCCAACGCCATGATAAGTGGGTCGTAGTTTGATGGTAAACCACTTAACATCAACACTGACAGAAAATCATCGTCTAATGGAGCATTTATGTCTCGTAGTTGTTGATCCAAGTCTGTGATCTTCAAGATATACGCTTCCATATCTTTAAATTGTTCCAATTTCAATCCAAACAATGTACGTAAAAGTCCGAGTCTTCTACACAACCCTTTGTCTTCATACGCCGTTTTCAAGTTACGCCAGGCTTCATATCCAGTCGCTGCATTCCGTACATGAGAGAAAGACGATGGTTGCACCATTAAACATATTTTTGCGAGCGCTTTCAGTTGTTTGCGTTCATCGGTGACCTTTGGGACACCCGCTGTAGACTCTTCAATGCAGTCCCATAAATCTTCATGCACCAAGTACATACGCATTAAGAATTTCCAATTTCCGTAATTTGAAATTCCACTGAGTTTCTCAAAATTTACTGAAATTCCTGCACTTGTTGCAGATGACGCCATTGTGGATAAAAACGAGTTTTGAGTTGCACTCTCGTCTGGCATTCCGCACTGAAAACTATTTACGTACTTTTACTTCCCGCGTATCCTGGGCCCATAACCTGAAGGATAGAGAGCAAAATAAACCAGGATTAAATGTTATAAGTGAGTTTTATTATAATGAATTGGTTACACGACATTGTCAAAGTACAGCCGACCATAAAGGGTGACGCGAAGCATAGACAGTGTTGCCATCTATGGGCAATCGTCTGATACAAAGGACTGTTTGGTTTATACGAATTTATTATTCTAACACTTCGAATAAGATAATGTTTTCCTTCGAAATGTGTCAGAAGATAAATCCATAACTGGAATTTTACATTTTGAACACAAAACTGGTTTACATAACTGGCAGCACATACGTGGTCTGCAACTTAAATTTTATGACTGCACTTCGAATAAGAGAATGTTTGCCTTCGAAATATTACATCAGAAATTCTACATTGGAACTGGATTAAATTAAATCTGTGTACGGTGAATTAAAACTACCCTCAGATGAAAATAATTTTTCTTTATTCTGGCAGCACATAGGTACATAGTCTGCAACTAGAATTTTATGACTGCACGTCGAATAAGAGAATGTTTTCCTTCGAAATGTGTCAGCAGATTGGATCTGGAATTTTACATTCTGATCACATAACTGGTTTTGTGTAAAGAGTGAATCTATTCACCGCAGCCATTTTGTATTATTCATTAATAAACTTCGAATCGCCTTCGAGTCACAACTCGGACTGACTGATTCATAAATAAACCAAACCACACATTATAAACTAGATCGATAACTGCGGGCTTTTGAAGGGGGCAATTTTCAACAATATTTAACCATGAATATGCAAAAATTTGACGATTTTTTCTACGAGGACTTGTGACGTCACATGCCATAGATGAGGATAGAGTAAAAAACAACAAAAAGGCGCGACCATTGAGAATATAAGTTACAAATAAATAATAAACAAAAAGGAATGAAAAATGAGCGGTCTTTTTATTTATTTATTTATTACACGTTCTGATAGGCTTTTACATTATAATTTATAAGTTGAGTAACAAACAATGAAGAAAATATAATACAATGAGAAAAGAAAATACACAAAACAGTGTAACAACAAAACAAATAATAGAATAAAAATACATATTGTAGATCAACTAAACCCAAAACTGTGAGGCAATTTTTTCTCGAGATCGACTCAAAAAGCCCTCGCCATTGACCGGTCGATCGCGATCGACCGTTTGAGCATCGGTATGTAATTATGTGGAAATAAAGATTGGAAACAGAATCATGTGTCGGCAATAAGTGAGGTTATGTATAGACAATAATGGCACCATAGACTACAAAATGGTAGGATTTCTTTGAACCCCAAGCTAAGGGTGAATCGAATTAATTTGGTTAATTTTTGCACAAAACAATCAATAAACGTAAAACTTTGCACGATTAAACATGATTATCTTAGGGCCGGTATTTCAGTTACTCAACGTAAGCTTAATATTAAACTTTGTCAATATGGATACGTTTTAAGATTCTCACGGCCCAAAAGCATTTTTCGTTATTTGTTTTTGGGGTGTTATGCCGTTTTGCGCTACCTCCTTCTTTAGCCAACGTTTCGGACATCGTTGCAGTGTCCATCATCAGGGCAGATCCGGTAGATGTGTCAATATAATCTCACATTCCTGAATATTAATTCTAATAAACATATCTTGAAGATTATTTTATCTAGTTTTTAGAACAGTTTTTGTTTTAGCAAAATGATAGAAAACAACAGTTTTATCGGAATTATTGTAAAAGTCGAAACAATTCAGAATTTAGGCCCGAAGTTGAGGCTGTCGTTTTGTGAGTTGCGTATATTTTGAACCAAGAAGACGGGTTAATATTTTTAATATTTTTATATCACGCTTGGTGAAATACCGGTTGCATATCAATTTTTAATCCTCAGAGATATTGTCATATCAAAATGATAATATACTTTTATTATTGGCTAAATTTAACCTTTCTCATTTCACATGTGTCGTAAAGACATAATTAATTTTAAGTACCTTTATCGGTGATCAAACAATTAGCCACTTAGTCATTGTCTAGTCACGCTTTTGCAGTTTCTTAATACACTGCTTTGTAATAATCTTTATTGAAAATAATATAAGTTTGAAAATAATTAGATGGCTACTTTACATTGACGTTGTTGAAGATATAAGTTGGCAACACTTGAATTTCATCTTGCGTATTATCTATGGATATACTTGCTCCGAATACTTGCTGCCACTTTTTTGCTGGTTATGTTATAATGCTTTGATCCTTTTTTCTCAAGAATCACCTATTGTTAAAAAGAGTGAAGACTACTGCCATCTAGCGGCGTATTTTTGTAGCCTATTGTCAGTTAATATGGGATTTTACAGATTAGCGACGTAATTCGAAACTAAAGGTAAACACTAGACGGTAAAGTAGATCTCTGGTTTTTTATATCGTATAATGTGTTATGGTGACACGAAAGTGATGTTTATTTTGATTGTGTTAGAAAACTTATTATAAATAGTCTGCCTTTCTAGTTTAACTCTCTCTTAATTCGTGGATCTCCTATAAACAGCTAGCATTGTCTAGCAAGTGGTCAAAGTGACCAAATTTAGTGTTTTGTCGGGTCGGGACAAATTATTGTAGCAAATGTGCTTTGTGAATAAAACCAGGAATTCCTCCATTGAAACCAGATGTTTTTACTTGACGTCCTTCTGCTGAATTATCAATTTATAACATGGTCCTCCAGCCGCATCTACCTTACGATCGGATTAAGGCATTAAAAGGAAACAATAAAATGAACCAGCGAGCTATCCAAAAATCCAGAAAGATGAAAAGATGAAAACATGAAGAACAAGGATCGACATCAATATAAGTATCACCTGCCCATTATTTCCTTCTATTCCGTGAATTCCTGTTCAAACAAGTGCTATTTTTTGTGTGTCAATGTACTTATTTAAAAACAAAAAAACTAACTACCCGCAGTGTAAATGCAAGTCATGCGAATTATTTTAGGTTAATTGTTTTAGAAGATGATTATTGTAAGATTCTGTCATTGTTCATAGCTTGAATTGGTTACTACGGTTTTCTACGCGATTATTGCACAGAAATTATTTTTTAAGGAACATTTTTAGAATTTGTTGTGTTGAATTATTGTCAAACGTATAAAAAATGGATAATTTAAAATCGTTGATTAACAAACGCGGAGTGTTGAAAGGTAAACTCACGAGATTTGCGGATTCATTAAACGCATTATCAGTTAACGAAATTAAAATTCGCTATGCGAGAATTGAAAAAATAATTGATGATTTCGAAGAGGTCCAGGAACAAATCGAAAGTCTTCCGGATTCCAACGAAATTGATAATAATTTGCAAAGAGAGAATTTTGAAAATCAATATTATTCAACCTTGGCGACTGCTAAAGGAGCAATTCAGTCTGTAGAGACTCCCAAATTAGAAATCAAGTTACCCAACCTTCAGTTACGAGAATTTAACGGAGATCCCAAAAATTGGATTAATTTTCTAGAAACATTTAAGACATTAGTTCATAACAATACTGCCATAAGCAATGTACAGAAGTTTTATTATCTGCAATCCTGTTTAAAGGGGAATGCAGCAAAGATCATCGCCAATTTCGAGGTATCAGACCTGAATTATATATCGGCTTTTGAATTGTTGCAGCAGAGGTTTGCAAATTTGCGAACTACCGTACAAAGACACATCCAAGCTCTGTTTCAACTTAAAGAGATGAAACATGAGGATCCAGTAGCCATGCGTTATCTGATTGATGAAACTAATGTAAATTTGAAAGCGTTGCAAAATTTAGGCTTGAAAATCGAACAATGGGATGCTTTAATTATATACGTAATTTCTAATAAATTGGATGCAAGTTCTAGAAAGCATTGGGAACAAAACCCATTGCAGGATGAGCTACCTACATTACAGGAATTTCTTAAATGTTTGACCTCGCGTGCGCAAGTTTTGGAATTAATGTTAAATTCAGATTCGAAAAAAATTCCTACCTACCCGAAAGCAAGTGGTAGCAACAATAATCCCAAAAAGGAATCGGTATTTTTAGCTGCTACCCACAATAATTGTATTTGTTGTAATGACAAAAGGCATAAAATATATTTTTGTAAAAAATTTTTAAAATTAAATTCAGGAGAAAGAGCCAACGCAATAAGGAGGTACCGTGCCTGCTTCAAATGTTTGAGGTTAGGACATACGGCCCCATATTGCAAAATTAATTTAAAATGCAAGCATTGTGATAGCGAGAGCCACAATACGTTATTGCACAGGGAGATGCATCCGAGCGATGACTCCATGAATAAAGGTGAATATCACCCAGGAGGTGACTGCCAAATGGATGCTGAACGAGTTTCAGTATCAAACCATTCAGCTTTAGCGAAGGCTGAAAAAACAATTTTATTGTCGACTGCTATCATTGGGGTAGTAGGTCACAATAATAAAGTGCATGAGGCAAGAGTCCTAATTGACTCTGGAGCTCAAGCCAATTTTATGTGCGAAAAGTTCGCAATGAAGTTAAATTTGAGATGCGAAAATATAAACAAGCCTGTGTTAGGTATACACAACAATGTTACCCATATAAAGAAACGTGTTGCGATAAAAATGAAATCTCTGAGGACAAATTATAATCAAAATATCACTTGTCTAATATTGCAGGAAATAACCACAAACCTACCTCAAGCAACAGTGGCCAGAAAAGACTTTAAGCTGCCGCCGGGATTACAAATGGCGGACCCAAATTTCAACGTAGCGGCGCCTATTGATATCCTGTTAGGCGCTGAGAGCTTTTGGGATATACTACAAGATGATCGGCTGAGATTGGATACCGGACCTACTCTGCAGAGGACTGAATTAGGCTGGGTTATATCGGGCCCGATCAACATTCATCAGAAAAAAAGGCCAGTACCGCAATTTTGTAGTTTATCAATAAACACATTATCTAATCAGATAGAAAAATTTTGGAAAATGGAGGAGGTGAATCCTGCGAGATTTCAAAATCACGAGGAGAAGGCGTGTGAAGCGGATTTCGTCGCCACGCACTCTAGAGAGAGCGATGGTAGATACGTTGTAAGTCTGCCGCGCCGCCCATGTGTGAGTCAACTTGGTGACTCGTTAAACACAGCGGAAAAAAGATTTAAGCATTTAGAAAAGAGATTTTTAATAAATCCTGAATTGAAATTGCAATATGTACAATTTATGCAAGAATATGAGCAACTAAGTCATATGGAGTTATGTGATAAATGGAGAGGGGATGAGCAATCCTATTTTTTGCCGCATCACGCGGTCATAAAAGAAGCTAGCACCACGACGAAGGTGCGTGTAGTGTTTGATGGTTCGGCAAAGACGTCGACCGGAATATCCCTGAACGATGCTCTGATGGTGGGAGCTGTCATTCAAAAGGACTTATACAGCCATTTATTACGTTTCAGAATACATCGATACGTCATGACTGCGGACATCGAAAAAATGTACCGTCAAATCAACGTATGCGCAGAGGATCGCAGCCTTCAGAAGATTGTATGGCGCGAATCACAAGAAGAGGAACTCCGACATTACAAATTGAAGACCGTCACATATGGGCTGGGACCTTCCTCCTTCCTAGCAACGAGATGTCTTCGACAAATCGGTATGGATAACAAAGTTAATTTCCCAGTAGCAAGTCAAGTCATAGAAAATGATTTTTATATGGACGATCTATTGACTGGAGGGGATGACTTGGAAGTTTGTTTCCAGTTAAAGAAACAAATAAGTGATATCTTGCTGTCCGCAGGGATGACCCTGAGGAAGTGGAGATCAAATATTTTGGAATTGTCATCTGGGCGGAGCCAAGGTGAAATTGCCAAACAGGGCAATTGTGAGAAAATGATCACTGACAATTCCAAGAATGAAAAAATACTTGGATTAATTTGGAATAATGAATTAGATTACCTGTCATATGAAATTACAAAGCCGTCAGGTAAAACGGAGAGCAAGCGTCAAATATTATCGTGCATAGCTTCCACCTTTGATCCTTTAGGACTTTTAGGGCCCATCGTAGTGGTAGCTAAATTAATTATGCAAAAATTATGGCAGTCCAAGGCATCGTGGGATGACATACTACCTGATGAAATTTTACTACCTTGGAGGGCTTATCTAGACCAATTATCGCAACTAAATGTGTTAAAAATCCCGAGAGGAGTTATTAGCGGAACACCAAAGACTATACAATTGCACGGGTTCTGCGACGCCTCTCAGAAAGCTTTCGGAGCATGCGCCTACATCGTCTCAACAGATTCGGAAGGTAAGAGGCACGCACAGTTAGTTACCTCCAAGTCTAGAGTGGCACCATTAAAGTGTATATCACTACCCAAGTTAGAGTTGTGTAGTGCATTACTATTGGCCAAGCTAATAAAAAATATCAAGTTGACGCTAAGTATAGAGGAATCGGCCACCTATTACTGGTGCGATTCAACAATAGCGTTGTGCTGGTTGAGAGGACAACCAGCTCGTTGGAACACCTTCGTGGCAAACCGAGTCGCTGAGATACAGGAAATCAGCGATCCAACCCAGTGGCGGCACGTATCATCGTCAGAAAATGCTGCGGATATACTGTCCCGAGGTACCACAGCTGAAAGGTTAGTCAGCACTTCAATATGGTGGAAGGGGCCAAGCTGGTTGACGGAAGATGTCAGCACTTGGCCAGTATCCAAGATGTCATGTTTGGATCCCCCGGAAATAAAAAGTAAAAATGTACTACTGGTAACTGATACTCAAGAATGGGATATTTTCGAAAAATTCTCATCGCTAACCAAATTAAAAAGAGTAATCGCTCAAGGTTTAAGATTTATAAATAATTGTCGCAACCCTAAGGATAAAACGTATGGCAATTTAACTGTCTCCGAGCTGGAAGCAGCTTTAAAATGTCTACTGAAATCATCGCAAGAACATTCCTTCAAAAGAGAATTGAAGGACCTAAAGAAGCATGGGTTAGTAAACAAAAACAGTAGATTGAAAGCTCTCAATCCCTGTTTAATGGATGGTTTAATTTGTGCAAGTGGACGATTGAAATTAGCTACTTATTTATCGCATCATCAAAGGCACCCTGTAATATTACCACCGTCACATAAGCTAACTGAACTTATTATACGTAATTATCATTATGAACATTTACATGCAGGTCCCCAAGCGCTGTTATCGGAAATACGCTTGAAATATTGGCCGATATTTGGGAGAAACACTGTTAAGCGTATCCTACATAAGTGTGTTGTATGTTTTAGATACCGACCTCAGGTTTGCCGGCAGATCATGGGAGACCTTCCAGTTGAGAGAATCACTCCCAGTCTACCGTTCTCTGTCACAGGTGTCGACTTTGCCGGACCGATAGACACGAAGGCTGGAGCGCTGAGAAAATCTCCGCTCATTAAATCGTATCTTTGCATATTTGTTTGTTTTTCTACCAAAGCGGTTCATTTGGAACTCGTAACAGATTTATCAAGCGATGCTTTTTTAAATTGTTTAAAGAGGTTCATTGCCCGTAGGGGTCAACCGGAAAAAATATTTTCTGACAATGCAACCACTTTCAGAGGAGCTTCTAATAAGCTCAAAGAACTATATGCCAGTCTAAGATTGAACAATGACAAAATCCATAGGTTTTTAGCTGATAAGGGAATATCTTGGAGTTTCATACCGCCAAGGGCGCCGAACCACGGGGGGCTGTGGGAGGCCGCCGTCAAGTCCACCAAGTTTCATTTATATCGAATTACTAAAAATAACCCATTGCAGTTTGAATTATTGTATACTTTGCTTTGTCAGATAGAGGCTTGTTTGAACTCCCGTCCCTTAACTTCCCTGTCTGATGACGTAGACGACCTTCTCCCTCTAACCCCCAACCATTTCCTCATGGGCAGGGATGCTTCGGTTATTCCCGAGTTGGATGTCCGCGAGCTCCCGGAGAACAGACTAAGCAAATATCAAAAATTAAACGCTCTAATTCAAAATTTCTGGTTCAGATGGAAACGAGATTACCTTGCTGAGCTGCAAAAACGGACCAAATGGCAGGCCAACAACCAAAAGGCCATAAAGAAGGACGATCTGGTAATCCTGATGGAAGACAATATGCCTCCTGCATTATGGAAGATGGCGCGCATATTATCTACTCATCCAGGCCCGGATGGAGTAGTGAGGGTAGTTACCCTCAAAACAGCACAAGGCACTTTTGTGAGACCCATCACAAAAATATGTTTGATGCCAATAGAATCAAACTTGGATCCAAATTTCCCGACCCGGCAAATCACTGACCTTCCCAAGGTCACAGCCTAACTGTAATTAGGGCTGAACCGATGCAACCAAACCACGTCAATAATTATGGAGCATCGGTATTGGTGTTGTTGACACCACTGTATCCAGCCTGAAGCCACTGGGGCTTCAAGTCAACAACCGCGAGATGATCATCCTCGCTGCAGATCCAATGGTACTATCTGCTTACCAGGGCACGGCCGCCCCTTGATTTATGATGATCTACCCAAATGATGACATACAGAAGTACATGCTGATGTACTTTTCTAAAATGATGACCACCCTGGACAAGATGGCCGAGTAGTCTACCCGGTGAAGTGTTCATTCGGTTTTTTGGCAGTGCCATGCCAGTGAAAGTTAATGAACTGATAATCAGTCAATAGCGAACTAACAATTTATTGCTATTTGTGAATTGGTGTTGGTTAAAAAATATAATTGAAGTGAAAATTTCTCCATAGAAACAATGAGGCATTATTGATTTGTCAATTTTACAAAATTATTATTAATGTTGTGATTTTATTATTTTATAATTTAATTTTTTGCACGATTTTTTAGAAATTTATAAATTTTTTAGGTTATTTTAATTGTTGGTTAGGTTCCCGGACCCTTCAAATTTAGATAGTTACACATCTTGTAAATTTTTAGTATATTGTGTGTAGATTTAGGAATTTGTAGTTTGATTTTTAATTTCAAAAAAACTTGTTGTTTTTTCTCATTCCCCGCCGGGCAGTATGTTAAAAAGAGTGAAGACTACTGCCATCTAGCGGCGTATTTTTGTAGCCTATTGTCAGTTAATATGGGATTTTACAGATTAGCGACGTAATTCGAAACTAAAGGTAAACACTAGACGGTAAAGTAGATCTCTGGTTTTTTATATCGTATAATGTGTTATGGTGACACGAAAGTGATGTTTATTTTGATTTATTATAAATAGTCTGCCTTTCTAGTTTAACTCTCTCTTAATTCGTGGATCTCCTATAAACAGCTAGCATTGTCTAGCAAGTGGTCAAAGTGACCAAATTTAGTGTTTTGTCGGGTCGGGACAAATTATTGTAGCAAATGTGCTTTGTGAATAAAACCAGGAATTCCTCCATTGAAACCAGATGTTTTTACTTGACGTCCTTCTGCTGAATTATCAATTTATAACACCTATTTTTCTCAGGAATTCCTTCATCCTCGGTATAAAGTTTAACAAAATTACCATATCCTTTCATAAAAGCATGGATTCCACCGTAATCAAGTTAGAACCATGCACAAGTGCGGAAGAAAGTGTTGCGGTGACATTTACGGAAATCGATATAGAATATCCTTTTGTTAAAAATGAATATTTGGAATCGATTTCTGAAGACAATTCAGGTATTTTGTTGTCTTTTTATACAGACACAAATTGCAATCCAAACTAAAACTGCAGGTTTTTGCTTGACTGTAGCGACATGTTCATACCTACGTATCGATCCTAAGTGCGCTCTTCAGCTAGATTATATTAGCTGCATTTTTAAAACTCATCACGGGAACCCCCTTTCTGTACGGTCTGCGGACAAGGGAATGATATAACCTGTAGGTTCCACATACGAGTATTTTTTCACAAAAAGGAGTCAGTGAATCTATTCATTCTATTTTGCGTGCACATTGCCACAGGGAGCATTTTAATACAGTTACGTAAAAAAACTGTAGTTATATTTTATATAATATTTGGCGACTGTGTTATCTCATTTGTTGGTTCCATTTTATTAGTAATAATTTTCTCTTTACAATCAAATATTTAACGGTCGCCACCAGTCCCAATAATACTAGAGCAGGGGTGCTCAAACTTCAACTGCTGGCGATCTACCTCAATATTATTATACTCCGATCGCTCGACTCTGACAGGCTGTAGCGCCGGGGGGGGGGAGGGGGGGTAGAAATCTTTTTTTTATTGCGACCTCATTTTATGCAGATTTTTATGTCGCATGTGACGAGTATTCTTCCAATAAATTAACAAATTAAAACTACACTCCGAACATAAAAATGGTTTTTCTTTGATCCTGGCAGTATAAAAATAGTCTGTAACTAGAATTTTATAACTGCACTTCGAATGAGATAATGTTTTTCTTTCGAAACGTGTCATCAGATGAATCCACAATTAGAATTTAACATTCTGAACACAAAACTGGTTCAAATTAAATTGGTATGCGGTGAATTAAAAGTACACACTGAACATAAAAATGGTCTTTCTTTGATTCTGGCAGCACATAACGGGTGCGGGTGCGGCATAACTTCCTTTTTTTAAATACACGCCATTCAGTCGGTTGATGTCGTAGCGGAGCGCTAGTGCTCTCGTTCGAGAGGCGGTAATTTAAAGTTTTGTCTCGACTCAGTTTAGTCGTCATCATGCGTTGGAACACTGAGGAGCGTACGTTTGCCAATGAGGCCTACTTTTTAACGGATGTTCTGTGATCGCAACCCAGCGAACCTTTCAGAATCGCTTTAAGTTGGCCTCTTACTGGGACCGAAAATTACTTGTTATTCACTACGTTCACTACGTTCACACAAACTGCAAGTGCGAAAAGAAGAACTGGAGTCCCTTGTCCCATTAGATCACCGGGCATTGATGGCTGTTTTGAGGTAACACTTCCCAGAGCTCCTCATCTCAATTAGGGGCGATTTGGAGTGCCGGCCCAGTATCCCGATTTGTCCTCTTGTGATTTTTCCAATGGGTTTTTTGAAATCCCGTGTTTATGTGAACCGTCCAAGGACCCTAGATGATTTGCAGACCAAGGATGATAACGCCTGAAATGCTGGCAAGTCATGACAAACTCCAGAAATGGGTTTTACTCGTTGTATGGAGAATAGGGGACGTCACCTACCTGATTTGATCTTCAAAACTAAGTAAAACTAAACTTTAGGTACGAGCCTACATTATAAAAAACAAATTAAAAATTTTTGATTCATAGGTACAATGGGTTTTTATTAAGTTTTGAAAAACGAAAGTTATGATCCGCAACTAGAATTTTATGACTGCACTTCGAATAAGATAATGTTTGCCTTCGAAATATTAGAACAGAAATTTTACATTATTCACTGGTTTAAATTAAATCTGTATGCGGCGAATTAAAACTACATTCAGAACATGAACATGTTTTTTTTTAATTCTGGCAGCACATGTATAAAAAAATTTATAACTGCACATCAAAAAAGATAATTTTTTACTTCGAAATGTGTCAGCAGATGAATCCACAACTCGAACTTCACACTGTGAACACAAAACTGGTTTAGATTAAATCTGTATGCGGCGACTTCAAACTACACTCAGAACATGAAAATGTTTTTTTTATTCTGGCAGCACATACATAGTCTGCAACAAAAAATGTATAGCTGCACTTTGAATAAGATGATATTTTCCTTCGAAATGTGTCAGATAAAAAATGTGAATAGATCTATTTAAATCGGCAGATTTTTCTCGAGATCGACTAAAAAATTCTAAAAAAGCACTCGCGATCGACCGTTTGAGCACCCCTGCTCTATGGCATCGAACCGCCTGAAGTTTTGGATCCTTACTCAAAACTATGGTTTGTTAAGGAGTACATATGAAATACAGCAAATATTAGCATTTGTGGAAAAATCACCAATGTCAAGTGCCTAATGTAAGGTGTTAATAGAATAGTTCACCTTAGAAACAACATATCATTAATTTTTCCTGACTATAGAATGAACACAAAACTCTTTATCATTTAAGAATGTTTATTCATATATAGCAAACTTACTATGTCCATGAATCTAAAAATAGTGTTATTAAATAACATAAAGTAAAATGTGAGATGGCCTACAATAAGCCAAATCATAAAACTAAGGGTTTCATAGTATTTCTTGATTTAGTATTGGGAAATATATTATAATAATTGTTGTTTATTAGTGGAATCATCCTAAAGATACAGGAATAATATGGCATTTTATAAAAACACGCGTTTCAAAATTGTGTAAATTTAATAAAACTTCTACACATACAACTGAAAACATTTCAACTTAGTCAGATAATAATGTTTTTTATTCTCTATGTACGTAAATCAAAATGTTTTTGTTTCTATTATTCTTATATGTATATGAGATGCCTATACGTTGCTAACCGTTCATCCGATTGCGGTGAAACTTTGATGTGCGCATGCCATACAATAGTGAGCTCAGTCATCATGAAATTATGCACTACTAAAGCACGTCCACAAAGGTTTCTATATATATACTGATGAGTTCTGGTATTATGAAATTTGTGTTAAAAAATTGGAATAGGGGCACGCGAGCTGTTTTAAAACGGAATGCACAGGGAATGAATAAATGGAATGCGGGAAGGGGGAGGGAAATACGAGAGGGGGGAGGGGAACTCGGGAGGGGGGTTCGTGGGACGGGGGAAGTGGGAGAGGGGAGTGGGGAGAGGGAAAGACGGAGCTGATGGAGTGGGGACGCGTGAGGGGAAGGGGATGGGGGAGATGAGGCGGAAGAAGAACGGGACGAATGGGTAAGGACACGCAGGGAGAAGCATATATATATATATACAACCCCAGACGCAAGCGAATTTTGATTTTTATATTTATAAATTTTCCCTAATACCATGCGAGCGAAGCCGCGGGTAGGAGCTAGTGTAGTATAAATAACACGAGCTACATTTATACATACCTATATATATATATTACAAAATATTATATTTAAGGTCATAATCATTGGTAATGTTTACCTTATCAGAAAAGAGGAGTCTTGTGCCTGATAAGGGAGCCACGATTCTTACTAAAGTTGTGAGTTATAATACGTTTTGTATAAAATATTTACTTTTTACTAAAAAAAATTAAGTTTTTATTGAAAATATTTTAATTGTATTGATTTGTTCTGATTGTTTGATGGTACAGCGCAATTCAGAAGGGAGGTTATTATAGTTTTTTATTGTTTAGTAAATATAATGATTTTGCATTTGAGTTGTTTTTAAATTAGGTGTTAAAAATTAGTTTCCATTTCTCATTAGTTTGTAAAATTCTCAATATTCTTTGTTATTTTTTTCATTACACCTTTTTATAATGGAAGCTTGCTTGAATATTTTTCAGTAAGACGTTTTGTGTTTTCTTATGTCGCCCTTTTCTACTTCATATTTTCTCCAACTCTTGTAACTTCATAATAACCAATAATAATATTTGGATGATTTGAATAGCGCCGTTTTTGTGAAAAGTCACAACGAGGGCGCTGTACAAACTTTTAATATATTTCTACAATCTTACTATCAACTACAAACTAGACAAACTATTATAACAACTTTTGGCTAAAAATTGCATCCACCGGTTCATCGATCACCGATTCGAAATTAATTGTACAATGATTAGACCCATGAACGCGGTGCTAAGTAAAAATATACTATACAGAATATACAGGACCATAATTATCTGAATACTCACTTGAGATTAACACTTGAGATTCGCAAATCGCATTCGTTCTCTCTGTTTAAACGATCTCATGACAATTGCCCCCCCCCCCCCCTCCCCCGACAAGAGGTCCAACTTCTTCCAACCGTCTGGATCCAGTGAGACTATGACATCCCCAACATACTAAAATTGGGGATGCCATAGTCTCACTGGCTCCAGACGGTTGGTAATAGTTTGGAATCTTGAGTGGTATTCAGATAAAAAATTATATTATATGCAAGTAGGAACCATTAGCGGTTTTTTGCTAAGCCGACTGAACGTATAAGTATGTCGTATTCTCTCATTACCGCATGCTCCTTCGGAGAGTAGAAATTTCTCAACTTTTCTTCCTTATTTTCAGAATATTTTTTACAGCAAAACAATTTGTTTACATTCTTTGTTTTGTGTTACTGTGTTTATTATAAAAATGCGATCATTATTGCAAGGAGAAGGGGAGAGGAGGAGAGGGGAAAAAGTTATATTGCTTAACAACATGCATTCACTATGTTTGCTGACACAGCAGGGGAGCCCGTGTTCACAGAGTAAAGTGTAATCAAACCCCCTAGCACAGTCGATCGATCAGGATTGATAGGATAATTTTCGGTAACTTCTCATCATTCTCTAGCATGATTGCAGATCGCCAACGAATTATTAACAGTTCATAATGGATTGTCTATAGATTTCCTATTAACTTGACGTTTGGCTGTCATCTCCTTGTTAATTTTGGAAAAAACATTAAAAGTTAAATTAATTCTACTGTAAAGTGTTTAATTTTATTAAAGTGAATATCGCGCTCCGAGTGTGCCCAGTCTTTCTCCTAAATATTATCACTATCAAGCAATATCTGCCTTCAAAAATATAATCATTCAATCACCAAACAAATCGTGTGTTCTCCCGATCAAAGTTAAACATTAGTCGAGTTCAGCAAAGTTGAGGATACTCTACTTTAGTGATACTATTACAGTGAAACCCGTGCCCAAATAACTCGTCTAATTTTAAACAATGTCAGTTCTAACTTCGACGCAAACTGCCGCTGTTGTTCTCAAAAATACAATCTACCTGCCATCGCGGAATCAAACATAACATAACCCATGCAATTGTTTTTGCCTGCCTACAGGCGCTACAGACTGTGCTATTGATTTTGCCTACCAACAGGCGCAACGCACAAAATAAGATGCATAATATAATAATGGATCAAGAAAACTCTGCGCAATAATTCCTGGCAAAGGCAACCTCTATTATAAACCTATTAAATATCATCATAATGGACACGTCAAACAAATTCACCGAGGAACAAATAGCAAACCTCGCCCCCAAATTCACAGATCTTTTGGGTAATGTCGGTCAAGTGTGTGTAAAACTAGGCAGTCTTGAAGGAGAATTGAAGACCTACAAATATAATATATGTCTTCAAATCAAGCACCCGAAAATGGGAACAGAACGTATAGTTCCATTACGTCCAACCAAGTCCTCTCGAAATATCCACCGAACACAAGAAACAATGCCCCTATACTTCCTGCAAGACCAGCCGTACTTATCTTCCCCAAAGATGACAAGCCACTTCCTTCCAGCAGTACCCTTGAAACTCTCAAAACCTCAACTAACCTATCATCTTTGGGAATCACAATCACCACGGGGGTACGGGAAATAAGGAACGGAGGTGTAGTCGTGTAGGCCATTAAACTTGCCAATGCACCGACCTTATCCGATGCTGGACTGAAAGCAGCAGTTTCTTCGCATAAACTTCCTCGGATAGCTATCCATGGTTTACCTCAAGTTGTACACGAAGAAACAGGTCTACAACTGAATGAATTGAAAGATAAGTTGCCGTTCTCTAACAAAGTAGGACCTCGTACTGGATTGTGTACTGATATCTTCAGAGTTCCTCCTTCTGTTCGTCACTCCCTTATTCGCTTCTCTAAACTGGCTATGGACTGGCAAATACATACCATAAGGGATTGGATCGACAGTCTAAAATGTGGACACTGTCAATTTTACGGCAACACAGCGTTGAAATGTAACGCAGACACGCCTACTTGTTCTCACTGTGGAAAACCTGGACACAATCGAGATGCTTGCCCGTCTCCTGAATAGCCACCAGCATGTGCCACCTGCAAGTTCTTCAGAAAACCGGCCACACACAACACGCTCCCCTGACTGTCCTACCCGCCGAGCCGCTGAGAGACGCGAATTATCTCGAATCAATTTTTTAGGCTGAATCAGAATCGATACCTTATTAATATTAACTTTTCTTCCTATTATCAATATATTCGTGGCCTCAATAGTCAATACAAAGCTAAACTCCTTAAGATACTCCGTAAATATATGCCCTTATGATTTTTTATGTCTTACTGAAACATGGTTTTCAGGCAATATTGCTTCAACAGAACTTGGGCTACATGACTACATTATTTTTCGCTGTGACCGCTCTTCCTCTTCTAACAAGACAGTGTAGAGGAGGTGGGGTATCATCACTCGTATAATCAGCACTCGACTAATTATGGTTATAACTCACCACTGTCCAGAATGTGTAGAATGGTCAACTCACGTCAAGATCTTAATTTTTTGGTATTAGCTTAAATGATTTCTGTCGCTCTTTAAACAATTGAAGATATTTCATATTCACCCTAATTTTCGCGAAGTCTTGACGTGACTTGATACTTAGTTTTTTTTTCTATTTTCTCTGTTGGTCTTTGCTTTCATGTACCATCCTTATCCTTACAGTGTTCATTTCTAAATTTCGTGATACTTTGTTGTAAATTGTCGTTAAGTCCGTAAATAAATAAATACACAAATAATGTATAAATATTCTTAATTCATTCGATATCAATTGTTGTTTGTACGTACGATTCATACGTACATCATTACTGGACACTCTGACCCCCAGATTCCTACCCACCCTCCAAACCTCTTTCCTTCCCAGAACTTCCTCTCTTTCCTTTCCTTAAAAAAACTCTCCATACAGCATCGTCAAATATGACATAGGCTTTGAAGGATTTTTTTTCCTTAAGGCTTCCTGTGTGGGATTAACATTAAAAAATTACAAGTGTGCTGTTCACGCGCAGTAGAAGTGAAACCTTCAGAAAACTAGAGTAGTTAAGAGTGAGAAGGCTATGAAGCACCGCACAAAGATAAGACCGATTATTTTATCTCATTATCTCACAGGCTAAATCCTACATATGTATGTGTTTGTCTCTTTTTTAATGTTCATTTTCGGTTCATCGAGTTTCAAATCACAACGGTGCTAAAGAAGTTTTCACTTTAAAAGAGACGCACACATACAACTATAGATTTTATTCTTCGAGAGAATGAGTTAGAATAATCGGTCTCCTCTTTGTGCGGTGCTTCGTAGCCTCCCCATTCTTGTCTACTATAGTTTTATGAAGGTTTCACTTCTACCGCATGCATGTTTCCTTTTAATAGCCTGCGATTTGAGGATAATGGGTCTAATGTAAAATAGCAAGCTGATATCAAAATAAAAAAAAAATAAAAAAAATGTTGATTTATTTATTTGCTTGCAATATTATTGATAACCTTTAGTAGTATTTTTCTCACATATGAATAAATAACTACTTCCATCACATCCTATGTTAGCCAGAAGGAAGAGTCCGCGCTTGGCGCCCCCTAAGTGGAGGACCACGCAGGTAGCATCAGCCCTTGGTTTCCCGTTCCCGGAGTGCCAGTCACTGTAGCCCGCCTCTGAGAGGGTGTTACCTGCAACAATACTATTGTTAAAATCCTAAAGAACAATACGAACAAGAGCGAAATATTAAAAAATATTTTTCTTTGAATAAAATGCTTTCATGGTTATCCGACTTTAGAAGTAATCAATAATTTAGAAGTAATGTACCTTGAAAAAAAAAACAATTAATAACTAGCAACAATACAAAGTGCGGGCAAACCAACCGCGTCACTAATATAATATTTAAATGTGAATGTATTTTCGAAGTTAAACTTCTTTACGCACGCTTTACTTGGGGAGTAAGCTAGCGAATGCGTGACGAGAGCGTTACGAAAAGCGAAGCGAACGTTAGTTGAGAGGGAGATGTAAGTTAGTGAAGATAACAAGAGAGAGAGGTGCGAGCACACATTTTCCTTCTCTCTTTCTCTCAGAGCCAGTTACGTTTCGTATATCTATGACACAGTGCAGGCCTATTATCTGTACATATAGATAGAGCTAAAGAAGTTTTACTTCAGTCGTGTGGTCTAAAGCACACTGGTTTTTTTTTTACATTAGCTCCACACAAGAGGCCAACAAGAGGAAATCAATTCCCCTAAGGCCCACATCATCTTTGGGGATGCTGTGTGGAGGGTCTTTTTAGGGAAAGAAATGGGAGGAAGTTCTGGTAGGAAAAAAGGAATGAGGGGAGGGTAGGAATCTAGAGGTCAGTGTGACCAAGAGTAGGAAGTATGAATCTATCCCCGCCACTGCAATGCGAGGCAATGTTCCGAGAGAGAGTCCTGCTATACGTCAATATCTATATCTATAAGTCAAAAATCTCCTTCAACCAGTCCTTCCGAAGTACTCTTCTTTTTAAACGACTTCAAAAAGGATGAGGTTCTCAATTCGACTGTATATTTTTTTTGTGTTGTTACCTCAGATCTTTCGACTGGGTTAACCGATATTGATGATTCTTTTTTATTTGAAAGCTGGTGCTTCCCTTGTAGTCCCATTTTAATTTGGTCCAGTTTCGACAATGGAATCCATGAGAAAACCATATGAGTCTTAAATTTGCATTAAGTATGTGCGCGACAAATGGACGAATAACTCAATATTACGCCAACCGATTTCGATTATTCTTTTTTTATTGGAAAGGATGTACTTCAGGGGTAGTTTGATGAGAGTTTGGTTAGGTTTTTATTATCGGATCCATGACAAAGTAACGGAACTCTTCAATTCTTAGGAGCAAATTAACGAAACTCGGCCGAATCTAATTGACATAATTTGACCCTAACGTCGTTATGGTCAAATTATGTCTGTCTCATATGAGCAGCATGTTTAGTAGGTCTACCCATATTGAGAAAAATTAGTAAGTGTACTTTAGATTCACTAAAAATTAAAAATAAACAAAAATTTTAACAAAACAATAAAACCGTCTTCAAAAAATGCACTAAAAAGTAAAAAAAATAATTTCGTATTCTTCTACAACTTCATAATCAACTCACTTTTTCTAGTCATCAATATGTAGGTACGATTGTTATTTTTGGAGTCGGTGTCAGCGAAGGTACCCGGCCCGGCGTGTTCACTTGACAGCTCCCCTCGCGCCGCGGCCCCGCTCTCGCCTCTCGCCTCGTCAAGTCGCTTGTGCGACACAAGCACATCTCACCTATAACTATGTATGTAGTTACAAACCTACTTTGACTCACACCGACTCCAAAAATAATAATCGTACCTACATATTGATGAGTAGAAAAAGTGACTTGATTATGAAGTTGTAGAAGAATATGAAATAATTTTTTGACTTTTTAGTGCATTTTTTGAAGTCGTTTTTTGTTTTGTTAAATTTTTTGTTTATTTTATAATTTCTGCATAACATTATTTTTTATCAATATATATATATTTTTTTCCTCTAACCATCTAAATTTTACCAAAAATAATTTGCAAACTATTATAAGGATATTGCGCATTTCTCTCATCTCTATATTTGTAAAATAATATTCTTACTAGCTGGGCCCGTTGCAAAAGCAACTAACGGGTTAAAACACTATGCGATTATCGTGTGAACGTGGATGAAGCGAGGAGTGTGCGTTAAATCAAATATCAATCGGTTAAATATCAAATATTATAATGTAGTTTCCCGGGACTTGGGATGAAACCATTACAGTTTAATTGACCCCCAGGTTAAAGTAGCCTTGTAACGCATGCCGGGAACCCGTTGTATATAATGTTTCAAAGTGCAGGTGCTTGCATTATAATGTAATTTCCCGGGACTTGGGATGGAACCATTATAGTTAAGTTGACCCCGAGGTTACAGTGACCTTGCAACGCATGCCGGGTATAATGTTATATAATGTTATATAGTGCAGGTGCTTGCATTATAATGTAGTTTTCCAGGATTTGGGATGGAACCAATACAGTTTAGTTGACCCGAGGTTAAAGTCGCCTTGCAACGCATGCCGGGTACTCGTTGTTTATAATGTTATATAGTGCATGTGCTTGCATTATAATGTAGTTTTCCAGGATTTGGGATGGAACCAATACAGTTTAGTTGACTCGAGGTTAAAGTCGCCTTGCAACGCATGCCGGGTACCCGTTATATACTGTACTTGGGATGCTAGATTATATACAACGTTACAGTGAGTTTGCAACGCATGCCGGGTACCCGTTGTATATAATTTGTAATTTGTATAAGTTGTATTAATGTTTTCCAGGATTTGACATGGAACCAATACAGTTTAGTTGACCCGAGGTTAAAGTCGCCTTACAACGCATGTCGGGTACTCGTTGTTTATAATGTTATATAGTGCATGTGCTTGCATTACAATGTAGTTTTCCAGGATTTGGGATGGAACCAATACAGTTTAGTTGACCCGAGGTTAAAGTCGCCTTGCAACGCATGCCGGGTACTCGTTGTTTATAATGTTATATAGTGCATGTGCTTGCATTATAATGTAGTTTTCCAGGATTTGGGATGGAACCAATACAGTTTAGTTGACTCGAGGTTAAAGTCGCCTTGCAACGCATGCCGGGTACCCGTTATATACTGTACTTGGGATGCTAGATTATATACAACGTTACAGTGAGTTTGCAACGCATGCCGGGTACCCGTTGTATATAATGTTATATATTGCAGGTGCTTGCATTATAATGTAGTTTTCCAGGATTTGGGATGGAACCAATACACTTTAGTTGACCCGAGGTTAAAGCCGCCTTGCAACGCATGCCGGGTACCCGTTGTATATCATGTTATATAGTGCATGTGCTTGCATTATAATGTAGTTTTCCAGGATTTGGGATGGAACCAATACAGTTTAGTTGACCCGAGGTTAAAGTCGCCTTGCAACGCATGCCGGGTACTCGTTGTTTATAATGTTATATAGTGCATGTGCTTGCATTATAATGTAGTTTTCCAGGATTTGGGATGGAACCAATACAGTTTAGTTGACTCGAGGTTAAAGTCGCCTTGCAACGCATGCCGGGTACCCGTTATATACTGTACTTGGGATGCTAGATTATATACAACGTTACAGTGAGTTTGCAACGCATGCCGGGTACCCGTTGTATATAATTTGTAATTTGTATAAGTTGTATTAATGTTTTCCAGGATTTGACATGGAACCAATACAGTTTAGTTGACCCGAGGTTAAAGTCGCCTTACAACGCATGTCGGGTACTCGTTGTTTATAATGTTATATAGTGCATGTGCTTGCATTACAATGTAGTTTCCCGGGACTTGGGATGGAACCATAACAGTTTAGTTGACCCCGAGGTTACAGTGAGTTTGCAACGCATGCCGGGTACCCATTGTATGTAATGTTATATAGTGCAGTGCTTGCATTACAATGTAATTTCCCGGGATCTGGGATGGAACCATTACAGTTTAGTTGACCCCGAAGTTAAAATGGTCTTGCAACGCATGCCTGGTACCCGTTGTATATAATGTTACAAAGTGCAGGTGCTTGCATTATTATGTAATTTCCAGGGACTTGGGATAGAACCATTACAGTTTAATTGACCTGAGGTTAAAATGGCCTTGCGACGCATGCCGGATACCCGTTTTGTATAATGTTATATAGTGCAGGCGCTTGCACAGGCATTGAGTTGGGATGGAACCATTACAGTTAAGTTGACCCCGAGATTACAGTGGCCTTGCAACGCATGCCGGTACCCGCTGTATATAATTTATTAATTTACGGACAAATAGTCCATTAAAAATATAAAAAAACTAACTAACTAATATCTCCATCTCCCTCTTATCCTTTCCCTCCTCATCCCCTTCCCTATCCCCATCCCCATCCCCGTCCCCGTCCCCGCCCCTGTCCCCGTCCCCGTCCCCATTCCCGTCCCCGTCCCCGTCTCGGTCCCCGTCCCAGTCCCTGTCCCCATCCCCATCGGCATCCCTATCCTTATCACTCTTCAAGTCAAGCGTGCGTAAAGGCCCGACCGTTCGCCTCACCCGATCACCATCGATTCGCATCGATTACCGTTCGCATAAAATGTATAATATTTATATTCTCTTTCGTAACGCATTCACCAGCTTACCCCCCATGTCGAGGGTGCGTAAAGAAGTTTTATCGCAATCGGATGAACGGTTTAGCAATGCATAATTTCATGATGCCAGAGCTCACTTTTTTATACAGAAAGAATCGAGGGGATGCGCACATCAAATTCCCAAAGTTTCATCACAATCGGTTGCACTGTTTAGCAATGCAAAATTTTATGATGCCAGAGGTCACTCTTGTAGTTGTATTGTATTTCATTTTGCACGGCTAAGTACTAAGTAGGTACTTTGTTGTAATATTTCACCAAAACGACGCCATTATGTTGTTGAGTATAAAATAATTTTATAAATTTTCTTTTCAGCACAAATAAATTTATTCAATATCATGTTTTGATTTTTAAAGGAAAAAAGTCCCTGCAAGTAAGTACCTACCTAGAACACGCTTAAAATATATATTTTTTTATTTAATAATGTCCAATAGAACAATGCTTCATTCATAATCAACACACCAATAAATAAAATAAAATAATAAGGCCGGGTTGTTTAAGAAAAAAATGTCAATTCTTCAAATTTTTCTAGTAAATTTTTAGTTCTAGATAGTTCCGTTCGAGTTCTGTAATTATTTCAGTTTTGTAATGTAACTGGCCTTTAATGATAAAATAACAGAACTTGAGTAGAACCAATACAGAACGTGAAAATTAACTTTAAAAAAAGTTTAATTATTCAGTATCATCGATACAACCTTACCTTAGTATTGCATTAAAACCTAATTAATTGTTTATCTACGTATTCGGGTAGGTACCTGCGCATTTCTTTCAATTCCTGCAATCTTTGCTTTTTTCATCATATTTGCAATACTACCGAAATAAGTAGGTACCTACCCCGAATGAATAACGTGTTAATTTGAACTGGCTAGCAAAATTTTAACTTCCGATGGAATCTGTAAGCACGTGTTTTGATGATTTTTTTCGGAAAATGTCGAGTTTTGTCAGTATCTCCTGAACTTTTTTATATGGGATGGGCATGTATAATTGGTATTAAAAGTTGAGGAATTCTCTACTGTATTAGATTTTTGAAAAACATCCGAGCCGGGATCGGTTTTGGGGCCACAATGCCGCGTACCGTAAAACCACTACCGAAAACTGTGAAAAGTCTGTTTTGTTAGGCTAAAAATTTGACGTCTAAGATCCCTGACCTAACTCAAGATTCCTAGCATTTTCATTTGCATTGAAACTGATGGCCAAAATGACATCTTTTTTTTGGAAACGCGAACCTGTCGGCGGGAAATGTAACCTGGCCGAATTGAGTATAATTTTACTATTGGTTCTAGTTTTCGCCGTTGATTCGTGTCAGTTTTTCTGTGAATAAAGCGCTAATTTTGTCGAAACAAATTGACCTCACAAAATCAAAGTACTGAGGGTGGCTGAATGTGACTTTGAGCGAAAGTGAACCTTAAGGTGGGAGAAACGCGAGGGGCAGAGTGGTCGGTTTTCGCGTAAAGTCGAAGAGTGAGCGGTCGATAAACTGTGTATTAATATATAACTAGGTTTTGCCCGTTGCAGAAGCAACTGACGGGTTTAAACACTATGCGATTTGACGTGTGAACGTGGATGAAGCGAGGAAGAGTGTGTGTTAAATTAAATATATGAAGAAACCTGAGGTTACAGTGCCCTTGCAACGCATGCCGGGTACCCGTTGTATATAATGTTATGTAGTGCAGCGCTTGCATTAAAATGTAATTTCCCAGGAATTGGAATGGAACCATTACAGTTAAGTTGACCCCGAGGTTACAGTGACCTTGCAACGCATGCCGAGTAACCGTTGTATATTATGTTATAAATTGCAGGCGCTTGCATTAAAATTTTATTTCCCGGGAATCGGGATGAAACCATTACAGTAAAGTTGACCCCTAGGTTACAGTGACCTTGCAACGCATACCGGGTACCCGTTGTATATAATGTTATATAGTGCAGGCGCTTGCTTTAAAATGTTATTTCCCGGGAATTGGGATGAAACCATTACAGTAAAGTTGACCCCTAGGTTACAGTGACCTTGCAACGCATACCGGGTACCCGTTGTATATAATGTTATATAGTGCAGGCGCTTGCATTAAAATTTTATTTCCCGGGAATCGGGATGAAACCATTACAGTAAAGTTGACCCCTAGGTTACAGTGACCTTGCAACGCATACCGGGTACCCGTTGTATATAATGTTATATAGTGTAGGCGCTTGCTTTAAAATGTTATTTCCCGGGAATTGGGATGGAACCATTACAGTTAAGTTGACCCCGAAGTTAAAGTGGCCTCGCAACGCATGCCGGGTACCCGCTGTATATAATTAATTTATTTACGCACAAATAGTCCATTAACAATAACAATCGGTTGCATTTTGCAAGTGTAAGTACTAAGTAGGTACTTTGTTGTAATATTTCACCAAAACGACGCCATTATGCTGTTGAGCATAAAATAATTTTCTCTACAAATAAATTCATTCAATATCATGTATTGATTTTTAAATGAAAAAAGTCCCCGCAAGTAAGTACCTACCTAGAACACGCGTAATGTATATATATATACAATGTTCAAATAGAACACACTTAAAAATAAAAAAAAATAATTAATAAAAAAAATTGACAATTCTTTAAATTTTTCTAGTAAATTTTCAGTTCTATAAAGTTCCGTTCGAGTTCTGTAATTATTTCAGTTTTGTGATGTAACTGGTCTGTAATGATAAAACTATAGAATTTGAGTAGAACCATCACAGAACGTGAAAATTAACTTTAAAAAAGTTCAATTATTCTGTATCATCGAAACAACCTTACCTTAGTATTTATTGCATTAAAACCTAATTCGTTGTGTAGGTACCCATTCAGGTAGGTACCTGCGCATTTCCTTAGATTCCGGCAATCTTAGCTTTTTTCATCATATTTGCAATACTACCGAAATAAGTAGGTACCTACCCGGAATAAATAACGTGTTAATTTGAACTGGCCAGGAATATTTAAACTTCCGATGGAATCTCTAAGCACGTGTTTTGGTGATTTTTTTTTGGAAAAGTTCGGATTTTGGTAGCTTTTCCTGAAGTTTTTTACATGGTACGGGCATGTTATATCGGTGTTAAAAGTTGCGGAATTCTATACTGCGTTAGATTTTTGAAAAACATCCAAGCCGGGATCGGTTTTGGGGCCACAATGCCGCGTACCGTAAAACCACTACCGAAAACTGTGAAAAGTCTGTTTTGTTAGGCTAAAAATTTGACGTCTGAGAACCCTGACCTGACTCAACATTCCTAGCATTTTCATTTGCATTGAAACTGATGGCCAAAATGACATCTTTTTTTTTGGAAACGCGAACCTGTCGGCGGGAAATGTAACCTGGCCGAATTGAGTGTGATTTTACTATTGGTTCTAGTTTTCGCCGTTGATTCGCGTTAGTTTTTCTGTGAATAAGGCGCTAATTTTGTCGACAAAAATAAACTCCGCAAAATCAAAGTACTGAGGGTGCACTGAATTTGCTTGAACCGAAAGTGAACCTTGAGGTGGGTGAAACGTAAAGGGCGTACTGGTCGTTTTTGCGTCAGCAAAAAAGTGCGCGGAAAAAGAGCTTTCCCAAACCAAACATTAATATATATACTAGGTTTTGCCTGTTGCAGAAGCAACTGACGGGTTAAAACACTTTGCGATTTGCGTGTGAATGTGGATGAAGCGAGGAGGAGTGTGTGTTAAATTAATTATATGAAGAAACCTGAGGTTACAGTGACTTTGCAACGCATGCCGGGTACCCGTTGTATATAATGTTATAATATAGTGCAGGCATTTGCAAGGCGCTTACATAATAATGTAGTTTCCCTGAACTTGGAATGGAATACAGTTAAGTTGATCCCGAGGTTACAGTGATGTTGCAACGCATGCCGGGAACCCTTTGTATATAATGTTATAATATAAAACAGGCGTTTGCAAGGCGCTTGTATTATAATGTAGTTTCTCGGAACTTAGAATGGAACCATTACAGTTAAGTTGACCCCGAGGTTACAGCGATCTTGCAACGCATGCCGGGTACCCTTTGTATATAATGTTATAATATAAAGCAGGCGTTTGCAAGGCGCTTGCATTATAATGTAGTTTCCCGGAACTTGGAATGGAACCATTACAGTTAAGTTGACCCCGAGATTACAGTGATGTTGCAACGCATGCCGGGTACCCGTTGTATATAATGTTATAATACATTGCATGCGTTTGCAAGGCGCTTGAATTATAATGTAGTTTCCCGGAACTTGGAATGGAACCATTACAGTTAAGTTGACCCCGAGGTTACAGCGATGTTGCAACGCATGCCGGGTACCCTTTGTATATAATGTTATAATATAAAGCAGGCGTTTGCAAGGCGCTTGTATTATAATGTAGTTTCCAGGAACTTGGAATGGAACCATTACAGTTAAGTTGACCCCGAGGTTACAGTGATCTTGCAACGCATGCCGGGTACCCTTTGTATATAATGTTATAATATAAAGCAGGCGTTTGTAAGGCGCTTGCATTATAATGTAGTTTTCCGGAACTTGGAATGGAACCATTACAGTTAAGTTGACCCCGAGATTACAGTAATGTTGCAACGCATGCCGGGTACCCGTTGTATATAATGTTATAATACAGTGCATGCGTTTGCAAGGCGCTTGAATTATAATGTAGTTTCCCGGAACTTGGAATGGAACCATTACAGTTAAGTTGACCCCGAGGTTACAGTGTTGTTGCAACGCATGCCAGGTACCCGTTGTATATAATGTAATGTAGAAATACAAATCCCCAAAGTTGTCCTTTATTAAATAACCAACTTCTCTGCCATAGGTCACCTCAAGTGGTTCGCTACGTTTGGTGATTTAGTAGGGGTGTCCGGGTTCATGGGGTGAGGTCTGTCTAGGTCTTGGAGGCGGATGTCCAGGACACACTGAACCCCAGATTCCTACCCACCCCTTAAACCCTTTTCCTTCCCAGAACTCTCATCTCCTTCCTTTCCTTAAAAAAAATCCTCCACACAGCATCCCCAAAGATGACATAGGACCTGAGGGAAATTATTTTCCCCACGGCCTCCTGTGCGGAGCTCATGTAAAAAAAAAAATTAAATGCATATAAATTCACCTTTCCCAAAAAGCCAGAAATAATTGAAAAAAACATGTTCTTAATATATTTTCCCTTGCTTAGTTCTGCACTCCTGGTATTTATCCTTTTAAAATTTTGTTTTATTCGAGTAAAAAAAAGAACAGAAAAAATATTTTTTCATAGCGTACTCTACCCCCCCCCCCTTCCTCCATCCCGCAAAACCCCTCCCGGGTTCCCCTCCCCCTTCCCAGATTACCCTCCCCCCTCCGTGGTTTTTTCCCCCCCTCCCGCGCTCATTATTTCATTGCCGTTACATTTGGTTTTCAAACAGCTCGCGTGCCACCTATTGAAATATTTTTATGCAAATTTCGTAATGCCAGAGCTCACCAGCCAATAAACAAACATAACAAAAAAAAAATTCAATTTTTTGCAGTCTTTCGGAAGTTATACGCGTACATACATTTCGACGATTGATTTTTATGCAAATTTCATAATGCCAGAGCTTACCAGTAGTTTTATAGAAACCTTGTCCTATCAGTAACGAAAACAATAAAAAAAGAATGTTCAGATTCGGTGTATTCGTTCGAAAGTTATACGCATATATACATTTCGGCAATTCATTTTTATACGAATTTCATTATGGCAGATCTCACCGGTATTTTTATGCAAAACCTTGTCCTAACAGTAACGAACCCACCAAAAAAACAATTATTCAATTCGATGCATCCGTTCGAAAGTTATGCGCGTGCAAACATTTCGGCAACCATTTTATACAAATTTCATAATGCCAGTGCTCACCAGAAGATCAATAAAAACCTTATCCTAACAATTACAAACACAAAACAAAAATAATTATCCAATTCGGTGCATGCATTCGAAAGTTATGGGCGTACTTGCATATCGGCGATTCATTTATAATATATCAGTTTCTCAGGTACCTAACGATTTTATAGTTTTTCATACAGTTAAATATACCTCAGTCAATTTCTGCGCTCCTGGTAGGTACCCTGTAACGTTTATACAGAATGTGCAATGCAATTTTTCACAAAAATGGCGCTTTAATTTTATTTTTATAATTTTATAATGTATCAGTTTCTCAGGTACCTACCGATTTTACAGTTTTTCATATAGTTAAACATACGTATGTATAAAGCCGCCGACAGGGCCTAGCAGCAGAAATCTGCCAAACAGAAGTATGTAGACACAATCGGAGACATGCCATCATCAAATTCTCAAAGATTCGTCGCAATGGGATGAACGGTTAACCGTGTATAATTTAATGAAGCTAAAACAACATATTATTATCTCGGTCAATTTCTGCGCTCCTGATACTTTGGATCCATTATTTTACAAAACCTAGGGTTTTTTTTCACAAAAATGGCGCTATAATTTTTTTTTTATTATTTAGGAAAACAAATTTGGTCATCGGGATAAGCACCTCATTTTACTTGATTTTATTAAATTTTGTATTAAGTACCTACTTAGTATTTAAATGGTTAATAAAATTTCATTTATATGGCAACACAACCGTTAAACTTTGTCTCAACCACCTCAAGCACAGCCTGAAAATCGAACACCTGCGCCCGTTTTAGAACATTTTACATACAAATTACGTCAGGTAACGCTGTCAGGGCCTCGCTGAAAACTTGCGGTGGTTTTGAATAATGTTCCATGCTTAGTGTTGCAAGATTCGAGAAAATTTAATAAAGATTATTAATCACCCTCGTACGAATACAATCAATTTGAAACATGTTCCATAAGTCGTTGAACAACAGCATTTTTTTCGCGCTAGGATCTGCGAACGTTCCAATTTAGATTTCGACACATTTTTGAATTTCTCCAAGGAAAAGCTGCAGTTTTAGATTCTGTCGACAGGCGTCTCCGTGAAAATTGTACCTATTTTTAAACATTAGTTTCAAAATATGACTTTTCCGTGGGTTTTTCGCAAATGTCAGTTTTCCAACAAATATTATGACGATGTTTTTGTGAAAAGTGATAATTACGACGGTCAATTAACCTTTGAAAAACTCTCGTTGACGTAATTTTAATAAATTTTGGCTTCCAAGCGTGATATTTTCGACGAAATCGCATATGCAAGTCAGCCGGTGGGCAAACGAAAAATGAAGAATGACATTTAAAATTTATGTACCTAGCCAAATCAATTTTGTATGTGAGATTTTCGCTATATCTTTCTCAACTTTTCCATGCATTTAAAAAGAGATACACTCCCTTAATCGGCCTTGAGGGAAAGTGAATCTACAGATGTGCCAATCTCGATGAGCCGAGAAGTCAATTTGGCTTGCCAAATTTTAAAAACGGTCGCAAGCCAAAGTGACCCGTGAGGTTTCACCCACCCGAGGGGCAAAGTGGTCGCTTTTCCCCTCAAATCGAAAGTGACCCTTGACCCATCACGAACGGCCGCAAGCTAAAGTGACCCTTGTTGTTTCACCCACCCGAGGGGCAGAGTGGTCGTTTTTCCCCTCAAATCAAAAGTGACCCTTTCCTGACCAATGGCGTGAGCGGAAAAAGTGAGTTTTTCCCGACCTACCGCAAAACTGAGCATTAATATATACTAGGTTTTGCCCGTTGCAGAAGCAACTGACGGGTTAAGACACTATGCGATTTGACGTGTGAACGTGGATGAAGCGAGGAGGAGTGTGTGTTAAATTAAATATATGAAGAAACCTGAGTTCACAGTGACCTTGCAACGCATGCTGGGTACCCGTTGTATATAATGTTATGTAGTGCAGCGCTTGCATTAAAATGTAATTTCCCAGGAATTGGAATGGAACCATTACAGTTAAGTTGACCCCGAGGTTACAGTGATGTTGCAACGCATGCCGGGGACCCTTTGTATATAATGTTATAATATAAAGCAGGCGTTTGTATTATAATGTAGTTTCCCGGAACTTGGAATAGAACCATTACAGTTTGGTTGACCCCGAGGTTACAGTGATCTTGCAACGCATGCCGGGTACCCGTTGTATATAATGTTATAATATATTGCAGGCGTTTGCAAGGCGCTTGCATTATAATGTAGTTTATTGGAACTTGGAATGGAACCATAACAGTTAAGTTCAATTCGAGGTTACAGTGACCTTGCAACGCATGCCGGGTACCCGTTGTATATAATGTTATAATATAGTGCAGGCATTTGCAAGGCGCTTGCATAATAATGTAGTTTCCCTGGACTTGGAATGGAACCATTACAGTTAAGTTGACCCCGAGGTTACAGTGATGTTGCAACGCATGCCGGGTACCCTTTGTATATAATTTTATAATATAAAGCTGGCGTTTGCAAGGCACTTGTATTATAATGTAGTTTCCCGGAACTTGGAATGGAACCATTACAGTTAAGTTGACCCCGAGATTACAGTGATGTTGCAACGCATGCCGGGTACCCGTTGTATATAATGTTATGTAGAAATACAAATCCACAAAGTTGACCTTTATTGGATAACCAACACCTCTGCCATAGGTCACCTCAAGTGGTTCGCTACGTTTGGTGATTTAGTAGGGGTGCCCGGGTTCATGGGGTTAGGTCTGTCTAGGTCTTGGAGGTGGATGCCCAGGACACACTGACCCCCAGATTCCTACCCACCCCTTAAACATTTTTCCTTCCCAGAACTCTCATCTGAAAACCTGAGGTTACAGTGACCTTGCAACGCATGCCGGGTACCCGCTGTATATAATGTTATGTAGTGCAGCGATTACACTAAAATGTAATTTCCCAGGAATGGGAATGGAACCATTACAGTTAAGTTGACCCCGGGGTTACAGTGACCTTGCAACGCATGCCGAGTAACCGTTGTATATCATGTTATATATTGCAGGCACTTGCTTTAAAAAGTTATTTCCCAGGAATTGAAATGGAACCATTACAGTAAAGTTGACCCCGAGGTTACAGTGACTTTGCAACGCATGCCAGGTATCCGTTGAATATAATGTTATAGTACAGGCGCTTGCTATATAATGTTGTTTTCCGAGATTTGGAATGGAACCATTACAGTTTAATGGACCCCGAGGTTAAAGTGGCCTTGCAACGCATGCCGGGTACCCGCTGTATAAAATGTATTTATTTACGGACAAAAGGTCCATTAATCTCCCTCTTATCCTTTCCCTTGTTACCATAATTATTGGAAGGCTTTTGACCTCTCCAGCCAGATTCTCCCAACCCTTCGCCTTGCACCGCAGTGTGAGGAATAGATTTATACGTTGGTCACTCCTGGCCACACTGACCCCAGATTCCTAAACACCGCTTATACCTTTTTCCTTCCCATATCTTCTTCTCCTTCCTTTCCCTTAAAAAACCCACCCCACAGCATCCTCAAAGATGACACAGGCCCCTAGGATTCAGAAAGGGCCTTTTCTCGTGTAATTTCATGATACAAAGCTCATTATTGTATTCTGAAACTGTATGTATTTGTCTAGATCTTGGTGGCGGATACGTTCGCCCAACCACTGCTTGGCGGGCTGGATCGGAGGAGACTGGTTGAGGGAATTGGAGGGGACCCCACCACTTTCCCAACGGCGTTATAAGGAAACATATGGTTTCCTCCTTCACCGCACACGTCAAGACTCTATTTTTTTTTTGAACGAAGCTACATTTATTTGAACGACTCTAGACCCTCCAATGTCCATGCATACGGGGTTAGTAAGCAGTATGCAAGTACTTACATTAACATTATACAAAAGATAAATAAAAGTAGCAGCCCGTGGAATGATTCTTCTGAAATCTATAGAGAAAAATATATACAGATAAAGGTGTTAGTAAATAAAGAAAAATAAGAGCTGCGCCCGGTTGAGGAGACCTAGTTAAGATATATAACGAAAAAGTAACAGTAATAATATAATGCAAGTATTTGCAAAAATAACTGAGAGAAGAAAAGGCATAAAAATAAAATATCTATACAGAGAAGGTATTCCACAAACCACCAGGCAGTCCCAATGACAATGTGTATGGCTATCGGCCCAACCGCAGACGAAACCCGGAGTCCGCGCCCTTTAGCCGACTCACCGATTTTGCCACGAAGAAATATATGTGGGAAAGAAGAGGAAGTTTTTGAAGACTCGGGGAAAAGATCAGCGTCGGATTGTCGGAGGGGGGGCGGAAGGACGTCGAGACCACGCGGCTGTTCCTCAGGCCTACCCATATCATTGGGGGAGGCGCGGGAGGATCGCAGAAAAACCGCTCCAGTATGGGTTCGCCTGGCTGTACGCACGGACGGGGTCTATCCCACCCCCTTTTATGGGGTGACGACGATACATAAATATGTACAGTTCAGCTGCACCACCAAAATATGGAACTAAAGCTAATGTAAAGTTAAAAAAAAAATGAATAAAGCAATTATATATTAGAAACATAATTGTTGTATGATTACAGAAGTCATAATATATTGGGCGATGGCGTCTTCACCACCATCGCCCTCCAAGATAGAACATGGCCTGTTGAAGTAAAGCATAAATCAGTTTTAGCAGAAACGTTAGGAGATCATGGATGCCTGTAAACGGTGTGAAGTTAGAGCTAAAAGAAAATAATTAAAACAAGAAAAGAAAATGTTTCAGTACATACATAAGTCAAAACGAAACCAGTAATTTACAGGTCACAAAAGTAATTTTATAAACAGTTCGAAGCGTATACAGTAGTGAAGAGTAATGGAGGATATACCAAGGGAGACAGGAGCAATACGTGTAGCACCTGAAACAAAGATGAATTTAGTCTAGATCGGCGACTCTAAGTACAGACCATCTCTCCACCCAGGACTTGACAAACTTTTTCAGGCACTCAAAATTCTCTTTATTCGACACAAGGTCAGCGTTCCACGCTGGTCTTGTTGTTCCGCGCAAGCCATCCAACATTTCCTCTCGTGCTTCTTTCATCAACTCGCAGTGCCACAGAATGTGCCTGGCATCCTGGTTAGTATCACCACATGCACAGTTTGGATGGGGAGAAAGGGTCAAGCTATGTAGCCGACCCCTGAATTCCCCATGTCCGGAGAGCATCTGTGTCATGTAGTGATTCAGTTTAATGTGTGCCCCTTCCATTCTGAATTTAACTGAAGGGAAGAAGGAGAAAGTCCATCTGCCCTTCGTCGACCTATCCCATCGTTCTTGCCATACACTCAGAGTCCTTTCGCGCATCGCTTTGAGCAAGCCGGGGAGGGCCACGTCTCCTCCCGGTGTCAGTTCGACTCCAAGGTGGACAGCAGCCCTGCCTCTAATAAGTTCCTTTTTTGTCAATATTTCCCTAATTGCAAGGTCAATCGGCAAAACGCCGGCCAGAACCGGTAATGCATCTGAAGCTACAGTCCTATAAGCGCCCGAGAGCGCCAACAGGGGAGTCCGCTGGCCTCGTTTAAGAGCCGAGTTTATCAAGACATTATCCAGGCGATGCTCCCACACGGAGGCAGCATACGAGACTTGCGTCACATATACCCCCTCGTACAACAGGCGAATCGCCGGAGAACGCAATCCCCACTCGGCTGTTGAGATTCTTCTCAGTTTCTGAAACAAGGCCTGGGCCCTATCGGAGACGTTCTTGACGTGGGCTAGGAACGAAGAAGATCTATCCATAATGACGCCTAAATACCTGGTGTTTTCTGCAAATCGAATGGATGAGTCTCCCATTCTAATGAAGGGGTTCCTGCCTCGGCTAAGCATGCCCTTCATGAGGAGACCCACGGTCTTGTGGGGAACGAAGTTGAGTCTGTTTCTCTTTCCCCATTCAAGGATCACTTTTAAACCTTCTTCAGCCTTATATTCCACTTCCCTTCTACTGTCCCCAGAGACCAAATACAATTTGTCATCTACGTAGTCGACCGATGTACAACCTTCAGGTAAGGGTAACCTGGAGGAGTCGTCGAACAAGATTTTCCACAGGTCGGGTCCGAGGACCGACCCCTGCGGACATCCCATGTCGACTGTTCGGGTGATTAAAACGTCCCCGTGCCCTATGATAACTGTCCTACCATTTAGATAGTCACTAATAATATCAAACAGTTTACGCGGGCAATTCCTGCTTTTCAGCTTGGTAAGTATCATCGGCCACCACGCGTGATCAAAGGCATGGTTGAGGGAAGCTTTTTATCTCTCCAGCCAGATTCTCTCAACCCTTCGCCTTGCACCGCAGTGTGAGGAATAGATTCATACGTCTGTCACTCCTGGCCACACTGACCCCCAGATTCCTACCCACCCCTCATACCTTTTTCCTTCCCACATCTTCTTCTCCATCCTTTCCCTTGAAAAACCCTCCGCTTAGCATCCTCAAAGATGACATAGGCCCCTAGGATTCAGAACGGGCCTTTACTCGCGTAATTTCGTGATGCCAGAGATCATTATTGTATTCAGAAACTGTATGTATTTGTCTAGGTCTTGAAAAAAATGTATTTTTCTAGGTCTTGGTGGAGGATACGTTTGCCCAACCTTTGCGTGGCGGGTTGGATCAGAGGAGACTGATTGAGGAAGGATTTTGACCTCTCCACCCAGATTTTCCCAACCCTTCGCCTTGCACCGCAGTGTGAGGAATAGATTCATACGTCCGTCACTCCTGGCCACACTGACCCCCAGATTCCTTAACACCCCTCATACCCTTTTCCTTCCCATATCTTCTTCTCCTTCCTTTCCCTTAAAAACCCTCCGCACAGCATCCTCAAAGATGACATAGGCCCCTAGGGAAATTGTTTTCCTTGGAGCCTCCTGTGTGGAGCTAATGTAAAAAAAAAAGTTCAACACTGCATAATTTCATCCTGAGTTCTACCTGAGGTTGCAGTGACCTTGTAACGCATGCCGGGTACCCTTTGTATATAATTTTATAATACATTGCATGCGTTTGCAAGGCGCTTGCATTTTAATGTAGTTTCCCGGAACTTGGAATGGAACCATTACAGTTAAGTTGACCCCGAGGTTACAGTGATCTTGCAACGCATGCCGGGTACCCGTTGTATATAATGTTATTTAGAAATACAAATCCCCAAAATTGACCTTTATTGGATAACCAACACCTATGCCGTCGGTCACCCCAAGTGGTTCGCTTCGTTTGGTGATTTAGTAGGGGTGCCCGGGTTCATGGGGTGAGGTTTGTCTAGGTCTTTGAGGCGAATGACCAGGACATACTTAACCCCAGATTCCTACCCACCCCTTAAACCCTTTTCCTTCCCAGAACTCTCATCTCCTTCTTTGCCTTAAAAAACCCTCCACCCAGCATCTCCAAAGATGAGATGACCCTGAGGGAAATTATTTTCCTTAGGGTCTCCTGTATGGGGTTTTTTCTTCCCCCCCCCCTCCTGCGCTTTAATGATTCATTGCCGTTACATTTAGTTTTCAAACAGCTCGCGTGCCACCTATTGAAATATTTTTACGCAAATTTCGTAATGCCAAAGCTCACCAGCCAATAAACAAACATAACAAAAAAAGAATTATTCAATTTGGTGCAGTCTTTCGGAAGTTATACGCGTACATACATTTCAACGATTCATTTGTATGCAAATTTCATAATGCCAGAACTCACCAGTAGTTTTATACAAACTTTGTTCTAACAATAAGGAACGCAAAAAAAAAAGAATTATTCAATTACGTGCAGTCGTTTTGAAGTTATGAGCGTACTTACATTTCGGCGAATCATTTTTAAACAAATTTCATTATGCCAGAGCTCACCAGTAATCTTGCCCTAATAATAACAAATACAACAACGAAAGATTTATCCAATTCTGTGCATTCGCTCGGAAGCTATGCGCATATATAGATTTCGTCGATTCATTTTAAACAAATTTTATAATTCCAGAGCTTACCGGTTGTTTTATACAAACCTTGCCCTAACAATAACGAAACCTATTCAAAAAGAATTTTTCAATTTGGTCCAGTCGTTCTTTAGTTATAATTTATAAATGATTACCGTGGATAATTAATCCGTTTATGTAATTTTCAGGGTACCTACCTAGTTCATCAAAATATTCTAAAACAATATTTTATTTAAATGGCAAGACCACCGTCAAACTTTGTCGTAACCACCTCAAGCAAAGCCTGAAAATCGAACACCTTCGCACGTTTAAGTACATTTTCCATACAAATTACGTCAGCTAACGCTGTCAGGGCCTTGCTGAAAACCTGCGATGGTTTTGGATAATATTCCATGCTCAGTATTGCAAGTTTGGGGAAAATTAAATAAATATTTAAAATATCTACCGATTTTACAGGCTGAAAACCATGTGCATTATGGATGTTATAGAATTTTTCGCAAATGTCAGAAAAATTTCAATCTTTGACGCGATATTGTGAAACATTTTAAATGGGAAGCTACACATGTTTTTATTTTAAAAGTTTCTAAATCTTGTATAATTTATGATTATTAAAAAACATCAGTCGCACAATGTTTATTTTCGTCGTAATTTACCACCCCGAAAAGGGCCTTTAAAATGTCAATTTTTCTTCGGTATTTTGCAGATTGCCGTTTAATTAATCGGAATAAATTCATAGCAGAAATCAGTTTTGTATGGGAGATTTTCGCTATATCTTTCTCAACTTTTCCATGCATTTAAAAAGAGATACACTCCCTTAATCGGCCTTGAGGGAAAGTGAATCTACAGATGTGCCAATCTCGATGAGCCGAGAAGTCAATTTGGCTTGCCAAATTTTAAAAACGGTCGCAAGCCAAAGTGACCCGTGAGGTTTCACCCACCCGAGGGGCAAAGTGGTCGCTTTTCCCCTCAAATCGAAAGTGACCCTTGACCCATCACGAACGGCCGCAAGCTAAAGTGACCCTTGTTGTTTCACCCACCCGAGGGGCAGAGTGGTCGTTTTTCCCCTCAAATCAAAAGTGACCTTTTCCTGACCAATGGCGTGAGCGGAAAAAGTGAGTTTTTCCCGACCTACCGCAAAACTGAGCATTAATATATACTAGGTTTTGCCCGTTGCAGAAGCAACTGATGGGTTAAAACATTATGCGATTTGACGTGTGAACGTGGATGAAGCGAGGAGGAGTGTGTGTTAAATTAAATATATGAAGAAACCTTAGTTCACAGTGACCTTGCAACGCATGCCGGGTACCCGTTGTATATAATGTTATGTAGTGCAGCGCTTGCATTAAAATGTAATTTGCCAGGAATTGGAATGGAACTATTACAGTTAAGTTGACCCTGAGGTTACAGTGACCTTGCAACGCATGCCGAGTAACCGTTGTATATCATGTTATATATTGCAGGCACTTGCTTTAAAATGTTATTTCCCGGGAATTGGGATGGAACCATTACAGTTAAGTTGACCCCGAGGTTACAGTGACCTTGCAACGCATGCCGTGTACCCGTTGTATATTATGTTATAAATTGCAGGCGCTTGCATTAAAATTTTATTTCCCGGGAATCGGGATGGAACCATTACAGTAAAGTTGACCCCGAGGTTACAGTGACCTTGCAACGCATGCCAGGTACCCGTTGTATATTATGTTATAAATTGCAGGCGCTTGCATTAAAATTTTATTTCCCGGGAATCGGGATGGAACCATTACAGTTAAGTTGACCCCGAGGTTACATCGACCTTGCAACGCATGCCGAGTAACCGTTGTATATCATATTATATATTGCAGGCACTTGCTTTAAAATGTTATTTCCCGGGAATCAGGATGGAACCATTACAGTAAAGTTGACCCCGAGGTTACAGTGACCTTGCAACGCATGCCAGGTACCCGTTGTTTATAATGTTATATATTACAGGCGCTTGCATTATAATGTTGTTTTCCGAGATTCGGGATGGAACCAGTACAGTTTAATGGACCCCGAGGTTAAAGTGGCCTTGCAACGCATGCCGGGTACCCGCTGTATATAATTTATTTATTTACGTACAAAAAGTCCATTAATCTCCCTCTTATCCTTTCCCTTGTTACCATAATTATTGGAAGGCTTTTGACCTCTCCAGCCAGATTCTCCCAACCCTTCGGCTTGCACCGCAGTGTGAGGAATAGATTCATACGTCCGTCACTCCTGGCCACACTGTCCCCCAGATTCCTAAACACCCCTCAGACCTTTTTCCTTCCCATATCTTCTTCTCCTTCCTTTCCCTTAAAAAACCCACCCCACAGCATCCTCAAAGATGACGCAGGCCCCTAGGATTTAGAACGGGCCTTTTCTCGTGTAATTTCAAGATGCCAAAGCTCACTATTGTATTCTGAAATTGTATGTATTTGTCTAGATCTTGGTGGCGGATACGTTCGCCCATCCACTGCGTGGCGGGCTGGATCGGAGGAGACTGATTGAGGGAGGCTTTTTATCTCTCCAGCCAGATTCTCTCAACCCTTCGCCTTGCACCGCAGTGTGAGGAATAGATTCATGCGTCCATCACTCCTGGCCACACTGACCCCCAGATTCCTTAACACCCCTCATACCTTTTTCCTTCCCATATCTTCTTCTCCTTCCTTTCCCTTAAAAACCCTCCGCTCAGCATCCTCAAAGATGACATAGGCCCCTAGGGAAATTGTTTTCCTTGGAGTCTCCTGTGTGGAGCTAATGTAAAAAAAAGTTTAACACTGCATAATTTCATCCTGAGTTCTCCCCAAGGTTTCAGTGATCTTGCAACGCATGCCGGGTACCCGTGTTATTTAATGTTATGTAGAAATACAAATCCCCAAAATTGACCTTTATTGGATAACCAACACCTCTGCTGTAGGTCACCCCAAGTGGTTCGCTACGTTTGGTGATTTAGTAGGGGTGCCCGGGTTCATGGGGTGAGGTGTGTCTAGGTCTTGGAAGCGGATACGTTTGACCAACTACTGCGTGGCAGACTGGATCGGAGGAGACTGATTGAGGGGGGATCTCGACCTCTCCAGCCAGATTCTCCCAATCCTTTGCCATGCACCGCAGTGTGAGGAATAGATTCATAAGTCCGTTACTCCTGGCCACACCGACCCCCAGATTCCTACCCACCTCTCATTCCCTTTTCCTTCCCATATCTTCTTCTCCTTCCTTTCCCTTAAAAAACCCTCCGCACAGCATCCTCAAAGATGACGTAGGCCCCTAGGGAAATTGTTTTCCTTGGAGCCTCCTGTGTGGAGCTAATGTAAAAAAAAGTTTAACACTGTTGAGTTGTAAAAAAAAGGTTAAAAATCTTCCATTTTTTCAAGTTACTTTTTACGTTCTGTGAAAGTTCTGTTCAAATTCTAAGAGGCTTCTGACCTCTCCAGCCAGATTCTCCCAACCCTTCGCCTTGCACCGCAGTGTGAGGAATAGATTCATACATCCGTCACTCCTGGCCACACTGACCCCCAGATTCCTACCCACCCCTTATACCTTTTTCCTTCCCACATCTTCTTCTCCATCCTTTCCCTTGAAAAACCCTCCGCACAGCATCCTCAAAGATGACATAGGCCCCTAGGATTCAGAACGGGCCTTTACTCGCGTAATTTCGTGATGCCAGAGATCATTATTGTATTCAGAAACTGTATGTATTTGTCTAGGTCTTAAAAAAAATGTATTTGTTTAGGTCTTGGTGGAGGATACGTTTGCCCAACCACTGCGTGGCGGGTTGGATCGGAGGAGACTGATGGAGGAAGGATTTTGACCTCTCCACCCAGATTTTCCCAACCCCTCGCCTTGCACCGCAGTGTGAGGAATAGATTCATACGTCCGTCACTCCTGGCCACACTGACCCCCAGATTCCTACCCACCCCTCATACCTTTTTCCTTCCCATATCTTCTTCTCCACCATTTCCCTTAAAAAACCCTCCGCACAGCATCCTCAAAGATGACATAGCACTGCGTGGCGGGTTGGATTGGAGGAGACTGATTAAGGGAGGATTTCGACCTCTCCACCCAGATTCTCCCAACCCTTTGCCTTGCACCGCAGTGTGAGGAATAGATTCACACGTCCGTCACTCCTGGCCACACTGACCCCCAGATTACTTAACACCCCTCATACCCTTTTCCTTCCCATATCTTCTTCTCCTTCCTTTCCCTTAAAAACCCTCCACACAGCATCCTCAAAGATGACATAGGCCCCTAGGGAAATTGTTTTCCTTGGAGCCTCCTGTGTGGGGCTAATGTAAAAAAAAAGTTTAACACTGCATAATTTCATCCTGAGTTCTACCTGAGGTTGCAGTGACCTTGTAACGCATGCCGGGTACCCTTTGTATATAATTTTATAATACATTGCATGCGTTTGCAAGGCGCTTGCATTTTAATGTAGTTTCCCGGAACACGGAATGGAACCATTACAGTTAAGTTGACCCCGAGGTTACAGTGATGTTGCAACGCATGCCGGGTACCCGTTGTTTATAATGTTATGTAGAAATACAAATCCCCAAAGTTGACCTTTATTGGATAACCAACACCTATGCCGTAGGTCACTCCAAGTGGTTCGCTACGTTTGGTGATTTAGTAGGGGTGCCCGGGTTCATGGGGTGAGGTTTGTCTAGGTCTTGGATGCGGATGACCAGGACACACTGAACCCCAGACCCCTACCCACCCCTTAAACCCTTTTCCTTCCCAGAACTCTCATCTCCTTCTTTGCCTTAAAAAACCCTTCACCCAGCATCTCCAAAGATGACATGACCCTGAGGGAAATTATTTTCCTCAGGGTCTCCTGTGTTGAGCTCATGTAAAAAAATAATTAAATGCATATAAATTCACCTTTCATTGCCGTTACATTTAGTTTTCAAACAGCTCGCGTGCCACCTATTGAAATATTTTTATGCAAATTTCGTAATGCCAAAGCTCACCAGCCAATAAACAAACATATCAAAAAAAGAATTATTCAATTTGGTGCAGTCTTTCGGAAGTTATACGCGTACATACATTTCGACGATTCATTTTTATGCAAATTTCATAATGCCAGAGCTCACCAGTAGTTTTATTCAAAACTTGTCCTTACAATAACGATAACAACAAAAAAATAATTACCCAATTAGGTGCAGTCGTTCCGAAGTTATGCGCGTTCTTACATTTCATCGATTAATTTTTAAACATATTTCAAAATGCCAGAGCTCACCAGTAGTTGTATACAATCTTTGTCCTAACAATAAGGATCGCAACAAAAAAAGAATTATTCAATTGCGTGCAGTCGTTCTGAAGTTATGAGCGTACTTACATTTCGGCGAATCATTTTTAAACAAATTTCGTTATGCCAGAGCTCACCAGTAATTTTATTCAAAACTTGTCCTAGTAATAACAAATACAACAACGAAAGAATTATTCAATTTTGTGCATTCGCTCGGAAGCTATGCGCATTTATAGATTTCGGCGATTCATTTTAAACAAATTTTATTATTCCAGAGCTCATCAGTCGTCTTATACAAACCTTGCCCGAACAATAACGAAACCAACTCAAAAAGAATTATCCAATTTGGACCAGTCGTTCATGAGCTATAATTTATAGATGATACCCGTGGATAATTATTTATCCGTTTATGTAATTTTCAGGGTACCTACCTAGTTCATCAAAATATTCTAAAACAATATTTTATCTATATGGCAAGACAACCGATAAAACTTGTCATAACCACCTCAAGCAAAGCCTGAAAATCGAACACCTGCGCTGGTTTAAGAACATTTCCCATACAAATTACGTCAGCCAACGGTGTCATGGCCTGACTGAAAACCTCAGGTGGTTTTGGATAGTGTTCCATGTTCAGTATTGCAAGGTTGAAGAAAATAAATAAACATTTCAAATATCTACCGATTTAACAGGCTGAGAACGATGTGCATTTTCGATGTTGTTGGATTTTTCGCAAATGTCAGATATAATTGCAAAGTTTGACGCGATATTGTGAAACATTTTAAATGGGAAGCTACACATGTTTTTGTTTTAAAAGTTTCTAAATCTTGTATAATTTATGATTATTAAGAAACGTGTCTCGCAAAATGTTTTTTTTCGTTGTATTTTATCACCCCGCAAAGGGCCTTTAAAATGTCATTTTTTCAACGTTATTTCCGAGATCGCCGTTTAATTAATTGGAATAAATTTCTAACAAAAATCAGTTTTGTATGGGAGATTTTCGCTACATCTTTCTCAACTTTTCCGGGCATTTGAAAAGAGATAGATACAATGAATTCGCTTCGAAGAAGAGTGAACCGTGGGGCCTTTGAAATCGGATGAGCTTAGAGATCAATTTGGCTTGCCAAATTTTACCCAATTTTCGCAAGCCAAAGTGACCCGTGAGGTTTCACCCACCCGAGGGGCAAAGTGGTAGCTTTTCCCCTCAAATCGAAAGTGAGTTTTTTCGACCAATGGCGTGAGCGGAAAAAGTGAGTTTTCTCGACCAATGGCGTGAGCGGAAAAAGTGACCTTTTCCCTGACCTACCCCAAAACTGAACATTAATATATATATACTAGCGGGGCCCGTTGCAAAAATGCAACTAACGGGTTAAAAAATTACGCGATTTGCGTGTGAACGTGGATGAAGCGAGGAGGAGTGTGTGTTAAATTAAATATATGAAGAAACCTGAAGTTACAGTGACCTTGCAACGCATGCCGGGTACCCGTTGTATATAATGTTATGTAGTGCAGCGATTGCACTAAAATGTAATTTCCCAGGAATGGGAATGGAACCATTACAGTTAAGTTGACCCCGGGGTTACAGTGACCTTGCAACGCATGCCGAGTAACCGTAGTATATCATGTTATATATTGCAGGCACTTGCTTAAAAATGTTATTTCCGGGAATCGGGATGGAATAATTACAGTTAAGTTGACCCCGAGGTTACAGTGACCTTGCAACGCATGCCGGGTACCCGCTGTATATAATTTATTTATTTACGGACAAAAAGTCCATTAACAATATAAAATACGTCACTAACTTATATCTCCCTCTTATCCTTTCCCTTGTTTCCATAATTATTGGAAGGCTTTTGACCTCTCCAGCCAGATTCTCCCAACCCTTCGCCTTGCACCGCAGTGTGAGGAATAGATTCATACGTCCGTCACTCCTGGACACACTGACCCCCAGATTCCTAAACACCCCTCATACCTTTTTCCTTCCCATATCTTCTTCTCCTTCCTTTCCCTTAAAAACCCTCCGCACAGCATCCTCAAAGATGACATAGGCTCCTAGGGAAATTGTTTTCCTAGGTGCCTCCTGTGTGGAGCTAATGTTAAAAAAAAATTTTTTGCACTGTATAATTTTATGATGCCAGAGCTCACTATTGTATATAGAAACCAATGAATGGTTCCCGGGGTGGCGATACCAATTGCACGTTGAATGATTATCATAGAAATATATTTAATCTGGATTTTTCAAAAAATTATTTAAAAATCTTCAATTTTTCAAGTTTATTTTAACGTTCTGTGAAAGTTCTGTTCAAATTCTATTCAAGTTCCGTAATTATTTCTGTTTTGAAATAATAATATAAATAAATAATAATAAATATTATAAGTTTTGAAGATAATTGAATAAATAAAACTCGCACATTACGTGAAAATGAACATAACTAATTTAAAAATAACGTTCCTAACAGTGTTCAGAAGCAACCTCAGAATACCTTCATAAGTCGGTACCTACCTAGTGAATTCCGAGAAAAATATTATTGGTGTAAGTACCTACGTGTTTTCTCAATAAATACTTAGCGAATTTGCAATATTTCGATGGAACGGTCGGTACCGGTACCTACCTACCGCGTTATAAATGCTGCATTACCTATTGTACTTATTTGATTTTCAATGGAATTAAGTACCTACGTAAGTAGTCATCATTTGGTTTCATAAAACCGCAGATTATATGAATGCTGCATTTTCTGCATTTAAATCGTTCACATTTTAAACGCCAGTACCTACCTCGGGTATATATTAACTGGCTGGAAAATTATGCATTGTTGATGATAGATCGATTTCTGAAAATGTCAGAAAAATTTCAATCTTTGACGCAATATAGTGTAACATTTTAAATGGGAAGCTACACATGTTTTTATTTTAAAAGTTTCTAAATCTTGTGTTATTTATGATTATTAAAAAACATCTCTCGCAAAATGTTTATTTTCTTCGTAATTGACCACCCCGCAAAGGGCCTTTAAAATGTCAATATTTCTTCGGTATTTGGCAGATCGCCATTTAATTAATTGGAATAAATTCATAGCAGAAATCAGTTTTGTATGGGAGATTTTCGCTACATCTTTCTCAACTTTGCAGGCATTTGAAAAGAGATAGATACAATGAATTCGCTTCGAAGAAGAGTGAACCGTGGGGCCTTTGAAATCGGATGAGCTTAGAGATCAATTTGGCTTGCCAAATTTTACCCAATTTTCGCAAGCCAAAGTGACCCGTGAGGTTTCACCCACCCGAGGGGCAAAGTGGTAGTTTTTCCCCTCAAATCGAAAGTGAGTTTTTTCGACCAATGGCGTGAGCGGAAAAAGTGAGTTTTCCCGACCAATGGCGTGAGCGGAAAAAGTGAGCTTTCCCTGACCTATCCCAAAACCAAACAATACTATATATACTAGCGGGGCCCGTTGCAGAAGCAACTGACGGGTTAAAACACTATGCGATTTGACGTGTGAACGTGGATGAAGCGAGGAGGAGTGTGTGTTAAATAAATATATGAAGAAACCTGAGGTTACAGTGACCTTGCAACGCATGCCGGGTAACCGTTGTATATAATGTGATGTAGTGCAGCGCTTGCATTAAAATGTAATTTTCCAGGAATTGGAATGGAACCATTACAGTTAAGTTGACCCCGAGGTTACAGTGACCTTGCAACGCATGCCGAATAACCATTGTATATCATGTTATATATTGCAGGCACTTACTTTAAAATGTTATTTCCCGGGAATTATGATGAAACCATTACAGTAAAGTTGACCCCCAGGTTACAGTGATCTTGCAACGCATGCCGGGTACCCGTTGTATATAATGTTCTATAGTACAGGCGCTTGCATTATAATGTGGTTTTCCGAGATTTGGGATGCAACCATTACAGTTTAATGGACCCCGAGGTTAAAGTGGCCTTGCAACGCATGCCGGGTACCCGCTGTATATAATTTATTTATTTACGGACAAAAAGTCCATTAACAATATAAAATACGTCTCTAACTTATATCTCCCTCTTATCCTTTCCCTTGTTACCATAATTATTGGAAGGCTTTTGACCTCTCCAGCCAGATTCTCCCAAACCTTCGCCATGCACCGAAGTGTGAGGAATAGATTCATACGTTCGTCACTCCTGGCCACACTGACCCCCAGATTCCTAAACACCCCTCATACCTTTTTCCTTCCCATATCTTCTTCTCTTTCCTTTCCCTTAAAAAACCCTCCGCACAGCATCCTCAAAGATGACATAGGCCCCTAGGGAAATTGTTTTCTTTGGAGCCTCCTGTGTGGAGCTAAATTAAAAAAAAAAATTAACACTGCATAATTTCATCCTGAGTTCTCCCAAAGGTTACAGTGATTTTGCAACGCATGCCGGGTACCCGTTGTATATAATGTTATGTAGAAATACAAATCCCTAAAATTGACCTTTATTGAATAACCAACACCTCTGCCGTCGGTCACCCCAAGTGGTTCGCTACGTTTGGTGATTTAGTAGGGGTGCCCGGATTCATGGGTGAGGTTTTTCTAGGTCTTGGAGGCGGATGACCAGGACACACTGAACCCCAGATTCCTACCCACCCCTTAAACCCTTTTCCTTCCCAGAACTCTCATCCCCTTTCTTTCCAAAAAAAAAATCCTCCACACAGCATCCCCAAAGATGACATAGGTCCTGAGGGAAATTATTTTCCCCACGGCCTCCTGTGTGGAGCTCATGTAAAAAAAAAAAAAATGTATATAAATTCACCTTTCCTGTCTATGTCAGTCTTAAATGATGACCTACATAGAATACCCTTGGATGGTGAAAGCCAGAAATAATTGAAAAAAAAAAAAACATTTTCTTAATATTTTTTCCCTTGCTTAGTTCTGCACTCCTGGTATTTATCCTTTTTTTACATGAGCTACACACAGGAGACCCTGAGGAAAATAATTTCCCTCGGGGTCATTTCATCTTTGGAGATGTTGTGTTGAGGGTTTTTAAAGACAAATAAGGCGAGGAGAGCAACGCTCAGTGGTTAAACATACGTATGTATAAGGCCACCCGCAGGGCCTAGCAGCTGAAACCTGTCAAACAGAAGTATCTAGACGCCATCGGAGGCATGCACACATCACATTCCCAAAGTTTCATCGCAATCGGATGAACGGTTTAGCAATGCATAATTTCATGATGCCAGAGCTCACCATTTTATACATTAAGAATCGAAGGTCCCCAAAGTTTCATCGGAATCGAAGAAGAATTAACACAGAACGTTAAAATTAACTTAAAAAAAGTGTGCTTTTACCTGCATAATTTGGCAAAAAATTGACCATGTTAAGATATTTAAATTTATTCATTTTCATAATGTTGCTTGAAATGGATTTTGCCGTTTTTGGTGACCAGATCTGAATAGCCAGGTACTTCCCCACCTTCCTCGTCTCCATCTCCCTCCCCTCCCCACTACCTTTAGCCTCACAACATACCCCATCTGGGGATGCCATAGTTTCACTGACTTCAGTAGTTGGGACTCTTGTGCCGCATTATCATTAAAATTTAGTTAACAATGTATAAAACAATTAATTTCCGTACAATTTTAAAGTACCTACACCATTTGAAAAAAAAATTGTACCATCTTTGCTAATTAAATTTACACAATATATTAATTTCTCATTATTTCGACAACAACGTTCCCTCATAAGTAGGTACTGGCCATTACTGGTATTATTATTTAAGAATGTCCAAAAAGAACGAAACTTTACCTACACATTCATAAATGAAAAATATTTTGATAGGTTCTTTCAAAAAAATTTAATAATTCTTTAAAATTTTCAAGTTAATTATCACGTTTTGTGAAAGTTATTTTAAAGTTCTGTAATTATTTCAGTTTTGTGGTGCAACTGGATAAAATGATATAACAACAGAACTCGAATAGAACTTACGCAGAACGTTAGAATTAACTTTAAAGAAATGTTGAATTCTTCAATTTTATTGCAACAACCCGGCATCCAATGTAAGTACCTACATAATTCGTCTAGGTACCTACTCATTTTCGCAAAAAAACCACGGTAGTAAGTCGGTAAGCCGGTAGGTAGGTACCTAAGCACTTATTTCCATCACTAAGTTGCATGGTTTATCTGTGTGTTCTAAATAACAGGGTCCGCCAAAACTGCGTTACTCATTTTTGGTAAAAATAAATTGATTAAATAATAATTTTTTTTTTTAAATAAAAATAAAATCGTCTTTTTTTTAAATATTTTTCTAGAAATGACATCGGTCAAACATCCAACTTTTAAATTCACGAACGCGCATACTACTTTCGTAATAAATAATTATTCACAACGATACATGTATGGAAAAAAACGGAAATTCTAAGCATCGTCATTTGAGACATGTTTCTACGCCGCTCAAACGTTAGTCGTGAAGGCCCGACTATATTTTCGAAAAAAAAAATATCAAGAAAATTATCATTCAAAATAATTAAAAAAATAATTATTATATTTCGAGCAGTATTTTTTTTACCACCGTGTACCGGCATAATAACGATTCATGAATGATGAAATTCGATTTTAAAACCTGCTAACAACGCCAATTTAAGACACTCCAATTTTGTTTCGCGTTCGAATTTGAATTTTAGTCTATTTTTAAATTTTTCTAATGAAATGTTTTAATTCTATGTCCTGTCGACTGGCGGCGCCGTGAAAACAGTACATAATTTTAAAGATTAGTTTCAATACTCGACTTTTATGTTGTTTTTTTGCACATGTCAGTTTTGAAACGAATATTACAACGATGTTTTTGAGAAAAGTGATAATACGACGGTCAATTGACCTTTGAAAAACTCTTGTTGACGGAATTTCACTAAATTTTGGCTTCCAAGCGTGATATTTTCGACAAAATCGCGTATGCCAGTCGGCCGGTGGGAAAACGAAAAATGAAAGATGACATTTAAAATCTGCGTACCTAGCGAAATCAGTTTTGTATGGGAGATTTTCGCTATATCTTTCTCAACTTTTGCGGGCATTTGAAAAGAGATAGATACAATGAATTCGCTTCGAAGGAGAGTAAACCGTGGGGCCTTTGAAATCGGATGAGCTTAGAGATCAATTTGGCTTGCCAAATTTTACCCAATTTTCGCAAGCCAAAGTGACCCGTGAGGTTTCACCCACCCGAGGGGCAAAGTGGTAGCTTTTCCCCTCAAATCGAAAGTGAGTTTTCCCGACCAATGGCGTGAGCGGAAAAAGTGAGCTTTCCCTGACCTATCCCAAAACCAAACAATACTATATATACTAGGTTTTGCCCGTTGCAGAAGCAACTGATGGGTTAAAACATTATGCGATTTGCGTGTGAACGTGGATGAAGCGAGGAGGAGTGTGTGTTAAATTAAATATATGAAAAAAAACGATGTTTGTATCTGGATAAAGCGAGAAATGTGCGCCTACTTCAGTCGCCCGGTTCACGGCATTCAGAACGGGCCTTTTCTCGCGTAATTTCGTGATGCCAGAGCTCATTATTATATTCAGAAACCATCGCGGGAATGCATACATCAAATTTCCAAAGTTTCATCGCAATCGGATGAACGGTTTAGCAACGCGTAATATCATAATGCTAGAGCTCACTATTGTATATATAAACCATCGCGGGCATGCGCACTTCAAATCAAATTTAGTAATTTAAAATAATATGTAGAAGCATATTTGCGGCATGTTCCAGAGTGAAAGATACTCTCAGTATCGCCCTGATGTAATACCACCATTTACATTGAAACGTTGCGTTTGGTGACCAGATCTGAATAGCCAGGTACTTCCCTACCTTTCTCTCCCCCATCTCCTTTCCCTCCCCACTATTTTCAGCCTCATAACATATCCCAATTGGGGATGCCGATATATTTATGAGAACTAAAGTGTTGACGAATATCTACACCACTGGCAGAGGTTGGATTTGCAATTATGTATAGCATATTGGAATAACGTAATATTGCGTATGCAGTTTAAAAAACTTAATTTATGTAATAAGTATGTATGTAAAAATCGTTCAGCTGATTAGTCCAAACGCTCTGTAGATATTAGTTCAACCTACCCTCTGTAGATATTAATCAACACTCTGAAGTTCGTAGATATTAGTTAAACATATGCGCTGTAGATATTCGTCAGACATACAGGCTGTAGATATTCGTATCTGGAGTCTTATTTTAAAATAAAACACTTGGATTCATATATTACGTATTTATATACCTTAAATTAAAAAAAAAAAAAAAGTTTTTTTCGATCGTCAATCTTTATTACCGTGTTTCTATGGTTTAATATGTCAAAATATTTAACCAACAAAAACAAATGTATGTAATATAAGTGAACGTAGATGAATGTATTTCTCAACAGGTCAATTGTTGTTTAATTTGTTTTGAACGGCGTAGAATAGTTATTTTGGCAAATTACAGAAGTGATTAAGAAAATTGAAATTGGTTGATGGCGAAATTTTGTCCTTTTTAATTAATAATATGTCTATTCCTCTGTGATTATATAAATGTCATTTCAATAATCTTTCAAATTATGTCAATAAACGCAATGCTGATGTACAGGCAGAAAATATACAGAACCATATTTATCTACAGGTCACTTCAGATTAGAACTATTTATTATTTATTCAGAGAAATTTAGATACAGTTTGCATCCAGACCAAGAAATTAAAAAATCATTTCGCGTTATAATTCTGATTTCGTCCTTCGATTGCGTTGTTCTGTCACATAAGAACAGTTGAAGTTTAGTTTTTCTATTATTATCAAATATAATTTGTAGAACCACATAAATTTTAAAGATATTGAAACATAAGAGATGTGCTATCCGCAGTTTTTACTGGGTGGGACTGCGCTTCGGGGTGTCGCCGATATTGTTTACCAATTAACAAATAAACTAAATGAACGAATAAACTAAATGAATGTTAAATTAAATGAACCAATTCTTTTCGTATTCAAACTATATTGTTTACCAATACTAATGCACACCAAAAAATCAACGAAATGAATTATTTTTTATGCAAACTATTTTGATTAGGTAGTAGTCCGCCGCAGGTTGCGTGGACATCATAGCATGTTTCTTTTGTATTTCAATATCTTTGATAAATATTAATTTGTATATTTAATAATAATTCAATTTGGAAGGTGAGAATGGGTACAGCCAGCCGGGAACAATTCAATGGATGACTAACACCCCTGTCGTAGATCTTCCCAAGCAGTTCGTTACATTTGGTAACTTATCAGGGGTGTCCGGGCTTATGGGCTGAGGTGTGTCTAGGTCTTGGTGGAGGATGACTTGAACACATTGAATCTAAGATACCTACGAATCCCTAATACCTTTTTTCTTCCCAGAACTTCTTTTTCCTTTAAAAGACCCTTCACGTAGTCAAGGGCGTAGCTAGGATTTTGTTAAGGAGGGGGCAGGTGACCAATAATATATCTAAGGTAAATGCTGCATGAGCAAAGGGACAGGTTACATTAAAAATGAAATAATACCTACTTGGGGAGGGGGTGGCTAAAGAATTTCTGAAACAGGCTATTTTTGTCTATAAAAAGACCGTCAGGCACAAAATTCTCCCCGATTTGGGACATTCCACGGGGAGCCATAGACCTATGAAAATATAAATAACAGCATATTCAATATTTTTGTGACAATATCCTTAGTAGCGTCACCTCCCCGTCGGGTGGCATTCCGGGCGGTCTGCCCCCCCCTCGCTAAGCTACTGCGTTCAAATGCTTTTCAGTCATCGTTGATCTCAGCCGTGTTTTAACACAACTCAGTGTAGAAAAGGACCTCTCTATTTTACTTGTAGTGCAAGGTTGTGCTAAGGAAATAAGTATTGCTTTTTTTGTTGCGGGAAAGAAAATGTTCGCCTCCTTAAACTTTCCAGTAAAATCTAGTTTTTCGAGATCTTTTCTGATCATACCCTTGTTCTGCCATTTTTTATACCATAGTTTGGTTTCTTGATTAAAATTAAGTAAATCGTAGTACAGGCAAAAACTTTGTGTGTTTTCTTTAAAATCAATTAACAACATATTTAACATTGTACTGGGATGTAGCGACATTAATCCGAAAGCAGGTAAATTTTGGTCACCAAAATGCTGCTCCAATGCAGATATTAGGGAGTCTAAGCTAAGTCTAAGCAGTTGAGCACGTATATACGTACAATGACGGCTGTCTTAGTGCAGCGGTAAGGCGCTTGACTCGCATTCCGAAGGTCGCGGGATCGAATCCCGGCGTGACAAATAAATTTAATCTGATTAATTTGTGTATTTCACAATTTATTCATTTAAAATAATATGTAGTATATTTGCGGCACGTTCCAGAGTGGAAGATACTCACAGTATCGCCCTGGTGTAAGACCACAATTCAGAATTGAAACGTTGCTTGAAATGGCTTCTGCCGTGTTTGGTGACCAGATCTGAATAGCCAAGTACTTCCCCACTTTCCTCTTCCCTATCTCCTTCCCCTCCCCACTGCCTTCAGTCTCACAACATATCCCAATTGGAGATGCCATAGTCCCACTGGCTCCAGAAGAGAGCAATTGGGACTCGTTATGTGGTTTTCATGTAAAAAAAAAAAAATTAAAACTGATTTAATAACAGCGCAATGTAACTGATAGGCACGTTTTCTTGATACATCATTAATCATAATTAACTAAAAAGGTAATAATAAAAATTAAATTGATTCTCACAAACAATAAGCTACCGAAGTAATATTACTTTACGGTTTGTGAGCATTCCTGCACCTTCAAGGAGGGGACAGCTGCCCTCCCACTGTCTGTACCTCGCTATGCCCTTGCACATAGCATCTCCAAATGTGATAAGGAAAATTATTTTCCTCAGGGCCTCCAGTGTGGGAGCTATTGTAAAAAATATTATTATTCAATTTATAAAAACTGTTTATTTGTAAAAACATGTAGGTACTACCGATTTATTATGCATATGTTATTATGGTAGCTGTTTAGTCTTTTGAAGGCATTACCAAGTTTGATCATTATTTTTTTTACATTAGCTCCACATAGGAGGCCCTAGGGAAAATAATTTACCTCAGAGCCTGTTATATTTGGGGATGCTGTGTGGAGGGTCTTTTAGGGAGAGGATGTTCTGGTAAGGAAAAGGATAAGAGGGGTGGGTAAAAAACTGGGGGTTCAGAAGTGATGGACGTATAAATCCATCCCTCCAACTGCGGTGCAAGGCGATGGTCGATAAAAAGCGAAAGAGATCAGAACCTTTTCTGTGGAGTTAATGTAAAAGAAAAGATTATTTCTTTCTGTAGGGTGGAATATACACAAAGATATTAGAATATAGAGATATGCTACTCAAATCTAGGCGGACTACTGTCTAATTAGTTGATTTCTTTTTGTGTGCAGTAGTATTGGTTAACAATATCAGTGACATTAGGAAGCATAGTCCCAACCCTTAAAAACTGCTGATAGCACATTTCTTATATTTAAATATCTTTGTACAACATACACTGCATTCACATTCTTGCTTGTCTGGTGGAATAAAAAACGTTTTAATTTCATAAAAAAAATTTATTATTAATATGCTGGGTTAATAATGTATCTTTTTTTGTCAGAAAAACCCAGTAAAAAAAACTGACCACATTCTGTTAATTATAAATTATAATACATAAAAGTAAGTTAAAGAAGTTCATATAATTCCGTCCAATATACATACACAACGTAAAATGCTGGTTAGAAATAATATACAAAACATGGTTTTATATACAAATTAGATTATTGCAGTCAGTGGATATATTTTCACATATGTTATCAAGTTTATCGTCAAATTTGTATGCTATGATTCACATTTTAATTTCCGAAAACTTTTGAATTGACAAATACACTTTATAAAAGTATGCAACAAACTTATTAAAGGATTGAAAATCAATCCTGTTTTCAAATATATGTGTTGAATTGTGTGTCAAATTGAATGAATAAATCATGAATAACAAAATTTTATGTTTACATAAAATGATTCAAAGAGTCTGAAGAAATGTAAGGGAACGTACCCATACTATGTGACATGTTTAGGGGGGAGGGGGTGTTCAAAATACTACGCTTGGTACAAATGAGCGGCGGATTGCTTAGGTTTTTGGTCACCGGAGGGGGAGGGTTAAAAATTGCAAAAAGTTCGTCATGTAGTATGGGTACGTTCCCTAACTTAATATCCAAGTTTTATATTTTGTATGTGCATATACATGTACAGAATAGTGCAGCAGTGATACTAATTACAAAAATAATACTAAATCATATTTAAATTATAATTAAACCAAATATTTCAGTTCTGTCATTACATTACCATGGGCTAGTTGCTTCATAAAAATAAAAGAACTTTCACAGAACTTGAAAATTAACTCCAAAATTTGATGAGTTCAAATTCTGTGAAATAACTCTTTTTAATATATTATTACTTTGAAATTAAATACACAATAACATATATTATAATAAAAAAAAAGAAAAACAACTCATAATCTAACCTATTTATTTTATTTTAATTTCGTTCATCAATTTTAATTTAATTCAATTTATTAATTTTAAAAACACTACAAAATTAAATCTTAAAATCGTTTTTAAAGAAAAAAATATTAATATTAAATGAGCAGATTTAAAAAAATGACAGCGGCAAAAAAGCATGCTATCTAAATTGTGTTTCGTTGATTTTAGACAAATCAATATTCGAAGTGATTTTATTTAACAACAAAACTGCTCTCGGGGTTTGCATGGCCATTGGTAAGTTAGTTCTGCAAGCTGGGAGATAAAACAGTATATGCTGTCGGTGATGGAGATGATCATTGGGAACGTAGAAACTAATGCTCTCCATGATAGTCGAGTTTTCGAACTATATACGAATCAGTCTGAAGAAATGTGTTACAATGAGCACATTCCTTCTGACTCTTAGATGATTCATCTAAGTATATCCAAGAGAAAGTCATAAGGTAAAGCTATGGGAAATAGCCACACTCCCCCAGGCAGAGAAATTTCTTCTGAATCTTCTCCAACATGAGGGAATGCTTTACTTGGCGTGGGCTTTAAACCACTGATTCACTCAAGTCTTCTTGTAATCAAAGCATTGTATAGTACTGTGAGAACCCGAGTGTCTCTGAAATTTTCCCGCAGCGTGTAGGATAAAACTCAACATTTTCAGTGAAATAAGTAAGGTGCATGTAATCACGATATGAGCATGAAAAGTCAATTTACTATCAAATGCAATATCAAGATCTTAGTAATGCCTTTTCAAAAGAGATGTTGAGTTGATTTCATTCTGAGTAAGTTGTCCGTTGTGACATAAATGATTAATATTTTTGACAAATACTGGTTTTGTGAAAAATAACCTCAAAGGCACTGTGAATACGATTTTTTTGAATATGATTTTAGATTTTCACGGCCAAAAGTATTTTTGTTGTCTGTTTTCGGGGTGTTATGTCATGTTGCGTTACCTCCGCCTTTAGCCAACGTTTCGGACAGTGTTACAGTGTCCATCATCAGGGCGAATATGTGATGTCACGCATCTGCCCTGATGATGGACACTGTAATGCTGTCCGAAACGTTGGCTAAAGGAGGAGGTAGCGCAACACGGCATAACATCCCAAAAACAAATAACAAAAATGATTTTTTTTTACATTAGCTCCACACAGGAGACCCTGAGAAAAATTATTTCCCATGGGGCCCATGTCAGTTTTGAGGAAGCTTTGTGGAGGATTTTTTAGGGAAAGGAAGGAGAGGAAGTTCTAGGGAGGAAAAAGTAGGAGGGGTGGGTAGGAATCTGGGGGTCAGTGTGTCTTAAGAGTGATGAACGTATAAATCCATTCCTCCCACTGCAGTGCAAGGTAATGAATCGAGAGTTCGGCTGGAGATATCAAAAAATTAAGGATAATCTTGTGAATGAAGTGTATGGATGTATTGGTGTGTACCAAGATCAAATTGCTTGGCTAGGTCTTAAGAGAAAAACACCAAATCTGACAAAATTATTTAAAAATTAAAAGAAAAGATATAATTAATTATCAAATATACTAATTCATAAGAGCGGCTTGCCCCGCAAGTACTCTACTTGTTGAACCGAGGTAGGTTCCAATCCGCGTGGCTGAATTGTGTAATTTTGTACGAAGCTCAGCAAATGTAGCCAAACCATCCCAAAATTGAAATGTATGGAAAAAATGGCAACACTGAACAGTGTTGGAATCATTCATGTCATTACGGAGAAATAAAGTGAATTATTTCTTATGTAAGGTTTGAAGGAGATAATAAGTTATATCTTGTTTGTAAAATGCAATCATGTGCGTTAACGGTCATTAGAGGGGACCCACCACTTTCCCACGACTGTGTGAGGAAACTGATTGTTTAACCTCCTTAGCCGCACACGTCAGGACTCTAATTTTTTGTAAAAAGGAAGCTACATTTATTTTTGAAACAAATCTAGACCCTCCAATGTCCCTGCATGCATGATTGAAGTTGCGTTAACGGTCACTTAATATCTCATCTGTTATTATTATGTAGGTATTATATTTAGTAAACCTATTTTGTCATTATCACTATTAGTTATTTTTTAACAGCAGTGATCTATTGGATGCATTTTTTATTTGCATATTGCAAACACATGCAAAGTAAATAGTTTATTATATTAAAAAATATTTTGTTTCAACCGCTTTTATTGTTTAAAAAACCAATATGTTTTGTAAGCTATGCTTACTTTATCAGGGTTGACATAAAAGTTTAAGTTTTTTTGTTTGCACTGGGCAAGTAGTTAGTCGGATAGCAAATATAGGTACTTGCTATTTGACTAACAGAAAAACATTCATATTACAATCAAATAGAGTATATTAGTGAACGGTGCGTTGCAAGATGTAGAGGTGTTACGCAACAAAGTAAATACGCTAATTAAGCTGCTTACTAATACTTATTTTAGAAGAGGTGGAAAGATAAATAAATAAGGTTAAATTAATAAACTGTAGATATGAAAAGATATTAATAGCAGCAAAAATAAAGAATTTTAGAGTAGAATCTTCGGTCCGATGGCACAACATATTTGTGTCTCTACTAAAAAAACAGGTTCCCGCATGTAAGTGTGTAAGGACGCATTGAGGGGGTCGCAACTCGCCCGAAAAAATATAATGAAAGGATATATTTAATATTGTGACTCGACAGTTGATCCCCCGACAATTGGTCCCCCAAAATGATATTTACTATAAAATTATAATTTTTGTGCATTATTTACCAATTTCAAAAGTAAAAGATTTCAGATTCAGTTTGACTTCAAAAATGCCCTTAATTTGTTGGATGGTATTTTAGATTGATATTGGCGCAAGCGATTCTGACCTTGTCCTTTACACAGTTTTTTTTTACATAACGGTTAAAATTGCATTTAAAAGTAAAGTCCGCCGGTTGGCTCGCGATAGATGAGAGTTTAATAATAAGTTGGTATGAATATCAAAGAAATTTATAATCGGTGCGGTTTTTTTGTACTTAAGCGCTGTGGTACACACAGTAAATAGAGAAGAAGATTTTTCCTTGATGCATTTGAATGAAAATAAGTTTTATTCTTTTGTTATTCAGCGGTAAATCCTCTCTACACATGTCATTTAATTATATTTTGTGTAATTATGTATAATTTATTTTTCCTTAAAGCAACTGCACATTGTACATATGTTGTAATAGGGCGTACTCGAAGGATTATAACCAGCGATCCCTGGGCATATTTGGAGTAAAAAATGTACATGTTATTTTGAACTCTGGTGACATTTTTTTTCTATTAGAAATATTTTTCCATCACATGCCGCCACCGATGCGGTTAGGAAAGTGGCGCATTCATAGCCAAGCGACGATTTGATTAGCGTTGTTTTGTTCTAACAGCGTGTTAATACTTGAAAGAGCGCGCGTATCGCTGACATCCACTGTAACGTATTATATTCCATAGCGATGGGAACAGTGGCAAAATGACATGTACATTTTTTACTCCAAATATGCTCAGGAATCGCTGCTTAATATCCTTCGGGTACATCCTGTTACATCCTGTATAAGTACGCTGGAAGACGAATTGTTGGGTGAGGAATTGTCATGAAACTATTTGATATATTTTTTAGTTTTAAAATTAGTAAAAAAAATGGTAAAAAAAAAATTTAATTTTATAAGAATTATATTTTCGGGAACCAACTGTCGGGAGATCAACTGATCATTACTGGTTTAGGTAGATAATAACCAGCTAGTTTAACTACATAATTAATTTGGAAATTATACCATACATTGACACGATTTTCTGAAGAGATAGTGAGTTTTAAGTTTGGGCACTTTACTTTTATAAAGATTGGTAACACCTAATCTAAAATCTCCCTATAAACTATATTTTGGGTTGTAGATCCGCTTGCATTTGTTCCCTGACGTGTTCCTGGAACGACCTGAATTTTTAGAAAATTTTCTGATTTCACTCTAGAGCACGCTACATACAATTGACCATGTGTGAAAACAGGTTCTGGAAGAAAAATGCCAATCTGATGAAATGTTTGACCTTGCGATTTGTTAATGGTCATACCGTATGCAAGCTGAACTGGGAACTGGTGCCTGTGAAGATTAAAGGGAATTGTTACGTCTGCAGAGGTATCCAATGTAATCCTAGGTAAAAAATGAATGCTTCCTCTTCTATCTCCTGTGATTATTTCAACTTCTAAGAGATTTTCTGTAAAATTTTTAATGATCATCCGCGTTCCATTGCAAAGCGATTGGGAAATCGATAGATTCCTCATTAAAATAACTACAGCTCCAATTTTCAAATTCAACGCATGAGGTGGTAATCCTGGTGGGTTAAAAGAGTTTAGAAATTCTAAAGGGAATCTCACCTGTTCCTCAGGATCTAGATTTCCTCTCTGGTCTCTCGCCGAATCGATACTGTAAAATGTTTTCAAGGGACCTTCTAATTTTTCTAAAACTTTTTCGTTGATTTTTCGAGCATCGATATTTTTGGGACATAATATTGCCCTGTCGCAGAATAAATTTGCATCGGCTACCGAATGTGACTCTCCGTAAATTGCGCTAACAACATCCTGGCAAATGGTACTCGACGGTAACACAACAGAAGACGCTACACAACCTTGAGGACATGGAAGAGTTCCGTTACCTAGTTCCAACAACCATTCGGCAAACGCAGTCTGGTCACTTGAAGCTCGCATATTAGCCTTAAGGTGGACCACCTTAAATAATCTCCAAAGCCCACTCTTTTTGATGGACGATGCAACAATTTTCCCGCGAGCCGCTCTGCGACAAACAGGTAAAACCTGTCTAAAGTCTCCACCCAGTACAACAATTTTATTTCCAAATGGTAATTCATTATTCATTACATCCCGTATGGCACGTTCGATCATTTCGAAAGCTGTTATTGGGGCCATCGGAGCTTCGTCCCATATTATTAAATCTGCATTTTTAATTATGATTCTATTTTTTCTTGAAATTTTACATGTGGCAGAGCTATTTAAATCGAAAGGTAAATTAAATGCATTATGGCATGTTCTACCCTTGGGAAGTAAAATTGCTGCTATTCCAGTCCAAGCCACGCTTAACACGTTTTTTCCCTGCGATTGCAACGAATGAATTAATGTTCTATACAAAAACGTCTTCCCTGTACCTCCTGGTCCGTCTACGAAAAAGCACCTCGGAGAATTTTCGTCTGACCTACCTGAGACAGCTTGAAGGATAGAATCAAACACTTCTCGTTGTTGGATGTTCAACAATGACTGCATCTCCGCTCCCAGGTTTTCTTCAATCACAACATCTGCAGGTCCTATATCTGTATTTATTGTTCGATCAGGTTCCGGCAGACCTTGTGCAGTGCAAGAAGAACCTTCGTTCAGAAGGGCGTCACTTATTTCGAGAAGTGCGAGATTTATAGCCAAGTCTGCGCTCTCAACATTTCTCAGAAAATCCTCCGACATTGACGTTTTGAAAGAATTCCATATGTGTAATGGATCTGAAGGAAGACAATGAACCAATATAACTACAAAAAGGTTTCTAAGTGCCTTTGGCATCATGAAGACAACCCCTTCTTCTAAACACTTAACCCATTCGTTGATGTTGTCTGTCAGACCTAATTCACGTGCCGCATCACTGAAAGTAGGAAGAATAACTCCGTCGACTGTACGCAAATGTTCGTACGAAGTTGCGGCTTTAATTTTCAATAGCAAAATCCTAAGATTATATAATTCTCTATGACGTGGAGACACTGAAACCATCCTACCAATAATTTTATCACCGCCTTGTTTACGTTTTTTCCAGACCTTATTTCTGTTAAAAACGAAGAAGTTTGGAATATCCTGATAAAAATGTGCATGCGCTGAATTATCTAAACGATTTAAAGTGAACCAAGCCGTTAATGTAGTGGGGCGGGAAAATGCTAACGCTGCTTCCTCGTTACCTTCTTCGAAATATACCTGTTCTCCGCCTGGCAAATGTACACTCAGTAAAACTGTCGTGTGCGACTGACCATGAATGGGATTTTCAAGAATACGCCAAGCAGCTTCTGGAGCGCTGATAAACCGACAGTCTAGAAACTGACTAATTTCATCATGGACGATTGCATCGTTGCTGGTGCCTTCTGTTGCTTCTTGAAGAAGCCGTAATTCCATGCGAGCACAGTCGTGACCCTTGGCGAGATACTTGTGGATATATTTAATGGCGACAACGGAGGAACAAATTTCTGCATTAATATGTGCGTTGAATTTCCTAGTCAAATATGGATTGTACGGGACGACAAATTTATTATCAATTTTGAACCCTCTACATGTGTGATCTTCTAAACTATTGTCACGTCGTTTGTACACTGGATAGCCGTTCACATCTGCTTCGGTTTCATTTCGAAATGCCTTTGGAAACTTCTTAGAACACTTTCCATCAACCATACAAATTGCTTCAGGATTGACGGTACCGCATGGGCCATGAATATTATGTTTTATAACCGCATTATACAAATCCTGGTCCCTTTCTCTGTCAGGTAATTCTGCGCTAATGACATTGTCTATCTCTGGAGGTAAATCTAACTTGTCTAATTCACTAAGAGTGAACAGACCGTGAAGATGCGGCAAACCTCTCTTTTGTTCCTCAATTACGTAAACGTAAGCTAAAACCTTACCGAACACCTCCTTTTTAACTATATCTGCGATGAATTCATCAACCTTAAGCTGGAACACTCGTGCAACTAAATCTGGCCTATCTGAGGCGCTTTGCCAATGATGGAGTTCATTTTTTATTTCACGCCATTTAGGATTGCAGGTGAACGTGATAAACAGGTCTGGGCGACCGTATTTCCTAACAACAGCCATTGAATCCTGGTACATCTTAGTCATGTACCTAGGGCTACCGGTGAACGTGGAAGGTAAAATGACGATGTTTCCTGCACGGATGTCATGGTCTACATGCCTGTTATTTAAATGATCCAACAATCCCTGATAACACTCCACCCGCAACTCCTTTTGGTGTAACCTCAAATACGTAAGCCTGCTGGATTCGCAACGAACATATGAATTAACAATATACTGCTGAAACAGTTTTCCTGCAGAATGAATAGGGTTGAAGACAGAACGCCTTACAGCAATTTTATGCGAATAAAATTGAAGCAAAGTGACACTATTTCGAACTCGAGTTGCAAAATCTGAGTGATGCCGGAGGTCCACAGACCAGCCACACTCTCCTGCAGGAAATAAAATGGGGAAAACCATTGAATCCAAATGTGGAGATAAAATGCTGATGCGTTGCGTATTATGCGATCTATTTGGATAAACAGCTATGTCGACGTCGGCTGGCAGATTCCCTTCGTGGTCTGCAACGAAGACCATTCCGACATCATTTGTAGATGTTGGAGCATTGTATCGCCTCTGATCATCAGATGAAGAACGCGAAAACAACAAACTAACAAAACGCTGTGGACCACCGCTTTCTCTGCAACGCGCCTCTTCTTCCTCAACAGCAGGTAACTACCTGCATAAGGACTTACTTGACGGATTACCCTATCTACAACCGACATGATTTCCTGAAAACAATTTACGTTGGCCGGATGATTCATGCGTAGATTGACTGCTGCATCTGTGTCGTAAACGTATAGCTGCGCATAACACGGCACCTCGTTGTCTCCGACTTCTATCGTAGTGGAAGTGAGATGACATATCTCTCCTGAAATTTTCAAACAAAAAGGACCTCTGCCTGGAATGTCAATAATTTTAGCACCGAAGGACGCAAAAGCGTTTGCATTATTGTACTGCCTAATAAACGACCTGAAATTCTTGGCGTTCTCACCGTTACCTAACAAAAAATCTTTGAACTGGGCTGGATACTCAGGCTGTGGATTCAGAGACACTTTTCCATTATGACAACAACTATGTTTTAATCGATTTTTCTCAGCTTCAAAATGAACAGCCCGGCAGTGGGCGACGGTACACTCGCGATCTAAAAGACCTAAATAATGAACAGATGGAGTGACCGCATTCAACGTTCCTGCAATGGCACATTTGAATGTAGCTCGAGACAGTCTGCTTCTGTTGGGAGTGGGGTCTATACTGGGCGCAGAAACCGTTTCGACATTCAAAACCTCGTCAGCTACAAAACCTATTACATCATTCACTGGAACTGAAACTGGAGCTGAAACTGATGGAACTGAAACTGATGTTGAAATTGGAACTGATGTTGGAACTGGAACTGACGCTAAAACTGGAACTGTTGTTGAAATTGGAACTGGTGAAATTGATCCTGGAACTGAAACTAAAACTGGAACTGATGGAACTGATGCTATTATAGATTCTGTCATTGATCTAGTAGTTGCAGATGGATTTCTACGCTTCAACTGATCTATAAGCTTTTGCTGAACTCTTCGATTGCGATCGTATTCTTGTTTTTTCATTTTTTTTCCCGATTTATCCTGTCATACGCCACATTAACTGGAACTGGTGCTGGAGCTGAAACTGATGGAACTGAAACTGAAATTGGAATTGATGTTGGAACTGGAACTGATGCTATCATTGATTCTGTCATTTTTCTAGTAGTTGCAGATGGACTTCTACGCTTCAACTGATCTATAAGTTTCTGCTGAACTTTTCGATTGCGATCGTATTCTTTTTTTTTCTTTTTTTTTTTCCTGCTTTATCCTGTCATACGCCATCTTTTTTGCGTTCTTCTTTACTTCTTTTGCTTTCGAAGCGACTTTCTGTTTTCTCCTAACATCATTCGCTGGAACTGAAACTAATGCTGAAATTGGAACCGAAATTGAAGCTGGAACTGAAACTGGAACTAAAACTGGAACTGGAACTGAAACTGGAACTGGAACTGAAACTGGAACTGAAACTGGAACTGGAATTGATGGTATTATAGATTCTGTCATTGATCTAGTAGTTGCAGATGGACTTCTACGCTTCAACTGATCTATATGTTTCCGCTGAACTTTTCGATTGCGATCGTGTTCTTTTTTTAAATTTTTTTTTCCTGCTTTATCCTGTCATACGCCATCTCTTTTGCCAATTGATTTGCGATCTTCCTTTCTTCTTTTGCTTTCAAAGCGTCTTTCTGTTTTCTCCTGTCATACACCACCTTATTCTCCAATTGTTTAGAACTCGTATCATTTTTCCGCCATTCGCGATTCGATGCATAACTTGTCAAATCTTCCCGGGCTTGCTCCACGCTAGAACTGGTCCCAACCAAACATTCATTCTGGTGAACAGTTAAATCTCGTTTTTGCACAATATTCACACCATCACTCGCTGCTTTCATTAATTTAGATTTTTTCTCACCTTGCTTTGTTGGTTTAGTCTTTCGGACATGTAGGCTTCGCTTTTCACACAAAACACTTTCGTTTTCACTGTCACGCGTACAACTGGGACCAGCAATGTCATAATCAAAGTTCTCAGACATATTAAAGCTATGAATTAATTAAAAATTAGAATCAGAAAATTTCAATGGCTGTCGCGGCAGAAATTTTCAGAAGAAAGAAAGAGTCATGAAAGAGTTATAGACAATGTAGGCGTCGTTGATTAATCATAGACAAAAGTCCGCGTCATGAAGGGAGAATGTCGATATATGTAGGTACTTTTTTATCGTTGCAAATGCAATAAAATTATTTTCTGCTTGATAAAATAAATTATGTATGAAAACATAGGAATTTTGAAGCACATCTCACAAATTAATTTTTAAAATCGAAAAAAAAGGTAAATAAATTAGCAAAATATTCGCTATGTTAAAAAAGAACTCAATCATTACTTGGTAACAAAATCTGCAAATTTATCTAAAAATCAAATATATAATATAATCGGTACCTATTGAACATTATCGATTGTATAATATAGATTTGTTCTATTTCCGCATATATTGAAATTGTAACCTTTTGTCTTTTAATTATTTAACAATGTTCAAGTAAATAAATACAAATACTGTTAGATTTTTAAGTATCATCATACCACACGATCTCAAAATAATAAAAAAATGTGTGTAGAATTTATTTTTAGGTTTCAAAGTCTAATAACGTTGGATCGGTCAGCAAATGAGAATTTAAAATGCTTGCATGCGTTGATATTGGAATTATGTAATAAACAAATATTGCTTTGTGAGTAAATCCAGAGTCCTTCATTGAAACTTACTTACGTGCACTTTCTCACAAACAATATATTAGTATATATAAATATATGAAGAAAAAAATTAAAGTTTTTATGAGTCCTCTCTTTTCAATTGTATTTATTCAGCAAACATGTAAAATAAATAAAAAAATTACACATTTTGGCGGAAACAAAAAGGCATATTATTGTAATATTTAAAATGCTAAAAAAATTGATGAACTTATTTTTATTTTAGGGAAATTAAGTTACAATGATTTTTTTTTGCAGAAACAGTCAATTACGTAGAAGAAAATAGTTACAATAATTGGTACCAATGACATGTTGCTGTTATACATATTTATGTTTTTGTGTAATATGTTATACATTTTACCTAAATTAAGTTTGTTAGTATATTATGGAGGGAAGATGTGTGTGTATGGGGATGTGCCAATTCATTGTGCTAGAAAAGTTTTTCTTAGAGGAAGGGAATCAAAAAAATATGTATGGGTATTTGTGCTTGTTTGAATTGAGTTGAATGTTTTAAGGATGCAGGAAATGGGAGACGGAAATAATATCCCAAGATATCGTACCCATCAGCTGCCTGGCACGCTAGATTGGGAAAGACAGTCGGTTGGGTCCTTTGACTTCTAGTCATACTCTCTCGGAACATTACCTTGCACCGCAGTGGGAGAGATGAATTCATCCGTCCGACACTCCTAGACTCACTGAACTTCAAATTCCTACCCACCGCTTATACCCTTTTCCTTCCCAGAACTTTCTCTCCTTCCTACCCTAAAAAACCCTCCACATAACTTTCCCAAAGATGACAAAGACCCTGAAGGAAATTATTTTCCTTAGGACCTCCTGTGTGAAGCTAATGTAAAAAAAAAGATAATATTTCTTATCTATATTTAAGTATATTATACAGTAGAGCCTCGCTAATCCGAACCCCGTTACTTCGGTGCACACCGTAATCCGGACGGGTGCGTGCGGGTCAAAACATGCCAATATTCAATCATTTGCCGTCACTTGTTACTTAAATTTTAGTTTTTTTTTCATATTAAGTGAATTTCTTACATGTTTGAATTTTGTACATTTGTACGTACATACATATTCTAGTCTAAATTGACTTAATAAATGAAATCCAAGTTAAAAATGTATTTTATTCATGTTAAAAAAAATTGCATACTATAATCCCGACGCTTCGATAATTTGGAAGGGGTCTTGTTTTTTCTTATCCGGATTAGCGAGGCCCTACTGTATTCTGCAATCTTTCAAAATCAGGATATGCTACACTTATAATATAAAGCTATGTATCTAAAAATAAAAATAAAAAAAACATTTTAGTTATTAGCTCCATATTTTCAAAAAAAAAAAATATTATAAATAAAAACAATAAAAATAATAAAATATATTACAAATAATCAACAATATTTAATTTTTCTATTAGATTTTTCTGTTTTATTTATCTACTTATAACATATCTTAAGATACATTGGAGACGTTGATCGCCAAACTGAGGACTCCAAATTGAAGAAACTCATAATCACTGACAAAGTAGAAGGCAGAGAAAGGTCACCGCAGCGCTGAAGTGACCATGGATCACTGGTATGTTGATGTCCTTCGCTCTACACATAGCACAGGACTGTGGGAAGCGGAAGAAAGAGCCTTATCCATCATGGAAATTGGGGTAGAGCACACGATCCTCAGCAATGAATAATCTCCACGGGATATAATCAACGCGTTGATGCGTTGATACAGTCAGTCGATAACAGTGCAATTCCATGTTGTAATCTGTAGTATTTTGAAAAACAAATATTATTTAAATTCATTAATTAGTGACATGTCGCTTATTATTAGACCCATTTTTAATAAATTATATGTCCGGTTATTAAGACCGACATGATTCCTAACACCGTTGATTTTAAGCCTAAAACTATGTTTATTTCTAATTTCTACTAATAACATAAATCTGATCTATAGCGCTTTCCTCACATCTGTTCGGAAGATATTTACTTTAAATTTTAGTATTATTTTAGAATAGATCTCTCTAAATAAATACATACACAAAATACATAATAAAAATAGGAGGTTGTTTCCATGGAAATTGGAGTAGAGCACACGATCCTCAGCGCTGAAGTGACCATGGATCACTGGTATCTCTGGTATGTATGTCCTTCGCTCTTCACATAGCACAGGACTGTGGGAAGCGGAAGAAAGAGCCTTATCCATCATGGAAATTGGAGTAGAGCAGACGATCCTCAGCAATGAATAATCTCCACGGGATATAATCAACGTGTTGACGCGTTGATACAGTCAGTCGATAACAGTGCAATTCCATGTTGTAATCTGCAGTATTTTCAAACACAAATATTATTTAAATTTATTAATTAGTGACATGTCGCTTATTATTAGACCCATTTTTAATAAATTATATGTCCGGTTATTAAGACCGACATGATTCCTAACACCGTTGATTTTAAGCCTAAAACACTTGCTTTTCTTACAGCCAAAGGAATAATACGGTGATTTAAGACTATTGAAGGATTCCTTTTATTCATGAGATTTTGTTTAGGTTATGTTTATTTCTAATTTCTACCAATAACATAAATCTGATCTATAGCGCTTTGCTCAATTCTGTACGGAAGATATTTACTTTAAATTTTATTATTATTTTAGAATAGATCTCTCTAAATAAATACATACACAAAATACGTAATAAAAATAGGAGGTTGTTTCCATGGAAATTGGAGTAGAGCACACGATCCTCAGCAATGAATAATCTCCACGGGATATAATCAATATTGCGTTGATACAGTCAGTCGATAACAGTGCAATTCCATGTTGTAGTCTGCAGTATTTTGAAACACAAATATTATTTAAATTCCCCATTTTTAATAAATTATATGTCCGGTTATAAAGACCGACATGATTCCTAACACCGTTGATTTTAAGCCTAAAACACTTGCTTTTCTTACAGCCAAAGGAATAATACGGTGATTTAAAACTACTGAAGGATTCCTTTTATTCCTCTCTAAATAAATACATTCACAAAATACATGATAAAAATAGGAGGTTGTTTATTTTCTACAAATTACATTTTCCTTCGAAGTCATTATTGTATGTTAAAACAATAGGAAATACATATTTAATAATAATTGTAGATTGCTCTGTTTTTTTTTATTAAAATAATAAATAAATACCTAAATGGATTCCTTTGATGAAGTCTTGGTTTTTGTAAGTTTGCCTCTTCGTTTTCGTTTGTCTTTGCGTTTTCGTGTCACTTGGCATTTTAACAGTACAAATATCATATTAACATCTTAATTTATGGAATAAATATATATCCAATATCTCTGGGGGATTTTCAAAATCTTTCCTGTAAGTAAATAAATGACAATTTAGGAATGACGATTTAGGTTATGTCATACGTCTGACGTGTTAGCCCATTTTCGAGGTAATCATAAATATACAACAATCCCCAGCTAATGTAATAAGTTACATACAATTATAAATGGAGTATTATTTCATATACCTACCAACCTATTTGCAGTCAGTAATTTAATTCATAATTAATTCAGTTATCGTAAATGAAAATAAGTTGACACCGTTGACACCGTTAACAGTGTTGACACGTTGAACACGGAGTCCAGTGCTGTCATTTCTAAAAAAAACATATTTCAGGGGTAAAATAATGTTATGTTTAATAAGAAGTTTTTCGTATGCTTTTAATTAAAGAATAAGAAAGCAACGAAACCAAAATAAATTAACTTTGATGCTTTAATAAAAATAGCATTTTATAATATACCTGTGAATGGTATGAAAAAAATATGGCTTTGAAAAATAACAACAAAAGTTTCTCAGGTACCTACCGATTTTATAGTTTTTCATACAGTTAAACATACGTATGTATAAAGCCGCCCACAGGGCCTAGCAGCAGAAATCTGCCAAACAGAAGTATGTAGACACAATCGGAGACATGCCATCATCAAATTCTCAAAGATTCGTCGCAATGGGATGAACGGTTAACCGTGTATAATTTAATGATGCTAGGACAATCTATTATTATCTCAGTCAATTTCTGCGCTCCTGATACTCTGAAATGATTATTTTACAATTCCTAGGGCTTTTTTTCACAAAAATGGCGCTGTAATTTTATTTTTATTATTTAGGAAAAAAAATTTGGTCATCTGGATAAGCACCTCATTTTATTTGATTTTATTAAATTTTGTATTAAGTACCTACTTAGTATTTAAATGGTTAAAAATATTTCATTTATATGGCAACACAACTGTAAAACTTTGTCTCAACCACCTCAAGCACAGCCTGAAAATCGAACACCTGCGCCCGTTTTCGAACATTTTACATACAAATTACGTCAGCTAACGCTGTCAGGGCCTCCCTGAAAACTTGCGGTGGTTTTGAATAATGTTCCATGCTTAGTGTTACAACATTCGAGAAAATTTAATAAAGATTATTAATCACCCTCGTACGAATACAATCAATTTGAAACTTGTTCCATAAGTCGTTTAACAACAGCATTTTTTTGGCGCTAGGATATGCGAACGTTCCAATTTAGATTTCGACACATTTTTGAATTTCTCCAAGGAAAAGCTGCGGTTGTAGATTCTGTCGATAGGCGTCTCCCTGAAAATTGTACCTATTTTTAAACATTAGTTTCGAAATATGACTTTTCCGTAGTTTTTTGGCACATGTCAGTTTTGAAACGAATATTACAACGATGTTTTTGTGAAAAGTGATCATTACGACGGTCAATTAACCTTTGAAAAACTCTCGTTGACGTAATTTTAATAAATTTTGGCTTCCAAGCGTGATATTTTCGACGAAATCGCGTACGCCAGTCGGCCGGTGGGAAAACGAAAAATGAAAGATGACATTTAAAATCTGCGTACCTAGCGAAATCAGTTTTGTATGGGAGATTTTCGCTATATCTTTCTCAACTTTTCCATGCATTTAAAAAGAGATACACTCCCTTAATCGGCCTCGAGGGAAAGTGAATCTACAGATGTGCCAATCTCGATGAGCCGAGAGTTCAATTTGGCTTGCCAAATTTTAAAAACGGCCGCAAGCCAAAGTGACCCGTGAGGTTTCACCCACCCGAGGGGCAAAGTGGTCGCTTTTCCCCTCAAATCGAAAGTGACCCTTGACCCATCACGAACGGCCGCAAGCTAAAGTGACCTTTGTTGTTTCACCCACCCGAGGGGCAGAGTGGTCGTTTTTCCCCTCAAATCAAAAGTGACCCTTTCCTGACCAATGGCGTGAGCGGAAAAAGTGAGTTTTTCCCGACCTACCGCAAAACTGAGCATTAATATATACTAGCTGGGCCCGTTGCAGAAGCAACTAACGGGTTAAAACACTATGCGATTTGACGTGTGAACGTGGATGAAGCAAGGAGGAGTGTGTGTTGAATTAAATATAAAGAAAAAAGGATGTTTGTATTTGGATAAAGCGAGAAATGTGTGCCTACTTCAGTCGCCCGGTTCACGGCATTCAGAACGGGCCTTTTCTCGCGTAATTTCGTGATGCCAGAGTTCAATAATGTATTCAGAAATCATCGCGGGAATGCACACATTAAATTTTCAAAGTTTCATCGCAATCGGATGAACGATTTAGCAACGCGTAATTTCATGATGCTAGAGCTCAGTATTGTATACATAAACCATCGCGGGTATGTGCACATCAAATCAAATTTATTAATTAAAAATAATATGTAGAAGCATATTTGCGGCATGTTCCAGAGTGAAAGATACTCTCAGTATCGTCCTTGTGTATGACCACCATTGTGACCACCATTTACAATTGAAACGTTGCGTTTGGTGACCAGATCTGAATAGCCAGGTAGTTTCCCACCTTTCTCTCCCCTGTCTCCTTTCCCTCCCCACTATCTTCAGCCTCACAACATACCTTAATTGGTGATGACATTGGCTCATTGGCTCCGGACAGGAGGACTTTTGTGGGGTATTCACATTGTTATTAATTAAAAATGTACGATGTACAATATTCAACACACCTACAGTATTTGGCAAAAAATGGATCATCTTTGTTTTAATTTAATAAGACTACCATTAAAACCGCAGAAAAGTCTCACAGTGAACTGCGCTGTAAACCGTTATCATACTTTCGGTCTTTACTTTTCTGCGCGGCGGCCCGAAGTGGCGCGGGGTACGTCCCGCTCCGAATTCTACGTGTAAAGGGTATTAATATCCGAACAGGTACCAATAGACATTTTTGCCCGTTACAGAATCGGTTAAAACACTAATCGACTAAAAACACTTATCTTGATGTTTGAGTGTGGATGAAGTAAAGACTGCTAATATATCAAGTTTATGTACATCGAAAGACTCTAGATACTAATATCTACAGCCTGTATGTCGGACGATTATCTACAGCTCATATGTTGAACTAATATCTACGAACTTCAGAGTGTTGACTTATATCTATAGAGCGTAGGTTGAACTAATATTTACAGAGCGTAGGTTGAACTAATCAGCTAAATGTGTCCAATAGTCCGATAATAGGGATTTTTACACACACACTTACATAATTTAATTTTTTAAACTGCATACGCGATATTACATTATTCCAATAAGCTACACATAATTGCAAATCCAACCTCTGCCAGTGCTGTAGATATTCGTTAACACTTTGATTCTCATAGATATTAGTCAACAGTTTGTGTTGTAGATATTCGTCAACACTTTAGTTTTTGGAATTCCTGTAGATATTAGTAGACGCCTCCCATCGAAACGTTTATTATAAAATAAAACACTTGGATTCATATATTACGTATTTATATACCTTAAATTTAAAAAAAAAGTTTTTTTCAATCGTCAATCTTTATTGCCGTGTTTCTATGGTTTGACATGTCAAAATATTTTCACCAACAAAATGTATGCAAGCGTTATAGGTGAACGTTAATGAATGTTTTTCTCAACAGCTCAATTGTTGTTTAATTTAATTGGAACGCGTAGAATAGTTATAATAAATATTTAGACGTATTACAGAAGTGATTAATAATATTGAAATTGGTTGATGGAGAAATTTTGTCTTCAGTTTTTGAATTCTGTCATTCGAAGTGCAAAGAAATTTTTAATATGTCTATTTCTTTAATCTTACAAATTATGGTTAGTAAATTATGTCAATAAATGCAATGCTAATGTACAGGCAGAAAATATACAGGACCATATTTACCTGGAGGTCACTTCAGATTAAAACTGTTTAATGTTTATTCAGAGAAATTTAGATACAGTTTGCACCCAAACCAATTGAAATCATTTCGTGTTATAATCCCGATTTCGTCCTTCAATTGCATTGTTCTGTTACGTAAGAACAGTTAAAGTTTAGTGTTTTTGTTATTATCAAATTTAATTTGTAGAACTACATAAATTTTAAAGATATTGAAATATAAGAGATGTGCTATTCACAGTTTTTACTGGGTGGGACTGCGATTCGGGGTGTCGCCGATATCGTTTACCAATTAACAAAAAAACTAAATGAACAAATAAACTAAACGAACGTTAAATTAAATGAACCAATTCTTTTCGTATTCAAACTATATTGTTTACCAATATTAATGCACACCAAAAAATCAACGAAATGAATTCTTTTTTATGCAAACTATTTTGATTAGGTAGACCAACAGTTGCGTGAACATCGTAACATATCTCTTTTGTATTTCAATATCTTTGAGAAATATTAATTTGTATATTTAATAATAATTCAATTTGGAAGGTGGGAATGGGTACAGCCACCCGGGAACGATTCAATGGATGACTAACACCCCTGTCGTAGATCTTCCCAAGCAGTTCGTTACATTTGGTAACTTATCAGGGGTGTCCGGGCTTATGGGCTGAGGTGTGTCTAGGTCTTGGTGGAGGATGACTTGAACACATTGAATCTAAGATACCTACGAATCCCTAATACCTTTTTCTTCCCAGAACTTCTTTTTTCTTCACGTAGCCAAGGGCGTAGCTAGGATTTTGTTAAGGAGGGGGCAGGTAACCAAGAATATATCTAAGGTAAATGGTGCATGAGCAATGGGACAGGTTACATTAAAAATGAAAAACAAAATAATACCTACTTGGGGGGGGGGGGTGGCTTCAGAAACAGACTATTTTCGTCTATAAAAATACTGTCAGGCATAAAATTCTCCCTGATTCGGGACATTCCACGGGGAGCCATAGAGCTATGAAAATATAAATAACAGCGTATTCAATATTTTTGTGACAATATCCTTAGTAGCGTCACCTCCCCGTCGGGTGGCATTCCGGGCGGTCTGCCCTCCCTCGCTAAGCTACTGCGTTCAAATGCTTTTCAGTCATCGTTGATCTTAGCCGTGTTTTAACACAAATGCAGTGTAGAAAAGGACCTCTCTATTTTACTTGTAGTGCAAGGTTGTGCCAAGGAAATAAGTATTGCTTTTTTTGTTGCGGGAAAGAAAATGTTCGCCTCCTTAAATTTTTCAGTAAAATCTAGTTTTTCGAGATCTTTTCTGATCATACCCTTGTTCTGCCATTTTTTATACCATAGTTTGGCTTCTTGATTAAAATTAAGTAAATCGTAGTACAGGCAAAAACTTTGTGTGTTTTCTTTAAAATCAATTAACAACATATTTAACATTGTACTGGGATGTAGCGACATTAATCCGAAAGCAGGTAAATTTTGGTCACCAAAATGCTGCTCCAATGCAGATATTAGGGAGTCTAAATAAGGAATCGCTTCCAAAAATCGCATGGAGTCTCAGCAAGGTAATTGGACAAATATTGTTGGCGAGAAACAATGCGTGGGACTTGTATATCAATTCCAAAGGCACAGGGCCGCTGACAGCCGATCTGGGCCCCAAGTCTAGTAGACTATACCGGGCGCCCTCCCCCCAACTTACCGGGGGGGGGGAGAGAAAACAAATAAAAATGTCATGCTAACCTGCTACTGCTAGGAATACTAATTCATTACCTTTTCTTATTTTCTGGTATCTTATACTAACTAACTAACTAACCATCACGCCGTTTCCCCGCAGGGGTAGGCAGAGAGGACGGACCGCCAAACAACTCGGTCTTGGCACACACTCTTTGCCTCACCATTATACTAATCATTCGAATTTAGCATAATTATTGAATGGAAATGTTTAAAAAGTTATGGTGAATACTCAAAATAATAATAATACTTGTGTTTATTGTTTTAGGTTACTGTGTGTGTGTGTTTTCATATTCTTCGTTGTTCATTATATCTTAAAGCTAAATTATATTATTATAATATCAACACAGATACGTTAGTAATGGAATACTAAATTGGAATATTTTTAAAATTATATTAAAAACTCCACAAACTATAAAATAATAATATAGGCAAATAAAAATTGTCATCTACAATATTGCTTTTCTACTTTTCTTGTTTGCAAAGCTATTTATAACATCATCAATGTCCAAGTTTCTGGCCAGGCTATTTTCTGGTCATTGGCTTTTATTAGTCAAAAATCCGGGGCCCGTGAGCCCGTCCCGGGCCCCCCTTAGGCCCGGGCCCCAAGTTTCAGACTTGGCCAACGTACCTTCTCGGCGACCCTGCAAAGGCAGCTGCAGTTCTAATTGAAATATCTAAAATTTTTGGGCTCTCTATGTCTACGTTGCTCCAATGATCATTTATAACAAAAATTATACCTTTAATATAACTCATTTCATCTGCGTACATATCGATAAAGCATTGGTAATAGCTTCCAATATACCTGCGTATTTGGCTATCAGTGGAGCATGTATATACGTACAATGACGGCTGTCTTGGTACAGCGGTAAGGCGCTTGACTCGCATTCCGAAGGTCGCGGGATCGAATCCCGACGTGGCAAATAAATTTAATTTGATTAATTTGTGTATTTCACAATTTATTCATTTAAAATAATATGCAGTATATTTGCGGCACGTTCCAGAGTGGAAGATACTCACAGTATCGCCCTGGTGCAAGACCACCATTCAGAATTGAAACGTTGCTTGAAATGGCTTCTGCCGTGTTTGGTGACCAGATCTGAATAGCCAAGTACTTCCCCGCTTTCTTCTTCCCTATCTCCTTCCCCTCCCCACTGCCTTCAGTCTCACAACATATCCCAATTGGAGATGCCATAGTCCCACTGGCTCCAGAAGAGAGCAATTGAGACTCTTATGTGGTATTCATGTAAAAAAAAAAAATTAAAACTGATTTAATAACAGCGCAATATAACTTGATAGGCACGTTTTCTTGATGCATCATTAATCATAATTAACTAAAAAGGTAATAATAAAAATTAAATTGATTCTCACAAACAATAGGCTACCGAAATAATATTACTTTACGGTTTGTGAGCATTCCTGCACCTTCTAGGGGGGGGCAGCTGCCCTCCCCCTGCCCGTACCTCGTTATGCCCTTGCACATAGCATCTTCAAATGTGATAAGGGAAATTATTTTCCTCAGGGCCTCCAGTGTGGGAGCTATTGTAAAAAATATTATTATTCAATTTATAAAAACTGTTTATTTGTAAAAACATGTACTACCGATTTATTATGCATATGTTTTTATGGTAGCTGTTTAGTCTTTTGAAGGCATTACCAAATTTGATCATTTTTTTTTTACATTAGCTCCACATAGGAGGCCCTAGGGAAAATAATTTACCTCAGAGCCTGTTATATTTGGGGATGCTGTGTGGAGGGTCTTTTAGGGAGAGGATGTTCTGGGAAGGAAAAGGATAAGAGGGGTGGGTAAAAAACTGGGGGTTCAGGAGTGATGGACGTATAAATCCATCCCTCCAACTGCGGTGCAAGGCGATGGTCGATAAAAAGCGAAAGAGATCAGAACCTTTTCTGTGGAGTTAATGTAAAAGAAAAGATTATTTCTTTCTGTAGGGTGGAATATACACAAAGATATTAGAATATAGAGATATGCTACTCAAATCTAGGCGGACTACTGTCTAATTAGTTGATTTCTTTTTGTGTGCAGTGGTATTGGTTAACAATATCAGTGACATTAGGAAGCATAGTCCCAACCCTTAAAAACTGCTGATAGCACATTTCTTATATTTAAATATCTTTGTACAACATACACATTCTTGCTTGTCTGATGGAATAAAAAACGTTTTAATTTCATAAAAAAAATTTATTATTAATATGCTGGGTTAATAATGTATCTTTTTTTGTCAGAAAAACCCAGTAAAAAAACTGACCACATTCTGTTAATTATAAATTATAATACATAAAAGTAAGTTAAAGAAGTTCATATAATTCCGCCCAATATACATACACAACGTAAAATGCTGGTTAGAAATAATATACAAAACATGGTATTATATACAAATTAGATTATTGCAGTCAGTGGATATATTTTCACATATGTTATCAAGTTTATCGTCAAATTTGTATGCTATGATTCACATTTTAGTTTCCGAAAACTTTTGAATTGACAGATACACTTTATAAAAGTATGCAACACACTTATTAAAGGATTGAAAATCAATCCTGTTTTCAAATATATGTGTTGAATTGTGTGTCAAATTGAATGAATAAATCATGAATAACAAAATTTTATGTTTACATAAAATGATTCAAAGAGTCTGAAGAAATGTAAGGGAACGTACCCATACTATGTGACATGTTTAGGGGGGAGGGGGTGTTCAAAATACTACGCTTGGTACAAATGAGCAACGGATTGCTTAGGTTTTTGGTCACCGGAGGGGGGGGGTTAAAAATTGCAAAAAGTTCGTCATGTAGTATGGGTACGTTCCCTAACTTAATATCCAAGTTTTATATTTTGTATGTGCATATACATGTACAGAATAGTGCAGCAGTGATACTAATTACAAAAATAATACTAAATCATATTTAAATTATAATTAAACCAAATATTTCAGTTCTGTCATTACATTACCATGGGCTAGTTGCTTCATAAAAATAAAAGAACTTTCACAGAACTTCAAAATTAACTCCAAAATTTGATGAGTTCAAATTCTGTGAAATAACTCTTTTTAATATATTATTACTTTGAAATTAAATACACAATAACATATATTATAATAAAAAAAAAAGAAAAACAACTCATAATCTAACCTATTTATTTTATTTTAATTTCGTTCATCAATTTTAATTTAATTCAATTTATTAATTATAAAAATACTACAAAATTAAATCTTAAAATCGTTTTTAAAGAAAAAAATATTAATATTAAATGAGCAGATTTAAAAAAATGACAGCGGCAAAAAAGCATGCTATCTAAATTGTGTTTCGTTGATTTTAGACAAATCAATATTCGAAGTGATTTTATTTAACAACAAAACTGCTCTCGGGGTTTGCATGGCCATTGGTAAGTTAGTTCTGCAAGCTGGGAGATAAAACAGTCTATGCTGTCGGTGATGGAGATGATCATTGGGAACGTAGAAACTAATGCTCTCCATGATAGTCGAGTTTTCGAACCATATACGAATCAGTCTGAAGAAATGTGTTACAATGAGCACATTCTTTCTGACTCTTAGATGATTCATCTAAGTATATCCAAGAGAAAGTCATAAGGTAAAGCTATGGGAAATAGCCACACTCCCCCAGGCAGAGAAATTTCTTCTGAATCTTCTCCAACATGAGGGAATGCTTCACTTGGCGTGGGCTTTAAACCACTGATTCACTCAAGTCTTCTTGTAATCAAAGCATTGTATAGTACTGTGAGAACCCGAGTGTCTCTGAAAGTTCTCGCAGCGTGTAGGATAAAACTCAACATTTTCAGTGAAATAAGTAAGGTGCATGTAATCACGATATGAGCATGAAAAGTCAATTTACTGTCAAATGCAATATCAAGATCTTAGTAATGCCTTTTCAAAAGAGATGTTGAGTTGATTTCATTCTGAGTAAGTTGTCTGTTGTGACATAAATGATTAATATTTTTGACAAATACCGGTTTTGTGAAAAATAACCTCAAAGGCACTGTGAATACGATTTTTTTGAATATGATTTTAGATTTTCACGGCCAAAAGTATTTTTGTTGTCTGTTTTCGGGGTGTTATGTCACGTTGCGTTACCTCCGCCTTTAGCCAACGTTTCGGACACTGTAATGCTGTCCGAAACGTTGGCTAAAGGAGGAGGTAGTGCAACACGGCATAACATCTCAAAAACAAATAACAAAAAAGATTTTTTTTTACATTAGCTCCACACAGGAGACCCTGAGAAAAATTATTTCCCATGGGGCCCATGTCAGTTTTAAAGAAGCTTTGTGGAGGATTTTTTAGGGAAAGGAAGGAGAGGAAGTTCTAGGGAGGAAAAAGTATGAGGGGTGGGTAGGAATCTGGGGGTCAGTGTGTCTTAAGAGTGATGAACGTATAAATCCATTCCTCCCACTGCAGTGCAAGGTAATGAATCGAGAGTTCGGCTGGAGATATCAAAAAATTAAGGATAATCTTGTGAATGAAGTGTATGGATGTATTGGTGTGTACCAAGATCAAATTGCTTGGCTAGGTCTTAAGAGAAAAACACCAAATCTGACAAAATTATTTAAAAATGAAAAGAAAAGATATAATTAATTATCAAATATACTAATTCATAAGAGCGGCTTGCCCCGCAAGTACTCTACTTGTTGAACCGAGGTAGGTTCCAATCAGCGTGGCTGAATTGTGTAATTTTGTACGAAGCTCAGCAAATGTAGCCAAACCATCCCAAAATTGAAATGTATGGAAAAAATGGCAACACTGAACAGTGTTGGAATCATTCATGTCATTACGGAGAAATAAAGTGAATTATTTATTATGTAAGGTTTGAAGGAGATAGTAAGTTATATCTTGTTTGCAAAATGCAATCATGTACATTAACGGTCATTGGAGGGGACCCACCGCTTTCCCACGACTGTGTGAGGAAACTGATTGTTTATCCTCCTTAGCCGCACACGTCAGAACTCTAATTTTTTGTAAAAAGGAAGCTACATTTATTTTTGAAACGAATCTAGACCCTCCAATGTCCCTGCATGCATAATTGAAGTTGCGTTAACGGTCACTTAATATCTCATCTGTTATTATTATGTAGGTATTATATTTAGTAAATCTATTTTGTCATTATCACTATTAGTTATTTTTTAACAGCAGTGATCTATTGGATGCATTTTTTATTTGCATATTGCAAACACATGCAAAGTAAATAGTTTATTATATTAAAAAATATTTTGTTTCAACCGCTTTTATTGTTTAAAAAACCAATATGTTTTGTAAGCTATGCTTACTTTATCAGGGTTGACATAAAAGTTTAAGTTTTTTTGTTTGCACTGGGCAAGTAGTTAGTCGGATAGCAAATATAGGTACTTGCTATTTGACTAACAGAAAAACATTCATATTACAATCAAGTAGAGTATATTAGTGAACGGTGCGTTGAAAGATGTAGAGGTGTTACGCAACAAAGTAAATACGCTAATTAAGCTGCTTACTAATACTTATTTTAGAAGAGGTGGAAAGATAAATAAATAAGGTTAAATTAATAAACTGTAGATATGAAAAGATATTAATAGCAGCAAAAATAAAGAATTTTAGAGTAGAATCTTCGGTCCGATGGCACGACATATTTGCGTCTCTACTAAAAAGACAGGTTCACGCATGTCAGTGTGTAAGGACGCATTGTGGGGGTCGCAACTCGCCCGAAAAAATAAAATGAAAGGATATATTTAATATTGTGACCCGACAGTTGATCCCCCGACAATTGCTCCCCCAAAATGATATTTACTATAAAATTATAATTTTTGTGCATTATTTACCAATTTCAAATATAAAAGATATTCAGTTTGACTTCAAAAATGCCCTTAATTTGTTGGATGGTATTTTAGATTGATATTGGCGCAAGCGATTCTGACCTTGTCCTTTACACAGTTTTTTTTTACATAACGGTTAAAATTGCATTTAAAAGTAAAGTCCGCCGGTTGGCTCGCGACAGATGAGAGTTTAATAATAAGTTGGTATGAATATCAAAGAAATTTATAAACGGTGTTGTTTTTTTGTACTTAGGCGCTGTGGTACATACAGTCAATAGAGAAGAAGATTTTTCCTTGATGCATTTAAATGAAAATATGTTTTATTCTTTTGTTATTCGGCGGTAAATCCTCTCTACACATGTCATTTAATTATATTTTGAGCAACTGCACATTGTATATAGGGTACAGGGCGTACTCGAAGGATTATAACCAGCGATCCCTAGGCATATTTGGAGTAAAAAATGTACATGTTATTTTGAACTCTGGTGACATTTTTTTTCTATTAGAAATATTTTTCCATCACATGCCGCCACCGATGCGGTTAGGAAAGTGGCGCGTTCATAGCCAAGCGACGATTTGATTAGCGTTGTTTTGTTCTAACAGCGTGTTAATACTCGAAAAAGCGCGCGTATCGCTGACACCCACTGTGACATATTATATTCCATAGCGATGGGAACAGTGGCAAAATGACATGTACATTTTTTACTCCAAATATGCTTAGGAATCGCTGGTTAATATCCCTCGGGTACGTCCTGTTACATCCTGTATAAGTACGCCGGAAGACGAATTGTTGGGCGAGGAATTGTCATGAAACTATTTGATATATTTTTTAGTTTTAAAATTAGTAAAAAAAATGTAAAAAAAAATTGTAATTTTATAAGAATTATATTTTCGGGAACCAACTGTCGGGGGATCAACTGATCATTATTGGTTTAGGTAGATAATAATCAGCTAGTTTAACTACATAATTAATTTGGCAATTATACCATACATTGACACGATTTTCTGAAGAGATAGTGAGTTTTAAGTTTGGGCACTTTACTTTTATAACAACATTGGTAACACCTAATCTAAAATCTCCCTATAAACTATATTTTGGGTTGTAGATCCGCTTGCATTTATTCCCTGACGTGTTCCTGGAACGACCTGAATTTTTAGAAAATTTTCTGATTTCACTCTAGAGCACGCTACATACAATTGACCATGTGTGAAAACAGGTTCTGGAAGAAAAACGCCAATCTGATGAAATGTTTGACCTTGTGATTTATTTATGGTCATACCATATGCAAGCTGAACTGGGAACTGGTGCCTGTGAAGATTAAAGGGAATCGTTACGTCTGCAGAGGTATCCAACGTAATCCTAGGTAAAAAATGAACGCTTCCTCTTCTATCTCCTGTGATTATTTCAACTTCTAAGAGATTTTCTGTAAAATTTTTAATGATCATCCGCGTTCCATTGCAAAGCGATTGGGAAATCGATAGATTCCTCATTAAAATAACTACAGCTCCAATTTTCAAATTCAACGCATGAGGTGGTAATCCTGGTGGGTTAAAAGAGTTTAGAAATTCTAAAGGGAATCTCACCTGTTCCTCAGGATCTAGATTTCCTCTCTGGTCTCTCGCCGAATCGATACTGTAAAATGTTTTCAAGGGACCTTCTAATTTTTCTAAAACTTTTTCGTTGATTTTTCGAGCATCGATATTTTTGGGACATAATATTGCCCTGTCGCAGAATAAATTTGCATCGGCTACCGAATGTGACTCTCCGTAAATTGCGCTAACAACATCCTGGCAAATGGTACTCGACGGTAACACAACAGAAGACGCTACACAACCTTGAGGACATGGAAGAGTTCCGTTACCTAGTTCCAACAACCATTCGGCAAACGCAGTCTGGTCACTTGAAGCTCGCATATTAGCCTTAAGGTGGACCACCTTAAATAATCTCCAAAGCCCACTCTTTTTGATGGACGATGCAACAATTTTCCCGCGAGCCGCTCTGCGACAAACAGGTAAAACTTGTCTAAAGTCCCCTCCAAGTACAACAATTTTACCCCCGAACTGCAATTCATTATTCATTACATCCCGTATGGCACGTTCGATCATTTCGAAAGCTGTTATTGGGGCCATCGGAGCTTCGTCCCATATTATTAAATCTGCATTTTTAATTATGATTCTATTTTTTCTTGAAATTTTACATGTGGCAGAGCTATTTAAATCAAAAGGTAAATTAAATGCATTATGGCATGTTCTGCCGTTGGGAAGTAAAATTGCTGCTATTCCAGTCCAAGCCACGCTTAACACGTTTTTTCCCTGCGATTGCAACGAATGAATTAATGTTCTATACAAAAATGTTTTCCCTGTACCTCCTGGTCCATCTACGAAAAAGCACCTCGGAGAATTTTCGTCTGACCTACCTGAGACAGCTTGAAGGATAGAATCAAACACTTCTCGTTGTTGCACGTTCAACAATGACTGCATCTCCGCTCCCAGGTTTTCTTGAATCACAACATCTGCAGGTCCTATATCTGTATTTATTGTTCGATCAGGTTCCGGCAGACCTTGTGCAGTGCAAGAAGAACCTTCGTTCAGAAGGGCGTCACTTATTTCGAGAAGTGCGAGATTTATAGCCAAGTCTGCGCTCTCAACATTTCTCAGAAAATCCTCCGACATTGACGTTTTGAAAGAATTCCATATGTGTAATGGATCTGAAGGAAGACAATGAACCAATATAACTACAAAAAGGTTTCTAAGTGCCTTTGGCATCATGAAGACAACCCCTTCTTCTAAACACTTAACCCATTCGTTGATGTTGTCTGTCAGACCTAATTCACGTGCCGCATCACTGAAAGTAGGAAGAATAACTCCGTCGACTGTACGCAAATGTTCGTACGAAGTTGCGGCTTTAATTTTCAATAGCAAAATCCTAAGATTATATAATTCTCTATGACGTGGAGACACTGAAACCATCCTACCAATAATTTTATCACCGCCTTGTTTACGTTTTTTCCAGACCTTATTTCTGTTAAAAACGAAGAAGTTTGGAATATCCTGATAAAAATGTGCATGCGCTGAACTATCTAAACGATTTAAAGTGAACCAAGCCGTTAATGTAGTGGGGCGGGAAAATGCTAACGCTGCTTCCTCGTTACCTTCTTCGAAATATACCTGTTCTCCGCCTGGCAAATGTACACTCAGTAAAACTGTCGTGTGCGACTGACCACGAATGGGATTTTCAAGAATACGCCAAGCAGCTTCTGGAGCGCTGATGAACCGACAGTCTAGAAACTGACTAATTTCATCATGGACGATTGCATCGTTGCTGGTGCCTTCTGTTGCTTCTTGAAGAAGCCGTAATTCCATGCGAGCACAGTCGTGACCCTTGGCGAGATACTTGTGGATATATTTAATGGCGACAACGGAGGAACAAATTTCTGCATTAATATGTGCGTTGAATTTCCTAGTCAAATATGGATTGTACGGGACGACAAATTTATTATCAATTTTGAACCCTCTACATGTGTGATCTTCTAAACTATTGTCACGTCGTTTGTACACTGGATAGCCGTTCACATCTGCTTCGGTTTCATTTCGAAATGCCTTTGGAAACTTCTTAGAACACTTTCCATCAACCATACAAATTGCTTCAGGATTGACGGTACCGCATGGGCCATGAATATTATGTTTTATAACCGCATTATACAAATCCTGGTCCCTTTCTCTGTCAGGTAATTCTGCGCTAATGACATTGTCTATCTCTGGAGGTAATTCTAACTTGTCTAATTCACTAAGAGTGAACAGACCGTGAAGATGCGGCAAACCTCTCTTTTGTTCCTCAATTACGTAAACGTAAGCTAAAACCTTACCGAACACCTCCTTTTTAACTATATCTGCGATGAATTCATCAACCTTAAGCTGGAACACTCGTGCAACTAAATCTGGCCTATCTGAGGCGCTTTGCCAATGATGGAGTTCATTTTTTATTTCACGCCATTTAGGATTGCAGGTGAACGTGATAAACAGGTCTGGGCGACCGTATTTCCTAACAACAGCCATTGAATCCTGATACATCTTAGTCATGTACCTAGGGCTACCAGTGAACGTGGAAGGTAAAATGACGATGTTTCCTGCACGGATATCATGGTCCACATGTCTGTTGTTTAAATGATCCAACAATCCCTGATAACACTCCACCCGCAACTCCTTTTGGTGTAACCTCAAATATGTAAGCCTGTGGGACTCGCAACGAACATATGCATTAACAATATATTGCTGAAACAGTTTCCCCGCAGAATGAATGGGGTTGAAGACAGAACGCCTTACAGCAATTTTATGCGAATAAAATTGAAGCAAAGTGACACTATTTCGAACTTGAGTGGAAAAATCTGAGTGATGCCGAAGGTCCACAGACCATCCACACTCTCCTGCAGGAAATAAAATAGGAAAAACCATTGAATCCAAATGTGGAGATAAAATGCTGATGCGTTGCGTATTATGCGACCTATTTGGATAAACAGCTATGTCGACGTCGGCTGGCAAATTCCCTTCGTGGTCTGCAACGAAGACCATTCCGACATCATTTGTAGATGTTGGAGCATTGTATCGCCTCTGATCATCAGATGAAGAACGCGAAAACAACAAACTAACAAAACGCTGTGGACCACCGCTTTCTCTGCAACGCGCCTCTTCTTCCTCAACAGCAGTTCGAAGATTCCGGTAACTACCTGCATAAGGACTTACTTGACGGATTACCCTATCTACAACCGACATGATTTCCTGAAAACAATTTACGTTGGCCGGATGATTCATGCGTAGATTGACTGCTGCATCTGTGTCGTAAACGTATAGCTGCGCATAACACGGCACCTCGTTGTCTCCGACTTCTATCGTAGTAGAAGTGAGATGACATATCTCTCCTGAAATTTTCAAACAAAAAGGACCTCTGCCTGGAATGTCAATAATTTTAGCCCCGAAGGACGCAAAAGCGTTTGCATTATTGTACTGCCTAATAAACGACCTGAAATTCTTGGCGTTCTCACCGTTACCTAACAAAAAATCTTTGAACTGGGCTGGATACTCAGGCTGTGGATTCAGAAACACTTTTCCATTATGACAACAACTATGTTTTAATCGATTTTTCTCAGCTTCAAAATGAACAGCCCGGCAGTGGTCGACGGTACACTCGCGATCTAAAAGACCTAAATAATGAACAGATGGAGTGACCGCATTCAACGTTCCTGCAATGGCACATTTGAACGTAGCTCGAGACAGCCTGCTTCTGTTGGGAGTGGGGTCTATACTGGGCGCAGAAACCGTTTCGACATTCAAAACCTCATCAGCTACAAAACCTATTACATCATTCACTGGAACTGAAACTGGAATTGAAACTGGAACTGAAACTGGAATTGAAACTGGAACTGATGGAACTGAAACTGGAACTGTTGCTGGAACTGGAATTGAAACTGGAATTGAAACTGGAACCGAAACTGATGGAACTGATGCTATCATGGATTCTGTCATTGCTCTAGTAGTTGCAGATGGACTTCTACGCTTCAACTGATCTATAAGTTTTTGCTGAACTCTTCGATTGCGATCGTATTCTTTTTTTTTCATTTTTTTTTCCTGATTTATCCTGTCATACGCCACATTAACTGGAACTGGTGCTGGAGCTGAAACTGGAATTGATGTTGGAATTGGAACTGATGTTGAAATTGGAACTGATGTTGGAACTGGAACTGAAACTGTTGTTGAAATTGGAACTGATGAAATTGATGCTGGAACTGAAACTAAAACTGGAACTGGAACTGAAACTGGAACTGATGCTATTATAGATTCTGTCATTTTTCTAGTAGTTGCAGATGGACTTCTACGCTTCAACTGATCTATAAGTTTCTGCTGAACTTTTCGATTGCGATCGTATTCTTTTTTTTTCATTTTTTTTTCCTGCTTTATCCTGTCATACGCCATCTTTTTTGCGTTCTTCCTTTCTTCTTTTGCTTTCGAAGCGACTTTCTGTTTTCTCCTAACATCATTCGCTGGAACTGAAACTGAAACTAATGCTGAAATTGGAACCGAAATTGAAGCTGGAACTGAAGCTGGAACTGAAACTGGAACTAAAACTGGAACTGGAACTAAAACTGGAACTGGAACTGATGCTATTATAGATTCTGTCATTGATCTAGTAGTTGCAGATGGACTTCTACGCTTCAACTGATCTATAAGTTTCCGCTGAACTCTTCGATTGCGATCGTGTTCTTTTTTTTTAATTTTTTTTTCCTGCTTTATCCTGTCATACGCCATCTCTTTTGCCAATTGATTTGCGATCTTCCTTTCTTCTTTTGCTTTCAAAGCGTCTTTCTGTTTTCTCCTGTCATACACCACCTCATTCTCCAATTGTTTAGAACTCGTATCATTTTTCCGCCATTCGCGATTCGATGCATAACTTGTCAAATCTTCCCGGGCTTGCTCCACGCTAGAACTGGTCCCAGCCAAACATTCATTCTGGTGAACAGTTAAATCTCGTTTTTGCACAATATTCACACCATCACTCGCTGCTTTCATTAATTTAGATTTTTTCTCACCTTGCTTTGTTGGTTTAGTCTTTCGGACATGTAGGCTTCGCTTTTCACACAAAACATTTTCATTTTCACTGTCACGCGTACAACTGGGACCAGCAATGTCATAATCAAAGTTCTCAGACATATTAAAGCTTTGAATTAATTAAAAATTAGAATCAGAAAATTTCAATGGCTGTCGCGGCAGAAATTTTCAGAAGAAAGAAAGAGTCATAGACAATGTAGGCGTCGTTGATTAATCATAGACAAAAGTCGGCGTCATGAAGGGAGAATGTCGATATATGTAGGTACTTTTTTATCGTTGCAAATGCAATAAAATTATTTTCTGCTTGATAAAATAAATTATGTATGAAAACATAGGAATTTTGAAGCACATCTCACAAATTAATTTTTAAAATCGAAAAAAAGGTAAATAAATTAGCAAAATATTCTCTACGTTAAAAAAGAACTCAATCATTAGGTACTTAGTCACAAAATCTGCAAATTTATCTAAAAATCAAATATATAATATAATCGGTACCTATTGAACATTATCGATTGTATAATATAGATTTGTTCTATTTCCGCATATATTGAAATTATAACCTTTTGTCTTTTAATTATTTAACAATGTTCAAGTAAATAAATACAAATACTGTTAGATTTTTAGGTATCATCATACCACACGATCTCAAAATAATAAAAAAATGTGTGTAGAATTTATTTTTAGGTTTCAAAGTCTAATAACGTTGGATCGGTCAGCAAATGAGAATTTAAAATGCTTGCATGCGTTGATATTGGAATTATGTAATAAACAAATATTGCTTTGTGAGTAAATCCAGAGTCCTTCATTGAAACTTACTTACGTGCACTTTCTCACAAACAACATATATATAGTATATATAAATATATGAAGAAAAATATTAAAGTTTTTATGAGTCCTCTCTTTTCAATTGTATTTATTCAGCAAACATGTAAAATAAATAAAAAAATTACACTTTTGGCGGAAACAAAAAGGCATATTATTGTTATATTTAAAATGCTAAAAAAATTGATGAACTTATTTTTTATTTTAGGGAAATTAAGTTACAATGATTTTTTTTTTGCAGAAACAGTAGAAGAAAATAGTTACAATAATTGGTACCAATGACATGTTGCTGTTATACATATATGTTTTTGTGTAATATGTTATACATTTTACCTAAATTAAGTTTGTTAGTATATTATGGAGGGAAGATGTGTGTGTATGGGGATGTGCCAATTCATTGTGCTAGAAAAGTTTTTCTTAGAGGAAGGGAATCAAAAAAATATGTATGGGTATTTGTGCTTGTTTGAATTGAGTTGAATGTTTTAAGGATGCAGGAAATGGGGGACGGAAATAATATCCCAAGATATCGTACCCATCAGCTGCCTGGCACGCTAGATTGGGAAAGACAGTCGGTTGGGTCCTTTGACTTCTAGTCATACTCTCTCGGAACATTACCTTGCACCGCAGTGGGAGAGATGAATTCATCCGTCCGACACTCCTAGACTCACTGAACTTCAAATTCCTACCCACCGCTTATACCCTTTTCCTTCCCAGAATTTTCTCTCCTTCCTACCCTAAAAAACCCTCCACATAACTTTCCCAAAGATGACAAAGACCCTGAAGGAAATTATTTTCCTTAGGACCTCCTGTGTGAAGCTAATGTAAAAAAAAAGATAATATTTCTTATCTATATTTACAAAAAGTATATTATACAGTAGAGCCTCGCTAATCCGAACCCCGTTACTTCGGTGCACGCCGTAATCCGGACGGGTGCGTGCGGGTCAAAACATGTCAATATTCAATCATTTGCCGTCACTTGTTAATTAAATTTTATTTCTTACATGTTTGAATTTTGTATAAGTACATTTGTACGTACATACATATTCTAGTCTAAATTGACTTTAAATTTTTACTTTAATAAATGAAATCCAAGTTAAAAATGTGTTTTATTCATGTTAAAAAAAATTGCATATTATAATCCCGACGCTTCGATAATTTCGAAGGGGTCTTGTTTTTTCTTATCCGGATTAGCGAGGCCCTACTGTATTCTGCAATCTTTCAAAATCAGGATATGCTACACTTATAATATAAAGCTATGTATCTAAAAATAAAAAAAATAAAACATTTTAGTTATTATCTCCATATTTTCAAAAAAAATATATATTATAAATAAAAACAATAAAAATAATAAAATATATTACAAATAATCAACAATATTTAATTTTTCTGTTTTATTTATCTACTTATAACATATCTTAAGATACATTGGAGACGTTGATCGCCAAACTGAGGACTCCAAATTGAAGAAACTCATAATCACTGACAAAGTAGAAGGCAGAGAAAGGTCACCGCAGCGCTGAAGTGACCATGGATCACTGGTATGTTGATGTCCTTCGCTCTACACATAGCACAGGACTGTGGGAAGCGGAAGAAAGAGCCTTATCCATCATGGAAATTGGGGTAGAGCACACGATCCTCAGCAATGAATAATCTCCACGGGATATAATCAACGCGTTGATGCGTTGATACAGTCAATCAATAACAGTGCAATTCCATGTTGTAATCTGCAGTATTTTGAAAAACAAATATTATTTAAATTCATTAATTAGTGACATGTCGCTTATTATTAGACCCATTTTTAATAAATTATATGTCCGGTTATTAAGACCGACATGATTCCTAACACCGTTGATTTTAAGCCTAAAACACTTGCTTTTCTTACAGCCAAAGGAATAATATGGTGATTTAAAACTATTGAAGGATTCCTTTTATTCATGAGATTTTGTTTAGGTTATGTTTATTTCTAATTTCTACCAATAACATAAATCTGATCTATAGCGCTTTCCTCACATCTGTTCGGAAGATATTTACTTTAAATTTTAGTATTATTTTAGAATAGATCTCTCTAAATAAATACATACACAAAATACATAATAAAAATAGGAGGTTGTTTCCATGGAAATTGGAGTAGAGCACACGATCCTCAGTGCTGAAGTGACCATGGATCACTGGTATCTCTGGTATGTTGATGTCCTTCACTCTACACATATCACAGGACTGTGGGAAGCGGAAGAAAGAGCTTTATCCATCATGGAAATTGGAGTAGAGCACACGATCCTCAGCAATGAATAATCTCCACGGGATATAATCAACGCGTTGATGCGTTGATACAGTCAGTCGATAACAGTGCAATTCCATGTTGTAATCTGCAGTATTTTGAAACACAAATATTATTTAAATTCATTAATTAGTGACATGTCGCTAATTATTAGACCCATTTTTAATAAATTATATGTCCTGTTATAAAGACCGACATGATTTCTAACACCGTTGATTTTAAGCCTAAAACACTTGCTTTTCTTACAGCCAAAGGAATAATACGGTGATTTAAAACTATTGAAGGATTCCTTTTATTCATGAGATTTTGTTTAGGTTATGTTTATTTCTAATTTCTACCAATAACATAAATCTGATCTATAGCGCTTTCCTCACATCTGTACGAAAGATATTTACTTTAAATTTTAGGGGTGAAATGCAGATCCGGGCACAGTTTGGAAATTTAATAAAAAGGCACTTTCTAGATGAGAAAAGTGTGGAGAAGATGAATAAAAAATAAATTAAGGCGCGCTCGGCAAAATTGAGGGAGATACAACCGTTCAAAGTATTTAAAAATTCACTTCGCGAACTGATATTGACAGTTCGTTCGCCATGTTTTCATTGCTTATGTTGGATCCCAGACCTAATACAGAATTAATAGTACGCCAAAATCACAAACCATATTACACAAACCTAGCGTAGCCGCTAAACCACTTGAAAACTGGGATGTTTTTTTGCCGTGACGCGAGCAGGCGCTACGAAGGGGGCACTTTCTTTTCTATCACAAACCATGTTTAGCGTATTAGGTTATAAAAAAAATGGCGGGCGAACTGTCAATATCAGTTTGTAAAGTGAAATTTTAAATACTTTGAACGGTTGTATCTCCCTCAATTTTGCCGAGCGCGCCTTAATTTTTGTTTTATTCTGCTTTTCCACACTTTTCTCATCTACAAAGTGCCTTTTTATTACATTTCCAAACTGTGCCCGGATCTGCATTCCTCCCTTTTTTAGTATTATTTTAGAAAAGATCTCTCTAAATAAATACATACACAAAATACGTAATAAAAATAGGAGGTTGTTTATTTTCTACAAATTACATTTTCCTTCGAAGTCATTATTGTATGTTAAAACAATAGGAAATACATATTTAATAATAATTGTAGATTGCTCTGTTTTTTTTATTAAAATAATAAATAAATACCTAAATGGATTCCTTTGATGAAGTCTTTGTTTTTGTAAGTTTGCCTCTTTGTTTTCTTTTGACTTTGCGTTTTCGTGTCACTTGGCATTTTAATAGTACAAACATCATATTAACATCTTAATTTATGGAATAAATATATATCCAATATCTCTGGGGGGATTTTCAAAATCTTTCCTGTAAGTAAATAAATGACAATTTAGGAATGACGATTTAGGTTATGTCATACGTCTGACGTGTTAGCCCATTTTCGAGGTAATCAGGTAAACATAATTATACAACAATCCCCAGCTAATGTAATAAGTTACATAAAATTATAAATGGAGTATTATTTCATATACCTACCTACCTATTTGCAGTCAGTAATTTAATTCATAATTAATTCAGTTATCGTAAATGAAAATAAGTTGACACCATAAATAAACCAATCATGTTGACACCGTTGACAGTGTTGACACGTTGAACACGGAGTCCAGTGTTGTCATTTCTAAAAAAAACATATTTCAGGGGTAAAATAATGTTATGTTTAATAAGAAGTTTTTCGTAAGCTTTTAATTAAAGAATAAGAAAGCAACGAAACCAAAATAAATTAACTTTGATGCTTTAATAAAAATAGCACTTTATAATATACCTGTGAATGGTATGAAAAAAATATGGCTTTGAAAAATAACAACAAAAGTTTCTCAGGTACCTACCGATTTTACAGTTTTTCATATAGTTAAACATACGTATGTATAAAGCCGCCGACAGGGCCTAGCAGCAGAAATCTGCCAAACAGAAGTATGTAGACACAATCGGAGACATGCCATCATCAAATTCTCAAAGATTCGTCGCAATGGGATGAACGGTTAACCGTGTATAATTTAATGAAGCTAAAACAACATATTATTATCTCGGTCAATTTCTGCGCTCCTGATACTTTGGATCCATTATTTTACAAAACCTAGGGTTTTTTTTCACAAAAATGGCGCTATAATTTTATTTTTATTATTTAGGAAAACAAATTTGGTCATCGGGATAAGCACCTCATTTTATTTGATTTTATTAAATTTTGTATTAAGTACCTACTTAGTATTTAAATGGTTAATAATATTTCATTTATATGGCAACACAACCGTTAAACTTTGTCTCAACCACCTCAAGCACAGCCTGAAAATCGAACACCTGCGCCCGTTTTAGAACATTTTACATACAAATTACGTCAGGTAACGCTGTCAGGGCCTCGCTGAAAACTTGCGGTGGTTTTGAATAATGTTCCATGCTTAGTGTTGCAAGATTCGAGAAAATTTAATAAAGATTATTAATCACCCTCGTACGAATACAATCAATTTGAAACATGTTCCATAAGTCGTTGAACAACAGCATTTTTTTCGCGCTAGGATCTGCGAACGTTCCAATTTAGATTTCGACACATTTTTGAATTTCTCCAAGGAAAAGCTGCAGTTTTAGATTCTGTCGACAGGCGTCTCCGTGAAAATTGTACCTATTTTTAAACATTAGTTTCAAAATATGACTTTTCCGTGGGTTTTTCGCAAATGTCAGTTTTCCAACAAATATTACGACGATGTTTTTGTGAAAAGTGATAATTACGACGGTCAATTAACCTTTGAAAAACTCTCGTTGACGTAATTTTAATAAATTTTGGCTTCCAAGCGTGATATTTTCGACGAAATCGCATATGCAAGTCGGCCGGTGGGCAAACGAAAAATGAAGAATGACATTTAAAATTTATGTACCTAGCCAAATCAATTTTGTATGGGAGATTTTCGCTATATCTTTCTCAACTTTTCCATGCATTTAAAAAGAGATACACTCCCTTAATCGGCCTTGAGGGAAAGTGAATCTACAGATGTGCCAATCTCGATGAGCCGAGAAGTCAATTTGGCTTGCCAAATTTTAAAAACGGTCGCAAGCCAAAGTGACCCGTGAGGTTTCACCCACCCGAGGGGCAAAGTGGTCGCTTTTCCCCTCAAATCGAAAGTGAGTTTTGACCCATCACGAACGGCCGCAAGCTAAAGTGACCCTTGTTGTTTCACCCACCCGAGGGGCAGAGTGGTCGTTATTCCCCTCAAATCAAAAGTGACCTTTTCCTGACCAATGGCGTGAGCGGAAAAAGTGAGTTTTCCCTGACCTATCCCAAAACCAAACAATACTATATATACTAGGTTTTGCCCGTTGCAGAAGCAACTGATGGGTTAAAACATTATGCGATTTGACGTGTGAACGTGGATGAAGCTAGGAGGAGTGTGTGTTAAATTAAATATATGAAGAAACCTTAGTTCACAGTGACCTTGCAACGCATGCCGGGTACCCGTTGTATATAATGTTATGTAGTGCAGCGCTTGCATTAAAATGTAATTTGCCAGGAATTGGAATGGAACCATTACAGTTAAGTTGACCCCGAGGTTACAGTGATTTTGCAACGCATGCCGGGTACCCTTTGTATATAATGTTATAATGTAAAGCAGGCGTTTGCAAGGCGCTTGTATTATAATGTAGTTTTCAGGAACTTGGAATGGAACCATTACAGTTAAGTTGACCCCGAGGTTACAGTGATCTTGCAACGCATGCCGGGTACCCGTTGTATATAATGTTATAATATATTGCAGGCGTTTGCAAGGCGCTTGCATTATAATGTAGTTTCCCGGAACTTGGAATGGAACCATTTCAGTTAAGTTGACCCCGAGATTACAGTGATGTTGCAACGCATGCCGGGTACCCTTTGTATATAATGTTATAATATAAAGCAGGCGTTTGCAAGGCGCTTGCATAATAATGTAGTTTCCCGGAACTTGGAATGGAACCATTACAGTTAAGTTGACCCCGAGATTACAGTGATGTTGCAACGCATGCCGGGTACCCGTTGTATGTAATGTTATAATACAGTGCATGCGTTTGCAAGGCGCTTGAATTATAATGTAGTTTCCCGGAACTTGGAATGGAACCATTACAGTTAAGTTGACCCCGAGGTTACAGTGTTGTTGCAACGCATGCCGGGTACCCGTTGTATATAATGTTATGTAGAAATACAAATCCCCAAAGTTGACCTTTATTGGTTAACCAACACCTCTGCCATAGGTCACCCCAAGTGGTTCGCTACGTTTGGTGATTTAGTAGGGGTGCCCGGGTTCATGGGGTGAGGTCTGTCTAGGTCTTGGAGGCGGATGCCCAGGACACACTGAACCCCAGATTCCTACCCACCCCTTAAACCCTTTTGCTTCCCAGAACTCTCATCTCCTTCCTTTCCCAAAAAAAATCCTCCACACAGCATCCCCAAAGATGACATAGGACCTGAGGGAAATTATTTTCCCCACGGCGTCCTGTGTGGAGCTCATGTAAAAAAAAAAAATTAAATGCATATAAATTCACCTTTCCCAAAAAGCCAGAAATAATTGAAAAAAAACATGTTCTTAATATATTTTCCCTTGCTTAGTTCTGCACTCCTGGTATTTATACTTTTAAAATTTTGTTTTATTCGAGTAAAAAAAAGAACAGAAAAAATATTCTTTCATAGCGTACTCTACCCCCCCCCCCCTTCCTCCATCCCGCAAAACCCCCTCACGGGTTCCCCTCCGCCTTCCCAGGTTACCCTCCCCCCTCCGTGGTATTTTTCCCCCCCTCCCGCGCTCATTATTTCATTGCCGTTACATTTAGTTTTCAAACAGCTCGCGTGCCACCTATTGAAATATTTTTATGCAAATTTTGCAAAAATGCCAGAGCTCACCAGCCAATAAACAAACATACCAAAAAAAGAATTATTCAATTTGGTGCAGTCTTTCGGAAGTTATGCGCGTACATACATTTCGACGATTCATTTTTATGCAAATTTCATAATGCCAGAGCTCACCAGTAGTTTTATTTAAAACTTGTCCTTACAATAACGATAACAACAAAAAAATAATTACCCAATTAGGTGCAGTCGTTCCGAAGTTATGCGCGTACTTACATTTCATCGATTAATTTTTAAACATATTTCAAAATGCCAGAGCTCACCAGTAGTTGTATAGAAACTTTGTCCTAACAATAAGGAACGCAACAAAAAAAGAATTATTCAATTACGTGCAGTCGTTCTGAAGTTATGAGCGTACTTACATTTCGGCGAATCATTTTTAAACAAATTTCGTTATGCCAGAGCTCACCAGTAATTTTATTCAAAACTTGTCCTAGTAATAACAAATACAACAACGAAAGAATTATTCAATTTTGTGTATTCGCTCGGAAGCTATGCGCATTTATAGATTTCGGCGATTCATTTTAAACAAATTTTATTATTCCAGAGCTCATCAGTCGTCTTATACAAACCTTGCCCGAACAATAACGAAACCAACTCAAAAAGAATTATCCAATTTGGACCAGTCGTTCATGAGCTATAATTTATAGATGATACCCGTGGATAATTATTTATCCGTTTATGTAATTTTCAGGGTACCTACCTAGTTCATCAAAATATTCTAAAACAATATGTTATTTATATGGCAACACAAACGTTAAACTTTGTCGTAACCACCTCAAGCACAGCCTGAAAATCGAACACCTGCGCTGGTTTAAGAACATTTCCCATACAAATTACGTCAGCCAACGGTGTCATGGCCTGACTGAAAACCTTAGGTGGTTTTGGATAGTGTTCCATGTTCAGTATTGCAAGGTTGAAGAAAATAAATAAACATTTCAAATATCTACCGATTTAACAGGCTGAGAACGATGTGCATTTTCGATGTTGTTGGATTTTTCGCAAATGTCAGATATAATTGCAAAGTTTGACGCGATATTGTGAAACATTTTAAATGGGAAGCTACATATGTTTTTATTTTAAAAGTTTCTAAATCTTGTATAATTTATGATTATTAAAAGACATCTCTCGCAAAATGTTTATTTTCATCGTAATTTACCATCCCGCAAAGGGCCTTTAAAATGTCAATTTTTCTTCGGTATTTTGCAGATCGCCGTTTAATTAATTGGAATAAATTTCTAGCAAAAATCAGTTTTGTATGGGAAATTTTCGATACATCTTTCTCAACTTTTGCAGGCATTTGAAAAGAGATAGATACAATGAATTCGCTTCGAAGAAGAGTGAACCGTGGGGCCTTTGAAATCGGATGAGCTTAGAGATCAATTTGGCTTGCCAAATTTTACCAAATTTTTGCAAGCCAAAGTGACCCGTGAGGTTTCACCCACCCGAGGGGCAGAGTGGTCGCTTTTCCCCTCAAATCGAAAGTGAGGTTTTCCGTGACCTTTCCCAAAAGTGAACAATACTATATATACTAGGTTTTGCCTGTTGCAGAAGCAACTGACGGGTTAAAACACTTTGCGATTTGCGTGTGAATGTGGATGAAGCGAGGAGGAGTGTGTGTTAAATTAATTATATGAAGAAACCTGAGGTTACAGTGACTTTGCAACGCATGCCGGGTACCCGTTGTATATAATGTTATAATATAGTGCAGGCATTTGCAAGGCGCTTGCATAATAATGTAGTTTCCCTGAACTTGGAATGGAATACAGTTAAGTTGATCCCGAGGTTACAGTGATGTTGCAACGCATGCCGGGAACCCTTTGTATATAATGTTATAATATAAAACAGGCGTTTGCAAGGCGCTTGTATTATAATGTAGTTTCTCGGAACTTAGAATGGAACCATTACAGTTAAGTTGACCCCGAGGTTACAGCGATCTTGCAACGCATGCCGGGTACCCTTTGTATATAATGTTATAATATAAAGCAGGCGTTTGCAAGGCGCTTGCATTATAATGTAGTTTCCCGGAACTTGGAATGGAACCATTACAGTTAAGTTGACCCCGAGATTACAGTGATGTTGCAACGCATGCCGGGTACCCGTTGTATATAATGTTATAATACATTGCATGCGTTTGCAAGGCGCTTGAATTATAATGTAGTTTCCCGGAACTTGGAATGGAACCATTACAGTTAAGTTGACCCCGAGGTTACAGCGATGTTGCAACGCATGCCGGGTACCCTTTGTATATAATGTTATAATATAAAGCAGGCGTTTGCAAGGCGCTTGTATTATAATGTAGTTTCCAGGAACTTGGAATGGAACCATTACAGTTAAGTTGACCCCGAGGTTACAGTGATCTTGCAACGCATGCCGGGTACCCTTTCTATATAATGTTATAATATAAAGCAGGCGTTTGTAAGGCGCTTGCATTATAATGTAGTTTTCCGGAACTTGGAATGGAACCATTACAGTTAAGTTGACCCCGAGATTACAGTAATGTTGCAACGCATGCCGGGTACCCGTTGTATATAATGTTATAATACAGTGCATGCGTTTGCAAGGCGCTTGAATTATAATGTAGTTTCCCGGAACTTGGAATGGAACCATTACAGTTAAGTTGACCCCGAGGTTACAGTGTTGTTGCAACGCATGCCAGGTACCCGTTGTATATAATGTAATGTAGAAATACAAATCCCCAAAGTTGTCCTTTATTGGATAACCAACTTCTCTGCCATAGGTCACCTCAAGTGGTTCGCTACGTTTGGTGATTTAGTAGGGGTGTCCGGGTTCATGGGGTGAGGTCTGTCTAGGTCTTGGAGGCGGATGTCCAGGACACACTGAACCCCAGATTCCTACCCACCCCTTTAACCCTTTTCCTTCCCAGATCTCTCATCTCCTTCCTTTCCTTAAAAAAAATCCTCCACACAGCATCCCCAAAGATGACATAGGACCTGAGGGAAATTATTTTCCCCACGGCCTCCTGTGCGGAGCTCATGTAAAAAAAAAAAATTAAATGCATATAAATTCACCTTTCCCAAAAAGCCAGAAATAATTGAAAAAAACATGTTCTTAATATATTTTCCCTTGCTTAGTTCTGCACTCCTGGTATTTATCCTTTTAAAATTTTGTTTTATTCGAGTAAAAAAAAGAACAGAAAAAATATTCTTTCATAGCGTACTCTACCCCCCCCCCCCTTCCTCCATTCCGCAAAACCCCTCCCGGGTTCCCCTCCCCCTTCCCAGATTACCCTCCCCCCTCCGTGGTTTTTTCCCCCCTCCCGCGCTCATTATTTCATTGCCGTTACATTTGGTTTTCAAACAGCTCGCGTGCCACCTATTGAAATATTTTTTATGCAAATTTCGTAATGCCAGAGCTCACCAGCCAATAAACAAACATAAAAAAAAAAATTATTCAATTTTGTGCAGTCTTTCGGAAGTTATACGCGTTCATACATTTCGACGATTGATTTTTATGCAAATTTCATAATGCCAGAGCTTACCAGTAGTTTTATAGAAACCTTGTCCTATCAGTAACGAAAACAATAAAAAAAGAATTTTCAGATTCGGTGCATTCGTTCGAAAGTTATACGCATATATACATTTCGGCAATTCATTTTTATACAAATTTCATTATGGCAGATCTCACCGGTATTTTTATGCAAAACCTTGTCCTAACAGTAACGAACCCACCAAAAAAACAATTATTCAATTCGATGCATCCGTTCGAAAGTTATGCGCGTGCAAACATTTCGGCAACCATTTTATACAAATTTCATAATGCCAGTGCTCACCAGAAGATCAATAAAAACCTTATCCTAACAATTACAAACACAAAACAAAAATAATTATCCAATTCGGTGCATGCATTCGAAAGTTATGGGCGTACTTGCATATCGGCGATTCATTTATAATATATCAGTTTCTCAGGTACCTAACGATTTTATAGTTTTTCATACAGTTAAATATACCTCAGTCAATTTCTGCGCTCCTGGTAGGTACCCTGTAACGTTTATACAGAATGTGCAATGCAATTTTTCACAAAAATGGCGCTTTAATTTTATTTTTATAATTTTATAATATATCAGTTTCTCAGGTACCTACCGATTTTACAGTTTTTCATATAGTTAAACATACGTATGTATAAAGCCGCCGACAGGGCCTAGCAGCAGAAATCTGCCAAACAGAAGTATGTAGACACAATCGGAGACATGCCATCATCAAATTCTCAAAGATTCGTCGCAATGGGATGAACGGTTAACCGTGTATAATTTAATGAAGCTAAAACAACACATTATTATCTCGGTCAATTTCTGCGCTCCTGATACTTTGGATCCATTATTTTACAAAACCTAGGGTTTTTTTTCACAAAAATGGCGCTATAATTTTTTTTTTATTATTTAGGAAAACAAATTTGGTCATCGGGATAAGCACCTCATTTTATTTGATTTTATTAAATTTTGTATTAAGTACCTACTTAGTATTTAAATGGTTAATAATATTTCATTTATATGGCAACACAACCGTTAAACTTTGTCTCAACCACCTCAAGCACAGCCTGAAAATCGAACACCTGCGCCCGTTTTAGAACATTTTACATACAAATTACGTCAGGTAACGCTGTCAGGGCCTCGCTGAAAACTTGCGGTGATTTTGAATAATGTTCCATGCTTAGTGTTGCAAGATTCGAGAAAATTTAATAAAGATTATTAATCACCCTCGTACGAATACAATCAATTTGAAACATGTTCCATAAGTCGTTGAACAACAGCATTTTTTTCGCGCTAGGATCTGCGAACGTTCCAATTTAGATTTCGACACATTTTTGAATTTCTCCAAGGAAAAGCTGCAGTTTTAGATTCTGTCGACAGGCGTCTCCGTGAAAATTGTACCTATTTTTAAACATTAGTTTCAAAATATGACTTTTCCGTGGGTTTTTCGCAAATGTCAGTTTTCCAACAAATATTACGACGATGTTTTTGTGAAAAGTGATAATTACGACGGTCAATTAACCTTTGAAAAACTCTCGTTGACGTAATTTTAATAAATTTTGGCTTCCAAGCGTGATATTTTCGACGAAATCGCATATGCAAGTCGGCCGGTGGGCAAACGAAAAATGAAGAATGACATTTAAAATTTATGTACCTAGCCAAATCAATTTTGTATGGGAGATTTTCGCTATATCTTTCTCAACTTTTCCATGCATTTAAAAAGAGATACACTCCCTTAATCGGCCTTGAGGGAAAGTGAATCTACAGATGTGCCAATCTCGATGAGCCGAGAAGTCAATTTGGCTTGCCAAATTTTAAAAACGGTCGCAAGCCAAAGTGACCCGTGAGGTTTCACCCACCCGAGGGGCAAAGTGGTCGCTTTTCCCCTCAAATCGAAAGTGAGTTTTGACCCATCACGAACGGCCGCAAGCTAAAGTGACCCTTGTTGTTTCACCCACCCGAGGGGCAGAGTGGTCGTTATTCCCCTCAAATCAAAAGTGACCTTTTCCTGACCAATGGCGTGAGCGGAAAAAGTGAGTTTTCCCTGACCTATCCCAAAACCAAACAATACTATATACTAGGTTTTGCCTGTTGCAGAAGCAACTGACGGGTTAAAACACTTTGCGATTTGCGTGTGAATGTGGATGAAGCGAGGAGGAGTGTGTGTTAAATTAATTATATGAAGAAACCTGAGGTTACAGTGACTTTGCAACGCATGCCGGGTACCCGTTGTATATAATGTTATAATATAGTGCAGGCGTTTGCAAGGCGCTTGCATAATAATGTAGTTTCCCTGAACTTGGAATGGAATACAGTTAAGTTGATCCCGAGGTTACAGTGATGTTGCAACGCATGCCGGGAACCCTTTGTATATAATATTATAATATAAAACAGGCGTTTGCAAGGCGCTTGTATTATAATGTAGTTTCTCGGAACTTAGAATGGAACCATTACAGTTAAGTTGACCCCGAGGTTACAGCGATCTTGCAACGCATGCCGGGTACCCTTTGTATATAATGTTATAATATAAAGCAGGCGTTTGCAAGGCGCTTGCATTATAATGTAGTTTCCCGGAACTTGGAATGGAACCATTACAGTTAAGTTGACCCCGAGATTACAGTGATGTTGCAACGCATGCCGGGTACCCGTTGTATATAATGTTATAATACATTGCATGCGTTTGCAAGGCGCTTGAATTATAATGTAGTTTCCCGGAACTTGGAATGGAACCATTACAGTTAAGTTGACCCCGAGGTTACAGCGATGTTGCAACGCATGCCGGGTACCCTTTGTATATAATGTTATAATATAAAGCAGGCGTTTGCAAGGCGCTTGTATTATAATGTAGTTTCCAGGAACTTGGAATGGAACCATTACAGTTAAGTTGACCCCGAGGTTACAGTGATCTTGCAACGCATGCCGGGTACCCTTTGTATATAATGTTATAATATAAAGCAGGCGTTTGTAAGGCGCTTGCATTATAATGTAGTTTTCCGGAACTTGGAATGGAACCATTACAGTTAAGTTGACCCCGAGATTACAGTAATGTTGCAACGCATGCCAGGTACCCGTTGTATATAATGTAATGTAGAAATACAAATCCCCAAAGTTGTCCTTTATTGGATAACCAACTTCTCTGCCATAGGTCACCTCAAGTGGTTCGCTACGTTTGGTGATTTAGTAGGGGTGTCCGGGTTCATGGGGTGAGGTCTGTCTAGGTCTTGGAGGCGGATGTCCAGGACACACTGAACCCCAGATTCCTACCCACCCCTTAAACCCTTTTCCTTCCCAGAACTCTCATCTCCTTTCTTTCCTTAAAAAAAATCCTCCACACAGCATCCCCAAAGATGACATAGGACCTGAGGGAAATTATTTTCCCCACGGCCTCCTGTGCGGAGCTCATGTAAAAAAAAAAAATTAAATGCATATAAATTCACCTTTCCCAAAAAGCCAGAAATAATTGAAAAAAACATGTTCTTAATATATTTTCCCTTGCTTAGTTCTGCACTCCTGGTATTTATCCTTTTAAAATTTTGTTTTATTCGAGTAAAAAAAAGAACAGAAAAAATATTCTTTCATAGCGTACTCTACCCCCCCCCCCCCCCCCTTCCTCCATCCCGCAAAACCCCTCCCGGGTTCCCCTCCCCCTTCCCAGATTACCCTCCCCCCTCCGTGGTTTTTTCCCCCCCTCCCGCGCTCATTATTTCATTGCCGTTACATTTGGTTTTCAAACAGCTCGCGTGCCACCTATTGAAATATTTTTATGCAAATTTCGTAATGCCAGAGCTCACCAGCCAATAAACAAACATAACAAAAAAAAATTCAATTTTTTGCAGTCTTTCGGAAGTTATACGCGTACATACATTTCGACGATTGATTTTTATGCAAATTTCATAATGCCAGAGCTTACCAGTAGTTTTATAGAAACCTTGTCCTATCAGTAACGAAAACAATAAAAAAAGAATGTTCAGATTCGGTGTATTCGTTCGAAAGTTATACGCATATATACATTTCGGCAATTCATTTTTATACAAATTTCATTATGGCAGATCTCACCGGTATTTTTATGCAAAACCTTGTCCTAACAGTAACGAACCCACCAAAAAAACAATTATTCAATTCGATGCATCCGTTCGAAAGTTATGCGCGTGCAAACATTTCGGCAACCATTTTATACAAATTTCATAATGCCAGTGCTCACCAGAAGATCAATAAAAACCTTATCCTAACAATTACAAACACAAAACAAAAATAATTATCCAATTCGGTGCATGCATTCGAAAGTTATGGGCGTACTTGCATATCGGCGATTCATTTATAATATATCAGTTTCTCAGGTACCTAACGATTTTATAGTTTTTCATACAGTTAAATATACCTCAGTCAATTTCTGCGCTCCTGGTAGGTACCCTGTAACGTTTATACAGAATGTGCAATGCAATTTTTCACAAAAATGGCGCTTTAATTTTATTTTTATAATTTTATAATATATCAGTTTCTCAGGTACCTACCGATTTTACAGTTTTTCATATAGTTAAACATACGTATGTATAAAGCCGCCGACAGGGCCTAGCAGCAGAAATCTGCCAAACAGAAGTATGTAGACACAATCGGAGACATGCCATCATCAAATTCTCAAAGATTCGTCGCAATGGGATGAACGGTTAACCGTGTATAATTTAATGAAGCTAAAACAACATATTATTATCTCGGTCAATTTCTGCGCTCCTGATACTTTGGATCCATTATTTTACAAAACCTAGGGTTTTTTTTCACAAAAATGGCGCTATAATTTTTTTTTATTATTTAGGAAAACAAATTTGGTCATCGGGATAAGCACCTCATTTTATTTGATTTTATTAAATTTTGTATTAAGTACCTACTTAGTATTTAAATGGTTAATAATATTTCATTTATATGGCAACACAACCGTTAAACTTTGTCTCAACCACCTCAAGCACAGCCTGAAAATCGAACACCTGCGCCCGTTTTAGAACATTTTACATACAAATTACGTCAGGTAACGCTGTCAGGGCCTCGCTGAAAACTTGCGGTGGTTTTGAATAATGTTCCATGCTTAGTGTTGCAAGATTCGAGAAAATTTAATAAAGATTATTAATCACCCTCGTACGAATACAATCAATTTGAAACATGTTCCATAAGTCGTTGAACAACAGCATTTTTTTCGCGCTAGGATCTGCGAACGTTCCAATTTAGATTTCGACACATTTTTGAATTTCTCCAAGGAAAAGCTGCAGTTTTAGATTCTGTCGACAGGCGTCTCCGTGAAAATTGTACCTATTTTTAAACATTAGTTTCAAAATATGACTTTTCCGTGGGTTTTTCGCAAATGTCAGTTTTCCAACAAATATTACGACGATGTTTTTGTGAAAAGTGATAATTACGACGGTCAATTAACCTTTGAAAAACTCTCGTTGACGTAATTTTAATAAATTTTGGCTTCCAAGCGTGATATTTTCGACGAAATCGCATATGCAAGTCGGCCGGTGGGCAAACGAAAAATGAAGAATGACATTTAAAATTTATGTACCTAGCCAAATCAATTTTGTATGGGAGATTTTCGCTATATCTTTCTCAACTTTTCCATGCATTTAAAAAGAGATACACTCCCTTAATCGGCCTTGAGGGAAAGTGAATCTACAGATGTGCCAATCTCGATGAGCCGAGAAGTCAATTTGGCTTGCCAAATTTTAAAAACGGTCGCAAGCCAAAGTGACCCGTGAGGTTTCACCCACCCGAGGGGCAAAGTGGTCGCTTTTCCCCTGAAATCGAAAGTGAGTTTTGACCCATCACGAACGGCCGCAAGCTAAAGTGACCCTTGTTGTTTCACCCACCCGAGGGGCAGAGTGGTCGTTATTCCCCTCAAATCAAAAGTGACCTTTTCCTGACCAATGGCGTGAGCGGAAAAAGTGAGTTTTCCCTGACCTATCCCAAAACCAAACAATACTATATATATACTAGCGGGGCCCGTTGCAAAAATGCAACTAACGGGTTAAAAAATTATGCGATTTGCGTGTGAACATGGATGAAGCGAGGAGGAGTGTGTGTTAAAAAATATATGAAGAAACCTGAGGTTGCAGTGACCTTGCAACGCATGCCGGGTACCCGTTGTATATAATGTTATGTAGTGCAGCGCTTGCATTAAAATGTAATTTGCCAGGAATTGGAATGGAACCATTACAGTTAAGTTGACCCCGAGGTTACAGTGATTTTGCAACGCATGCCGGGTACCCTTCGTATATAATGTTATAATGTAAAGCAGGCGTTTGCATTAAAATTTTATTTCCCGGGAGTCGGGATGAAACCATTACAGTAAAGTTGACCCCTAGGTTACAGTGACCTTGCAACGCATACCGGGTACCCGTTGTATATAATGTTATATAGTGCAGGCGCTTGCTTTAAAATGTTATTTCCCGGGAATTGGGATGGAACCATTACAGTTAAGTTGACCCCGAGGTTACAGTGACCTTGCAACGCATGCCGTGTAACCATTGTATATTATGTTATAAATTGCAGGCGCTTGCATTAAAATTTTATTTCCCGGGAATCGGGATGAAACCATTACAGTAAAGTTGACCCCTAGGTTACAGTGACCTTGCAACGCATGCCGGGTACCCGTTGTATATAATGTTATATAGTGCAGGCGCTTGCATTATAATGTAGTTTCCGGGGACTTGGGATGGAACCATTAGAGTTTAGTTGACCCTGAGGTTAAAGTGGCCTTGCAACGCATGCCGGGTACCCGTAGTATATAATGTTACATATTGCAGGCGCTTGCATTATAATGTAGTTTCCCAGGACTTCGGATGGAAACATTACAGTTTTATTGACCCCGAGGTTAAAGCGGCCTTGCAACGAATGCCGGGTACCCGTTGTATATAATTTTATAAAGTGCATAATTTTATAATGTTGTTTCCCGGGACTTGGTAGGGAACCATTACGGTTTAGTTGACCCCGAAGTTAAAGTGGCCTCGCAACGCATGCCGGGTACCGCAGTTTAGCAGTGCAAAATTTCATTATGCCGGAGCTCACTATTGTAGTTGTATTGTATTTCATTTTGCAAGTGTAAGTACTAAGTAGGTACTTTGTTGTAATATTTCACCAAAACGACGCCATTATGCTGTTGAGCATAAAATAATTTTCACTACAAATAAATTCATTCAATATCATGTTTTGATTTTTAAATGAAAAAAGTCCCCGCAAGTAAGTACCTACCTAGAACACGCGTAATGTATATATATATACAATGTTCAAATAGAACACACTTAAAAATAAAAAAAATAATTAATAAAAAAAATTGACAATTCTTTAAATTTTTCTAGTAAATTTTCAGTTCTATAAAGTTCCGTTCGAGTTCTGTAATTATTTCAGTTTTGTGATGTAACTGGTCTGTAATGATAAAACAATAGAATTTGAGTAGAACCATCACAGAACGTGAAAATTAACTTTAAAAAAGTTCAATTATTCTGTATCATGGAAACAACCTTACCTTAGTATTTATTGCATTAAAACCTAATTCGTTGTGTAGGTACCCATTCAGGTAGGTACCTGCGCATTTCCTTAGATTCCGGCAATCTTAGCTTTTTTCATCATATTTGCAATACTACCGAAATAAGTAGGTACCTACCCCGAATGAAAAACGTGTTAATTTGACTGGCCAGCAAATATTTAAACTTCCGATGGAATCTGTGAGCGCGTTTTTTGATGATTTTTTTTCGGAAAATTTCGAGTTTTGTCGGCATCTCCTGACGTATTTTATATGAGAATCATATGTTTTATTGGTGTTAAAAGTTGCGGAATCTATCCGGCTATCGTATTTTCAAAAAACATCTAGCCCGGAATCGGTTTTTCGGCGGTAATGTCGTTTTCCGAAAAACAACGACCGAAACCGCCGAGAGTTCCGTTTTGTTAGGCTAAAAATTTGACATCTGAGATCCTGACCTATGTCAATAGTCCTATATAGCATTTTCCTTTGTGAAATTAGCGGGTTTTTTCCTAAATTTTTTTTTTCAAACGCCGTCTGTCGGCGGGAAATATAATCGAGTGATTCGAGTAGAGCTTCTAGTTTTCGCCGCCGATTCGTATCGGAGAATAAATCCCTGTATATATTTCATTTTGTCGAAAAAAAATTTCTCCCAGCTTCCTTATTACGATTTGCTTCAACCGAAAGTGACCCGTGAGGTTTCACCCACCCGAGGGGCAAAGTGGTAGCTTTTCCCCTCAAATCGAAAGTGAGTTTTTTCGACCAATGGCGTGAGCGGAAAAAGTGAGTTTTCTCGACCAATGGCGTGAGCAGAAAAAGTGACCTTTTCCCTGACCTACCCCAAAACTGAACATTAATATATATACTAGGTTTTGCCCGTTGCAGAAGCAACTGATGGGTTAAAACATTATGCGATTTGACGTGTGAACGTGGATGAAGCGAGGAGGAGTGTGTGTTAAATAAAATATATGAAGAAACCTTAGTTCACAGTGACCTTGCAACGCATACCGGGTACCCGTTGTATATAATGTTATGTAGTGCAGCGCTTGCATTAAAATGTAATTTGCCAGGAATTGGAATGGAACCATTACAGTTAAGTTGACCCCGAGGTTACAGTGATTTTGCAACGCATGCCGGGTACCCTTTGTATATAATGTTATAATGTAAAGCAGGCGTTTGCAAGGCGCTTGTATTATAATGTAGTTTTCAGGAACTTGGAATGGAACCATTACAGTTAAGTTGACCCCGAGGTTACAGTGATCTTGCAACGCATGCCGGGTACCCGTTGTATATAATGTTATAATATATTGCAGGCGTTTGCAAGGCGCTTGCATTATAATGTAGTTTCCCGGAACTTGGAATGGAACCATTACAGTTAAGTTGACCCCGAGATTACAGTGATGTTGCAACGCATGCCGGGTACCCTTTGTATATAATGTTATAATATAAAGCAGGCGTTTGCAAGGCGCTTGCATTATAATGTAGTTTCCCGGAACTTGGAATGGAACCATTACAGTTAAGTTGACCCTGAGATTACAGTGATGTTGCAACGCATGCCGGGTACCCGTTGTATGTAATGTTATAATATGCGTTTGCAAGGCGCTTGAATTATAATGTAGTTTCCCGGAACTTGGAATGGAACCATTACAGTTAAGTTGACCCCGAGGTTACAGTGTTGTTGCAACGCATGCCGGGTACCCGTTGTATATAATGTTATGTAGAAATACAAATCCCCAAAGTTGACCTTTATTGGTTAACCAACACCTCTGCCATAGGTCACCCCAAGTGGTTCGCTACGTTTGGTGATTTAGTAGGGGTGCCCGGGTTCATGGGGTGAGGTCTGTCTAGGTCTTGGAGGCGGATGCCCAGGACACACTGAACCCCAGATTCCTACCCACCCCTTAAACCCTTTTCCTTCCCAGAACTCTCATCTCCTTCCTTTCCTAAAAAAAATCCTCCACACAGCATCCCCAAAGATGACATAGGACCTGAGGGAAATTATTTTCCCCACGGCGTCCTGTGTGGAGCTCATGTAAAAAAAATAAATTAAATGCATATAAATTCACCTTTCCCAAAAAGCCAGAAATAATTGAAAAAAAACATGTTCTTAATATATTTTCCCTTGCTTAGTTCTGCACTCCTGGTATTTATACTTTTAAAATTTTGTTTTATTCGAGTAAAAAAAAGAACAGAAAAAATATTCTTTCATAGCGTACTCTACCCCCCCCCCCCCCCCCTTCCTCCATCCCGCAAAACCCCCTCACGGGTTCCCCTCCGCCTTCCCAGGTTACCCTCCCCCCTCCGTGGTATTTTTCCCCCCCTCCCGCGCTCATTATTTCATTGCCGTTACATTTAGTTTTCAAACAGCTCGCGTGCCACCTATTGAAATATTTTTATGCAAATTTTGCAAAAATGCCAGAGCTCACCAGCCAATAAACAAACATAACAAAAAAAGAATTATTCAATTTGGTGCAGTCTTTCGGAAGTTATACGCGTACATACATTTCGACGATTCATTTTTATGCAAATTTCATAATGCCAGAGCTCACCAGTAGTTTTATTTAAAACTTGTCCTTACAATAACGATAACAACAAAAAAATAATTACCCAAATAGGTGCAGTCGTTCCGAAGTTATGCGCGTACTTACATTTCATCGATTAATTTTTAAACATATTTCAAAATGCCAGAGCTCACCAGTAGTTGTATACAAACTTTGTCCTAACAATAAGGAACGCAACAAAAAAGAATTATTCAATTACGTGCAGTCGTTCTGAAGTTATGAGCGTCCTTACATTTCGGCGAATCATTTTTAAACAAATTTCGTTATGCCACAGCTCACCAGTAATTTTATTCAAAACTTGTCCTAGTAATAACAAATACAACAACGAAAGAATTATTCAATTTTGTGCATTCGCTCGGAAGCTATGCGCATTTATAGATTTCGGCGATTCATTTTAAACAAATTTTATTATTCCAGAGCTCATCAGTCGTCTTATACAAACCTTGCCCGAACAATAACGAAACCAACTCAAAAAGAATTATCCAATTTGGACCAGTCGTTCATGAGCTATAATTTATAGATGATACCCGTGGATAATTATTTATCCGTTTATGTAATTTTCAGGGTACCTACCTAGTTCATCAAAATATTCTAAAACAATATTTTATCTATATGGCAAGACAACCGATAAAAGTTGTCATAACCACCTCAAGCAAAGCCTGAAAATCGAACACCTGCGCTGGTTTAAGAACATTTCCCATACAAATTACGTCAGCCAACGGTGTCATGGCCTGACTGAAAACCTCAGGTGGTTTTGGATAGTGTTCCATGTTCAGTATTGCAAGGTTGAAGAAAATAAATAAACATTTCAAATATCTACCGATTTAACAGGCTGAGAACGATGTGCATTTTCGATGTTGTTGGATTTTTCGCAAATGTCAGATATAATTGCAAAGTTTGACGCGATATTGTGAAACATTTTAAATGGGAAGCTACACATGTTTTTGTTTTAAAAGTTTGTAAATCTTGTATAATTTACGATTATTAAAAAACATGTCTCGCAGAATGTTTTTTTTCGTCGTCTTTTATCACCCCGCAAAGGGCCTTTAAAATGTCATTTTTTCAACGTTATTTCCGAGATCGCCGTTTAATTAATCGGAATAAATTTCTAACAAAAATCAGTTTTGTATGGGAGATTTTCGATATATCTTTCTCAACTTTTCCGGGCATTTGAAAAGAGATAGATACAATGAATTCGCTTCGAAGAAGAGTGAACCGTGGGGCCTTTGAAATCGGATGAGCTTAGAGATCAATTTGGCTTGCCAAATTTTACCCAATTTTTGCAAGCCAAAGTGACCCGTGAGGTTTCACCCACCCGAGGGGCAAAGTGGTAGCTTTTCCCCTCAAATCGAAAGTGAGTTTTTTCGACCAATGGCGTGAGCGGAAAAAGTGAGTTTTCTCGACCAATGGCGTGAGCGGAAAAAGTGACCTTTTCCCGACCTACCCCAAAACTGAACATTAATATATATATACTCGCGGGGCCCGTTGCAAAAATGCAACTAACGGGTTAAAAAATTATGCGATTTGCGTGTGAACGTGGATGAAGCGAGGAGGAGTGTGTGTTAAATTAAATATATGAAGAAACCTGAGGTTACAGTGACCTTGCAACGCATGCCGGGTACCCGTTGTATATAATGTTATGTAGTGCAGCGATTGCACTAAAATGTAATTTCCCAGGAATGGGAATGGAACCATTACAGTTAAGTTGACCCCGGGGTTACAGTGTCCTTGCAACGCATGCCGAGTAACCGTAGTATATCATGTTATATATTGCAGGCACTTGCTTTAAAATGTTATTTTCCGGGAATTGGGATGGAACAATTACAGTTAAGTTGACCCCGAGGTTACAGTGACCTTGCAACGCATGCCGGGTACCCGCTCTATATAATTTGTTTATTTACGGACAAAAAGTCCATTAACAATATAAAATATGTCACTAACTTATATCTCCCTCTTATCCTTTCCCTTGTTTCCATAATTATTGGAAGGCTTTTGACCTCTCCAGCCAGATTCTCCCAACCCTTCACCTTGCACCGCAGTGTGAGAAATAGATTCATACGTCCGTCACTCCTGGCCACACTGACCCCCAGATTCGTAAACACCCCTCATACCTTTTTCCTTCCCATATCTTCTTCTCCTTCCTTTCCCTTAAAAACCCTCCGCACAGCATCCTCAAAGATTACCTAGGCCCCTAGGGAAATTGTTTTCCTAGGTGCCTCCTGTGTGGAGCTAATGTTAAAAAAAAATTTTTGCACTGTATAATTTTATGATGCCAGAGCTCACTATTGTATATAGAAACCAATTAATGGTTCCCGGGGTGGCGATACCAATTGCACGTTGAATGATTATCATAGAAATATATTTAATCTGGGTTTTTCAAAAAATTTATTTAAAAATCTTCAATTTTTCAAGTTAATTTTAACGTTCTGTGAAAGTTCTGTTCAAATTCTATTCAAGTTCCGTAATTATTTCTGTTTTGAAATAATAGTATAAATAAATTATAATAAATATTATAAGTTTTGAAGATTATTGAATAAATAAAACTCGCACATTACGTGAAAATGAACTTAACTAATTAAAAAATAACGTTAATAATTAAAGGAAAGAATACCTTCATAAGTCGGTACCTACCTAGTGCATACCGAGAAAAATATTATTGGTGTAAGTACCTACGTGTTTTCTCAATAAATACTTAGCGAATTTGCAATATTTCGATGGAACGGTCGGTACCTACGTACCGCGTTATAAATGCTGCATTACCTACTTATTTGATTTTCAATGGAATTAAGTACCTACGTAAGTAGTCATCTGATTTGGTTTCATAAAACCGCAGATAATATGAATGCTGCATTTTCTGCATTTAAATCGTTCACATTTTAAACGCCAGTACCTACCTCGGGTATATATTAACTGGCTGGAAAATTATGCATTGTTGATGATATATCGATTTCTGCAAATGTCAGATAAAATTGCAAAGTTTGACGCGACATTGTGAAACATTTTAAATGAGAAGCGACACATGTTTTTATTTTAAAAGTTTCTAAATCTTGTATAATTTATGATTATTAAAAAACATCTCTCGCAAGATGTTTATTTTCGTCGTATTTTACCACCCCGCAAAGAGCCTTTAAAATGTCAATTTTTCGACGTTATTTACAAAACGCCGTTTAATTAATTGGAATAAATTTCTAGCAAAAAATCAGTTTTGTATGGGAGATTTTCGCTACATCTTTCTCAACTTTTCCAGGCATTTGAAAAGAGATAGCAACCCTTAATTCGCTTCGAAGGAGAGTGTACCTTCTTGCGTTTGAAATTGGTTGAGCTTAGAGGTCAATTTGGCTTGCCAAATTTTACAAAACTGCCGCGAGCCAAAGTGACCCGTGAGGTTTCACCCACCCGAGGGACAGAGTGGTCGCTTTTCCCCTCAAATCGAAAGTGAGCTTTTCCCGACCTACCCCAAAACTGTGCATTAATATATATATATATATGTATATTCCTTTCTTCCCTAATTATAAGTAAAAATATTTGTATAAGTTTTTATCTGCTGTGAGTCAAATTGTGAGAAATAATTTGGATGCAGGTGAGTTCTCTAGTTGTTGTTTGTATATTCTTGTTAATAGAAATCTGTATCTGTAATTTCTCCTTAATGAATTTTTTTTAAAGTATAGCTACGAGAGATGGAAGGCTGATAGAGATATTGAAAGAAGGGTAAATGCAGGTAACTCCATTAACGGAGGACTGACGCCGTTGGCGCCAATAAAAAAAACTGTATAAAGAAGCGTAGCTAGCCGCCCATAATAGAGTGCTGGTACCTAACCTGATGTATGGCAGTGAGACATGAAACTGGCAGAGGAAGGACGAAAGTAGACTGAGTGCTATAGCGAATAGTATTGAAGCGCTTAGCAAGTCCTTGACCGAGGGGGATCCTCCCAGGTGCAAAAGAAAGCAAAGGAAGGCCGTCAGAACAACCGATCTTGGATCCGATACAGACTCTGAGATGGAGGTTGAGGTTGGCGTTCCAATACCCGGCACTAGTGGGACTTCAATTGTCGGCATCCACCCCCCCACGCCCATTCATGGAGGTAAAAAGAGACTACGGATCAGCGACTCTCCGAAGAGCCTGAAGAGTCTAGCTGAGTCCTCCAAGAAGGTAATACCGGCATTGGAGAAATGCCATAAGATCCGTACTATCGTTATGGACGGGCCCAACAGGCTGAACAAGGCCGACAAGAGCGCCCTCAATGATATCTTAGACGATTTAATGAACGAGATAACAAACTTGATGCTGGACCTGAACACAATGACAACCAGGAGCACGACCATCGACCAATTGCTCAACACACAGGCCAGCTTGAACCAGAAGCTGGACACTGTCATCAAGGCGCGCCCACCAGTCACAAATGAACCACAGCTGAGATCTTATGCAAGTGCTGCTGCCGGCTTGCCGAGCTCTAAGAAAGTAGTGATCAATGGCCACGTACGTCCTATCCCTCCTAAACCCCTGACGGTACTGATCTACCCGGATACCCCTGAAGGGAAAACCTCTGAGTCAACACAGAAGAACTTAGAGAAGATTATCAACCCTAGGGCCGATGATTTTCAAGTAGTGCGCACTCGCAAAATCAAAGGTGCTGGTATGGCAATCCAAGCCAAGGGGAAAAAAGACCTGGATAATATCCTCAAGGCAGAGACTAAACTGGCGGCCAGCGGTCTCAAAATAGTTAATCCGATGGGGCGTCTGCCCAAGATTGTGGTGTACAACGTCCCAAAAGGCGAGCCAACGGCGGATCAAGAGCTGTTCAAGGAGATCTTCTCCAATAACCTTGAGGGTCAAACTGTGCTCACTCTGGAGGACCATCTCCGCACCATGAGGAGAGTGTCGCTCTTTGGGAAAAGAGACACCGGCACCATGAACATGGTCCTAACGTGCCACCCGGCCGCTAGGAAGGTACTCTTAGACAGCGGGATGTGCTTCCTTGGGTGGAACGCCTGCCGCGTTCGCGATTTTACAGGTGCCACTAGGTGCTTCAAGTGCCATCAATATGGCCACATTAGCAAATCCTGCTCACAGGAAAAGGAAACTTGTCGCCACTGCGCCGCTGTGGGACACTACCATGAAGAATGCCCCAAGAAAGCACTACCCGCTGTCTGCGCGACTTGCACGCGCTTCAAGAAGCCGGCGGATCACCCGACGGGTGATAGGGACTGCCCGGCTCAGAAAGCAGCGGTAGAAGTAGCCTTCCGTATGACTGACTATGGCTCTTCGTAATCCCCTCTCCTTAGGTCAGATAAACCTGCAGAGATCCCGGATGGCCACTTTGGAGGTGCTGCGGGTCATGTCTGACCTAAAAATCGACATTATGCTCATTCAGGAACAGTACACCTGGGAAGGTAAGACTCCCATTAATTTTCCAGGCGCGGTACTCGAAGTCGGCCGCTCACCAGTGGCGGGTGTCCTGGTCAACACCTCGTTGATCAGTCCCCTCCTTCTGGTTGGTCTTTCTGATGAGTACCAAACCTGTGTATGTATTAGATTTGGCGACACTGAGATCTTTCTGATCTCAGTTTATTTCAAATTTGGGAACCCGGTAGGACCCCACATCCTGAGTCTGACGCGCGCGCTCAACGCGCTTAAAGGCCGTAACATAGTTATCGGAGGTGACTCTAATGCACGCTCACCATTATGGTTCGACACTAGTAACTGTAGGACGGAACGATCAGACGCCGTAGAGGACCTGATTGCCGCGCAAGGTCTCAGTATCATGAATGAACAGAGCTCTTTTTTTACGTTCTCGAACATACATGGTGAGAGCAACATTGATCTAACTCTTTGCTCTGGATCAGTTGCGACCAGGATTTCAAAGTGGACAGTCCATGAGTGCGAAATAAATTCGGATCACAGGTTAATTACTTTTACGGTTGGTGTCAAGAAAACAGAAGCTCCAAGATCCTCCTGGAACTTCAACACCACTAGGGCGAATTGGGATAACTTTGGGGAAGCGCTACGAGATACGCTAAGGGATTTTCACCACGTAGCAGCTACCGATCCGGACAATTTGGGGAATTTTTTCAACAGGGCGGTTGTATCTGCTGCCAACTCGTCTTTGGGAAGATTAAACCCAAAGACTAGTATTAGGACGCCGTGGTGGTCACCTGAGCTGACTTCGCTGAAGGGGGCCTACAAGAGGGCCTACAGGGCGCTGGGGCTGTCCCGGAGTGGCGGTTGTACGGAGGAGGAGACGGCTGCACTTCGGGCGGGCCTCAGATCTGCCAGGTCGGCCTTCAAACGGGCTGTTCTCCTAGCGAAACGAGCTGCCTGGCATAATTGGGTTAAAAACGTGGGTAACGCCAACCCGTGGGAAATCCACAGCGCGATTGAAAAATCCGGGAAAGGTTCTGACCGGTATTTGTCAACAGTAATTGGGATAACAGATGGGAGGAACGCTGAGACAGTGGATGTGGCCTCCACACTCGAAACACTATTGGGTGAGTTAGTTCCTGTAGAATCAGTAATTGGGGAAAGTGACCACCATAAACAGATAAGAAATCTGTCACGGCTGCCACCTAGAGTCCTCGCCCAAGAGGATAACTTCATTAGAGTCACTAAGGCAGAAATTGATGTGATAATTAAGGGTTTGGGTCCTAAGAAGGCACCAGGGCATGACAGGCTCAATGGCGTAATAGCGAAGCAAGTCTGGGTCCACGCCAAGGAGGAGCTCTTCCAGGTGATGGACACGTGCTTGAGGAGGGGAGTTTTCCCCTCTGAGTGGAAGCGCGGCGTGCTCCGAATTATACCTAAGGGGAACGATAAACCACTTACCGACATCAAGGCCTACCGGCCGATAACGCTGCTTCCCGTTTTAGGCAAGATCCTGGAGAAATTACTGAGGGAGCGGCTCCGTCAAACCTTGTCCCCGGCCAGTGACCTCAAATTCGGTTTCGTCCCCGGTAAATCCACGGTGCACGCCCTGTCGTATGCGCTTGAATGGGTGAAGGCTTGCCCAAAGAGGTATGTAGTTGCAATATTCCTCGATATCACTGGTGCCTTCGATCACGCGTGGTGGGCAATGATACGTACAAAGGTGAAAAACAGGCGGTGTTCCAACTTATTGTTCCAAGCCATCGATGACTACCTTTCTGATCGTACGATTACGATCAGTTTCGGTGAGTTTTGTATCCAGAGGGAAGCCGACATGGGATGCCCGCAGGGCTCCATCCTTGGACCTGACCTGTGGAACATCTCCTTTGACGACTCCTCCAGGTTACCCTTGCCTGAAGGATGTATCGCTGTCGACTACGCTGATGATAAGTTGTATCTGGTCTCTGGGGACAGCAGAAAGGAAGTGGAGAGTAAAGGCAGTGAAGGTTTGCAGATGTTCCTGGACTGGGGTGAAAGAAACAAAATGACTTTCGCTCCCCACAAGACCAAGGGCCTCCTGATGAAGGGCTCTCTCAGTAGAGCAAGAAATCCTACCATCAAAATGGGAGATTCTAACATCCGCTTTTTTGAAACAGTGAAATATTTAGGCGTTACTCTGGATCGATCGTCCTCTTTTCTGGCTCACGTCAAAGAAGTATCCAGCAAGGCCCAGGCTCTCTTCTTGAAGCTGAGGAGACTCTCCACAGCTGAGTGGGGATTGCGTAATCCGGCTCTGCGAACGCTATATAGGTGCGTGTACGTGGCGCAAGTCTCGTATGCTGCCTCTGTGTGGGAGCACCGCCTGGACAATTCGCTGATTCTCTTAGCTCTCAGGCGAGGCCAACGAACCCCCTTGCTGGCACTCTCTGGTGCGTATAGAACCGTTGCTTCGGACGCTTTACCCGTTTTGGCTGGCATTTTGCCAATCGATCTGGAAATCAGGGAAGTGCTCACTAAGCAGAAATTAACCAGAGGAACCCCGGCCACTCACCTAGGCGTTGTTCTGACACCGGGCGGGCCGGGGACTCTCCCTGGGCTGCTTCGTCAAATGAGGGATCTGTCGCTCCAAGAGTGGCAGGTCCGTTGGGATAGAACGAATATGGGAAGATGGACTTTCTCTTTCTTCCCATCAGTTAAAGTCAGAATGGAAGGGGTCTTTCTCAAGTTGGACCACCACATCACCCAGCTTCTATCCGGCCACGGGGAATTCAGGGGGAGACTTCACGCCCTCTCCCTGTCCCCTCACCCCAACTGCGCCTGCGGGTGCACGAACCAGTCGGCGGAGCACATTCTGTGGCAGTGTGAGATAATGAAGGACGCAAGAGAGGAAATGCTTGATGGTTTGGACGTACCAATCAGACCAGTGTGGAACACTGATCTGGTTTCGAACAAGACGAACTTCGAGTGCCTGAGGAACTTTACGAGAATCTGGGTTGAGAGATGGCCTGAGCTTAGAGTCGCTGATTAGTAGATTTTGACACCAGGTGTACTTGTTTCTGACTTAACACGGACTTTTCTTGCTTCCTTTCTCTTACAAACTCTGCTCAGGATGTACAGTTTTATATATTTTTTTCATTTTTATGTTTATTGTTTGCATTTTACATTTTTTATGCTTTTACACTTTTATGTTTATTTTTTCTTGTTTACACAGGCCCTGCGTTATTCACGCTCATCTTTATTTTATGTTTTCTTTACTTTACATGCTTATGATTTATATTTCGTTATTTGGTGCAATTATACGCCCAGCGATGACTCCCACGCGCTCTTGTTTATTTTTTTTAATGTTTTGCGGTTTTCTACGCTTACATACATTTCTTTTCAGTTATGCTGTACTACGAGAACTGAACTCAGTTGTTCGTTTTTGTACCGTCCTTCTCCCCATATAAGGGGTTGGACCCTGGACCGTGTCCCCGCCTACGTACCATGGCCGGTCTTCTAGAACTGGTGGAGCTGCACCTGTTTGCCGCGCCACACCCCGTGACATGAAGAGGCTGGGGAGAAGGCTGAACGACATCCGAAAGCTGTCCGTCCCGCCTCCGGCGACCCGACGCTTCTCTTCCTAGGGTCTTCTTCATGTTTTCCACTTACTGTCGTCTAGGCACCACCGGCTAGCTGGCTTAAGGACGACGCTGCCGGTTGTGGGGAGGCCGGACAATCAGCCTCCTTCACTGTTTTGGGGACTGCCGGCAGCCAGGTTGCGGTGACACCGGTTCTTATCTGTACATATGTTTTTTTACTTTTGTTTCCTTTTTCTTTTACGTACAGTGCTCGGTGCCGCCCGCCGGATTATGTATGGTCATGTTTCCTGCTGTCTTGAGCTGATTACTCATGACAGCTGCTGTCATTTTGGATTATTTTATTTTTTTATTTTTTGTTGATGTTACTAACAACTTGTTTGACTGTCCATGAGGCTCACTGCTTTTGCATTGACACCTCCATGGGCTTTAGAATTGTAGAGATTGACCATTACAGTATAGTCCTGTAGGCGCGTCCGCATACCGCCACCTAACACAGTATGAGGGGACATTGAAGGTCTAGATTCGTTACATTAAATGTAGAGCCGTTTATTCAAAAAAATTAGATTCTTGCGAGAACTCCGAAGGGGCGACCATAAGTTGCCTATACCGGGGTGGGACAGTGGTGGGTACTTCAATGAGTGCTATAGAAATTAGGGTGACCCGACAATTGGTCCGGCCGAACCAATTGTCGACGGACCAACTGTCGGCCGGACGAACTGTCGGCCGGACGAACTGTCGGCCAGACGAATTGTCTTCAATTAAGTATGCAAAGAGGATATACGGCCGTACAACTAAAGTCGATATACTTATATCTGAAGGCAGCTTGAATGAAAGTCCGCTGTAAAAATATTTTTACTAATAATTTCATTCACACATCACAAAATACGACGTGCAGTCGGCTTAGCAAAAAAACGCTAAAGACTCCTACTTACATATAATATAACTTTTATGTCTGAATATAACACAAGAGTCCCAACTGCCCCCAACCATCTCGAGCCAGTGAGACTATGGCATCCCCAATTTTGGTATGGTGTGATGCTGAAGGTAGTGGGGAGGGGAAGGAGATGTGGAAAATGTATCTGGCTATTCAGATATAATCATCAAACATCGCTAAAGCCATTTCAAGTAACGTTACAATTCTGAATGAATACTGACGAATCGCAAAATACGACATACTTATATGTGCAATATCTACTTAAGATTTAGGAGGCGAATATGTTTACCGCCGCCCCGGGAACCAATTATTGGATAACCAACGACCAACTCCCCTGTTATAGGTCATCCCAAGTGGTTCGCTACATTTGATGACCGTGTTTACGGGGTGAGGTTTTTCTAAGTCTTGGCGGAGGATACCTTTGCCCATCTAATGCGCGGTGGGCCGGATCAGGAGAAACCGGTAAAGGGAGACCTTTTGATCTCTCCAGCTTGACTTTCTCGCCCATCGCCTTGTACTAGAGTGTGAAAAATGTACCTGGCTTTTCAGATCTAGTCTCCAAACATGGATTCGTTAACGTACAAAATATTTCAAGTGTGCTGTTCACGCGCGGTAGAAGTGAAACCTTCAGAAAACTAAAGTAGTCTAGAGGCTATGAAGCACCGCACAACGATAAGACCGATTATTCTATCTCGTTATCTCACAGGCTTAATCCTATATATGTATGTATTTGTCTATTTTTTAGTGTTGCTTTTTCGTTTCATCGAGTTTCAAATCACAACGGTGCTAAAGAAGATTTCACTTTTAAAGAGACACACACATACATCTATAGGATGTATTCTGCGAGAGAATAAGTTAGAATAATCGTTCTCCTCTTTGTGCGGTGCTTCCTAGCCTCCCCATTCTTGTCTACTATAGTTTTCTGAAGGTTTCACTTCTACCGCATGCATGTTTGCTTTTTATAGCGTGCGATTTGAGGGTAACGGGTCAAATGTAAATTAGCAAGCTGGGTAAAAATAAAAATAATAAAAAATTGGGTTGATTTATTTATTTTCTTGCAATATTATTGATAACCTTTGGTTGTATTTTTCTCACACATGAATAATAAACCATAATCACATCCTACGACAGCCAGGACGAAGAGTCCGCGCTTGGCGCCTGGTTTCTGGTAGAGGCCGACGCAGCTAGCACTAGCGCTTTGTTGCCCTTGCCCGGGGTACCAGTCACTGTAGCCCGCCTCCGAGAGGGTGTTACCTGCAACAATACTATTGTTAGTCCTAAAGAACAATACTTCTAAGAGCGAAATGTGGAAAATTAATTTTCTTTGAATAAAATACTTTCATGGCAATCCGACTTAAGAAGTAATCAACACTTAACCATCCGTGTCACTAATATTAGTGGTACGCTACGTTTAATGACTTAGCAGGGGTGCCCAGGTTCGTGGGGTGTGATTGTCCGGATCTTGGCGGCGGATGCGTCCTTCCACCAACTGCATGGCAGGCCGGATTGGGAGAGAATAGTTTAGGAAGTCCCTTTGACTTCTCCAGCCGTACTGCCTCGGAACATCGCCTTGCACCGCAGTGTTTGGGTTGGAATTATACGTCCGTCACTCCTGGACACACTAACTCACAGATTCCTACCCACCAAGAACTTCAATCTCCTTTTCTAGTAAAAATACCATCCATTGAGCATCCCCAAAGATGACATAGAATGACATGAGGAATTATTTTTCTCAAGGCCTCCTATGTGGAATTAATGTTAAAAAAATGTTTATAATAAATAAATAATTATTTTTGTACATAAACTCTATACAGGAGGCCCTGAGGGAAACAATTGAGGATTCTGTGTGGAGGGTCTTCTTAGGGAAATGAAGGAGAGGGAGTTCTGGGAAGGATAAAGATATAAGGGGTGAGCAGGACTCTGAGGGTCTATGTGTCGCGAGGAGCGACGGTTGTATGAATCCAGTCCTCCCATTGCGGTACGAGGCGATGGGTCGAGAGAGTCCGGCTGGAAAGGTAAAATGTGTCCACCAACCAGTTTTTTATTTTTTTACTTGACCTCCACACAGGAGACCCTGAGGAAAATTATTTCTCTCAGGGCCTGGGTTCTGGGAAGGAAATGGGTTTAAGGGATGGGTAGGAATCTGGGGTTCATGTATCCTGGTCATCCGCCTCCAAGTCCTATACATACCTCACCCCATGAACCCGGGCACCCCTGCTAAATCACCAAACGTAGCGAACCACTTGGGGTGACCTATGGCAGAGGTGTTGGTTATCCAATAAAGGTTCCCAGTGCTATGGTACCCATTCCAGCCTCCCAAATTGATCCCGATGTCTCTCCCGATCCGGCCCAACACCCACCAAGCAAGACAAAGCTCATCCCATGAACCCGGGTACTCCTCCTAAACCACCAAATGGAAGAACAAACTTTGGGTAGCCTATGGCAGGGGTGTTGGTTATCCAATAAATGATTCCCGGGGCGGCGGTACCCATACCCGTCTCCCAAACTGAATTTAGATATGACTTAAGATTTTAACTGTCAAAGTATTATCGCGATTTATTTTTGGGGTATTATGCCGTGTTGCGAGGTAGGCAGATTCTAGTCTAATTGTCTGATGTATTAACAAGGCATAATACCTCAAAAATAAATCATGCTTGTTTATGTATTTATTGGTTTTGTAACCAGTGTTTCTAATTTAATTTTTATACTAGATATCACCCGGGTTACTACGGATCATTTAAAACAAGAAATGAAACGGAATTTCTGAGCAACGAAACCGGTAAGTATTTATTTTATTATTTTTTATTGTAAGTTAAAGAATTCCGCATAAAAAAGCAAAATATCTGAAATCATCGCAGCTATTTAAGATGTCAAACCATTTATTTTAAAACTGATGTCCTCGGTTTGTAGCTGAGTTGGCGACACTGGTGGTAAAATACCATTTATAGTACACGCCAAACTTTAATGCTGACCTGAACTTGGTACGATCCATTCTCGCGCAGGTATAAGTCATTACAATGACTGTAAGCGAAAGAGAAAGATGCGTAAAAAATATGTGCAACAGAGAAAGACGTTAGCAGGGAGGACTGTCTCTTTTCAGATCATATTTTTTTTTACATTCGCCCCACACGAAAATAAATTCCCTCAGGGCTTTATCATACGGAAAGGAAGGAGAGGAAGTTCTGGGAAGGAAAAAGGTATGAGAAATGGTTAGGAATCTGAGGGTCAATGTGTCCAGGAATGACGGCAGTATGAATCTATTCCTCCCACTGCGGTGCGAGGCAATGTTCCGAGAGAGTCCTGCTTTAGAAGTCAAAATATCTCCGTTAACCGGTCTCTTCCGATCTAGTTGGTGGGCAGACACATCCGCCGCCAAGATCCGGACAAATCTCACCCCATCAGCCTGGGCACCCTTGCTAAGTCAACAAAAGTAGTGAATCACTTGGAATGACCTAGGGCAGAGGTGTTGGTTATTCAATAAATGGTTCCCAGGGCGGCGGTACATACCCTCATCCCAAATTATATTCGCCTTTTGCGATGATTTCTAGCAATGCTTAAGAAAGTGAATACTTTAACAATAAGTTAAATTAAAATTTGAAAGTGTTGTTTTACCATCGATTGTTCTATATTCTGGTTTAGTCACAAAGTTGGTAATGCCCACCATGAATGTGCCCTTATGAAAGTCGCCTGACGTTGCATCTGCGTATTGTATGAATATATCTGTGCAAAGTTGAGCTTCCTCAGCGCTGTTCGGGATGAGGAGGTTTGCTTGTTCTGCTGCACACACTTTGTATGCCTCAGTCCAGGAGGTCTTCGTGGTGTGTAGTTTGTAACAACTCCCTGGCATCGATGGGTAATGTTTATATCCTGCAACAAATTATCCAAATCGACTGTTAAATATAAAATTTTTAAATGAGCAATTGGTATGAGAAGTTATTTTTTCAATTTTTATAACAAAAACTCTCTTTTTGTAACAATAATAATAATCTAAACGAAAATATGAAAGAGAACAAGACACAAAAATAACAAATTTTTCAATACGATTTTAACTCAGGGACTAACAAGGAAACTGCCTCCGTGAGCACTGCCTCATCCACATAATCTGGCGCTCTGTGCAAAAGTACGGATACTAGTTTCTCATCTTAATTATTTTAATACAAAAAGATCCGGCCTCACATAGCTGTGGCTAACGAAACACAACGCCATCTACTGACAATGCTAATACCCAACCTTTATAACCAACGCAATCTGATAATTTGCATACATACCAAATCCACACCGTCCGCTTTCCAGCCGGCTCCCGTTATATATTACCTATATATTTCAACTAATTTACACAAAACCTTGACAAATTGTATACCGAACCCTTCCTCATGAATCACTCTATCTATTAGTGAAAAACGCATGAAAATCCGTCGCGTAGTTTACAGAAGATCTAAGCGTACAGACAGCGGGAGCGACTTGGCTTTATACTATGTAAAGACGGATCTCTGAATCACATCGGTTCCAGGGGAAATAGTCTACCCTAATACTTAGTGCGTATCAGTTATGGGGGGGATCACCCGATAGAGGGTGAAACCCGACCATGAGAAAAAACTTACAAAGGTAGAATATTGCCACAAAAATATTTTACACATGAACACTGTCTTGTTATCTGTACCATTCTCATTTCTTTCGTAGATTGTGATTGACATGAACTAGTGAAGTGAATTGTTACCTGCTAATTGACGTGAATTAGTGATAGACATCTTTGAAAAAACGAGATAAGTTGATTGGATAGTTCATTTTTTTGTAATAAGCGAGAAAAGAACGTACCTATACTACGTGACCCGTTCAGGGGGGGGGGGGTAATCTTCAAAATACCACGCTTGGTCACAAAGAGGGGCGGAGGGCTTAGTTTTTTTATCACGTAGTCAATCTAGAGATCTTAATTTTTGCATAAGTTTTATCTTGATAATATTTTTTCCATTTGTAATTATAGGTATGCATGCACTCTTGCCGTCACGCAGCAAGCACCGTATTAATAAAGACAAATATAAGCCAAATATTTTTGTTTAATTTTTGTTAGCAAGAAATGATTCAAAACCATATTTATGAATTACTACCTGAAAACTGTAGGGAGAGGGGGTCTTGGAATATACACACATGGTCACCGAGAGGGAAGGGCGGGTTAAAAATTGCAAAAAGTGGGTCACGTAGTATGGGTACGTTCCCTATCGACAACTGACTGGAATTAGGAGGATTTCGAACAAGGTTTTTACACATTTGACTGAGGTATTATTTCCTACGTAAAAGCGCCACAGATTTTGTTCAGTTGTCGATTAAGTAGGACATTATCCAAAATCTAGTTTGAGGATTACTAATTCTTAGAGTGACAGCACGTTATCCGCACCTGGTGCCACTCGTGCTAGCTACGCCACTGGTGCATATACCCATCTATCCCAATAATTAGGAGAGTTCAAGTAGGATCACTTTAAACATATTCTCCCACTTGTTTGTGTTGTGGTGTTCTGTATCGTAGAATACTGTGGGGTAAGAGGGCACTGACAGTGCTGTGCCAGCGATTCGTGATTAAGAGATAATTTTACAAGCATTTCAATGTTTTAAAATAACTTAAAAAACTCAAAATACAACAATGATCATTTTTAATATTTTTTTACGCAATTTATTTGTGAAAATATTATTTTGCATTTGAAAAGGTCAATTAAAAGTTAAATAATTAATTTTAATTAAAAAAAATGTGTACCTAATTACTTAGATATATAAAAAATACTTGAAATTGCGAATATAGCATATTAGTCCAAATTACTCTTAGTGCCTGTGGAACTATGGCAACTCCAACTGGAGTAAGTAGCGAGAACGAAGGGATTAAAATATTAGTTATAACACTCACAAAACAAGGAAAAACGCCTCAAGCCAAATTTTTATCCCCAAATTGGGTACCCGTGTGGGGAGCGTAAAGGGAGAGCAATATGAATTGTCACAATCACAAAGGCGTTGAAAAAGCGACGCAGATGAAAATTTTTCTTCGTCGGAGGGCAAACCTATTGATTGTTTTTGATTTAGAATTTTCGGAAAGTATAACAACAACAATTAGACGGGAATCTTCAAGTATTCTTTTAGTAGTAGGTACCTAGTCAAAATTACAAATCCATAGTACTCGTACTTATACCTGCCAGCGGCATCTTGTAACGCGATCTGGTAACATAAGTCCTGTCCATCCTTTCGCATTATTGGCTACTTGCTCGAATTCGTTTCTACTACAAAAGTAGCTTTTTAACAAACTTCAAGTATGAAGATGGTTTTGCCTACGCCGCGGCATCAGAGTTGCATTCTTAGCCGGATTCTTAAATTTCAATCTTACAGTATCTGACATATTAATTAACAACACATTTTAAGATTGGTAATCTGACCAGGCTAATGTGGAATAAGGTGAAAAGATATTGCCTGAGTTTTTTATAAACTATTATTTTAAAGGACAGTTTATTCATACCAGGATGGTTACTTCTACAAACTCCACAAGCTGCAGCACTGGGGTCCTCCTTCGGATTTAATATGTTCGTCTCGCACATAAACGGAAGGGACAATGAGGCACATGGTACAGTTTGCAGCTGCAAGAACCCGCGTGGGGTGTCCTTGTGCTGCAAGAATGCCCCACATTGATCTGTTCCACTGGAGGGGCTCTCGGGGCTCCAGTTACTGTAGCCTGCCTCAGAGAGGGTCCTTCCTAAAAATACAAATTTTAGCCTTCATATTAAAGACGAAATTGTTCGAACTGGTTTCAGCACAAATATGGTATCCCCATTTGTGAAATATTGTGTAAACTTGACAACCAACCCCGAACACTACATCGGTTGGTACGTTGGTAGGAATGGGAGATGGAATTATCCTGCGGGTGGCGACATTGGACCGGCCTGGAAGGGTAGCTAGCTCAAACAAGACAGATCACTGAGACAAACCATGTATAACTATCGATAACTCTTGTTGTTTGTTTGAATACACGAACTGTTTAAAAGTGCCCAGTGTTTAATTCATGACTGTTTATAATTGTAATGCCAAGAGAAGTTGGTTAGAAGAAGTACTTGTACATTATTTAGTTTGGATCACAGCACGTAGCACTCGGAGCCATGTATAAAGCCATACGGCTTTTCGCAGCAAACAAATAATTTTAATTAGTATTCTTTTTGCAGAGTTAAGAAAAGTGTTTCCGTGGTTACATTGGACTCCTGAAGAAACGGGGAGAGCAATGTAAAGTAAATAAGTGGCTGCAGGCAAATCATATTAAAGTGGACACATTTGTATGTATTTGTGCACTGCACACCGATACAGTCGAAAAATTCCAAAAAGCTCCCTCACAGTCCCTTACCAGTCTTACCCCACAAGTGCCCAAATATACTGGGTGGTTAGCGACATTTAAATTCTTACACTTGCGAAATAAATATATAAAGGTAGATGTCCGGAATCTCGTGGTCAAGAGGGAAACTGGTGAAGAATGAACATCAAAATTGGATTCAATTTTCCTGCTGGAGAGATCAAAAGGGCTTCCTCAAGCAATCTTTTCCGACCTGCCATGCAATTGGTGGGCAGACGCATCCGCCACCAATACGCGGACAAATCTCACCCCATGAACCCGGGCGCCCCTACTAAGTCACCCTTACTAAGTAGCAAATCACTTGGCGTGACTTATGACAAAGCGGTTGGTGGTCCAATAAATGGTTGCCGGTACCCCTCTCCACACCCCTCTCCCAAATTAATAATAATTTATTGATACTTAATCACTTCACCACTATTTACTTCCTTCGATGTAAAATATAACAGATTTGCACTTATAAACTTTATTTGGGAACGGAAGGAGAAAAAGTTCTACGAAGAAAAAAGGTGCAAGAGGTGGTAGGAATCTGAAGGTCAGTGTGTTCAGGAGTGGTGGACGTATGTATCTATTCCTCCCACTGCGGGACAAGGCGATGGAATGAGAGAGCCCGGCTGGAGAGATCAAAAGGTCTACCTCAAACGGCCTCTCCCGATCCCGCCCGCCACGCAGTAGGTGGGCATCAGCCGCCAAAATTAAGAAAAATCAAACGCCATGAACCAGTGCACCCCTGCTAAGTCACCAAACTTAGCAAACCACTTGGGATGACTCCAGATACTAATATCTACAGCCTGTATGTCTGACGAATATCTACAGCTCATATGTTGAACTAATATCTACGAACTTCAGAGTGTTGATTAATATCTACAGAGCTTAGGTTGAACTAATATCTACAGAGCATAGGTTGGACTAATCAGCTAAATGTGTCCAATAGTCCGATATTAGGGATTTTTACATACATACTTACATAAATTAAGTTTTTTAAACTGCGTACGCAATATTACGTTATTCCAATATGCTATACACAATTGCAAATCCAACCTCTGCCAGTGCTGTAGATATTCGTCAACGCTTTGGTTCTCATAGATATTAATCAACAGTTTGAGCTGTAGATATTCGTCAACACTTTGATTCTCATAGATATTAGTTCGATTTTTTCAGTTTTTGGAATTCCTGTAGATATTAGTAGACGCCTCCCTTGGGATAACCAACACCTATGGCAGAGGTGTTAGTTTTCTAATAAATGGTTCCCGGTAGTACCCATACCCGCCTTCCAAATTGATGTATTAAATAATAAAAAATAGTGTTGTACTCACCATCGATTGTTCTGTATTGCTTTGTTATCAAATTGTTAATGCCGACCAAAAAGCCTTCCATATAAAAGTCATAACTAGCTCGGGTATATTTCAAGAATATGTCAGAGGCGAGTTTGGCTTCCTTAGCACTGTTTATGACAATTAGGTGTGCTTGTTCAGTTGCACACACTTTGTATGCGTCGATCCAGGTTTTAACAGTGGTATGAAGTTTGTAGCAACTGTGTGGCATTATTGGATCATTTTTATATCCTGTAAAAAAAAATTATAGATAAAACGGTGTTTTAATGTATGAAATTTGTAGCAACTGTGTGGCATTATTGCATCATTTTTATATCCTGTAAAAAAAATTATAGATAAAACGGTGTTTTAATTGACATTTTTACAAGCCGTTGCTTGTGTCGTAATGGAGGGCTTAGCCAGCCGGGGAATCGAACTCAGTCGCCATTATTATTATATTATGGGTCAGTTGTTTCACAGTAGGTACTTGAATAGTTGCAGAATTTGAATCGAACTTTCATAGTACTTGTGTATTAATTTTGAAATTTGATGGATTGTTCAAGTTCTGGCAAAAAACTAATTCTTAGAATTTTTCCATTACGTTTTACATTTACTAGTAATCCCTTACTACCGCATGTTAACAAAGCAGCCAGGAATGGTAAATTCACGTAATTTTCTAGATTTATATAATTTTTTTTAAATATTATGAATATTTTGTAAAACATTACACGATGAACACCAACATGTAAAAGGACAAATGCGAACAGTTTTAAAATGAACCTAATATTATTGTCTACACCTTGAATATCTTTGAAAAATAAACAATTTCAATGTAATATTTTTTCGTATGAAAAATCCCCTTAAATTTTGGTGTTTTTCGTTTCAAATAAAAGCTTGTTCGGTGATAAACAGGTTTTAAAAGTAACTGCTTTTTTTTTCAAATGAACGAAAATTTTAAATTCCGGAATATTATCCTTAAAATGATTTGAGCATACCTGAAGGACAAAAAGCAGAAACCGCTTGAGGTTTGGGTGATATCTTCCTCTCGCACATGAAGAGGAGCCGTGAATTACAGGACTTGTAGTTCAGTTTCTTTCCCAAGCCCACCATCATAGTCCCGCAGTGTTCCTCGTTATTACCGTTGTCGGGCTGTCCGTCCTGCCATTCACAATATCCCGCTTTCTCTAGCTTGTGTCCTACAATATCAACAAGAGAGGTACTTGAAAAACATTTTTTATTACTTGGAATATTCTTATCAAAAATATTTCTTGTTTTCTCAGGGGTTCCTCAGGGATCTAATTTAGGATCGCTCCTCTTTTTGATTTTTATTATCGATATAACGGAAATTATTCTGCATTCCAGATCATATCTCTTCACTGATGAATAAAAACTTTTTTTATTATACAATACTTTGGTTAGGAGTTGGGTTTAGAGTAGATCGGTGGTTTGGAGCCCACACCAAGTGAAATATTCCCTCATGTTGGAAAAGGTTCAGAAGAAATTTCTGAGATTTTTTTACCTGAGGGAGTATATCTTTACCTACTATCCGTGGCTCTATCCTACCAACTTTCTCTTGGCATGCTTGGTATGAACCGTCTACGGTTCAGAAGAGATATGCTCATTGTTACACATTTCTTCAAACTGATTCGTGGATGGTTCGAAAACTCGGTTATCATGGAGAGCATTAGTTTCTATGTTCCCGATGGTTACCTCCGTCACCGACAGCGTAGACTATTTTATCTCCCTGCTTGCAGAACTAACTTGCGAATTGTTATGTTAAATAGAATCACTTATTATATATATGGATAACGATATGTTTAACATCAATGAAGCAAAATTCAAATGGCGAGCTTTGTTGCTGTTAGTGTAAATCTGACTTAGAAATGATAAAAGAACAAAACATGTAATACTGTAAAAAATCTACTGATTAATAAACGTTTTTTTTAGTATTATAATTAAGGTGGAGTTCAAAAACCTCTGTATATTGCAAGGTATTTGTGAATGGTCTCCAAGAATTAGGAATCAAATAAGTATATAATATCTAAATCAGTTTGTTTGTGAAACATACGCCAGCTGTGTCTTTACAAAACTTAACAAACCTCGCTGCCGCTACTGAAACGGGGTAGGTTTTCTTGTGCAATCTGAGATAGACATAGATAGAACACAAAACCAGATTGTGTAAGCACAAAGTTGGTAAATTGCCACTTCCAGGAATTTGTTCCATTCATACAAACAAAAGTGAAATACAAATAGATATTCATGTATTTAAAAAGATTATTTAATGTGAATGCTGAATCAGTAACACTGTAAGAAAATTGACGTAGGTCTTCATACGTCCACATCTGCAAGGCTCAAGAAATAATGATGATTTATCATTGACTAGGTACTAAGAGCTTTAAAAATATAATCCTTATTTAATTAGGTTTAATATGTAAACTTTGAAGCATACCGTCGATTGTCTCATATTGCCCTGGGAGAATCAAGTTATGAAACCCAAGCCAAATATTATTCCTGTCAAAGTTGGTATCCAGTGAGCTGCCAGCGTAATCATTAAATAAGTCCAAGCAGTGTTGAGCCTGCTCGGCGCTGTTAAGGACCACGAGATGAGCTTGTTCGGCTGAACAGACTTCATAAGCGTCGTACCAGCTCCTTGGGATGCGGTGGAACTTGAAACAATGATCGTCTAATGTTGTAGTCTTTTTGTATTCTGGAAAAAATTCAGTGTGATAAAAAGTATTTTAAACCACACAAAGAAAATTAATCTGTGTAATTGCTTATCATGAAGGTTTACCTGATCAATTTCAACAGAGATAGAATTTCGCACTATAAACTATACTATTATCATGCATTAATTGTTACAGCAAACATTTTATCCCAAATTAACATTAATTAACTAAACCAAGAAAATTCTTATTACACAAAGGTATGATATTTCTCTCCTATACAGCAAACAATTTGGGAGGCGGGAATGGGTACCGCCGCCCCAGGAACCTTTATTGGATAACCAACACCTCTGCCATAGGACACCCCAAGTGGTTCGCTACGTTTGGTGATTTAGGAGGGGTTCCCGGGTTGATGGGTTGAGGCTTGTCTAGGTCTTGGAGGCGGACGACCAGGACACACAGAACCCCAAATTCCTACCCGCACCTAAAACCCCTTTCCTTTCCAGAACTCTCCCCTCCTTCCTTTCCTTAAAAAAACCCAAAGATAACATAGGCCCTGAGGGAAATTATTTTCCTCAGGGCCTCCTGTGTGGAGCTCATGTAAAAAAATAAGAAATTACAACACTATGCGCTAAAATATGAAGACAGTTCAACGACCAAATTAAACACAAAAAGCCTACTATCTATCAATCGTATAAAGGTTATTATAAGCAATAATTTTCAGCCTGAAACACTCATCCACATTGAAAAATCTTCCGAGAAAAGATACATGACGCCAACGGGACATGAACCCGTGACCTTCTGACTGCCGGTCAGCTGCTCTCCCAATTGAGCTATGGCGGCTTATCTTATACCCGCCAAATGATTCAATATATACTAGTGTTTCATTCAACAATTACTGCTTATTATATTTTTTCCACCTGAAAACAACCAACCTTATTTTTGCGAAAGAGACACTGTTAGTGTTAAATCCCTCGCTAGGTGGCGTCGAGACAAATTATGTCTTCATTTATTGGGGAAATTCTTAAACTTGTCAAATATTAAATATTATTTTTAATTGTTAAACTAACGTTTAAGACAAGATTTTTATGCATAGCACAAAGGGTAACAATTATTATAAGCAATAATTGTCAGCCTGAAATGCTCATCCACATTGAAAAATCTTCCGAGAAAAGATACATGACGCCAACGGGTTCAAGTCCCGTTGGCTTCATGTATCTTTTCTTGGAAGATTTTTCAATGTGGATGAGTGTTTCAGGCTGATAATTATTGCTTATAATAATTGTTACCCTTTGTGCTATGCATAAAAATCTTGCCTTAAACGTTAGTTTAACAATTAAAAATAATAACGTATAAAGGTGATAACGTGATGACGCCCTTTATAAAAAAAGAGTTAAAAACCAAATCGGTGTGTCGTTAACACAGGCGCCAATAGAAAAAATACTCATCTTTTTTGTCAATTATTTTTTGTTTTTGTTTTATTATTTTCTAAACATTCTTGTAAATTTTGGGCAACATGCCTGTTTTACTCACTTAAATATTAAAATAATAACAAATATAATAAACACGTAATTTGAAGTTGGAGTTGTACGACAAGGTTTACAAACAATTATAAAATTGTTCATTAAAATAAATTAATTGCGAACGGGTTGTTTAAAAAATTTTAACAATACATAAAAAGTTGAGGTTATTTTTTACATTCTGTGTAAGTACCATTAGAATTCTGTTATTATATTCAGTTGCTTCTTAAAACTGAAATAATCAATAGAACTCGAAAATTAACTTAAAATATTTGGCGAATCGTTAATTTATTTTAATCAATCCGTATAAGCATAGTATTATTAAATTATATGATGGATACCGTTTTGTTATTTGCGCAAAATTCATACAAAATCTTAAAATTCCCGTGGGGTACGAGGAAACCAGATGCTTATAATATCGAATGCGATTGTTTTAGTCGAATGATAACTATAAAATTACATTACTGTTTTTTACATTAAATAAATTTTTTCCATACCTGGGTCGTAAGTTCCACATTCCACATTAACTGTCAGAGTACTGAGGGCTTTCTTACAGATAAACCGGCTGGCCGCCTCACAGGGTACGTCATGATATTGCCCGTTTCGAAGAATCCGCACGCAGTCTTTTCCCTCACCCGGGTTGGGGTCTGGATGATTCAAGTATAACTCTGACTTTGAAATGCCTATAAAGAATTAAGAACGAAATTAATTATATTAATTATTAAGAGGCGACAAGAATTTCAGAGGAAAATTTTTGAAATCACACAGGAATTTTTTTTATTTAATATTTTTTTCAGATTTTGAATATCATTTCATACACTGCTTTGTTTGATGTACACATTTTGTAAATATTTCTCATTGTAAGAATCGAAATCTAAACATACATACACTTGAAAAAAATAAACAGCATAAATAAATAAATACTTATATATAAAGAAAGCATATTCTTCACAAGATACGGGCAAACTTTAGATACACGATATCCGGTCATAATATTATTATTATATATTTTTTAAACTTGATGAGTTAAACCTCAAATGGAAGTTTTTAATTAAATGAAGACAATATAAGCGAAACTAAATCAAAAATCTGAAAACAGAAAAATTAGCAAAAGATTCGGGAACATCTGAGACTCGAACCCAGGACCTTCCCCCTGCCGGAGCGTGACTCTACCAACTGAGCTAATGTGTCCTTTTCCGATTCAGTCATATTCAACAGTGTCAAAGGCAAGGCACATTGGAAATTGAAGTCGTTTGAACTCGAACGCCATATCTGTCAGAATAAATGGTATTCGTGGAAGAAGTACGTCTTCACCTTTATGAGGCCCAATCAAAATTATTGCTTCGATTAGATTATTTATTGTTTTTTAACTACTAATCTTGCGCCATTTACATAAATTAGGCTGATTGATGTTTGGAAGAGCTGACGTCATTTCAGAAAATGGTTATATTATACAGGGTTTTCCCATAAGAGGTGTTATTTTGTATAGCCCGCTATTTAGGTAGATATCACTTTTGAAGCTGTCATTTTTTGACATTTGACAAGTAGAAACTACGCCATTAATAAAAATGGAATGATACACGCTTCAACAACGCATTAAAATGATTAAAATTCACTATAAAAATGGTGAAAATTTGGCAGAGACGGTTCGTAAAACTCGAACATTTTTAGCTCGTCGTGAAGCACCTTGTCGGACGGCAATACAGAAATTGGTGGAAAAATTCAAGCTGTTGGGACAACTTAGCGATCTGAAGAATAAAACCCGAGCACGTCGCTCACGAACAGCCGAGAATATTGCTGCTGTAGCCGAAAGTGTTGAAGAAAACCCAGGTTTGTCCATTCCTCGTTGTTCTTTGGAATTAGGCATTCCACAAACGTCATTACATCGTATTTTGCATAAAGATTTGGGTCTTAATGCTTATAAAATTCAGTTAACACAAGAACTCAAGCCGGCCGATTATAAACAACGTCATGTCTTTGCTGATTGGGTCCTTGAAATGCATGAAAATGATCCGAAATTCCATCGAAAAATCATCTTGTGTGATGAGGCCCATTTCCACCTCGGTGGCTTCGTCAATAAGCGCCACCTATGTGCTCCTTTGGGGCCACGTGAAAGAGAATGTCTACGCCAACAAGCCAGCGTCAATTCAAGACCTCAAAGATGGAATTCGTGAGGCTATCGAGGACATATGGCAGCCACTTTGCGATTTGGTTATGAAAAATTTCATGAAAAGGATATGGTCCTGTAAGCGTGGTCGGGGTGGTCATTTGCCTGATGTTATTTTCCGCTATTAACAACAAATCTTCCTCTTTATAATGAAATAAACATCCGATCATTCATATTAAAAAATGGCATTTTTCTTTGAATATCAAAATAACACCTCTAATTGGAAAACCCTATATAAAAATATTATATTATGTAAAATTTCGATGAATTATTATTCCTAGCCATTTACAAAGCTAGAGTACGCAAAATCGACTGCACTACAAAAACAAAGATGGCAAAAACGCTCTTTCAGGTTTCCATGCTAAAACGAGTGAAAGCAGTTATTGAAGCCATAAGGGAAAATATTTCCTATTAATTTGCATAATTAAGGTTGTAAAAATATTATTTTACAAGCAATAAATATGGTTTTACCACAAAAATTGACAATTATTCCAATAATTTGCACAATACACATTTGAAAATAAGAAATTCAAAGGAAAAAAAATACCATTGATTGCCACGTAGTTCTGTTGTATGAATAAGTCATGTATCCCAATCCACACATTGCTAGTGGTGCTGGCCATATAAGTTAGCAACGACTTCACCTCTTCCTCAGATGTTGGAACCACAAGCTCAGCGCCTTCCATGGAACACATGGACACCGCCTCTCTCCAGCCCAGCGCAGTTTTGTGTTCTTTAAAGAACGCTTTATAAGCGGCGGAATAAAAATAATCATCTCTGAAGAATGGTTCAGGATCTTCGGCTGATACGACTAGAATAAAACTCAATGTTGAAAATATTTGCTGCTAACTGTGAAATTGTATGAGGTTTATTTAAAAAGTATCAATGTGCCCTTGGTGTTAATGGCAGATGACAGTAAAAATCAAAACCTAGTGGGTAGCCAGTGGAAGTGACTAGCGGCAAACCGTGAAAGAGGTAAATTGACTGTGTTGAAGTCGATTGGAGCAGGATGAGAAGATATGAAAAGAATGACAGGAGACGGCGGATAATGAAAAATCTCCCGGAGAACTTTAAAACAGAAACCCAATCTCATACCATTAAAAAATATCACAATGGATCCTTACTTACTTAGAAACTATGACATGTATATAAAATTTGTTACCTAAGTTGAATTGTATAATTTTTATAACTATTATCATCAACCAAACAATTCTAAAATAAACTCTTTTTATTTTTACCGTAAATTACCATTACTACATTTATTAACCATGATATATATAAATTGTAATTAATTTAATTTGAATAATTTAATAACTTATAATTTATTTTATTTAGCCACAATACGTAAAACATGTAATTTAATTTAATTGTATAATTTAACATCTTAACACTAGAAAGACCGGAGCCTTCATTTTGACGGCAGCCCGAAGTAAAGTGACGATATAATGCTTAATAATTATTGCATTGGTGTGATTTTTTTTCACATTTCATGATTTATGGTTTAACAACTATGGTGAAAAAAACAGGTATGTGTCTTAATTACTTTTTGAGATATATTGGCTTATACCTACAAAGACCGCCGCCGTCAATGTGACGGTTTGGGCCATAATGCTGAGTTCATTTACAACCCTCTTTACCCAAGTTAACAACATACCCATTCCTCCTCGTTTATGATAGTACTATTATGTCTGTTTCTTTCGGTATCGCGTATTATTCATACTCGATCTGTACGTTTATTGGTCACTGTCAAATAATTTATAAAAATACCAAAAAAATATTGCTCTCTCCCAAATTAATTTTATGGCTTGTTGGAGAAGGAGAGAGTATACAAGTACCAGAATTGATCCAGCTGCGTTAGCTTCTGAAGACCTGACAGAATCGTTTATTGGATAACAAACACGTCTGCCATAGGTCACCCCAAGAGGTTTGATATGTTTTGTGACTTAGCAGGGGTGCCCGGGTTCATGGGATTAGGTTTATCCGGATCTTGGCGGATGCGACTGCCAAACAACTGCGTGGCAGGCCAGATCGGCAGGGAACGGTTGAGGGTAATCTTTTGACCTCGGCAGCAAGACTTTCAGAACATTGCCTTGCACCGCAGTGGTAGGGACAGATTCATACGTCGGGCACTCTTGAACACACTGAACCCCAGTTTTCCACCCACCCCTCACCTCATTTCCTTCCCAGAACCTATTCTTCTTCCTTTTCCTATAGGTACCCTCCACACAGCATCCCAAAAGATGACAAATGCCCTGAGGGGTATTATTTTCCTTAGGGCTTTTTTGGAAAGCTAATATAAACGAAAAAGAAAAGAAACCGGAAAACAAAACTACTGAAAGACGACAGTGCCAAATTAATAAAAAAATATATAATAAAAACCAAATAAATGATAGGTGGTAGGTAATTGTAAGAAACCCATTTGCGAAGAGTGCATTCGATTTTATAAAAAACGTAACGATTCGATATTGTACAAACATAACACATGCTTGTATTAAAATTGCAGCATTTTGCACTCACATGTTTTTTTCCAGGAAGCCCCGAGGAAAAAAACCCTCCGGCCTATGTCATCTTTGGGGATGCTGTGTGAATTTATGTGTGCATTGGTGTTTTTAGGGAAAGTAAGGAGAGGAAGTTCTCGGAAGAAAAAAAGTGTGAGAGATGAATAGGAAAAATTCGTAAATATATCCAGGAGTGACGGACGAATGAATCCATCCCTCCCACTGCGGTGCAAGGCGACGGGACGAGAAAGGTCCTGCTGGAGAGGACAAGATAAGCATCTCCCTCAACAAGTGTCTCCCGACCCGGTCCGCTACGCAGTAGGCGGGCAAACGTATTCGCCACCAAGGCCCAGACAAGCCTCACCCAATGAACCCGGACACCCCTGCTAAGTCACTAAACGTAGCGAACCACTTGGAGTGTCCAATGGCAGAGGTGTTGGTTATCCAATAAATGGTTCCCGGGGCAGCGGTACTCATATCCGCCTCCCAATTTGAAAAAAGTAATCAGCCGTCAAAGTGACGGTCGTGGTCTTTATAGGTATGGAGCATTGCCCGGTCTTTCTAGTGTTAAAATTTAATTTATCAACCATTTTATAATTAATTCTAACCTGTAAACTTCACCCGCTTTAATACAGGGACATCCATAGCATGGCGGATGAACTAACACGGAAATCTATATAATGTACAAAGGTCTTATAATGAATAAATAAATAAATATTCACGAAGGAGATCAAACTCCATCCCGAAATGTAGCGCGGTGATGATGGGTAAACGCTATTTAATTAAGCCTTTCAAATGACAAGAATGTAGAAATTTGTAATGCCTACTTACCTTCTACACAAGATATGCATAGAAATCCCAGAAGGAAAAGGAGACCGCGACACATTTTACAATTAACTAATGCCCTTCTTTTTCACCAACAAGGATTAATCAGCGACTCGACCAGAAAATGGTGCTAATGAGAATGATTTCTTTCTGGAGAGAACACCATTTATTTATACCCAGAGCGTATTTTAAATTTTGTGATAAACTTTTAACCCGTGGCATGGTGAAAAAAACTTGAGTTATAATTTTTTTAATCAAAAAAAAAACTCTTTTTGAAAACCGTTTTTTTGGGTAAGTATATAAAAAAAATATCAACCGGTAATGGCTCCCTAGGACTGTACGTGTTTTATGTACTTAATAAAGTGGTTTTCCATCCCATTTGTATTTCGTAAGCGCAGTTTTATATTTGAAATTTAAGCCCCAACTAGGCAAATATTTGGTTAGGCACATGACAACTCAGAATTAACTCAACTCAACATCTCTATGAAAATTCAACAAAAGCTATTTATTTATATATTTATTTGTTTACGCCTTTATGGCTTTTACATGTAAGGTAAATTGTACAGGAGCATTATAACAAGTATGTAGAAGCATAACAAGTATATAGTATATAAAATAATAAACAGCATGACAGACATATGTTGGCACAACACAAGGAGTAAAACCAGTATATTCGTATTGGTCTTAGGCTAGAGTAGTTTTAGAAATTATTGTCACAATATTACCCAAAACATTATTACAAACATACTCGAAGCAAACCGGTCGGCAGAGGTGTAAAACATTTTTTTGCGGTTAATATAAAAATCAGTAAATTTCTTGTAATTATTATTTTTTTTTGCTATTATAAAAGTACGTAAATTTGTTATTAAAAGTTATTATTGTGAAAAATAAAAGGTACACAGCAATTACATATACAAAGAAGGAATTAGGTACTATGAAAGTAGTTACAGAGCAGTGTGTATTAAATTTTTTGCTGTTAACAATTTGAAACATTTAAAAAAAATTTATGTAAGTTTGTTATTATTATGAAAAAATAAGATAAAAAAATAAAAGGTACACAGCAATTACATATATAAATAAATAAGTAGGTATGTACTATGAAAGTAGTTACAGAGTAGTGGGTATTAAATTTGTTACTGTTACCAATCAGGAACATTTAAAGATTCTTGCATCTGCATACATATACGTTTTTTAAAAGAAGCGATGTTTTTATAAAAAAATATGTCCACAGAACAAGTTTCATTCCCCACACGATGCAATCTCTGAAGACAAGAGTTATACATAAAATTAGTGCGAGAAGCAACTATGTTAAAAGGAGCATGGAGTCTAGTATTATGATTGTTGGGGACTTGATAATTTATCATGAATAAATAGGAAAAATAGCCCATAATCTAACAAAACGTAAACAATTTTTTATGAATTTTTCCATCACTTTTCAAATAAGGTGTTAGGATGAAATCATTCTGAATCATCCGGTCACCAAATATTTGGACCAGGAACTCCCCCCACAAGGCATTTCTAGGTTTGGGATGAGCGGTTGTCTTATTTTTCGACTGTTATTTAACACTTACTAGATTTAAGGAACCCGTTCATTTGACGGATTAAACTTTTCAGATTTAAAATAAAAAAAAGGAAACACCATTTTTATTTCATCGCATTAATATTATTTATCTGACTCGATTTTCTTTGTCTGCCTTCTAATTTCACAGATATGAATAATGTATTTATGTGTGTAATTGTGAATAGGTAAGTATTTCTAGGGAAATCTGTCAAATTGACGTGTTAACACTGTTAACTAATTTTAGACTCGTTTTTACTGAACAAACGGCCTCCATGATCGAGAAGTAAGGCTCTCGACTACGAATACAGCGATCGTGGGTTCAAATTCGCATTTTCTCACGACTAATTCAAAAAATAATTTATGTAGTAAATTTGCAGCACAGGGTGGAAGACACTCTCGGCATTGCCCTGGTGAAAGACCGTCAGTCAGGATTTACCGCTGCCCCGGGAACCATTTATTGGATAACCAACTTCTGCAATCAATAGGAGGTCACCCCAGGTGGTACGCTGGTGACTTAGTAGGGGTGCCCGGCTTCATGGGGTGAGGTTTGTCCGGGTCTTGGTGGCGGATGCGTCTGCCCACTAGCTGCATGGCATGCCGCATCGGGTGAGAATGGTTAAGGGAGTCCCTTTGACTTCTTCAGCCATACTCTGTCGGAACATCGCCTTGCACCACAGTGGGAGGGATGGATTCATACGTCCATCATTCCTGGACACGCTATTCCACAGATTGCTACCTACCACAAATATCCTTATCCTTCCCAGAACTTCCTCTCTTTCCTTTCCCAAAAAGACCCTCCACAAAGCATCCCCAAAGATGATATAGGCCCTGAGGGAAACTATTTTCTTCAGGGCCTCCTTTGTGGTGATAATTTAATTTTTTTTTTCTAAAATGGATTTAGCCTGCACACTAAGGCGAATTCTAAGAGCGATAAAAGGGTTCTAGACGGGTTCAAAACGAAGTTTATAAAATTTTTCAAATTTCTGATACGATCTTCTTCCTCCGGAATGCACTTCAAAGTTTTGAAAATTTTCTTCAAAGTTTTGAAAATTTACTAGTGTATATGAAAGTTACCATGTATCCACCATTTTTTTGTAATCTTCAATATCAAATATTTATTATAAACGCTTCAGATTTTAGGTCCGGGTTAAATCTTTCCCACAGGAAAAAATGCACCCTTTCACGAACTTTTCACCACAAATGATCATCTAGTCAATCCACGTTATGCAATTGTACTATATAAGTATAATAAATACAAAATAATACAAGAACAACATGTCAAAGAGATCAAACGGGAAAATAATTCACCGAATCCAGATATTTTCATATCAGAGGGTTCGGCTCGGTGGAACTCTTAATTTTTTTTTTAAATGTGCGGTAAACCGGGCGTTTATTAATATCAATAGTTATTTACATTGACTCACCTGTTCTGAGCCGGGTAGCAGTATCTATAATTACATATATCAATAAAGATTGAAGCAAAAAAATACAAAAGATAATGAATAAAAATACAAAAGAAAAACTTAAATAATAATACAAAGTACAAAAGAAAATAAAAATCCAAAAGATAACCTACATATAATAATCTAAATACAAAAGATAACCTACATATAATAATCTAAATACAAAAAAAATTACAAACTTATATTAGGTAATTGAACATTTTCAGTATGAAAGTTCTTTTTTTAAATTTTACCTAGCTGACCCGGCCACCCGTTGCTGTGGCTAATAAAACACTTAAAAATCCAACCTTTGTTACCACCGCCGTCTTTGAGTTTATCGCGAAGAGACAGATGCCGCGGAGGACTTTAATTAATAATACATACGTAGAGATGGCGTGAAAGATTATAATAATGTGAATGAAATTCTTGGGGTAACTAACATATTTAAGTTAATAAGGATTAATACTGTATCCTTCTAAATAACTTTCCAATTATCCCATTGTACGTGACCTTTTTTTTAGAAGATTGATTGGGTATAATAAGCTATCCGTAAAAGATTGATGTATACCTTCGCGGACTTTTTTGTAGATCTATAAAAGAGGAGTATCCCAGCATGCATTGTTTTGTTATATCTCAAAGGGATTAGGAAGTGTTTTTGATGAAATCTCCCAGGCGGCTTGACTTTTTCCGACACTTCTAACAATTATCGTTATGTTTCAACCAATTTACACAAATCCTTGACAAATTACATACCTAAACCTTTCTCACGAAACACTCTATCTATTGGTGCCCATTTGATTGACTTCGACGATCTATGTTAGCATATAAAAACAGTAAATAAAGTTCTCACGCACTGACAAACCGATGATAGAAGATTAAAAATGGTAACGTTTGACGGACGACTGAAATATGAAAATCAGAATTCTTTTTTTTGGTTTCCAATTCTAGATAACGTTGTGCTTCTGAAAGTAGGTAGAACAGTGGAACATCAATTTGAATCATCAGGAATATCATCAATTTGATTTATATCCTTGAATGGCAAGCATAAATCCATCTATATCTGCGCTCAACTCTCCAATACTCAACCATTTGTTTTGCGAAAGTTTGTCAACATACGTTTGGTTGAGATAATTGAAGTGTTTTGCGTGAACAATTTTATTTGACCAGGAATCTAATAATTCCTGGTTAGATAAAATTATTAATATATTATTTAAATGTCCGGGTTAAATTTTTCCCAAAAAAAAAAAAAAAGGAAAAAATGAAGGAAAACTAAACCCTTTCACACTTGTCATTTGTCATGCAAAATTGTTCTGTCTGTTAGTATAGTTTTATCATAATATATTTTATAAAATTCATTTTCTAAAAATGAATTTGGTTCATATTCATAATATGGTACTATATTACGGCAGTCAATCAAGTTATATTTAATTACCAAACTTTGATGGATTATTTTTAAAACCTGATTGTGCCTAAATGTATACTCGGACGGCGCTAATATAGAACATCCCGATATAATATGTTCTATAGTATTCCGGAAAAGCCAAATATTTTCTACATAAATCATCAATTTGATTTATATCTTTGATTATATGCTTCCTATAATTTTTAGTATTAATGACTCTATCTTGAATAGCAAGCATAAATCCTTCTATTTCTGCGCTCAACTCTCCAATACTCAACCATTTGTTTGACGAAAGTTTGTCAACATACGTTTGGTTGAGATAATTGAAGTGTTTTGCATGAATAATTTTATTTGACTCTAATAACTCCTGGTTAGTATTTATAAGAATGTTGGCAATCTCTTCATATAAATTTAAAGGAGTATTGTTTATATCTGCCTTGCAAATTATTTTGTGCATTTCTGTGCTATTAGCTTTTCTGAAAAAATTTCTAAGCATCTTTACCTGTTTGTGTTTCAAATATGTTATTTTGACTACACCTCTACCTCCTAAATTTCTAGGTAAATTAATTCGTTCTATAGCTGAATTTGGATGAAGGCAATTAAACTTTGTTAACGTAGTTCTAATTAATCGTTCTAAACTATCTAAATCTGTATTGGACCATTTAATTATGCCAAACGAGTACGTTAAAAGGGGTATTGCTCAAGTATTTATTGCTTTTACTAAATTTTTTAGCAGATAGATTGCATTTTAAATTTTTTCTGATCCTAGTTTGAAATTTAATCCTAATATCATTTTTAATACTAGTGTGATCTAATCTATTCAATTGCGGGTATCCTAAATATTTATAAACCTCATCCCCTTTCATACTATTAATTTTGAAATTTCTAAATTTACCCTCGTCTCCATCTACAATTTTGCCTTTCTCTATATGGATCGTTTTACATTAATCAAAACCAAAAGTCATTTTAATATCATCTGAAAAATTTTTAACTACCTCAATCATTTTCTCTAAATTTGAAAATAATTTTATATCACCCATATATAATAGATGTGAAACTATACTACTCTCTCTTGTATTACCCTTAATTTTTATTCCAAACTTGCTTTTAATTAACATTTTAGATAGAGGATGCAATGCTAAGCTTAACCAAAGTGGATTCAATGAGTCTCCTTGAAAAATCCCTCTTTTTATTGAAATGCCCTGTATTACTATTTTCTTACCTTTTAAATTTACTAGTAAATCTGTATTCCAAAAGGACATAATCTTTTTCAAAAAGCTAATTATAATTGGGTTTACTTTATATATTTTTAATATTTTGATTAGCCACGAGTGCGGGACACTATCAAAAGCTTTTTGATAATCTATATAACACGTATGTAAATTACGCTTTTGATTTTGAATTTGTTTTAAAATTACAGAATCAATAACTAATTGTTCTTTACATCCCATATGTTTTCTGCGACAACCTTTTTGTTGTTCAGATAAAATATTTTTTTCATCCAAATGAGTATATATTAAATCTGTCAAGCAAGAGGTTAAAATTTTGTTTATTGTCGGTAGACATGTAATGGGTCTGTATTGAGAGGGATTATTAATATTTTCGCTTTTAGGTAACATATAAGTAATGCCCTTAGTTAGAAAATTTTGAGGTTGTTTGACAAGCTTTGAAAGATTTTTTGCAAAAAGAGGATGTAAAGTAGTTAGACGTTTGTACCAAAAATTATGTATCCAATCGCAACCCGTGGCTTTCCAATTATGAGTATATTTTATAATTTTGACTAACAATTCAACCGATATATCAGAAAAACTCATTTGTTCAATTTCTGAACAATTGAGTTCTTCATTTTATATCCAAGGACCTGCCTCATTATGTTTTATATTTTTACTCCAAATGTTTGTCCAAAAATCGCGCATATCTGATTCAGATGGCAACGGAATATTATTATTGGAAATAATATTTTGTTTATCGTCAAGTTTGGAATAAAATATTTTCTCATTTTTCATAAATAATCTATTATTATTTATTTTATTATACGTATAATTATATCTTTTTAATCTACTAGCTTTTATACCTGATTTTTGTTTTAATAAATCTAATAAATCATTGATTATATTTTCATTATTATTACTACCAATGCTATAACCAAATTTACTCCCAATTTCATTAACACGTCTCAAAATATTCCTACTTCTATTCCCATTTTTATATTCAATTACTCTAGCTATACTACTTCTTAAAAATACTACATCATTTTCTAATCTAATCTGCCATTCTGGTTTACTATAACTATATGATCTATCATCAGAGGACGTTAATTTAACTCCTAACTTATTACGTATAGTGATAGCACTAGCGTACACTATAGTTTGAAAATCTAAAAAACTAATATTGTCAAATATTATTTTTGGTAAAATTAAATTATTTAATTCAGAAATTAATTTAGATAATTTCTTTGACGTTTGCAATTTTGGTCATTTTGGTCTAACTGTGGGGTCTATATTCTATATATTTATTTATATTATTATGAAGCAAGTTAGCTTATTCTATTACATTATCATCTAGTAAGTTTAAATTTGCAATGTTGATTTCCCTAAGATTATGAATAGCTTCTAAGTTATTTGAATCTACAGTTATATCATTGGATTCTTCTACTAGAATATTATCTAAACTATCTTCATTCAATGCATCTAATATAACATTACTACTCATATTAATTTGTTCTAAATTATTCTCCAATTGCAATCTATCTGCTACTTCTTTTTTATCTGATTTAATGTTACTACAGGAATTAAATTATTTTTGAAAATTGCCCTTTTTTGGTCAGCTAATCTTTGTTCGTTTACTTGGGCAACCGGATAATTTTGTGAGAAAAGTAAATGTAATTTTTTCCTATACAATAACATATCTGTTTCTAGTTTAGGGTCTCAGATTATCAATGTTCATCTGTATAGATGACATAATAAACCCATTATATATATATATTTTATAACGCACCAGATTTAAATGTCCGGGTTAAATTTTCCCCCAAAAAAAAAATAAAAGAAAGGAAAAAAAGAAGGAAAAACTAAACACTTTCACACACTTCCCCAAATGATCATCTAGTGAATCCACGCTATGCAATTGCACTATATAAGTATTATGAATACAAGAACAACATGTCAACCTACTAGAGACCAAATGGGAATATAATTCACCGACTCCAAATATTTTCATATCAGAGGATTTGGCTCTGTGGCATTTCTAATTGAACCTATAAATCCTACTGATCCCTCAAAATAAATATTCAAAAAAATTTTTGTAATCCTACATGTATTTAAAATTACTGATTTTTGCATTTTTATATACAAATTCTTTGACAAATCTAATATGCTTAAATTTTGAATCAGATTCCTAGGTATTATGCCATTGGCCGAAATAACAAATGGTTGTAGTGGAAGGCAGCGTACAAATTCAATAGCCACATAAATGTCTTTTTACACGGGCAACATTAGAAACCCGCACTAGAATCACGGCGACTTGGCCTGTCATTCTGATTTCACGCCCCGGTTGTCGAGTTGCTTTTGTACGCCACCTTTCTAAATCTCAAATCCTTCTGATAAATGTAATAATAAACCCTGTCGGTTTTGTGTGAATAAATGCAAGTCAAACTTCATCACACTATTTATTTAAACCCGCTGACCATCCTTTGGCAACGTGTTGGAGTCCACGTAAGTATCCCGCCAAATTGGTGACCCCGACGTGATCGTACAAATTCAATAGCCACATAAATGTCTTTTTACACGGGCAACATTAGAAACCCGCACTAGAATCACGGCGACTTGGCCTGTCATTCTGATTTCACGCCCCGGTTGTCGAGTTGCTTTTGTACGCCACCTTTCTAAATCTCAAATCCTTCTGATAAATGTAATAATAAACCCTGTCGGTTTTGTGTGAATAAATGCAAGTCAAACATCATCACACTATTTATTTAAACCCGCTGACCATCCTTTGGCAACGTGTTGGAGTCCACGTAAGTATCCCGCCAAATTGGTGAACCCGACTTACAGAGCGAACAATGGCGAAAAATATCGAGGGCACTTGCCGATCGCGGCGTGAAACCAGGATCCTGAGGAAATTACCCGGTGAGCATTGTTTTAATATATTTGCTTTCATCAATATTCTTAACATGCTTCGATTTATTTAAATCGTATTGTTTAAATTTTGTAGTACGCCCACGGGACCTCAGTATTTTTAAAAAATATATGCGAGGCTTATAATTCACGCATAGCCTGAATTATCACGATAATTCAGTTATAAGCATAAAACTACCAAAGATTAATGACCAAATAATATGTTTTTTCAGCATATCTTGTTGTTACCTACGTGCATTTTATATTACGATGTACATTTTGTTTTAAAATTATGTACCCACATACATTTGAAGTCAATCACGCTAATTCTAGCAATAATAATGAATAATTAATATTTAATCTTCAATAAGATTCCAAAGTATAATTGCTTTAATATTTACTATTACAAACATCGTGATCTTATAATCTGATCCTTCAATATCCACCATTGTTTCTAAAAAGAATTTAATTGCCGTGTACAATCTTTTCTAGTAACGACGCAGATAATGACCGTGACCGTAATCAACACAGCTGGCGAGAGATTCCTGACATCACCGATAAGCCGGGAAGTGACGCTGTACCCAGAATTTCCACCGACCGCATGACAGCTGGCAGAGAATTTTACGACAGAGGAACACCGTCATAAAACGTAAATGTTTGAAGAAAAAAACTAATGATTGGTTTTGTTTCAGCATGTATAAAAATGTTACATTAATTGATTGATACATATTTAAAATGTCGCAACTTAGTATATTTCCTTTAAAAAATTTATGGAACTTTAGTAATCTGAAATCATCTCGAGAAACTACCTACAATTCGATTTATTATCATTTGGAGTAAATCCATAATAATGCTACCTATCAGCACATTTCTTTTCAAGTGCAATATCGAAATTCAGTAATTTTTTAACATTTCTCGGAGCTATGAACTTTTACAGATTATTTTACAAAAGATATTCGAAAATTAAGTCCTACAGACAGTACATTCTAATTTTAAACTTTGCTGAACGCTTTTTATATAACAATCGATGGAATCTATTACAAAATATTGTTAATTTTTAACAATTTTGCCAAAAATTTTAAATAATTTTTTAATTAATACGGGTCATAATTTAAAAAAAACATATTTCACATATGATTCATTTCTTGCAATATTTTTCTTGCCATACGTTTTCTGCCATATTTGCCAATTTTGTATGTAATGCGAAATGACCACTTCTGACGAAGACTTAAACTTCGAACAAATCTTCGGAACAACTTCTACGGCAGAAGTCAAGAAAAAAACACAATCAACCATGGAATCTACCAGCTCTAATAACTCCGATCAAGCGATCCACCACGTTTCAGTAAAGCTCCCCCCTTGCTGGAAGGAGAATATTCAACTTTGGATAGTCCAAGTAGAGGCTCAGTTTGCGAATTCACGTATTAAAGATGACTTCACCAAATATAACATCATCGTCGCAGCCTTAGATTCGCAAACTCTACAAAGCGTGAGTGACATAGTCACGAAACCACCAATAACGGACAAATATACTACCCTCAAGACCGCGCTTATTGATCGTCTGCAGGATTCTGCGGAGAAGCGCCTAACTCGCTTGCTTACTGGAATCCAACTTGAAGACCGGAAACCAACCGAACTCTTAAGGCACATGTTAGAACTAGCTGGTCCAGCTTTAGCGGAGAGCGCAATAGTTCGTACATTACGGTTGCAGCGCCTACCGCAACATGTGCAGGCAATATTATCAGCACTCACGGAAAATAATGTGAGCCAACTGGCGTCCACGGCTGACAAAATATTAGATGTTTACCAATCAACAGATTGTAGTGTCGTCGACCGCAATAGTAAACCATCCACATCAAGATCAGAACCCACGGAAACTTCAATATTACTCCAACTTCAACAACAAATTTCTGTATTAATTGTTTTTGTGTTTAATTCGTAGAACTCCATTTTAATTTTTAGAAATTTAATTAAAATTAAATTCGATAATGTTATTATCGAGTTCTGCAAGTTTTTTGGTTGGTGTTTTAGTTACAGCTGTTTCGACTTGTAAGGTCATTTTCAAACTGTGGTGAAGCCACGTATGGACGACTTATTTATAAGATTTTAAATGTCAATTTTTAAAGGTGTCTAAGTTGATTTATTACCGGTTAAACCAATTTGTAGAGACACTAATTGAGAGAGTGCTAATGTGGGATTCGGAGTATTTCCCTTTGGTTTGCCTTGCACTAAGTGTTAGGGTTTTCTTAATTGAATTAGAATGACGTTATTGCTATGACTCATTTAAGTGCATTATATTTCTTAGGTTTGGTAAACATACTAAGTAGTGGGGAATAAATAAAAAAAAAAAAAAAAAAAAAAAAACAAATTTCTGCATTAACCCGAGAAGTATCTCAATTGAAGCTTACTCAGCCGAACCAATCTTCAAACTATCGAGGAAAACGAAATCAGAGTCCTCATAGGAACTACTCGTATCAAAATTCCACACAGAGGGACTTCACAAGAAGACCTAGGTCCAGGTCTCGTGATAAATCTCCTAACAGAAACAATAAGGGCATCTGCAGTTTCCACAGAAGATTCGGGGAAAAAGCATACAGGTGTTTGCAACCATGTTCATTTACAAAGAAAAACTCGGAAAACGACAACCTCACAGTAGGGACATGTGAGATTCCCAGCAAAACTTGTCGTCTCTTCGTATATGACCAACAAACTAGGCAAAAATTCCTTGTCGACACGGGCGCCGATATTTCAGTCCTCCCAAGAAACCAGTCTTATAACAAGAATAATGTCACTTTTGACAACTGCCCCACTATCCTGTATGGAGCGAATGGAAACCCAATCAAAAAATATGGTACAAGGACCGTCGAGCTCAATTTTGGCCTTCGACGAGCATTAAAATGGCGATTCATTGTCGCTGATGTTTCGAGACCCATACTAGGAGCTGATTTTCTACATAATTTTAACTTAACAGTGGATCTCAAGAAAGCAACCATTGCAGACCAATCTACAGGACTATTAATCAGGGGAATAACCTACAAAGGACCAACTTCTGGAATCTCTACTATTTCTACTGTACAAAAATATAGGGACATCCTGAATAAATACCCGAACTTAACAAGGCCTAACATGAAAATCCCTGATAAAAAAAGACACAATGTAACACATTGTATTGAGACCAAGGGACCTCCTGTCACTGAGCGTGCTCGTAGACTCGCACCAGCTCTACTTGAAGCAGCCAAAAAACAATTTAAATACCTTATGGAGCAGGGGATTTGCAGGCCATCAAAGAGTAATTGGGCCAGCCCCTTGCACATGGTTAGAAAACCGAATGGCGAATGGCGTCCATGTGGGGACTATCGCCGCTTGAACGCCCAGACAATTCCGGACAAATATCCCATACCGCAACTGAATGATTTTGCACATAAATTATCTGACGCTACTATATTTAGCACCATAGATATGTCCCGCGCTTATCACCAAATACCGGTGGAAGCGGCCGATATACCAAAGACTGCGATCATCACCCCGTTTGGCCTATTCGAATTTACGTCTATGCAATTCGGGCTATCAAACGCAGCACAAAGCTTTCAAAGATTTACGCATTCTGTAACAAGGGACCTGGATTTTTGCTTCGTTTACCTGGATGACATCCTCATCGCTTCCAAAAACGAAGAAGAGCACAAAAGGCATCTAGATTTACTACTAAAACGTCTCGCCGAATATGATCTGGTTATAAATATAAATAAGTGCAAATTTGGTGTACACACAGTGAACTTCTTGGGTCACACGATCACCCAAAAAGGAATGTCACCTATCAAGGAAAAGGTAACAGCAGTCACAGAGTTCCCATTACCTAAAACAGCGAAAGACTTACGACGCTTTTTAGGAATGTTAAATTATTATCGCAGATTCCTGCCCAATTCCATAAACATACAGACTAAGTTATTCAACTGTATAAATGGTTACAAAAAGAATGACAAAAGGATACTCACATGGAATCAAGAACTCACAGAAGCATTCGAGAATTGTAAGCAGCAATTAGCAAATGCAGCTTTACTTGCGTACCCAATCCCGACAGCAAGAATTTCAATAATGGTTGACGCTAGTGATATAGCTATGGGAGCAACACTACAGCAACTCAACAACAATTCTTGGGAACCCCTGGGATTCTTCTCGAAAAAATTTACACCCGCACAGCGGAAGTACAGCACCTTTGACCGTGAACTTACTGGCGTTTACGAAGCTGTAAAGTATTTCAGGAACCACATTGAAGGTCGAAATTTTTCAATCTATACTGACCACAAGCCACTCACCTTTGCCTTTAGCAAAAAGCGAGCCTCTAGCTCTCCACGTCAAGAAAGACAGTTGGATTTTATTGCTCAATTCTCCACAGACATCAGGCATGTTTCTGGATCACAGAACGTAGTAGCAGACGCACTATCTCGAATCGATGAGATTAATTGTCCTACTGAAATTGACTACAGGCAGATGGGAATAGTGCAGTGTCAAACTGACGAAATTAGTAAGGCAAAAGATGACACCACCCTCGCCTTACGTCAAATGGTGATACCTGGCACAGATGCTTCAGTTTGGTGTGACATCTCCACAGGCCATGTCAGACCTTTCGTTCCAGCCTGCATGCGAGATCAAGTGATTGAAAGCGTCCATAATGTTTGCCATCCAGGCATCCTCGGAACAACTAACACCATAAAACAAAGATTTGTTTGGCCCAACATGGCGACAGATATAAAAAACTTCGTCAAGCACTGTATTGCGTGCCAAAAAGCCAAAGTCACCAAACATACGGTAGCGCCACCAGCAACTTATGTTTTGCCTGAAGATCGTTTCCGACATGTCCATATCGACATAGTGGGCCCTCTTCCAGCTTGCAACGAGTACCGATACCTGTTAACCATGATCGACAGATTTACTCGCTGGCCCGAAGCTATACCTTTAAAAGACATGTCAGCCGAAACCGTCACTACTGCCCTTACGACTCACTGGATTGCTCGTCACGGGACCCCGTTGACCATCACAACAGACCAAGGAAGACAGTTTGAGAGTTTTTTATTTAGGAAATTGACTGAGAAGTTTGGAATCGAGCATACAAGAACTACCGCATATCACCCGCAAGCCAATGGTATGATCGAAAGATGGCATCGCACATTAAAAGCCAGCCTCGTAGCAAGCGGAGACCCAAACTGGTTAGAGAATCTCCCTCTTATCCTACTCGGTTTGAGATCCACAGTTCGGGACGATTTAAAATGTTCACCAGCCGAACTCACATACGGTAGAACTCTCAGGTTACCTTGTGATTTCTTCACTGAGACTCCAAGGGAAGAACCTGACACTTATGTTGGACGTCTACAAAGAAAATTTGATGACATAAAATCAACTCCTGCAAGTGCTCATGGTACGAGAAAAATCTTTATACACAAAGATCTGCCTACTTCTACCCATGTATTCCTCAGAACAGATGGAGGAAGAAGATCGCTCCAAAACCCTTACGAAGGACCATATAAAGTCGAAGAACGCGATGAAAAAACATTTGTCATCAGCATAAATGGGAAACCGAAGCGTGTCTCGATAGAACGCCTAAAGCCTGCTTTTATACCAGTAGAAGACAACGTACCTATTTCTACATCTGTTCAGGAACCACTCCCAGAAAACATAACAAGAACAAGATCTGGTCGAAGGGTGCATTTCCCTGACAGATACCAATCAGTACGCAAATAAATGGCACTAAGGCAGTATAAATTCTTTTCAATATAAATTCTTTCTCTCATTTATATTTTTACCAATCCATATCAAATCTAAAATGATTTATACAAAACAGATTTATAAAAAATAAGTATAAAACACATAGAAAAACTCATTCGAATTCCAAAGCATATATTTAAAAAATACTGAACAAATATACTAAAGTCTTCAAATTTTGATAGAATTTTGAGCTCTAGTATTAGTACTATTATAATTCGTGTAACTGATTGAAAATTTTTTCATTCTTCAACCATGTAAATAACATGTAGCTAGTTTTAAGTCAACTTTACAATCGTATATTACACGATTAAAACATCTATATATAAGAAATCATTTAACGTTACGCTAAGATAAGCGTTCTCTTAGTAGGTTACAATAACAGAACCAAACATAATATATCATGCTTTAATATAGCACATATAATTTATATCTTACTATAATGCAACATGCACTTAAAATAACTTTTAAGTATAACTAGAACATAATGTATGTAATATTGATCATGTTAACAAAATAACACACATTGATGTATCCATTCATGAATAACTTATCCAAGTTTCAAACCACTCCGCTAGACGCGTTGACTTTCACATGTACCTTTAGTTACTTTTAACTAACTTTGATTATGTTTTGCGTATTTTTATAATATTATGGAATTTAACCATGTTCAGTCGAATGTTTGATGACATCCACATATCCGAATGAACATGTTGTTAAGATTTTAACATTTAAATCATACAATAATTTTTATACCATTTCTTTTAATGAAATGTAATTGCTTATAACAATATGATTATTTTTTATCCATATCCTATCAAGCGTACATGTTCCTCGCCTGATAGAATGTGTTGATAAAATTTTTTTTTAAACTATAAATTACTCCTTAAGTGTTTACAAAGGTATTAGCAAATACACATCAAGTTCATTTATAAAAACCAGTATAAAAATTATATAAACTACACTTGTAAACAATTGATGAGATATTATCACTATAAAAATGATAGATTAAGGATTTCATACCTCATGTTCATAGAAAACGAATATGTTGTACATTTTATAATATCTACTACTTTCCGAATCTGAAATATTTGATTAGTTTAAGATCAAACATTCTAAACCTGTATTATATAATAAATAGTTTTAGCCATGTACTTTATCATATTCCAGTAATAGAGTATTTACTTTACATGAATAATAAGCTATAGTTATTCTAACACTGTTATATTATCGGAACATAAAATGTCTTATATTTACCACAAATTACCTGAAAGGGTGATTTGAATTAAAGCATAAGTGCGTGACACTCCTTGCTCCAAACAAAAAACGTTTGTTGACGCAGTAACTTTTAAGTATTTTCTCTCTAAACTAATAATTTTATTTGTTAATAATACACAATTGAAGTATTGTGAGGTATTTTTAATATGTATATTAATTTTAAGTGACACTAGTCGCAAACATCCTGTACATATGCTCCAAACATAAAGTTTGTAGATGCAATTCATTGATTATATACATAGTCAATCTAGTTGGAGCATACTCCTAGAAATAACATTATGTTTATAGCTTCAAATTCAAAATCCATGTTAAAATACTATATTTATAATGTTACACACATATTTCACAATCAAGTAAGTTTTTAAATTTAGCTTTAAAAGTTAGGTGACATACAATGTTGCATTTTTAATCTAATCCAGAAGTCAGCATGTTTCGTGTGGTGGGTGGTCCCACACAGAATAAACCAAGTTTATATAATGTATGTCAAATCACTTTTGAAACTGTTTATATTAAAATACAGAATCACTCTTCCTTCTATTTACGACTATAAAATCTAATCTAAGTAATCATATCTAATGCATTTCAGAAAATATAATAACATATTGTTAAATTAAAAGCAGATTATTATTCGACTCTACTCACAATACCAACATGTGATGTTTTTTCATTATATTTTCTGGAACGCATTGAAACCAATAAACTAATTTTACATTTATTTTTTATATCGTTTTACAAACTGGGGTGGAGGTATGTAGTGGAAGGCAGCGTACAAATTCAATAGCCACATAAATGTCTTTTTACACGGGCAACATTAGAAACCCGCACTAGAATCACGGCGACTTGGCCTGTCATTCTGATTTCACGCCCCGGTTGTCGAGTTGCTTTTGTACGCCACCTTTCTAAATCTCAAATCCTTCTGATAAATGTAATAATAAACCCTGTCGGTTTTGTGTGAATAAATGCAAGTCAAACTTCATCACACTATTTATTTAAACCCGCTGACCATCCTTTGGCAACGTGTTGGAGTCCACGTAAGTATCCCGCCAAAGGTAAAGGTTTTTTAATATTGGTATAGTCCGTGAATGCCAAATTCTTTTAATCTCATTTCCTAAATCGTGTATTTTCTTATTTTTTCAGAAACAGTTTTTTAATTTTATTTATTATTATTATTATTACTAAGTATAAAATTAAGTCGCCCACGATGAATGTGCGCTAGATCTTTTAAACTACGCAACGGATTTTCATGCGTTTGTCACCAGAGTGATTCATGAGGAAGGTTTTTAGGTATATAATTTGTCAATTTGTGTAAATTGGTTGAAATACATAATATATATGGTCAAGCGGCAGCAGGCAGCGGGATGTGGATTTGATTTAACAGATTGCGTTGGTTATAAATGTTTCGTTTGCCACAGCAACGTGTGGCCGGGTCTGCTAGTATAGTATATTTTTACGAAATCATTTACAAAATGTCCCTAGGATTGCTGAAAATGCCGAAATATTAAAAAGGTACGTTATTTTTTTTTCTCCATTTAACACCCTCTTATCACTATTACGCAAATCAAAATAAGATTTTTTTCCAATATAGTCGTGACCCACCCTACTGCACACCTGACATTTAAAATAAGAGGAAAATAATTTCTCTCCACATCTTGTTTTGAAAAACCTGTGCAAAAACCCGGCAACGCCAGGGACCCAGCTCGTTCAATATAAAGCAAACAGTCACAGAAGGGTTAACATTTTATTAGTCTTATGTAAATAATAAAAAAGAAAATAATGGTATAATCACAGTGATACTAATTATGACCATTGTGGTCAACCAGATAAGCGAATTCCCAGAACACGGAAAATACAAGGAAAAGTAATTTTATTACAAAATAATATCTTTTATTGACATCCGTCACCCGCCCACGCATAAATAGGTTCAAATCGCATCTGCATCCGGCCACACATGATAAAAGAAATAAAACATTTAATATTTACTTACGTATTGAGTTTCAACATGATAATAACAAGTTTTCATATATAATAACAACATTTCCTGAAAAACATCTACCACACTTATTCAAGTGTATTCGAAGACGAATATTATTTTTTTCTAACAAACTAACTAAACATCACGCCGTTTCCCCACAAGGGACCGCAATTCCATCTAGGTATGCACACTTTGCCTCATTCACATTCATACATCGTCTCATACATACTATTCTATTATTCTGACTTTGACATGGCCCGTCTCAAGTATCTGATTCACTTGATCGTGGTTTCCTCGGGCGTCCCTGACCTCTTCTACCATTCACATTTGCGTCTTATATTCTTCCTACATTACTTTTTCGTTCATTCGCTCTACACGCCCAAACCATCTGAGGGTCCATTTATTAATCTCCACATTTCTCACATGGTCATACATGGTTTTACCATACATACGCCTCAAGGATCTCATTACTACAGCATTCAGTCCGCTATCATCCTTCCTCTACAAGTGTTCCATACCTCACTGTCATACATCAGGGTAGGTACCAGCACTCCATTGTTTACTGCTAGGTTCGCTTCTTTTGACAGTTTTTTATTAGCGCCAACGGCATTTAGTCCTCCATTAATGAAGTTACCTGCGTTTACCATTCTTTCAATATCTCTAACAGCCTTTCCATCTCTCGTAAACATACTACCCAGATACACAAACTCATCCGCCTTCTCCAAGTTTTCATCATTCACAACTATATTGCACTCTTATTTATATTTTCCATTATAAAATATGTATTACATACTATTGCAAACCAACGTTAAATTTGTGAAAGTCTGAATTCTCCATAAATCAGTTTCAATTTTGTAAATGACAGTAAAAATGAATCTGTTAAGAACATTATATTCTAGGTAGTTACTTTATTGGTTGTCTGAATTCTCCTAACAAACACTTTGTTGAAGTTTTGAAAATGATCCAAACTTAAAATCAAAGTAAAAGTTCTAGAGTTCACTAAACCGGAGTTGTAGACAGATTCATGACTGAAATTAGCATTTAAAAACATTATTTATGATGTTCTTCACTGTAGACGTGGGCAGATTCATTCTCAGGGGTGAATCGATTCAGTCTGATTCCTCTGGCCTTTTGAATTGATTCATTTTATTCATTTCTTTGATTCAAGTAATTAAAAAAAGCAACAACTTGTTTAAATGTACCTTTACATATTAAATATTTGTATTATATATTTTATCTAGTACACGGTAGAAGTGAAACCTTCAGAAAACTAAAGTAGACAAGAGTGGAGAGTCTACGGCGCACCACACAAAGAATAGACCGATAGGCTAAGAAGAACCGATATCCTATCGATCTCCTCTTTATGTGGTGCTTCGTACGCCATAAAGTGGAGATCGATAGGCTAAGAAGCACCGCACAAAGAGGAGACCGATTACACTATCTTATTCTCTCGCAGACTAAATCCTATAGGTATATATGAATGTGTTTGCCTCTTTTTAGTGTCGTTATTTTTGGTTTCATTGAGTTTCAAATCACAACGGTGCTAAAAGTTTTCACTACCCAAAGCACTCTTAGGGTGAATTACCTTTTTAAAAAAAAATCACTTTAAACAAAAAAATGGGGTTTAATGTAATATTTTAATGCTCAATATTTTGACAAAAATTTTTTTTTTTTTGAAAAATGTACCTTTATTATTAGGCTAGCAATTAAATCTTAAAATAGAACAGGTTTCTCTTTCACCACTACAGTTTTACTAATTTCATTTTATTTATTAAACTTAAAATTGTTCCACTTCACGTGATCAAATATATGAATTATTTTTGTGTTTAATTCGTAGAACTCCATTTTAATTTTTATAAATTTAAAAAAAATTAAATTTGAGAATGTTATTATTACCACAGTTTGATAATGACCTTACAAGTCGAAACAGCTATAACTAAAATACTTGCAGAACTCGATAATAACATTATCAAATTTAATTTTAATTAAATTTCCAAAAAATATACAAACATCTTAACATTTAAATGTGAATATTTTATGAGAGCTGACCTCAGCCGATTGACCTTATAATATCTGCAAATTTACATATTGTATCTACCTAAAATGAACGTCTACAAATAGGTAGAATAGAAGTACCTGTATTCTAAAAGTTTTGGTTGGTACCAAAAAAAGCGATTATAATAAGTGTATCATTTTTGCTTCCTATCTTTCTAGCTGATTTTCGGATTAGAAGTTGGAAATTTTCAACTAACTATGTAATGAAATTGACGGCTTGGCCCGCGGAGAGGAATGAATGGACCGCACGAAAAAAATAGTAACTTTCGATTAATGTCTGCAGTGACTTAATTAACTCGCGAGCTGCGGACCCAGTACAGACTTTAGCGTTTCGGATGGACCTGTGACCTGAGATTTGGTTTTGGTCACAACTGAAAACGACGCTAATGTTTTAATTCCTGAATAGAACGCTTCGGATAAACTCGATAGCGATGAACTAGGCAACTAGAATGGTGGCGCGGGAGCGAGATAGGTGGGTTTACTATAGGCAACTTCGCGGCGCGCCGCCCATAAGATTATATGTAAATATTTACGAAACATTATACATACATTTGACTGGTCAGTGGTTGAGTGGGTATAGCGCTCTATCACAACACAAGCAACATTTTCGGATTTCTGTGGTGGTAGTAGGAGATTTTCAAACATTGTTGGGTTATTCGTAACCCGGTAATGTTTGTCTTTCTTTAAAAAAAATATTTAAATCATTTACTGTACATATCATTCAATTCGAAATAAGTCAACAATAAAATAAATAAAAAATAAAATAAAAATATGGTCCCGTTAAAAATCGTAGGATGCAAGGCCAAAGGTAAAGAATGAAGAACCAATTCCTTTTGAAATTGAGAATCAATATGGGCATCACCAAACTGGGATATGTTGTGAGGAAGTGAGAAGTGAGAAAGAGCTGCAAGGAAGTGGGGAGGTGAAGGAGGTGGGCAAGTGGAAGGTTGGTAGTACCTGTTCTGATTTGGTCACAAAAGGCTTTTTTCGGCTCACAAAGTCATTTTCATGTTAGATCCTTTTACTCGTAGTTTCCATTGAACATAACACAACAATGCGAACATTCATTAATTATTTTACTCCGGGACTTGAAGTTTGCATCTTCCCTGTGTTTGGAGAGATTATTTTTTTAACATTGACGGCCGGCGTGGTCGAAGGGTAAGGCTCCTGTCTCGCAATCTGAAGATTGGGGGATCGAATCCCGGCGTGGGTAAATAATTTTATTTGAATGATTTGTGTTATTTCACAATTAATTCATTTAAAAATAATGTATGTTACGTTTGCGGCACGATCCAGAGTGGAAAATACTTTCAGTATCGCCCTGGTGTAAGACCACCATTCAGAATTGAAACTGTTTGCTTTAACCATGTTTGGTGACCAGACCTGAATGGCCAGGTACTTTCCCACCTTCCTCTTCGCATCTTCTTCCCCTCCCCACTACCTCCAGCCTCACGAAATACCCCAATTGGTGATGCCTCACTGGCTGCAGACGGGAGCAATTGAGACTATATAGAAGAGGCCTTGAGGAAAATAATTCCCCTCAGAGCCTATGGCATCTTCAGGGGAAACTGTGTGGAGGGCCTTTTTAGGAAAGGAAAGAGAGGAAAATCTGCGAAGGAAAAGGATATTAGGGTGGGTAGGAATCTGGAAGTCAGTGTATCCAGGCATGACGGACGTATGCATCTACCCCTCCCGCTGCGGTGCAAGGCGAAGTTCCGAGAGAGTATGGCTGGAGAAGTCAAACGGACTCACTTAACCATTCTCTCCTGGCCTTCAGTGCAGCTGGTGGACAGCCGCATCCGCCGCCAAAACCTGGAAAAACCTCACCCCATGAACCCGGGTACCTCTGCTAAGTCACCAAACGTAGCAAACCATGAGTGAAGGTTTTTTTTACATTTAATTTGTTTATGTGAGTTCTAATTGCTACCAACGTCTGGAGCCGGTGGGACTATGGCATCCCTCAATTGGGTATGTTATGAGGCTAAAGATAGCAGGGGGGGGGCAGGAGATGAGAAGGGAAGTGGGAAAGAATCTGGCTTTTCAGATCTAGTTATTATTCACAGTTTAGGAGGCGGGTATGTGTACCGCCGCGCCGCCTCTGGAACCATTCATTGGATAACCAACACCTCTGCCATAGGTCACCCCACGGTTCGCTACGTTTGGTGACTGAGTAGGGGTGCCCGGGTTCATGCGGTGAATGTTCGGCTCTTGGCGGCGGATGTGTCTGCCACCAACCGCTCGGCAGGCCGGATCGGGAGAGACTAGTTGAAGGAGACCTTGTGACCTCATAAACAGAGTTTTTTTGGAACATCGCCTTGCACCGCAGTGGGAGGGATGGATGGATTCATACGTCCATTCATGGGTCCCCACGGGACCATAGATTCCTACCCACCTCTCATACCTTATCCTTCCCAGAACATCCTCTCCTTTAAAAGACCCTTCACACAGCATCCCCAAACATGAAATAGGCCCTGAGAAAAAATATTTTCCTCAGGGCCTCCTCTGTGGAGCTATTGTAAAAAAAAAGTTAAAGGCATTTGAAGCAAAGTTTCGATACGGAATGGTCGACTTTCACAAGGGTGATACTGAGAGCATGTTTCTTCGATATGTTGAAGTAAATTATTCTCTAGTGTTTAGAGCACTCAAACATAACTGTGCAGTAGGTACTGTGACTGATTAACAGACTTCAACGGTATTAATAAATACAAACCTTACCTATTTATTATAAACATAATCATCACTCGATTTTTGACATAGTATTGTATAATTTTATTCAATTCTTATACCTTTAACTTATACATAAAAATTTATTAAACATTATGGGACGTTGTATTTTTAATGAGGAACATTTACTCACTAGTTAATAAAGTGAAACCCTCTTAAGAAGTTCCCTTTTAAGAAGTTTTCAAGCGAGGTTTAGTTTTTTCGGTCCCTTGAAGACTGTGCGTGCGCTTTTATAATTCCTGTCTAGTTTCACGATTACGGTACCGCGACGGCAAAAAGGCAATAAACATACTAGTACATTCCTTTTCACTATAATGCTGCAGCTCTTGCAATAGATGGGATACACAGTGTACGTATGTCTGTTTCCTCATAAAGGGTGCCCAGCATTGAAAAGACGGTAAACAATACGTATTTATAACAAATCAATGTGACAAATAACCCTCTCGACAACAATCTTGTGTTGACGAGCTTCTCGTATGGCGTTTGATATTCTGACATTCGCATATATAATTTTCTATAAAAAGGTACCCATTTCAATACAGACGGCAATTGCATTACTACTCGACAGGTACTAATGCCTCAGCTAATAGCATTCGATATAAAATGCAACAAAGGAACAGTAAAACAAAGAGGAGACCGGGCAAATGTTGGTAGTACTTACACAATGCACACTAGCAAAAGAGATCAATTTTTGTTAAATATATTATTTGAATTATGAAGACATAGGTACTTCGTGATGGTACATCATTCAGCTGCACTTACTAATGCTAAACTAATATACGACTATACTAACCCCTCAAAAAATCTGCTTAAAGTAGGATTTGTGGATAAATCATAATTTAAACGGAGTAATGTAAGACTTGAGGTAGATCTTCAATAGACATTTTCTCATGCTCTATGGCATCGAACCGCCTGAAGTTTTGGATTCTTACTCAAAACTATGGTTTGTTAAGGAGTACATATTAAATTCAGCTAATATTAGCATTTGTGGAAAAATCACCAATGTCAAGTGCTTTCAAAAGAGCCGCACAAGACAGGGTAGAGTGGAAGAAACGAATAGATGACTTTGCTGCAAACCAATCCCAGGATTGAAACCAGAGAGAGATAATTCAGTCGCATTTTAATAAAAAATAGAAGAAATTTATGCAAAACACAATCATAATAGCATTTTTGCAATCGAACATAAAGAAAGCAGCCAATAAAAATACGCGTTAAGAAAATGAAGACAATGTTGGAAATTCTTGGTCGAAGTATGATACAGTTAAATATGACCGAATCGGAAAGGGATACATTAGTTCAGTTGGTAGAGCTACGCCCCGGCAAGGCGTAGGTCCTGGCTTCAAGTCCAAGATGTGACCGTATCTTTTTGTTTTTTCTTGTTTTCGGATTTTGGATTGAGTTTCGCTAATCTTGTGTTCATCTTTCAATTATTTGACACAGGTAGTCATCAGTCAGCAGTCAGCACTCAGTCACCAGATTGGCATTGGCAGAAGTGTGGTTAACTCTTCTGTCGGTGCTGTCTAACTTTTGTGATACGAACATAAATTGAAGATGATTATTGTAGAGATTTTCCCATCCATCCATCCATTGTATCCAAGCCCACACTTTTCTTTATGACCGTCATTTTACTTTGCGATCGCTTGAGAACTATTATTGCACCTTTCACCACCGAAATTGTTATTTTTTTTTTACTTTAGTTTCACACAGGAGGCCCTGAGGAAAATAATTGTACTCAGGGTCAATGTCATCTCTGGAGATGCTGTGTGGAGGGTCTTATCAGTAAAGGAAGGTCTGGTAAGGAAAAAGGTATTAGGGATGGGTAGGAATCTGGAGGTCAGTGTGTCCAGGGATGACAGATTTATCAATCCCTCCCATTGCGGTGCAAGACGATGTTCCGAGAGAGTACGGCTGGAGAAGTAAAAAGGACTCTCAACCATTCTCTTCCGATCGAGCCTGCCATGCAGCTGGGGGGAAAAGCATCCGCCTCCAAGACCCAGACAAACCTCACCTAATGAACTCGAGCACACCTGCTAAGTCACCAAATGTAGCGAACTACTTGGGGTGACCTATGACAGAGGTGTTTATTATCCAATAATACCTATACCTGTCTTATAGTTTACCTTAGAAAACCACATATCATAAATTTTTCCTGACTATAGAATGAACACAAAACTCTTTATCATTTAAAAACGTTTATTCATATATAGCAAACTTACTTTGTCCATGAATCTAAAAATAGTGTTATTAAATAACATAAAGTAAAATGTGAGATGGCCTACAATAAGCCAAATCATAAAACTAAGGGCTTCATAGTATTTCTTGAATTAATTTGTTAAAATAACAGCGGGAAATGTATTTTTCGTTATTTATGAGAAGGGTTGGAAGGGTTGGCGGGACGAGGGAGCGGGAAAGGGAAGAGGGAAGGCCGGGAAGGTGGAAGGCTACGCGTGAGGGGGGAGGGGGACCTGGGAGGGGGGAGGGGAACTCGGGAGGGGGGTGAGGGCATTACCAGAGAAAACCAGAAATATGTCATTTTCAAATCAGATTTTAGACGTATTCACCCTTTTCCACAAAAAATTATAATGGATTTCGAAAGATTGTTCTTTTATCTACCATTCGTATGTAATAAATTTTGAGAATTTTTTTTAATTTTTAGCATAATAAGATTATTCCATAGGTCGTTGACAGATTTGTTAAATTTTCAAAAAAGATTTTGTATTATACCACACCCATTTCAAATAATATAATCATGCAGTAAAATAAATCAATGCATTATCTAGCAAACGCATGTTTTAGAATTTTAATTATAGTTTCAATAAAATCATTAAAAAATATGTACCTACGTATATGTGTTTCTTGACGAAAATTGGTCCATTTGTGTATTTATTTGCGCACTTACAAAATAATATATTTCAGATTTTTTTTAACATTCTTATTAAATTTAGACAAATTTAGAATAGAAAAATGATAAATACTTATAATCAAAAAATAATTGCAAAAAGTACATAATTTTAATAGTTTTATCATCACGCCTTTCAGCATTTTTGGATGAAGGTATAAATTAAAGCTAATTTGGATTGAAATAAATTCGATATTGAGTTATAATTTTAAAAAGTTGGTACGGAGAATAATTAATCTTTCTCATTATAACCGCCCTGCACGATCGTAAGAACAACTTTCGACGACATGTGGATTTTCGTCCGCTGGCTGGTTAAACGCTCTTAAATTAGTGGAATCATCCTAAAGATTCAGGAATAATATGGCATTTTATAAAAACACATGTTTCAAGATTACTTCAAAAAATTGTGTAAATTTAATAAAACATCTACACATACAACTGAAAACATTTCAACTTAGTCAGATAATAATGTTTTTTAATCTATATATACATAAATCAAAATACGTTTGTTTCTGCGTTGCTAACCGTTCATCCGATTGCGGTGAAACTTTGGGGATTTGATGTGCGCATGCTATACAATAGTGAGCTCAGGCATCATGAAATTAAGCATTACTAAACCGTTCATCCGATAGCAATAAATCTGTGGTGAGTTGTTGCACGTCCACGAAGGTTTCTATATGTATACTGATGAGCTCTGTTATTAAGAAAATTTGTGTAAAAAAAATTGGAATAGGGGCACGCGAGCTGTTTTAAAACGGAATGCACAGGGAATGAATCTATGGAATGCGGGAGGGGGGTGGGGAACTCGGGAGGGGGATACGTGGGACGGGGGAAGGGGATGTGGAGAGAAAGACTAGGCGGAAGAAGAACGGGACGAATGGGTAAGGACATGCAGGGAGAAACCATTATATTTATTAAATGGCTTAGCAACGCATGCCGGGAACTCGCTATATATTTTTATATATATATATATATACAAACCCAGACGCAAACTTATTTTGATTTTTATATTTATAGATTTTCCCTAATACCATGCGAGCGAAGCCGCGGGTAGAAGCTAGTGTAGTATAAATAACACGAGCTACATTTATACATACCTATATATTTTACACAATATTAAATTTAAGGTAATAGTCATTGGTAATGTTTACCTTATCAGAAAAGAGGAGTCTTGTGCCTGATAGGGAGCCACGATTCTTACTTAGGTTGTATAAAATATTAACTTTTTACTAAAACATTAGTTTTTATTGAAAAATTGTTTAATTTTATTAATTTGTTCTGATTGTTTGATGGTATAGCGCAATTTAGAAAGGATTTTATTGAAGTTTTTTTATTGTTTAGTAAATATAATGATTTTGCATAATTTGAGTTGTTTTAAAATTAGGAGTAAAAAAAATGGTATCCATTTCTCATTAGTTTGTAAAATTCTTGATTATTTTTTTCATTACATATTTTTTAATAGAAACTTGCTTGAATATGTCATTAATTTACTAAATATTTTTCAGTGAGACGTTTTGTGTTTTCTTATTCTCGCACCTTTTCTACTTCATAATTACTCCAATTCTTGTAACTTCATAATAACAAATAATAATATTTTGATGATTTGTGTAGCGCTGTTTTTGAGAAAAGTCACCTAAAAGGCGCTGTGCAAACTTATAATATATTTATATAATCTTGCTTCCACCTACAAACTAGACAAACCACTATAACAACTTATGGCCAAAAATTGCATCCACCGGTTCATCGATCACCGATACGAAAATATATCATTTTTTTTCAACCATTTTTTTTCAACCACTACATGGCCAAATTACTTCATATGCCGATGATACGGTACTAATAATTAGCGATAAAACTTGGGAAAAAGTAACATTTAAAGCCACCGAAGACATAAATATTTTAAAGAATTTCTTCGACGTAAATTTACTATCACTAAATGGTGATAAAACATTTGTAATTCCATTTGCAATACACAAAAATGATACCCCTAAAAACATTGATATCATCATCCATGATAATTCTACAACACATAGTAAAAATTATTGTATCCAAAACTGCACAATATTAAAAACAACAAACACAATCAAATATTTAGGAGTTATTATCGATAAAAATTTAAAATGGAAGGAACAAATTTGTCAAGTTGTAAAAAAAATTAGAAAATTGATTTATATATTTTTAAGAATCAGAATTTTTTTATCTGTAAAAAATTTATACCTAATATATTACGCTTTGGTTCAATCAACTTTACAATATGCTATCATTAGCTGGGGATCCGCATACAAAACTAATCTTTCCCCAATTGAAGTTGTGCAGAGGCTAATTATTAAAATAATATTAAAAAAACCCTCTGACTACCCAACGGATAAATTATTTAAGGAATTCCAAGTACCTTCTTTCAAAGATCTGTACAATAGAAATGCATTGATTCAAATTATAAAAGAAAAAGAGAAGTATCAATTTATAACTGAAAATCGTACTAGACATAAATATATTTTTTCATGCCCAAAATTAAACACTTCCTTCGCACAAAATTATTATACTTATCAAGGAAGACTTATTTTCAACCGATTACCGGATGAAATTAGAAAAAATAATGATAAAATCCAATTAATAAACTCTGTTAAAAAATATTTTAAAGAAAATCTCAAAAAAAAAGTTTCCGACTAATCTAATCTCAAGAACAACTTATAACTCACTTTCCAAGTGATACCCCATTCTTCAAATAAGGTAAATTTTGTTTTGTTTTTAACAACTAATTACAATAACTCAAGATACATTATCCTAATTAGCAAAATTGTTTATTAGTAGATAAATATTTTTAATTACATAACACCGAACTTATTGTTTTTTACATTCACATTGTAATTTAAGAACTCATAACATAATATAGCATTAAAAAATGTACACTACTCTTCCAGACACAAGCTAATGCTTCTATGGAAGGATGGTATTAACATTAGAACATGAACATGTACGCAAATTATTACATTATCTAAATGTACATTATTTTTTATATGCTAAAATAAAAATATAAAAAATTAAAAAAAAAATAAAAAAAAATATGTACAATAATTTGACCCATGAACACAGTGATAAGTAAAATATATTATACAGAAAATATATACAGGACCATACTCACTTGAGATTAATACTTGAGATTCGCAGCTTAATTCTTGACGTTATCTCTGTTCAGCTGAGGTCCAACTTCTCCCAACATACTAAAATTGGGGATGCCATGGTCTCACTGGCCCCAGACGGTTGGGAGCAGTTAGGCGTCTTATGTGGTTTTCAGAAAAAAAAGTTATATTACATATAACTTAAAAAAAAAAATATATATATATATATATATATATATTTTATTTTTTTTTTACATGAGCTCCACACAGGAGGCTCTGAGGAAAATAATTTCATTCAGGGCCAATGTCATCTTTGGGGATGCTGTGTGGAAGTGTATTTTTAAGGAAGGGAAGGAGAGGAGAGTTCTGGGAAGGAAAAAGTTTTAAGGGATGGGTAGGAATCTGGGGTTCAGTGTGTCCTGGTCATCTGCCTCCAAGACCTAGACAAACCTCACCCCATGAACCCGGGCGTCCCTGCTAAATCACCAAGCGTAGCGAACAACTTGGGGTGACCTATGGCAGTGGTGTTGGTTATCCAATAATGGTTCCCAGGCGGCGGTACCCATTCCCGCCTCCCAAACTGAAACCTATGTAAGTAGGAACCTTTAACTGTTTTTTGATAAACCGACTGAACGTATAAGTATGTCGTATTTTCTCATTACCGCATGCTCCTTCGGAGAGTCGAAATTATTGTTATTAAAAATATTTTTACAGCGAATATTCAGTCAAGATGCCTTCAGATATAAGTATATTGAATTTGGTTGATTTGGTTGACTTAGGGCCGGTTTTATAAACGAAATATCAAATTTCTGTTACGTAACGAACCGTTTTTCGTTAACGGACCGCTATCCTTTCGTTATTTTATTTTGCGTACTATAAACAAATTAGCATTACTAGCGGTCATCGGTTCATGTTCATGTTCATGTTCATTTTCATGTTCCTAAAGTTTTTTTACTGGCAATCTTTTTTGCAAATTATTGTCTCTGATATTGTTTTATCTATGGGTATTACTTTAACTGTCAAAGTTGATTGTTATTTTAAATGCTTGGAGTGTTTGCTGACGCGATTATTAAAACGATTATCAACGCAATTCTAAAATATACTTCAAAACTATGTAATTTTATGTATATTAATCATATAAATCTTAATAATCATATAAAATATTAGTGGTTTGGTCACGGTTAGTATTATTATCATACGCGTTGCATCTTCACATAACCTAATTCATTTCTACACTACCACTGATGAAGTTTTAATGTAATTGTTATAATTTTTCAAGCATTGCCAAACGCCCATCCTCACATTCACTGCTCGATGAATAATCCATGTCACAAATGCAAATAATATAATAATGTCTAAAATAAGCGATCTTCGGGCAACAACCAACTACTACTGACAGCTGTCAAAAAACATTTGAGCGCCAACTATCAACAAAACGGATAGTTACCCGTTTAACTGGTCAAAATCAGTCAGTTAAGCATTAACCGAAACTTAACCTAGCGATAACCTAACGAACGTTTATAAAACGGCAAAATAAGGCGGTAGACCAAATATTTGTGGCGGTAAACCAAAAATTGTATCAAGCGTAACGAACGGACGTTTATAAAACTGGCCCTCACTTGATTAAATATTTTTTTAGTCAAATCAACTGTCCGTGGGATCAACTGTCGGAGATCAACTGTCTGGTGATCAACTGTTGACGGGCCAACTGTAGGGGGGCCAATTGTCGCCGGATCAATAGAGAACTCCAGTCCATTTTTTTATTTTTTTTAATGAATAAAGACCTTCAAACTTAAATAACTGCATTTTTATTTTTATTTTTATAGTTAGTTTTAATAGTTAAAATAATTGTCAAAGTTTTTATTTTTCAAGACTCCCAGAAACGCACCGTTTCTATGGTAGATTGTGTGACGTCTTCACACAATCTACCGAGAAAAATATTTTTTAGGGAAAAGGGAAATCAGGACAAAATCTAGGGAACTTTCGAACTCTGGCAAATTTTTTATTACATATGACAATATTACTGGTATTATTTACATATATTTTTTATATATATTTTATATATATATATATATATATATATATATATATAATGAAAACAAAGGCGTTAGTGTGTTTCTCTGTAAAACAAAAGCTTTATTAATAATACGTATTTACAACTCTTAAAATTACATCATCGGTAAAAAGAAAGGTTCACTTACCTGTAAAACAAAAGAAACAACATTTAATGCCCTTATTTCAGGTTTCTATATATAATAATAAATAAAATAATTAGATAATATTTTGAGGATTTCTTTTATGCAATAATTCTGACAGTTATATTTAAATAATTCGATTCTCTTGTTTAGCTGTCAGCAGTGATATCTAGTGGGCCACTAACTAACTCGGTACTTACTCATTGACGCAGCAAATACAAGCTTAAGGAAAGCACTCATTAGTCTAGTGGTTTTCTTTACATCTCCCCCCCTAGGGAGAAACAATCGCAAAAGAGAATGCATGCAATTGTTCATTTACTAGCAAACACTGGACACAGTTCTGTAATGTGGTAGAGGTTTGATTCTGCTTTTCTGTGTCCGGTATCAACTTCATAGATTGAATTTGAGACCTTTAGAATTTTGTATGGTCCAATCCGCAATTCCTCCAATTTCTTCCTATTTAGTCGATTTCCGTTTTCCACGTAGACTCTGTCTCCTACTTCCAATTTATATTCTTCCCTGTGCATGTCGAATATTTTTTTATTATAGTTGTGTGATTTTATTGTGTTCTTAAGAGCTAGTTCCCTATCTCTTTTCAGGTCTTCACTTGTATGTCTTGATTTCAATTCAAGTGGTAGAATATTCACATTTTCGCCTTCCAAGAGTTATTTTGGAGCAAACTTGGTGACTGTGTGTTCTGTTTCGTTATATTTTTCTACACATTTCTGTGCAATCGTAGTCCATGATGTTTTCTTATCACTTTCATTTATTTTACATCTTATCTTATTTACTAAAGTTTGATTTAGCCTTTCATTCAGCCCGTTTGAAAATGGTGCATCCACAGCAGTGAAAACCATTCTTATGTTCTCTTTCTTCAGAAATTCTTTGGAATTTATACCAGGGTATTGGTCCGTTAATACCATATCAATGTTGTATCCTTGTGACACATTTTTTATTAATTTTATAAAATCACTGGAGCTTTGATTTTTTGATGTGAAAATATAAGCATATCTTATGAAATGATCAACCAGAAGATGTAAATATTTCTTTGTTGAGCGTGACCCTCCAAAGCCTCCAATGGTATCAATAGATATAATTTCAAATGGGCGTGTTGCTGGACCTAAATGTGACATTAAACCATATTTTGGCTTCCTCCTTGATTTGTTTTTTATACAAATTTCACATTCATCACAGATTTGTTTAATGTTTTCGATGATATTCTTTGCTGTATAGAATGGTGTTATTTTATTTGTCATCTGGGTTCTCCCAATGTGGCAGTAAGTATCGTGAACATTTGTTATTAGACTTTTGCCAAGTTGTTCTGATAGTACAATTTTTTTCCTTCTTTTATTCTTTTTGTAGTATATTTCATTCTCCAATATAAGTTTTCCATTTTGTAAGTCTAGATTGGTGTGTTGGTCCTTTTTTATATCTTCTAGGTTTATTAAATTTACTACTTTTAAAAAGTCGTCAGTATTTTCATAAGGTTCTAGAACTGGATTTCTGCTTAAACAGTCTGCTTCTTGGTTTGATTTTCCTGGGTTATATTTAATTTTAAATTGATATTGGGATAAATAATAAGTCAAATCCCCTAGTTCTTCGTCAGTTCTAGCCTTTATGTTCATATTTTCTAATGGTTTATGATCTGAGTAGACCGTAAATTCTTTTCCCATAAGCCAGTGCTGCCAATATTTCACAGCTTCTTTTATTGCCAGACATTCTAGGTATATTGCTTTCTTCTTTTTTTGAGCTTCAGTCAATTTTTTTGAAAAATAAGCAACCGGCTTACTGTCCCTGTTTTTATCTTTTTGTTTCAGCACTGCTCCCACTCCTTTGATACTAGCATCCGTGTAAATGCTTATTGGTAGTTCGGGGTCAAAAATATTCAGAAGTGGTTCTGAACATAACAATGCTTTTATTTTATCAAATGTTTCCTGACATTCTGTGGACCATATGAATTTTACGTCTTTCCGTAATAAATTATGTAACGGGTCCAGGATAATCGCACTGTGTGGCATAAATTTATGATGAAAATTTATTTTTCCTAGGAATTGGCGTATATTTTTTTTTTGTTTCCGGAACTGGAAAGTTTTTGACAGCGGTTAAATAATCTTTCAGAGGTCTGATTGAATTGTTTTCTATTATGTGACCTAAATATTTTGCATAATTTTTTGCAAAAGTACATTTCGAAAATTTTAGTCTAAAACCTTCTGTTAGAATTGCCTCCATTAGTCTCGATATATGTAGCATATGTTCTTCAAAAGTTCTTGAAAAAATTAATATGTCATCTATAAAATTTACTGCAAAACTGGAGAGTTTGTATTTTCTTATGATGTTGCTCAATATTCTTTGAAAAATGGCTGGGGCCGTCCTCAACCCAAACGGGAGACACGTCCATTGAAAATGACCATCTTGTGTAACAAATGCAGTTTTATATCTATCTTGAATTTTCAAAGGAATTGACCAAAATGCCGAATTTATGTCAAAAGTAGAAAAATATTTACAGTTTACGGTTTTAACCATCAAATCCTCAATCAACGGAAAAGGTTGTGATTGAGGGACAACAATTTTGTTCAATTCTCTGAAATCTATACATAACCTTGTTTTTTGATCATCTTCTTTTTTATATGCCATAGTTACTGGAGCAGCAAATGGGCTATAAGATTCCTCAATTAAATTCTTCTCTAATAGTTTTGATATTTGATATTCTATTTGTCTTCTATCTTCTGCTGTGCATCTGTAAGGACGTTTGTAACAGTATTTATCCACCATCAAGTCAATATGAGCTTCATAATGTTTTACAGTACCGACGTCGTATTTATCTTTGGCGAAGATTGGTTTGTATTTTTCTACCAACTTATCAATTTCTGATTGTTGATATAAATCTAGATGGTTTATTATCAGTTCAAATCCATCCGTGTTTATATGTTCGTTGAAATTTATTTCCCCTTTGTTTATGTTTTTGGTGTCTTGTTCGTCAGAAATTTCTTCAATTTTTTTACCTAGTACATCAGGAATTTTTATATTTGTTATATTTGAAGTATCATTTTTTGAGTAGTTATTTCTTTTTATATCCTCATCATTTGAGGTCGCTTCTTCTGGGTTATTACATTGTATGATCCTTAGTTCTTCATTTTGCATTAATTTGAAATTTTTGATACAATCCAAACCAATTAGAAAATCGTAATTAAAATGTTCATTATCCACTACAAATATGTCCACAATTCTTTCTATATTGTAGATTTTTATTTTTAGTGTTACCATACCTTTTGTTTTCTTCTCACCATTAATAGTCTTCAAGTTAACTATTTGTATTTCACTTGTACATGCTCTTGGCTGTATCTTCAATAATTTTGCATTAATTAATGACACATTTGATCCCGAATCATAAATTCCAGAAATTTTTAAAGTATCATTTAATAGTAACTCGACTTTTATTAATGGTGGCACTTCTAGTTTTTTGGATTCTTCTCGTTCAGTTCAATTTCCAATTCAGAGTTATTTACCGTTTTTACAACTGCTTTTTGATTTTTCTCCTTAAACCAGCAATTTTCCTCACGATGGTAACGTTTCCTTTTTTCTCGTTAACACAGATTCGGCATGGTTTTTTTTCTTCAACTTCTTTGGATTTAGCGTCAGAATATATAATACTTTTTTTTCATACTTATTCTTCTCAACAAGATGTTCCAATTTTCCTATTTTATTGTAAAGATCTTCCGTTCCTTGTAAAATTTCTCTGTCAATTTTATCAGTCACATAATTTGGTAAACCAAATGCTATGAGGTCGATAAGTGTCCCAGTATCAATTGATTTCCTTACTTCCAGCAATAATTTTTCTTTTTTTAAAGCATACTCGAGTAACGAACCTGCTTGATATTTAAAGGCGAGAGCATATCTAATGGGTGACCAACCTTTGTTTGCAAAAGTATCACAAATTTTTTGTCCCATGTGTCCCATTCCGATTCCACTGTAAGTTTCATTAGCATGCAGCTGTACCACTCTACACCGGCGTATTCCAAAAAATGTTTTAAAATTTCAATTTTCTTTTTGTCTTCGTTGATTTGGAAGCGTTCACATTCTTTATTAAAATCTTCAATCCACTGATTCGCATTTGAGCTTCTGCCAGTGAATTTGCCAATCATAAAATCCTTTGCAATTTTCCCTAAATTTTGAGTTTCAGATTTTATTTGTTTACTTTCAAGCAATTTCTCTCAGTTTTTCCGGCGTTTGACTTGATCCACTAAGTATAGATTCAGCTTTATTTGTATTTTCCATAATTTCTTCTAGGTAAATATCATTAAAATGTAAGTTTTGTTCTGTATCCAAATATATTTTTGACATATCATCCGTCAAGGTTATCCATATTTTCCTTGTTTGATGTCTTTTATTTAATGATTTTTTTATCTTATCATAATTTGGAGTGTTTGTAATTCCTTGGTGTAGATTTGTAGGTTGGGATTCGGGTGGTATTCCATAAATCCGTCCATCAGGTGTAGCGATCGAGGTTATGCATATTACGTTTGATTTTCCATCTGTCGTTGGTCTCACAGCAAAATCAAACCTCAATTTTTCCATTTTTCGTGAAATAGTTAAGTATAGAAAATGTTGTTTTATAATGAAAACAAAGGCGTTAGTGTGTTTCTCGGGTGAAATGCAGATCCGGGCACCGTCTGGAAATTTAATAAAAAGGCACTTTCTAGATGAGAAAAGTGTGGAGAAGATGAATAAAAAATAAATTAAGGCGCGCTCGGCAAAATTAAGGGAGATACAACCGTTCAAAGTATTTAAAAATTCACTTCGCGAACTGATATTGACAGTTCGTTCGCCATGTTTTCATTGCTTATGTTGGATCCCAGACCTAATACAGAATTAATAGTACGCCAAAATCACAAACCATATTACACAAACCTAGCGTAGCCGCTAAACCACTTGAAAACTGGGATGTTTTTTTGCCGTGACGCGAGCAGGCGCTACGAAGGGGGCACTTTCTTTTCTATCACAAACCATATTTAGCGTATTAGGTTATAAAAAAATGGCGGGCGGACGCGGGCGAACTGTCAATATCAGTTTGTAAAGTGAAATTTTAAATACTTTGAACGGTTGTATCTCCCTCAATTTTGCCGAGCGCGCCTTAATTTTTGTTTTATTCTGCTTTTCCACACTTTTCTCATCTAGAAAGTGCCTTTTTATTAAATTTCCAGACGGTGCCCGGATCTGCATTCCTCCCTGTTTCTCTGTAAAACAAAAGCTTTATTAATAATACGTATTTACAACTCTTAAAATTACATCATCGGTTAAAAGAAAGGTTCATTACCTGTAAAACAAAAGAAACAACATTTAATGCCCTTATTTCAGGTTTCTTTATATAATAATAAATAAAATAATTAGATAATATTTTGAGGATTTCTTTTATGCAATAATTCTGACAGTTATATTTAAATAATTCGATTCTCTTGTTTAGCTGTCAGCAGTGATATCTAGTGGGCCACTAACTAACTTGGTACTTACTCGGTACTTACTCATTGACGCAGCAAATACAAGCTTAAGGAAAGCACTCATTAGTCTAGTGGTTTTCTTTACATATATATTTTTATATAAGTATATATATTTTTTGGAATTCCTATGAATCTTAATTATTGTTTATGTACTTACATGCAATGTTATTTTTAACACTGACAACTCAAAATGATATTATGTATCTAAAAAGATAAATGGGACCTCTGAAAAAAAAAAAAAAAAATTTTTAAGTTTCGTTTTATCGGTGATTGCGGTTGATTTTTATTGTGCAAAGTGTTTTTTTTTATTTGAAATTCAGTGGTGAGTGTATTCGTCATTTTAAATTATTATTTCACGTAGCAAAAAGTGTTTTATTTGGAAAAGCACAGTATTATAAGTACATTTACCAAATTCCGATATCTTCCCAATTAATTAATCATATTAATTAACATAAATATAACAGGATTAGTGTTACACAATCAGGTGGCTACGTAGGTAATTGCGTAAATGTGAAGTTCTAGGGAAATTTCACTTCGAAATCTAGGGAAATAATTTTTTGTGCAGAACATCCCTGTTTGAATGTTTTTGTTTCATTCTTTGAGGCTTCACTGATTGGTTGGCTAAGGGACACGGAAGCTAAGTGTAGTTTATGATCAGACCGAAAGCCATTCGTATTTTTTGTTGGTACTTGCCAATTGATTTGAGATTTATTGTATTACTTATGTTCTCTATTTTATACAGGTGCTTGCGGGTTTTTACAGATGCAATGCCGCCTCATGGAGCCTCATGAATGAGTTTTTCTTTTGCCCTGTTTAATTTATCTTTGTCTTACTAATCTATATTTTGCATTTTGTTTTTCCTGTTAAGCACTTGCATACTGCTTACTAACAACGTATGCATGGACACTGGAGGTCTAGATTCGTTCAAAATAAATAAATGTAGCTTCGTTTAACAAAAAAAAAATAGAATCTTGCGAGAGCCTTGAAGGAGTAACCATCAGTTACTTATACCAAGGCGGGTAAGAGGTGGATTACCTCCACTGTTTGAATGAAGAATCCAGAATAATTAATGGCGGAATGTTTTGGGATGACTTTTAGGTGTGAGGTGTGTTTTTTATTCAAGATTAACTGCTTTTAATAAAGAAAATAAATTGGTAAATGTCACATTTCACCGGTACTGTTATTGTATTTTAACAAAGTGCAATATAAAAACAATAAATCATCTTTTTCATTGCAAATACAAGTGACATCGTACGTCTCGAATTTTGTGTTCAGGCGTGACTGTACATTGCTTTATGTACAACACATACAGAAACACTGGTATTTATAATATATTGATCATGACGATTGTGTAATAACTTGTATAAAAAGCCCTTGATACTAAAAAAAATTCGAAAATACGACTGATGTATCGTAAACCAAATGTCAAATATGACCTATTTATGACTATGCTTAACCTCAAATATAGCCCTTTTACGTCATAATTTAAATTGTTGAGAGCCTAAATATTGATTCCAATAAACACAATAACTATTATTTATCTAAATCTCTTTAACAGTATGAAAATAACCAAAAAACACGAAATGTTGAATGGCGTGCGTGTCTTTCGTGGCGTAAGGCGTAAGATTTCAAATGTCAATACATCTTGATACACTTCGGTGAATTGGTTAGCAGGTTAACAGTGACGTCACCGTTAACTATTTCAGTAATGCCAACTTGACGCTGTATTTTGAGGAGAGGTTTAAAAATGCACTTTTTAATATTTTTTTAAGAACTCTGCGTTTAATATTATGAAATAAAACTTATATATTCAGAATCAGCGTTTATTGGTCTACATGGACATATTTTTTTAAAACCAACTGGAGTTCCTTATTGTCGGATCACCGTTTAAACACTTTAAACCACTCTCTGACCTGATTGTACTTCCCCCCCTGGGTGAGTAGAAACAGTCCAATATCAAAAAGACATTCGCAACCTTTCTTCATTATTTTCAGAATATTTTTTACAGCAAAACTTTTGGTTTATATTCTTTGTTTTGTGTAACTGTGTTTATTATAAAAATGCAAGGAGAAGAGGAGAGGAGGAGAGGAGAAAAATTATATTGCTTTACAACATGCATTCGCTATGTTTGATGACACAGCAGGGGTGCCCGTGTTCACAGGGTGAAGTGTAATCAAACCCCCTAGCACAGTCGATCGATAAGGATTGAAAGGATAAATTTCGGTAACTTCGCATGATTGCAGATCGCCAATGAATTATTAACAGTTCATAATGGATTACCTCTTAACTTGACGTTTGGCTGTCATCTCTTTGTTTATTTACGGAAAAAAAATTAAAAGTTAAATTAATTCTAGTGTAAAGTGTTCAATTTGAATGTGCCCAGTCTCACTCCTAAATATTATCACTATCAAGCAATATCTGCAAAAACATAATCATTCAATAACCAAGCAAATCGTGTGTTCTCCCGATCAAAGTTAAACATTAGTCGAGTTCAGCAAAGTTATGAATACTCCAATGTAGTGATACTATTACTGTGAAACCAGTGCCCAAATAACTCGTCTAATTTTAAACACTGTCAGTTCTACCTTCGACGCAAACTGCCGCTGTTGTTGTCAAAAATACAATCTACCTGCCATCGCGGAATCAAACCAAAACATAACCTGTGCAATTGTTTTTGCCTGCCTACAGGCGCTACAGACTGTGCTATTGATTTTGCCTACCAACAGGTGCAACGTACAAAATAAGATGCATAATATAATAATGGATCAAGAAAACTCTGTCCAACAATTCCTGGCAAAGGCAACCTCTATTTTAAACCTATAAAATATCATCATAATGGACACATCAAACAAATTCACCAAGGAACAAATAGCAAAACTCGCCCCCAAATTCACCGATCTTTTGGGTAATGTCGGTCAAATGTGTGTAAAACTAGGCAGTCTTGAAGGAGAATTAAAGACCTACAAATATATGTCTTCAAATCCAACACCCGAAAATGGGAACAGAACGTATAGTTCGATTACGTTTAACAAAGTCCTCCCGAAATATCCACCGAAAACAAGAAACAATGCCCCTATACTTCCTGTAAGACCAGCCGTACTTATCTTCCCCAAAGATGACAAGTCACTTCCTTTCACAGTACCCTTGAAACTCTCAAAACCTCAACTAACCATCTGTGGTAATCACAATCACGGGGGTACGGGAAATAAGGAACGGAGGTGTAGTCGTGCATCCGAGTACCGATGCAGAGGCCATTAAACTTACCAATGCACCGACCCTATCCGATGCTGGCTGGTGGATGCGCATAAACCTCTTTGGATAGCTATCCATGGTATACCTCAAGTTGTACACTAAGAAACCGGTCTACAACTGAATGAATTGAAAAATAAGTAGCCGTTCTCTCGCAAAGTAGGACCTCGTACTGGATTGTGTACTCATGTCTTCAGAGTTCCTTTTTCTGTTGGTCACTCCCTCATTCGCTTCTCTAAACTGGCTATGGACTGGCAAATACATACCGTAAGGGATTGGATCGACAGTCTAAAATGTGGACACTGTCAACTTTACGTCCACACAGCGTTGAAATGTAACGCAGACACGCCTACTTGTTCTCACTGTGGAAAACCTGGACACAATCGAGATGCTTGCCCGTCTCCTGAAAAGCCACCAGCATGTGCCACCTGCAAACCGGCTACACACAACACTGGCTCCCTTGACTGTCCTGCCCACCAAGATGCTGAGAGACGCGAATTATCTCGAATCAATTTTTTAGGCTGAATCGGAATCGACACCTTATTATAACTAACTTTTTTTCCTATTATCAATATATTCGTGGCCTCAATGCTAAGCTAAACTCCTTTAGATGCTCCGTAAATATTTGCCCTGATTATTTTTTATGTTTTACTGAAACATGGTTTTCAGAAAATATTGCTTCAACCGAGCTTTAATTTTTTAATTTGAATTTTATTTTAGTAATTTGTACATTTAAGTTTACAAATTTCTAATTGATTATAATATTTCATATTGCAGTTTTTTTTTTTTTTTTTTTTTTAATTATAATATTTTAAATTCACAAAATTTTTGAAATCACAAAATTTTTTGTTTTTGTTTTATGTAGCTCCTACAATCCATCTTGAACTTTTCAATTGGTGAGGACTTAAGAGTTTCTGGTAGTGTGTTATATAACTTAATTCCTTTGTACAGCAGACTGTTTTGCGTATTCGTTTTGTCCTTTTTGTTTAATCTTATTTCCTTGCAAGTCCTTGTGTAATGTCTGTGAATGTCCTTATTGTATACGATTTTATTTGTGAAGTATTTTGGTAACATGTTGTTTAATATTTTGTGAATAAATATCAACGTGTTCAAGGTCAGTATTTGTTTCACTGTTAACCAATTAAGTTCCTTTAGCATTTTAATTATTTTTGAAAATCTATTTCTTCGGAGTATTATTCGCATTGCTCTGTTTTGGAGAATTTGAAATTTATTCTGTTCTCTTTCATTACAAAGGAAAAGGATACTTGAACAGTAGTTGAAGTGTGGAGCAATAATTGAATTGTAAATGGTGATGGCGGTTTTTCTGGAAATTTTCGGCCGAATTCTTCCCAAAAAAGATATCTTTTTGCCAATTTTCTTGTGGGTATATTCGGCATGTCTATTGAAGTTTAGTTTGGAATCTAATATGACTCCTAAGTATTTCATTTCAGAAACATTTTCAATAATTTCACCATCAATTTTAATTTTGCTTTCACTGGATGTCTTCTTATATCCAATCACCATACATTTTGTTTTTTTTTGTATTTAATTTAAGCTTATTTATTTTTAGCCATCTTGATACATCATCTAGTTCATTATTTAAAATATTTATTAATTCTTCATAGTTATCTCCAATTAAGTATATAAGTGTATCATCGGCAAAAAGTCGTACTTTGCATTTTGAAAATATTTTCACCATGTCATTAATATAGAGTATGAACAATAGGGGTCCAAGGACCGATCCCTGCGGTACTCCTAATTTATTTTCCATTGGTTTTGAGAATTGATTATTTATTTTTGTTACCTGTTTTCTGTCTTTCAAATACTCTTCTATTAATTTAATGGCTAGAGATGAGAAACCAATTTCTTTAAGTTTTCTTATTAAGATTTCTCGATCTATAGTTTCGAATGCCCTTTGAAAGTCTAAAAATATTGCTAAGATAAATTTATTACTATTCATTCCTTCCTTCCATTCTTCGACAATTACGTTTAATGCTGTTTCACACGAGTTATTAGATCTGAATCCTGATTGCTCTTGGCATAGAATATTGTGTTTATCTAGGTATTGTAAAATTTGTTCTTTTATTATCACTTCAAGAATCTGCTCATATTTTGGTAAGGTGTTGATTGGTCGAAATTCTTCACATTTTCTGGTATTTTTAACCTTCGGAACCGGTATAATGGTAGATTGTTTCCATGACTGTGGAAATTTTCCTTCTTCAATCGTCTCATTAATAATATTTAATAGTGTAGATCCAATTACTGGAAAAGCATCCCTTATTATATTAATAGTTAATCCATCTGAACTATTCTTTGATTTAATTTCATTTAAGACTTTAAATAAATATTCTGCATTTATTCTTCTGAAGACCAATAATTCTTTGTTTGAGTCGTTATTTTCATTTATGGGGTTAGCAACAATGTTGGGTATTAATTTGTTGATTTGAGTGATGCTTTCAATAAAATATTTATTAAAGCTGTTAGCCATGTTTTCTTCGTTTATCTCTTTTGGGAAGTTTACAATTTTTATGTCGTCTTTGTTTTCGCCATGTACTAATTCTTTTATGCTTTTCCAAATTTTTTTGGGATCCCCTTCTTCTGAGTTAATTTTATTTTTTATGTACTCATTATGCGTTCTTTTTATGTCTTTGGAGTATTCGTTTCTCGCTTTTTTGTAGTTATCCCAATCCATAGTATTATTAGTAAGGCGTGCTCTTTTGTAAAATGTATCTCTATCGTGCTGCATTTTGCGTAGTTCTTTTGTGTACCACTTATTATTATTTATTTTATGTATCTTCTGTTCTGGGACTACTTCATCAATAGATTTTTTTAAGTTTAATATCATCTGGTCCGCTTTTTTGTTATATTCCATTTGATTTATTTCATTCCAATTAATAGCCTCCAAGGTCTGAATGAAAATCTCTTTATCATATTTTTTGTAATTTTTAAAAGTTATTACTTTTGTTTCTTTGCTGGAGTTGTATTTTTCTCTGTCATTTAATAGAATCTGAATGATGTTATGGTCGGTAATTTTAGGATTATCTAGTATATTAATATTTAAGTTGAATTTATTTGAGATTACAAGATCAATCACTGTTTTCGAGGTTTTGGTAATTCGTGTAAAATCTTTAACCAGTTGTTTCATCCCTGCAGCTTGAATAATATATTTCAATTTTTTTGTGTATATGTCTGCCTTTGCTTTGACATTTATATTAAAATCTCCAGCTATAATGTTTACATTTTCATCTTGTAAATTTTCCATACACCATTTTTGAAAATATGTTAAAAAGTCGCACTTACTTGTATTTGGCGATCTATAAATAACAGTATATGTACCTTTCTTGTTTCCTGTTTTAATGGTGATGGCTAAGATCCAACAAAGTTTTTCAATTTGCTGATTTGATATTACTTCATACGGGTATTTCTTACTTAAGAGAATCATCACTCCTCCTGTGTGTCGACTATGTGAGTTACAACGGATGGTATTATAATTTTCAAATTTTATTTCATTATCTTGAATATCTTCTGTCACATGTGTTTCGCTCATCATTAGCATAAATGGTTTCTTCTCTTCTAAAAGTATTTGGACCTCTTCGTAATGTGCAATGATGCTTTGTACATTTAGGTATATTATTTCATTTTTCTCGTAAACTTTTTTTATAAAAAAGAGATCCTGCTCATTTTCGCTTCCAATTTTCGTTTATAAATCGGGCATTCTCTGCTCATGGCTGAGTGACTACTATTTATTTTTAAACCTAATCTGTTATTTGTCATAATACAATTTACACACTGAATATTTTCATCGGTGCACTCTTTTAAATCGTGATGTTTGGCGCATTTTGGGCAAGATTTTAGGTTTCTGCAATCTACAGCCTTATGATTAAAACCATTACATTTAAAACATCTCATGATATTTAAATTGTCAAAGACCCTGCATCGGTCCCATCCGATATTTATTTTTTGTTCCTTTAACATCTTGTTGTATGTCTTTCCATCAACATCAGCATATACGGTGTAGCTGGTTTGATTTCTTATATTTTTTGTTTCTTTTACAAATGTTACTTTTATTTTGGCGTTTTCTTCAAAAATAAATTCATTTTGTCGTTTTATTTTTATTTCTATCTCTTCAAAAGAATATTTTTCAGTTAAGCCAATAATTTTAACAGATGGTTTTTTTTCTTGTGGGATTTTCACATCATATTTGTCTCCTATCAGTCCAGTCACCTCATCCTGAATTTTTTTTATATCGGTGGAATTTTTGAATTCCATTATTACCCCTCCATCCTTAAAATTTCTCATTCCAGTTACTCCAAAGTTTACTGGATCAATATTTCCTTTAATTTCGTTTTTTGTTTCAATATTTTCTTGATTTTTCTTTTTTGGTTTTATGATTACAATCGGCTCATGTTTTTTTACCTTTTCCGCATAAGTTTCAGGTACTATTATTTTTCTTATGTCTTTTTTAATTTCTTCATTTTTTGTGTTCATATTATTGAAAAGCGATTTTTTTTCCTGCATTATTTTTTTCATTTCATTAAAATTATGGGTAACTATTTTTGTGAGTGGTCGGAGAATTTTTAATTCGCCCTTCATTTCATTATTTTCTGCCACTAAATGAGCTATAATGTTAAATAAATTATCCATTCCTTCATTAATTTTTTCTTTTTGGCCCATGGAAATTTTTCCTTTACTTTCTGAGAGGGTTGTCTTCATGGAATTAATTATGATTCTCGAGTTAGTAAGTGCGTTACTCACTTGATTTGTCTCTATCAATATAGACTTTTCTTCGTCATCATTTATATTATTTTCCGAATCAGACGATAAATTATCGTCCTCTTGTTCAGTTGGGGATCTTGGGGTCATAAAAGATTTCGTGAACGGGTCCGAATTTTTTACTCTGGGTGTTTTATTTCCCTTTTCCAGCTTGGGCTACATGGCTACATTATTTTACGATGTGACCGCTTTTCCTCTTCTAACAATTGTAGAGGAGGTGGAGAAATGATATGTATTAAAAAATACTCTTGCCACATTCTAGAATCGTCTTATAATGTATTGAATAATTATTTGTTTTTGTTCTACTTGGTTCCAAGAAACTTGTCATTGGTTGTGTCTACATTCCCCCCTCCTCTTCAATAGAAATCTATAAGTCACATACTATATAAGCAGTTGAGTGTGTTTCCATAAAGGCCGATTCCTTATTTTTTTGTGGTGATTATAATCTGCCTAAAATAGTGTGGCTTAATGATAGTCAGGGAATGAAAACTCCTAATAATGTTTCCCTTCATGCTTCTAGAAAAGTAAATTTCTTTGCTTACTTGAATATGTTCCAATTAATCTCGATCAATAACTGTGGAGGTTACTATCTTGATCTGATTTTTACCAATATGCCTAGCGTTTGTGTATGTGAAGCTACTTACTCAATATCACTAATAAAAAAATATCATCCACCACTCGATATTAACTTCACTAATCCTTTCAAAAATAATACTCTGAAATCAACAGTTACACACCACTACAAATTAAACAAAGGTGACTATACTGGCATGGATAGGTATCTTGCACAATATCACACTATATGTTATCAAACAACAATATGAACGATGCTGTATTTAAATTCAACGAATGTATAACTCGTGCTATTGACTTGTTCGTTCCAAGGGGAACATATTCCCAGCCTAAATTTCGTATTTGGTTCAGTATGAAACTAAAGCATTTGATTTTTGAAAAAAAGAAAACACAAATTATTCTAATTAACGAACAACTTAGCGCTTTATCAAAAATTTTCTCTTTTTTCTTTTTTTTCAAAAGAAGCAAACACATTGTGACTTGACATTTTAAATAAATAAAAAGAAAATACTTTGTTTTATTGTTATTTTTTTCCATCTACCGGTTTGTGCGGTGCTTCGTAGCCTCACCATTCTTATCTACTATAGTTTTCTGAATGTTTCACTTCTACCGCATGCATGTTTGCTTTGAATAGCCTGCGAGTTGAGGATAATGGGTCAAATGTAAAATAGAAAGCTGGTATCAAAATAAAAAAATAAAATTGTGTTGATTTATTTATTTGCTTGCAATGTTATTGGTAACCTTTGGTAGTATTTTTCTCGCACATGAATAAATAACTACTTCCATTACATCCTATGGTAGCCAGAAGAAAGAGTCCGCGCTTGGCGCCTGATTTCTGGAAGAGGCCGACGCAGTAAGCATTAGAGCTTGGTTGCCCGACACCGGGATACCAGTCACTGTAGCCCGCCTCCGACAGGGTGTTACCTGCAACAATACAATTGTTAAAGTCCTAAAGAACAATACTTCTAATAGCGAATTGTGGAAAACTAATTTTCTTTGCATAAAATACTTTCATGGCAATCCGACTTCAGAAGTAATCAACAATTAATAATTAGCAAGAACACAAAGCGCGGAGCGATTCCACCGTGTCACTAATGTAAGTAGTCCGCTACTTTTAGTGACTTAGCAGGGGTGCCCAGGTTCGTTGGGTGTGTTTGAGGCCGGATCGGAAGAGAATAGTTTAGGAAGTCCCTTTGACTTCTCCAGCCGTACTCCCTCGGAAACTCGCCTTGCAACCCAGTGATAGGGCTGGATTCATACGTCCGTCACTCCTGGACACACTAACCCACAGAGAACTTCCATCCCTTCCTCTCATAAAAATACCATTCACTGAGCATCCCCAAAGATGACATAAGCCCTGAGGGGAATTATTTTTCTCAAGGCCTCCTGTGTGGAGCTAACGTTAAACAAATGTAATAACGTTAAAAAACCAATAAATATATTTTTTTAATATTAGCTCTATTCAGGAGGCCCTGAGGGAAACAATTGAGGATTCTGTGTGGGGGGTCTTCTTAGGGAAAGGAAGGAGAGGAAGTTCTGGGAAGGATAAAGATATAAGGGGTGAGCAGGACTCTGAGGGTCTATGTGTCGCGAGGAGCGACGGTTGTATGAATCCAGCCCTCCCATTGCGGTACAAGGCGATGGGTCGAGAGAGTCCAACTGGAAAAGTAAAGTGTGTCCATCAGTTTTTTTTACTTGACCTCCACACAGGACACCCTGAAGAAAATTATTTCCCTCAGGGCCTATTTCATCTTTGGGGATGCTGTGCGGAGGGTTTTTTTTAGGGAAAGGAAGGAGAGTAGAATTCTGGGAAGGAAATAGGTTTAACGGGTGGGTAAGCATCTGGGGTTCAGTGTATCCTGGTCATCCGCCTCCAAGACCTATACATACCTCACCCCATGAACCCGGGCACCAATGCTAAATCACCAAACGTAGCGAACCACTTGGGGTGACCCATGACAGAGGTGTTGGTTATCCAATAAAGGTTCCCGGGGCGGTGGTACCCATTCCCGCCTCCCAAATTGATCCCGATGTCTCTCCCGATCCGGCCCAACACCCACCACGCAAGACAAAGCTCATCCCATGAACCCGGGTACCTCTCCTAAATTACCAAATGGAACAAAAAACTTTGGGTAGCCTATGGCAGAGGTGTTGGTTATCCAATAAATGGTTCCCGGGGCGACGGTACATACCCTTATCCCAAATTATACTCGCTTATTGCGATGATTTCTAGCAATGCTTAAGAAAGTTAATACATTAACAGCGAGTAAAAATTAAAATGTGAAAGTGTTGTTTTACCATCGATTGTTCTATATTCTGGTTTAGTCACCAAGTTGGTAATGCCCACCATGAAAAAGTTCTTATCAAAGTCGCCTGACGTTGCATCTGCATACTGTATGAATATATCTGTGCAAAGTTGGGCTTCCTTAGCGCTGTTCGGGATGACGAGGTTTGCTTGTTCTGCGGCACACACCTTGTACGCTTCTCTCCAGGTGGTCCTCGTGGTGTGTAGTTTGTAACAACTCCCTGGCATTGATGAGTAATGTTTATATCCTGCAACAGATAATCCACATCGGCTATTAAAGCAACTAGCTGTGAAAGTGCACGATAAAGTTTATTCTTCATCTCCCCACTGAGCTGCTTTGATTGCAAAAATGCAATCGGCTTGCGTAGTCTATGGGTAAGGCTCTTGATTCGCAATCCGAAGGTCACGGGATTGAATCACCACCTCCTAGATCTCGAATCCCGGCATGGGAAAATAAATTTTATTTAATTAAATAAAGTAAATATTAGCGAAACTCAAACGAAAATCTTGAAACAGAAAAATCAGAAAAATATATTTGCACCTCTAGGACTTAAACCCAGAACCTTTCGCTTTCTGGGCAAATTCGCTGACCACTGCGCTAAGTTGTAGATATCCGATTCGGTCATTTTTAACTGTATCATACTTCGACTAAGAACCACCCACAGTATCTCCATTTTCTTTACGCATATTTCATCGGCTGCTCTCTTTATGTATGATTGCAAAATCAAACCCGAATTAAATGTGATCTAGATAGTGTCTGGATAAATATGTCACCATTTTATTTAATATGCGACATCTATTGACTTTTCTGGAAGTCTAGAAAGATATTTTTTTTACCCCTACGATATTTGCACCTCTGGGACTCGAACCCAGGAAAATATCTTTTCCTGATTTTCGATAGAGTTTCGCTAATTTGTTTTCATTTAATTAAATATTACAATTTGAGGTTTTACTCTAAAAGTAAAAAAAAAAAAATTATTTGATTAATTTGTGTTATTTTTCTTTTATGTTAAATGAATTATTTGTGAATGAAAACAAATTAATCAAATACAATTTATTAAATGAAAAAACACACTTTGTAAAACACCAGTTTTTATTAGAATTAATAGCCAACCAGGTTACGCTCATCTCAAGCTTATTATATCAATTTGATATAAAAAGCCCTGATGAAGCTTGAGCTAAGCAAAACCTGGTTGGCTGTTAAATATTAATTCTAATAAAAAGTTGTGCTTTACAAAGTTTGTTTTTTCATTTAGTATATAATATCACACCACAACATATTTGCTTCCTTCGATAAAAAAAAATACAATGTATTTGCACATGTCGGGATTCAACCCAGTGACCTTCGGATTGTGAGTCAAGAAACTTACCCCTCGACCACGGAGGCCGTCAAATACTAACAAAACTTCAATATGACTTTCACAGAACCAAATTAACTTTGATATTTGAAGAATCGTGCAAAATCTGTGAAAAAACGGGCCCTTAGCATTCATAGGCTTGCTTAAAATTAATGACAATTTTAGAGAAATATTGTAAAATTTGACCACTTACTTATTAAAAATAAATATTTACCTAGTTATGCATAATTGTAAACAAAATTTTAATTTAAGTATAACCCCGGTATGAAAGACAACCATTCAAATATGAATGAAATGAAATGAAATGGCCCTAACTCTTTAGGATCGTGTGTATATATTGCAAGTACCTACTTTGTTGGGTGACCTGACAATTGACCCCCGACACTTAACCCCCTGGCAGTTGGTCCCCCGGGAGCGAATCCCCGACAGTTGGCCTCCGGAAATTATATTTATTAAAAAAATGTATTCAAATTTTACCAATGAACATCAAACCTAATCCAAATAAAAAATACCTTTAATAATAAGCTGGTATGGATAGCTAATTAAATTGCGGCCCGTTCTAGAGTGGAAGATACTCTCAGTATCGTCCCGGTGTAGGACCGCCATTCTGAATTGAAACGTTGCTTGAAATGGCTTTAGGCATATTTGAGGACCAGATCTGAAAAGCCTGGTACTTCCCCAACATCAACTTTCCCATCTCCTTCCCCCCCCCCCCACTACCTTAAGCCTCACAACATACCCCAACTGGGGAAGAAATAGTCTCACTCCACACGGGAGCAGCTGAAGCTTTTATGAGGTATTCACATAAAAAAAACAAGCACACATGTGATTCGATTTTAGGTTTTCACGGTCAAACGTATTTTTGTTAATAGTTTTTGGGGTATTATGCCGTGTTGCGCTACCTCCTTCTCTAGCCAACGTTTCACACATCTGCTCTGATGATGGACACTGCAATGCTGTCCGAAACGTTGGCTAAAGAAGGAGGTAGCGCAACACTGCATAATACCCCAAAAACTAATAACAAAAAAAAGCACACATGTGTTTACTCTGCAAGCTACTGACAGAGCACATTCAGAGGCTGGATTCTCCAAAAGCTATCAAGAGTTCTGCGTTATGCGTCATCTGCAAATGAAAACTTACCGTTCGTCTCGATGAACTTTGTCAAATGTTTCATTTATAGTATTCTCGAATGTCGAAGGGTTGAAGCGCGTTGAAGTGATGATTATATTGGCAGCTCTGTGAATATTGTCTATGATGTGTATAACGTTTCTATTGTGTGAATTTGAATTACGACAACACTCTGATTAAAATGGCTGGCGGGTATATTACTCAAACCGAAAAAAGTTGGTAACCCACGGAAAAGAAATATTGCTGCTTTACCTGCAAAACCACATTGCAATAGATTAATTAGGAAATTTTCTGAAAATTATCTACCCTCTGGCGAAACGTTCGTGTTGGTCTCAAAGCATTTGCTTCAGCTTGCTCTGCATTATGTTTTGCAGCCAACATTGCCGGTAAATCAGCCATTTTATGGAACCTTAAAATACTGTTCTTCCTTCCGTAGGTTAGGATCAAAGTACTAGATTTTGACAGTTTTGTCAGTGTTGACTGATTCGATCCACTCGTCGTTCAAGTGGAATGACTTTTGATGTTTATGACGAGAATCGGGAATCAAAATCGACCAATGAATGTACTTTCGACTGGAGAAATGAGCCCCAGACAAGACGCGCGTCCCTCACCTCGTCCCTCTCACCACTCACAAGCGTGCCACTGGCATACGAAAATCAAATTCCGTGATGGAAATTAAGCCTCCATCTGCCCGAAGTACTTACGAGGTTTTGGAAGCAGAAGACATCGCCAAAAACCCAATGACAACAAAGTTTAACATCGGTACAGCGACTGGACTAAAGTGTTTATAACAAGGTGAAACACGGGAGGTTGCAAAATGGGCCATGATAAATGATGTCCGTACTTTGAATTACAAGATAAAGTAGATGTTTATTCATACCTGTACATGGTTTGGGAGCGACGGGATCCTCCTTCGGATTTAAAAGGTTCTGCTCGCACATGAACAAGAGTTTGTTTGAAGAACATGGTACATCGTTCAGCTGGAAGGACCCGCGCAGGGAGTCCATGTACTGCGAGAACACACCGCATTGATCTGTTCCGTTAGAGGGACTCCCGGGGCCCCATTCGCTGTAGCCTGCCTCCAAGAGAGGCCTCCCTGAAAATACAGATGTAAGCACTTGTATTAAAGATGAAATCAAGTTGGGCAAAGGAAACACTTGTAAATTATTTAGTTTTGGTCACAACACGTACAACTATGTTCCATTTCTCAATGACGGAAGAGCACGATCATTTTCGCAGCGAAAAACCATTTTGATGTTTGTTGCTTTTTTCAGAAGGTTAAGAAAATGGTTCCTGTGTTTACATTTCACTCCCAAAAGAATTGTAGAACAATATTCGATAAAGAGGTAGATAAAGGCAAATCACATTAAAGAGGACACATTTGAATCATTTGTGAAAACCGGTAGAACGCATAAAAAGTTTGAATACAAAATCGACTAATTTTCTACTTTGGACCACCCGCTCGCAGTCAAAGATACCTATTGGGCAAGGTTCATAGAAAATGCATTTATGAAGGTTAGCTCATCGATGGGTTAGAACGGTGATTGGCTTCGTGACGTAGCTTGCATTCCATGTTCCACTGGGAGATTTAAATTAACTGCAATACAACTGGCAGTGGTTTACTTCAAGCTACTTTAAGCATTCGAATTTTCGAAAGCGGCCCGACATGTTTTCTTTCTAAAAAGGCCCGTATGATTTAACCTCACTAAACGAATTTTCTACAGACCTTGCCTACTGGGTGCATAGCGATGTTTATCAAATTCCGATTAAATTTAGACAATGTCATCTTATTTTTATTTTCGTTCTTCGGTTTTATTTGGAATCCATCCAGTACACCACTGAATTTCATTGAAATGGTACCTGTACATTACTTTATTAAAAACCAAAAAATATTGTTATCCTCACCATCGATTGTCATATACTGCTCTTTAATAATCAAATTATTAATTCCAACCATAAAGCTTTCATTGACACAGTCACATTGCTGTGATGTAGTAGCAAGGGTATATTCCATGAATATGTCGGAGCTGAGTTTGGCTTCCTTGGCGCTGTTTAAGACAATTAGGTGAGATTGTTCGGCTGCACACACTTTGTACGCGTCTATCCAGGATGTAGCGGTGGTGTGAAGTTTGTAACAGCTGCGTGGCATCGATGGATACTTTTTATATCCTGTAACAATAAGTAAAAGAAACGATAGTTTGACAGTGTAGGCAGGAATGTTGCAATAAAGAGATTTTCTCAATTTCAGTTTAAAAACCACTTAAAAACATTTAAGTAGTCCGTGATATTTGAGAATAAAGGCAATCACTTTCAAACTCTCAAACTTCTGTCAAATACTGTCTTCTTCAAGGAAGAAGGAAAATCCTTTGGTGTCATAATTCATGGTATTATTATTTTCTAGTAAAAAGTTCTCCTGGTTGGGTTTAGAAACTTATGAATAAAGTGATTATAGTTACCGATTAAAATTTACATCATCGAACAAAATCCTTATTAAAAAGTAAGTACTATGTACTTTTCTACAATTTGCTCTAAAATAAGTTAGTTCTAACTGTTAACTGTTAAGGTATTCATACCTGAATGACAAATATACGTTGGATTGCTGAGACCTCTCTTGATTGCTGAAATCTTCCTCTCACACATAAATAAGAGCTGTGAATCGCAGGATTTTTGGTTCAACTTTCTACCCAAGCCCACCATCAGAGTGCCACAGTGTTTATTGTTATTCATGTTGTCCGGTTGTCCATCCTGCCATTCGCTATATCCCACTTTATCTAGCTTCTGACCTATAATACCCACAGAAAACTTGAAACATAAACACTTTTCAAATAATTCTTGCTCTTGTGGAATTCAACAGGCTGTATCAATTGCATGGCGTCCTGAAAGGAATGCGACAATTTGTAACATGGAAAGAATGATACAGGTACAGTTAACCTATAATTCAGTTTCCAAAACGATTGCCGTCTCATATCCCCCCTCCTTCAACCCGGGTTCAACCTTCGCCAAGATTCATACTTTAATTTTATTTGAAAAACACTCCATCCGATTCCTACAAATGTCAGGGCATCCCCTATGGCGTTTATAATGCTGATTAATATATAAAAAATATTAACATTAAAAAATGTCTTGAGTTACATTTTCAATAAATTGTTTACAATATTTGATTATGTAGTAACTTGCTAATACATTGGAATAAGCGCCTTTAGCAAACCAAGCCACATTCTTAACACACGGCTTGGAATAAAAAAAAATATCGATTGACAACTTTTTTTGGGAGATTGCCCACAAAGGAAATGGACTAAATTTTGTTCCGGGAAGAACTGCCGGCTTCTAATGGATGAGGATGTAAAAAGATGATTTATTGTGAATGCTGAATTGGCAACACTGTAATAAAATTGAGGCTTAAGTGACATCCAAAGGCTGAAAAAATAATGATGATTAATCAGTAACCAACACTTTATACGACAACATGATTACACGCATTTAAACACCATACACACTAACTACGGTTAGCAATCCATTGGTTACGAGGGGGAAATTTAAATCATTTTCATAATGGAATGAGGGAAGATTGAAAAAAGATTAATCTTCTAATCATTATCAATGAAATAATAAAAGTTAATAAAAAGAATTTAAAAAAAATATTCTAATCCTTTTCTAGAATAAATTTTATAAAACAAATCATGCCTAAACTACTGAATATAATAAACCTATTACTACTAAACATAACAAAATTAAATGAGGCGTGCTAAGTAAACTTTGGAGCATACCGTCGATTGTCTCATATTGCCCTGGGAGAATCAAGTTATGAAACCCAAGCCAAATATTATTCCTGTCAAAGTTGGTATCGAGTGAGCTGCCAGCGTATTCATTAAATAGGTCCAAGCAGTGTTGAGCCTCCTCGGCGCTGTTAAGGACCACGAGATGAGCTTGTTCGGCCGAACAGACTTCATAAGCGTCGTACCAGCTCCTTGGGATGCGGTGGAACTTGATACAATGATCGACTAATGTTGTAGACTTTTTGTATTCTGGAAAAAATTCAGTGTGATAAAGAAGTATTTTAAACCACACAAAAAAAAATAATCTGTGTAATTGCTTATCGTGAAGGTTTACCCGATCAATTTCAACAGAGATAGAATATCGCACTATAAACTATACTATTATCATGCATTAATTGTTACAGCAAATATTTTATCCCAAATTAACATTAATTAACTACACCAAGAAAATTCTTATTACACAAAGGAATGATATTTCTCTCCTATACACAGCAAACAATTTGGGAGGCGGGAATGGGTACCGCCGCCCCGGAAACCTTTATTGGATAACCAACACCTCTGCCATAGGTCACGCCAAGTAGTTCGCTACGTTTGGTGATTTAGCAGGCGTGCCCGGGTTGATGGGGTGAGGCTTGTCTAGGTCTTGGAGGCGGACGACCAGGACACACTGAACCCCAAATTCCTACCCGCACCTAAAACCCTTTTCCTTCCCAGAACTCTAAGATAACATAGGCCCTGAGGGAAATTATTTTCCTCAGGGCCTCCTGTGTGGAGCTCATGGAAAAAAAATAAGAAATTACAACACTATGCGCTAAAATATGAAGACAGTTTAACGACCAAATTAAACACAAAAAGCCTACCATCCATCAATCGTATAAAGGTGATAACGTGATGACGCCCTTTATAAAAAAAAGAGTTAAAAACCAAATCGGTGTGTCGTTAACACAGGCGCCAATAGAAAAAATACTCATCTTTTTTGTCAATTATTTTTTGTTTTGGTTTTATTATTTGCTAAACATTCGTGTTTTTAAATTTTGGGCACCAGGCCTGTTTTACTCACTTCAATATTAAAATAATAACAAATATAATAAACACGTAATTTGAAGTTGGAGTTGTACGACAAGGTTTACAAAAAATTATAAAATTGTTCAATATAATAAATTAAATGCGTAAGGGTTGTTTAAAAAATTTGAACAATACATAAAAAGTTGAAGTTATTTTTTACATTCTGTGTAAGTACCATTCGAATTCTGTTATTATATTCAGTTGCTTCTTAAAACTGAAATAATCAATAGAACTTACGCAGAACGCGAAAATTAACTTAAATTAAATATTTGGCGAATTGTTAATTTATTTTAAACAATCCGTATAAGCATTGTATTATTAAATTATATGATGGATACCGTTTTCTAAATCTTAAAATTCCCATGGGGTACGAGGAAACCAGATGCTTATAATATCGAATGCGATTGTTCTAGTCGAATGATTACTATAAAATTACATTACTGTTTATTACATTAAATAAATTTTTTCCATACCTGGGTCGTAAGTTCCACATTCCACATTAACTGTCAGAGTGCTGAGGGCTTTCTTACAGATAAACCGGCTGGCCGCCTCACAGGGTACGTCATGATATTGCCCGTTTCGAAGAATCCGCACGCAGTCTTTTCCCTCACCCGGGTTGGGGTCTGGATGATTCAAATATAACTCTGACTTTGAAATGCCTATAAAGAATTAAGAACGAAAATAATTATATTGATTTTTAGAGGCGACAAGAATTTCACAGGAAAATTTTTGAAATCACACAGGAATTTTTTTTATTTAATATTTTTTCAGATTTTGAATATCATTTCATACACTGCTTTGTTTGATGTACACATTTTGTAAATATTTCTCATTGTAAGAATCAAAATCTAAACATTAATACACTTGAAAAAAATAAACAGCATAAATAAATAAATACTTATATATAAAGAAAGCATATTCTTCACAAGATACGGGCAAACTTTGGATACACGATATCCGGTCATAATATTATTTTTTTTTTTAACTTGATGAGTTAAACCTCAAACGGAAGTTTTTAATTAAATGAAAACAATATAAGCGAAACTAAATCAAAAATCTGAAAACAGAAAAATTAGCAAAAGATTCGGGAACATCTGAGACTCGAACCCAGGACCTTCCCCCTGCCGGAGCGTGACTCTACCAACAGAGCTTATGTGTCCTTATCCGATTCAGTCATATTCAACAGTGTCAAAGGCAAGGCACATTGGAAATTGAAGTCGTTTGAACTCGAACGCCATATCTGTCAGAATAAGTGGTATTCATGGAAGTAGTACGTCTTCACCTTTATGAGGCCCAATCAAAATTGTTGCTTCGATTAGATTATTTATTATTTTTTAACAACTAATCTTAGGCCAATTACATAAATTAGGCTGATTGATGTTTGGAAGAGCTGACGTCATTTCAGAAAATGGTTATATTATATAAAAATATTATATTATAAAAAATTTCAATGAATTATTATTCCTAGCCATTTACAAAGCTAGAGTACGCAAAATCGACTGTACTACAAAAACAAAGACGGCAAAAACGCTCTTTCAGGTTTCCATGCTAAAACAAGTGAAAGCAGTTATTGAAGCCATAAGGGAAAATATTTCCTTTTAATTTGCATAACGGTTGTAAAATAATGTTGTAAAAATATTATTTTACAAGCAATAAATATGGTTTTACCACAATAATTGACAATTATACCAATAATTTGCACAATACACATTTGTAAATAAGAAATTAAAAAGGAAAAAATACCATTGATTGCAACGTAGTTCTGTTGTATGAATAAGTCATGTATCCCAATCCACACATTGCTAGTGGTGCTGGCCATATAAGTTATCAACGACTTCACCTCTTCCTCAGATGTTGGAACCACAAGCTCAGCGCCTTCCATGGAACACAAGGACACCGCCTCTCTCCAGCCCAGCGCAGCTTTGTGTTCTTTAAAGAACGCTTTATAAGCGGCGGAGTAAAAGTAATCATCTCTGAAGAAAGGATCAGGGTCTTCGGCTGATACGACTAGAATAAAACTCAATGTTGAAAATATTTGCTGCTAACTGTGAAATTGTAAGAGGTTTATTTAAAAAGTATCAATGTGCCCTTGGTGTTAATGGCAGATGACAGTAAAAATCAAAACCTAGTGGGTAGCCAGTGGAAGTGACTAGCGGCAAACCGTGGAAGAGGTAAATTGACTGTTTTGAAGTCGATTGGAGCAGGATGGGAAGGTATGAAAAGAATGACAGGAGACGACAGATTAATGAATAATCTCCCGGAGAACTTTAAAACAGAAGCCCAATCTCATACCATTAAAAAATATCACAATGGATCTAGACCTACTTAGAAACTATGGCATGTATATAAAATTTGTTACCTAAGTTGAATTGTATAATTTTAATAACTATTAATATCAACCTAACAATTCTTAAATAAACTATTATTATTTTTACCGTAATTTACCATTACTATATTTATTAACCATGATATATAAAAATTGTAATTAATTTAATTTGAATAATTTAAAAACTTATAATTTAATTTATTTAACCACGATACATAAAACTTGTAATTTATTTTAATCTGCATAATTTAACATCTTAAAATTTAATTTATCAACCATTTTATAATTAATTCTAACCTGTAAACTTCACCCGCTGTAATACAGGGACATCCATAGCATGGCGGATGAATTAACACGGAAATCTATATAATGATCAAAGGTCTTATAATGAATAAATAAATAAATATTCACGAAAGAGATCAAACTCCATCCCGAAATGTAGCGCGGTGATGATGGATAAACGCTATTTAATTAAACTTCTCATATGACAAGAATGTAGAAATGTTTAATGCCGACTTACCTTCTACACAAGATATGCATAGAAATCCCAGAAGAAAAAGGAGACCGCGACACATTTTACAATTAAATAATGCCCTTTTGATTCACCAACAACGATAAATCAGCGACTCGACCAGATAATGGTGCTAACGAGAATGATTTATTTCTGGAGAGAACACCATTTATTTATACCCAGAGCGTATTTTAAATTTTGTGATAAACTTTTAACCCGTGGCATGGTGAAAAAAACTTGAGTAATAATTTTTTTTATCAAAAAAAAACTCTTTGAAAACCGTTTTTTTGGGTAAGTATATAGAAATATATCAACCGGTAATGGCTCCTTAGGGCTGTACGTGTTTTATGTACTTAATAAAGTGGTTTTCCATCCCATTTGTATTTCGTAAGCGCAGTTTTGTATTTGAAATTTAAGCCCCGACTAGGCAAATATTTGGTTACATGACAACTTAGAATCAACTCAACTAAACATCTCTATGAAAATTCAATAAAAGCTATGAATAAAAAGGAAAAATACCCATAATCTAACAAAACGTACACAATTTTTTATGAAAAGTAAAATAATTTAACTTTGTATAAACCACTTATTTGATGCGCAAATCCGACCGGTTTCGGAACAAACGTTCCTTCGTCAGGGAAAGCTTATACTAATTTGACAGTTTCGAACAATGTTTTTTTATGGTAGGGGTGGAGCTGTTGTGAGAAATATATCAACCGGTAATGGCTCCTTAGGGCTGTACGTGTTTTATGTACTTAATAAAGTGGTTTTCCATCCCATTTGTATTTCGTAAGCGCAGTTTTGTATTTGAAATTTAAGCCCCGACTAGGCAAATATTTGGTAACATGACAACTCAGAATCAACTCAACTAAACATCTCTATGAAAATTCAATAAAAGCTATGAATAAAAAGGAAAAATACCCATAATCTAACAAAACGTAAACAATTTTTATTGATTTTTCCATCACTTTTCAAATAAGGTGTTACGATGAAATCATTCTAAATCTTCCGGTCACCAAATATTTGGACCAGGAACTCCACCCACACGGCATTTCTAGGTTTGGGATAAGCGGTTGTCTTATTTTTCGACTGTTATTTAACACTTACTAGATTTAAGGAACCCGTTCATTTGACGGATTAAACTTTTGAGATTTAAAATAAAGAAAGAAAACACCATTTTTATTTCATCGCATTAATATTATTTATCTGACTCGATTTTCTTTGTCTGCCTTCTAATTTCACAGATATGAATAATGTATTTATGTGTGTAATTGTGAATAGGTAAGTATTTCTAGGGAAATCTGTCAAATTGACGTGTTAACACTGTTAACTAATTTTAGACTCGTTTTTACTGAACAAACGGCCTCCGTGATCGAGAAGTAAGGCTCTCGACTACGAAAACAGCGATCGTGGGTTCAAATTTGCATTGTCTCACGACTAATTTCAAAAAATAATTTATGTAGTAAATTTGCAGCACAGGGTGGATGTTTTAAAAATTTTCTTCAAAGTTTTGAAAATTTACTAGTGTATATGAAAGTTACCATGTATCCACCATTTTTTTGTAATAGATTGTTCAGATTTTAGGTCCGGGTTAAATCTTTCCCACAGGAAAAAATGCACCCTTTCACGCACTTTTTACCACAAATGATCATCTAGTCAATCCACGTTATGCAATTGTACTATATAAGTATAATAAATACAAAATAATACAAGAACAACATGTCAAAGAGATCAAACGGGAAAATAATTCCCCGAATCCAGATATTTTCATATCAGAGGGTTCGGCTCGGTGGAACTCCTAATTTTTTTTTTAAATGTGCCGGTAAACCGGGCGTTTATTAATATCAATAGTTATTTACATTGACTCACCTGTTCTGAGCCGGGTAGCAGTATCTATAATTACATATATCAATAAAGATTAAAGCAAAAAAATACAAAAGATAATAAATAAAAATACAAAAGAAAAACTTAAATAATAATACAAAGTACAAAAGAAAAACATAAATAAAAATACAAAAGATAACCTACATATAATAATCTAAAACCAAAAAAAAATACAAACATATATAAGGTAATTGAACATTTTCAGTATGAAAGTTCTTTTTTTTATTTTACCTAGCTGACCCGGCCACCCGTTGCTGTGGCTAATAAAACACTTTGTAAAATCCAACCTTTGTTACCACCGCCGTCTTTGAGTTTATCGCGAAGAGACAGACAGATGCCGCGGAGGACTTTAATTAATAATACATACGTAGAGATGGAGTGAAAGATTATAATAATGTGAATGAAATTCTTGGGGTAACTAACTAACGTATTTAAGTTAATAAGGATTAATACTGTATCCTTCTAAATAACTTTCCAATTATCCCATTGTACGTGACCTTTTTTTTAGAAGATAGAGTGGGTATAATAAGCTATCCGTAAAAGATTGATGTATACCTTCGCGGACTTTTTTGTTGATCTATAAAAGAGGAGTATCCCAGCATGCATTGTTTTGTTATATCTCAAAGGGATTAGGCAGTGTTTTTGATGAAATCTCCCAGGCGGCTTGACTTTTTCCGACACTTCTAACAATCATCGTTTTTTAGGGTGTTAGAAAGAGCTGCAGCATTATATGTATAAGAATAAAAACAAAATCTGAATAAACGATACAAAAACAACCACAAGCGCCAATGCGCTTGTGGTTGTTTTTGTATGTCAATACATTTGATGTTTTTGAATTCACTCTTCTTCAATATTATCCTTGTAACTGTATTCCATTTTCACAAACATTTTCTACATAAATCATCAATTTGATTTATATCTTTGATTATATGCTTCCTATCATTTTTAGTATTAATGACTCTATCTTGAATAGCAAGCATAAATCCTTCTATTTCTGCGCTCAACTCTCCAATACTCAACCATTTGTTTGACGAAAGTTTGTCAACATACGTTTGGTTTAGATAATTGAAGTGTTTTGCATGAATAATTTTATTTGACTCTAATAACTCCTGGTTAGTATTTATAAGAATGTTGGCATTCTCTTCATATAAATTTAAAGGAGTAATGTTTATATCTGCCTTGCAAATTATTTTGTGCATTTCTGAGCTATTAGCTTTCCTGAAAAAAATTCTAAGCATCTCTACCTGATTGTGTTTTAAAGATGTTATTTTGACTACACCTCTACCTCCTAAATTTCTAGGTAAATTAATTCGTTCTATAGCTGAATTTGGATGAAGGCAAATAAACTTTGTTAACGTAGTTCTAATTAATCGTTCTAAACTATCTAAATCTGTATTGGATCATTTAATTATGCCAAACGAGTACGTTAAAAGGGGTATTGCTCAAGTATTTATTGCTTTTACTAAATTTTTTAGCAGATAGATTGCATTTGAAATTTTTTCTGATCCTAGTTTGAAATTTAATCCTAATATCGTTTTTAATACTAGTGTGATCTAATCTATTCGATTGCGGGTATCCTAAATATTTATAAACCTCATCCCCTTTCACACTATTAATTTTGAAATTTCTTAATATACCCTCGTCTCCATCTACAATTTTGCCTTTCTCTATATGGATCGTTTTACATTTATCAAAACCAAAAGTCATTTTAATATCATCTGAAAAATTTTTAACTACCTCAATCATTTTCTCTAAATTTGATTCAGAATTTGAAAATAATTTTATATCACCCATATATAATAGATGTGAAACTATACTACTCTCTCTTGTATTACCCTTAATTTTTATTCCAAACTTGCTTTTAATTAACATTTTAGACAGAGGATGCAATGCTAAGCAAAACCAAAGTGGACTCAATGAGTCTCCTTGAAAAATTCCTCTTTTTATTGAAATGCCCGGTATTACTATTTTCTTACCTTTTAAATTTACTAGTAAATCTGTATTCCAAAAGGACATAATCTTTTTCAAAAAGCTAATTATAATTGGGTTTACTTTATATATTTTTAATATTTTGATTAGCCACGAGTGCGGGACACTATCAAAAGCTTTTAGATAATCTATATAACACGTATGTAAATTACGCTTTTGATTTTGAATTTGTTTTAAAATTACAGAATCAATAACTAATTGTTCTTTACATCCCATATGTTTTCTGCGACAACCTTTTTGTTGTTCAGGTAAAATATTTTTTTCATCCAAATGAGTATATATTAAATCTGTCAAGCAAGAGGTTAAAATTTTGTATATTGTCGGTAGACATGTTATGGGTCTGTATTGAGAGGGATTATTAATATTTTCGCTTTTAGGTAACATATAAGTAATGCCCTTAGTTAGAAAATTAGGAAAATTTTGAGGTTGTTTGACAAGCTTTGAAAGATTTTTTGCAAAAAGAGGATGTAAAGTAGTTAGACGTTTGTACCAAAAATTATGTATCCAATCGCAACCCGTGGCTTTCCAATTATGAGTATATTTTATAATTTTGACTAACAATTCAACCGATATATCAGAAAAACTCATTTGTTCAATGTCTGAACAATTGAGTTCTTCATTTTATATCCAAGGACCTGCCTCATTATGTTTTATATTTTTACTCCAAATGTTTGTCCAAAAATCGCGCATATCTGATTCAGATGGCAACGGAATATTATTATTGGAAATAATATTTTGTTTATCGTCAAGTTTGGAATAAAATATTTTCTCATTTTTCATAAATAATCTATTATTATTTATTTTATTATACGTATAATTATATCTTTTTAATCTACTAGCTTTTATACCTAATTTTTGTTTTAATAAATCTAATAAATCATTGATTATATTTTCATTATTATTACTACCAATGCTATAACCAAATTTACTCCCAATTTCATTTACACGTCTCAAAATATTCCTACTTCTATTCCCATTTTTATATTCAATTACTCTAGCTATACTACTTCTTAAAAATACTACATCATTTTCTAATCTAAACTGCCATTCTGGTTTACTATAACTATATGATCTATCATCAGAGGACGTAAATTTAACTCCTAACTTATTACGTATAGTGATAGCACTAGCGTACACTATTGTTTGAAGATCTAAAAAACTAATATCGTCAAATATTATTTTTGGTAAAATTAAATTATTTAATTCAGAAATTAATTTAGATAATTTCTTTGATGTATGCAATTTTGGTCATTTTGGTCTAACTGTGGGGTCTATATTCTATATATTTATTTATATTATTATGAAGCAAGTTAGCTTATTCTATTACATTATCATCTAGTAAGTTTAAATTTGCAATGTTGATTTCCCTAAGATTATGAATAGCTTCTAAGTTATTTGAATCTACTGTTATATCATTGGATTCTTCTACTAGAATATTATCTAAACTATCTTCATGCAATGCATCTAATATAACATTACTACTCGTATTAATTTGTTCTAAATTATTCTCCAATTGCAATCTATCTGCTACTTCTTTTTTTATCTGATTTAATGTTACTACAGGAATTAAATTATTTTTGAAAATTGCCCTTTTTTGGTCAGCTAATCTTTGTTCGTTTACTTGGGCAACCGGATAATTTTGTGAGAAAAGTAAATGTAATTTTTTACTATACAATAACATATCTGTTTCTAGTTTAGGGTCTCAGATTATCAATGTTCATTTTTATGGATGACATAATAAACCCATTATATATATATATTTTATAACGCACCAGATTTAAATGTCCGGGTTAAATTTTCCCCCAAAAAAAAATAAAAGAAAGGAAAAAAAAGAAGGAAAAACTAAACACTTTCACACACTTCCCCAAATGATCATCTAGTGAATCCACGCTATGCAATTGCACTATATAAGTATTATAAATACAAGAACAACATGTCAACCTACAGCGGGGTCCAGAGCTCGTCATTTGTCACAACAAGTCAATGAATTTATCAAGTTTGTGAATAAATACTCTCAACTTTTGTTGTTTCGAGTTTAGTTGTGCTTTCCATGTTCGACGGAAAACATTTCCCAAACACTCCATCCCGGGTGAAGCGGGAAGGCAGGCGGGGGGGGGGATTCATTTTTTGACAGATGCCGCGCAATGCGGTCGTGTGGGGAGAATTAACGGAACGGCCGCCTTTTGTGGTTATGTGCATTTAATGTGCAATGAGCGGGCATATTCACGAGTTTAAAATATTATTATACTACGTATAATATTATAATAAATATATTTGATAATAAAATTATAATATAATATCAAATATTTATAATTATTCTGTTTTTGACGTAAATATTTACGCACTCTAAATTCGTAACTTTAGGTCGTGCCATAATCGATATTAGTCAGAAATCTTTCCTGATTATTCAAGTTGGCATGGTGAACACAATTTGACAAGTAGTACCTACATAACATAATAATAAAGTACTATAATAACAATGTATGGCTGTTTATGAAATTTACGTTTTTGTGTAAAATCATTTCAAGGGCACTGTATATTACTGTACAAAGACATGACGTTCCCGCGCGGCGCGGAGAATATTCCAGGCGTTTCTCGATACCGAATAATTATGTTAATATTTGTTACTATATTATAATTATATTATGAAATATATTTATTATAATATTATACGTAAGTATAATAATATTTTAAACTCATGAACTCGCTCATTATACATTACACATAACCTCAAAAAGTCGTTCGGTTTGTTCTTCCATAAATACGACCACACCGCGCGACTCCTGTCAATTAAATGAATTATACCCCCCCGCCTGCCTTCCCGCTTCACCCGGGATGAAGTGTTTTGGGAATGTTTTCCGTCGAACACGGGAAGCACAACTAAACTCGAAACATTGACAAACTTGATAAAATCATTGACTTGTTGTGGGACTGTCAATGATTTTATCAAGACAAATTGAGACAAATGACGAGCTTTGGACCCGACTTACTAGAGACCAAATGGGAATATAATTCACCGACTCCAAATATATTTTCATATCAGAGGATTCGGCTCTGTGGCATTTCTAATTGAACCTATAAATCCTACTGATCCCTCAATATAAATATTCAAAAAAATTTTTGTAATCCTACATGTATTTAAAATTACTGATTTTTGCATTTTTATATACAAATTCTTTGACAAATCTAATATGCTTAAATTTTGAATCAGATTCCTAGGTATTATGCCAGTGGCCGAAATAACAAATGGTAATATTGGTATACTCCGTGAATGCCAAATTCTTTTAATCTCATTTCCTAAATCTGTGTATTTTCTTATTTTTTCAGAAACAGTTTTTTAATTTTATTTATTATTATTATTATTATTATTACTAAGTATAAAATTAAGTCGCCCACGATGAATGTGCGCTAGATCTTTTAAACTACGCAACGGATTTTCATGCGTTTGTCACCAGAGTGATTCATGAGGAAGGTTTTTAGGTATATAATTTGTCAAGGTTTTGTGTAAATTGGTTGAAATACATAATATATATGGTCAAGCGGCAGCAGGCAGCGGGATGTGGATTTGATTTAACAGATTGCGTTGGTTATAAATGTTTCGTTTGCCACAGCAACGTGTGGCCGGGTCTGCTAGTATAGTATATTTTTACGAAATCATTTACAAAATGTCCCTAGGATTGCTGAAAATGCCGAAATATTAAAAAGGTACGTTATTTTTTTTTCTCCATTTAACACCCTCTTATCACTATTACACAAATCAAAATAAGATTTTTTCCAATATAGTCGTGACCCACCCTACTGCACTCCTGACATTTAAAATAAGAGGAAAATAATTTCTCTCCACATCTTGTTTTGAAAAACCTGTGCAAAAACCCGGCAACGCCAGGGACCCAGCTCGTTCAATATAAAGCAAACAGTCACGGAAGGGTTAACATTTTATTAGTCTAATGTAAATAATAAAAAAGAAAATAATGGTATAATCACAGTGATACTAATTATGACCATTGTGGTCAACCAGATAAGCGAATTCCCAGAACACGGAAAATACAAGGAAAAGTAATTTTTTTATAAAATGATATCTTTTATTGACATCCGTCACCCGCCCACACATTAATAGGTTCAAATCGCATCTGCATCCGGCCACACATGATAAAAGAATTAAACATTTAATATTTACTTACGTATTGAGTTTCAACATGATAATCATCAAAAACATCTACCACACTTATTCAAGTGTATTCGAAGACGAATATTATTATTTTCTAACAAACTAACTAAACATCACGCCGTTTACCCACAAGGGACCGCAATTCCATCTAGGTATACACACTTTGCCTCATTCACATTCATACATCGTCTCATACATACTATTCTATTATTCTGACTTTGACATGGCCCGTCTCAAGTATCTGATTCACTTGATCGTGGTTTCCTCGGGCGTCCCCGACCTCTTCTACCGTTCACATTTGCGTCCCATATTCTTCTTACATTACTTTTTCGTTCATTCGCTCTACACGCCCAAACCATCTGAGGGTCCCTTTATTAATCTCCACATTTCTCACATGGTCATAGATGGTTTTACCATACATACGCCTCAAGGATCTCATTACTACAGCATTCAGTCCGCTTTCATCCTTCCTCTACCAGTGTTCCATACCTCACTGTCATACATCAGGGTAGGTACCAGCACTCCATTGTTGACTGCTAGGTTCGCTTCTTTTGGCAGTTTTTTTATTAGCGCCAACTGCATTCAGTCCTCCATTAATGGAGTTACCAGCCTTTACCATTCTTTCAATATCTCTAACAGCCTTTCCATCTCTTGTAAACATACTACCCAGATACACAAACTCATCCACCTTCTCCAAGTTTTCATCATTCACAACTATATTGCACTCTTATTTATATTTTCCTTTATAAAATATGTATTACATACTAGTGCAAACCAACGTAAAATTTGTGAAAGTCTGAATTCTCCATAAATCAGTTTCAATTTTGTAAATGGCAGTAAAAATGAATCTGTTAGGAACATTATATTCTAGGTAGTTGCTTTATCGGTTGTCTGAATTCTCCTAACAAACACTTGAAGTTTTGAAAATGATCCACACTTAAAATCAAAGTAAAAGTTCTAGAATTCACTAAACCGGAGTTGTTGGCAGATTAATTACTGAAATTAGCATTTAAAAAACGTTATTTATGATGTTCTTCACTGTAGAAGTGGGCAGATTCATTCTCAGGTGTGAATCGATTCAGTCTGATTCCTCTGGCCTTTTGAATTGATTCATTTTATTCATTTCTTTGATTCAAGTAATTAAAAAACAACAACTTGTTTAAATGTACCTTTACATATAAAATATTTGTATTATATATATTATCTAGTACACGGTAGAAGTGAAACCTTCAGAAAACTAAAGTAGACAAGAGTGGAGAGCCTACGGCGCACCACACAAAGAATAAACCGATAGGCTAAGAAGAATCGATATCTTATCGATCTCCTCTTTATGTGGTGCTTCGTACCCCATAAAGAGGAAAGCGATAGGCTAAGAAGCACCGCACAAAGAGGAGACCGATTACACTATCTTATTCTCTCGCAGACTAAATCCTATAGGTATATATGAATGTGTTTGCCTCTTTTTAGTGTCGTTATTTTTGGTTTCATTGAGTTTCAAATCACAACGGTGCTAAAATTTTTCACTACCCAAAGCACTCTTAGGGTGAATTACCTATTTAAAAAAAAAAAATCACTTTTAACAAAAAAAATGGGGTTTAATGTAATATTTTAATGCTCAGTATTTAGACAATTTTTTTTAATGTATATTAGGCTAGCAATTAAATCTAAAAAATAAACAGGTTTCTCTTTCACCCCTAAAGTTTGACTTATTTCATTTTATTTATTTAACTTAAAATTGTTCCACTTCACGCGATCTAACGTATTCAAATGTATTAATTATTTTTGTGTTTAATTCGTAGAACTCCATTTTAATTTTTAGAAATTTAATTCAAATTAAATTTGATAATGTTATTATTACCAAAGTTTGATAATAACCTTACAAGTCGAAACAACTGTAACTAAAATACCTCCTAAAATACTTGCAGAACTTGATAATAACATTATCAAATTTAATTTTAATTAAATTTCCAAAAAATATACAAACATGTTAACATTTAAATGTGAATATTTTATGATAGCTGACCTCAGCCGATTGACCTAATAATATCTGCAAATTTACATATAGTATCTACCTAAAATGTACGTTTTCAAGTAGGTAGAATAGAAGTATTCTACCTACTTGTAGACGTTGTACTGTATTCTAAAAGTTTTGGTTGGTACCAAAAAAGCGATTATAATAAGTGCATCATTTTTGCTTCCCATCTTTCTAGCTGATTTTCGGATTAGAAGTTGGAAATTTTAAACCAACTATGTAATGAAATTGACGGCTTGGCCCGCGGGGAGGAATGAATTAACCGCACGAATAAATTAGTAACTTTCGACTAATGTCGGCAGTGACTTGATTAACTCGCGAGCTGCGGACCCAGTACAGACTTTAGCGTTTTGGATGGACTTGTGACCTGAGATTGACTAGTTTGAACTGGTTTTGGTCACAACTGAAAACGACGCTATAGTTTTAATTCCTGAATAGAACGCTTCGGACAAACTCGATCGCGATGAACTAGGCAACTAGAATGGCGGCGCGAGAGCGAGATAGGTGGGTTTACTATAGGCAACTTCGCGGCGCGCCGCCCATAAGATTATATGTAAATATTTACGAAACATTATACATACATTTGACTGGTCAGTGGTTGAGTGGGCATAGCGCTCCATCACAACACAAGCAACATTTTCGGCTTTCTGTGATGGTAGTAAGAGATTTTCAAACATTGTTTGGTTATTCGTAACCCGGGAAAAAAAAAATAATATTTAAATCGTTTACGGTACATATCATTCATTGAAATAAATCAACATTAAAATAAATAGAAAATTATAAAAATATGGTCCCGTTAAAAATCGTAGGATGCAAGGCCAAAGGTAAGGAAAGAAGAACCAATTCCTTTTGAAATTGTGAATCAATATGGGCATCACCAAACTGGGATATTTTATTTATTTATTTATTTATTAATATATCAACGCCCTGATGGGCTTTTACAAATAAGTTTATAATACAGAGACAAAGTTGAACAATAAAAAAGATGAACTTGAAAAGTAAACATCACATGAATGGAGGGTATAAAGATACATTTTAGTAAAAATAATGCATTGCAATACAAGAGAAAGTTTTTAAAGTTGCAGATGACATAAAATAGTATACATTGTGTATTTACAAAATTTACATAAAAACAGTTTTAGACAACTCAAATCAGATGTCACAGTATTTACATATAAAAGAAAAGAAAACGGCCACAGGTTTTTATATTGTAGATAAATACATAAATATATGCATTGTGCTATGTGATTAAGTTATACTACATAAAAATATCGTTCAAGTGTTTCTTAAATAATGGTAACTTTAAATTAAATATATCGATACTTGAGGTGAATTTGTTTGCTAGTGTATGAAATCGTGGAATAGGTGCATGTGTGAGGTAGTTGTTGGTTCCAGAATTATTGTTGCCGAATACTATGTTTTGCCTTGTCGCTCGGGTTGGTACCTTAAAGTCAATGAGATGCAGGAGTTCACAACAGTTTAATTCGGAGTGAATAATTTTAAACAAAAAAGTTAGGTCAATTATTTTTCTTCTGTTTTCTAGGGAATGCAATTTAAGTGTATTTAGTAAGAATGTATAGTTAATGTGTTGAATAGGTATATGTAACTTGAAGTTAATAAATTGTAAAAATTTGTGCTGCACTCGTTCAATATTTTTTATATGAATTTGATAATATGGGGACCAAACGATGGAATTGTATTCCAGCAAGCTGCGTACTAGTGACAAATATACAATTTTAATAGCTTCTAGTGAATCAAAGTCTTTGATGGTTCTGATTATAAATCCTAGTGTCTTCATGCCTTTGTTGGTTATTTCTTGTATGTGGTTTATAAAATTTAATTGGGTGTCAAATATAACTCCAAGATCCCTGATTTCTTTGACTTTGTCTAAGATTTTGTTATTTATTGTGTATTTAAAAGATAACGGGGTCTTTGTTCTACAAAATGTTAGTGTCTTACATTTATCGATATTTTGTGAGGAAGTGAGAAGTGAGAAAGAACTGCAAGGAAGTGGGAAGGTGAAGGAGGTGGGCAAGTGGAAGGTTGGTAGTACCTGTTCTGATTTGGTCACAAAAGGCTTTTTCGGGTCACAAAGTCATTTTCATGTTAGATCCTTTGTACTCGTAGTTTCCATTGAACATAACACAACAATGCGAACATTAATTAATTATTTTACTCTGGGACTTGAAGTTTGCATCTTCCCTGTGTTTGGAGAGATTATTTTTTTAACATTGACGGCCGGCGTGGTCGAAGGGTAAGGCTCCTGACTCGCAATCTGAAGATTGGGGGATCGAATCCCGGCGTGGGTAAATAAATTTTATTTGAATGATTTGTGTTATTTCACAATTAATTCATTTAAAAATAATGTATGTTACATTTGCGGCACGATCCAGAGTGGAAAATACTCTCAGTATCGCCCTGGTGTAAGACCACCATTCAGAATTGAAACGTTGCTTGAAATGGCTTTAACCATGTTTGGTGACCAGATCTGAATGTTGTACTTTCCCACCTTCCTCTTCCCATCTTCTTCCCCTCTCCACTACCTTCAGCCTTACGAAATACCCCAATTGGTGATGCCTCACTGGCTGCAGACGGGAGCAATTGGGACTATATAGAGGAGGCCTTGAGAAAAATAATTCCCCTCAGGGCCTATGTCATCTTAAGGGGAAACTGTGTGGAGGGTCTTTTTAGGAAAGGAAGGAGTATTAGGGTGGGTAGGAATCTGGAAGTCAGTGTATCCAGGCACGACGGACGTATGAATCTACCCCTCCCACTGCGGTGCAAGGCGAAGTTCCGAGAGAGTATGGCTGGAGAAGTCAAACGGACTCACTTAACCATTCTCTCCCGGCCTACCGTGCAGCTGGTGGGCAGCCGCATCCGCCGCCAAAACCAGGAAAAACCTCACCCCATGAACCCGGGTACCTCTCCTAAGTCACCAAACGTAGCGAACCATGAATGAAGGTTTTTTTACATTTAATTTGTTTATGTGAGTTCCAATTGCTACCAACTTCTGGAGACGGTGGGGCTATGGTATCCCTCAATTGGGTATGTTATGAGGCTAAAGATAGCAGGGGGGGGGGGCAGGAGATGAGAAGGGAAGTGGGAAAGAATCTAGCTTTTCAGATCTAGTTATTATTCACAGTTTAGGAGGCGGGTATGGATACCGCCGCCTCTGTAACCATTTATTGGATAACCAACACCTCTGCCATAGGCCACCCCACGGTTCGCTACGTTTTGTGACTGAGTAGAGGTGCCCGAGTTCAGGTGGTGAATGTCCGGCTCTTGGCGGCGGATGTGTCTGCCATCAACCGCGTGGCAGGCCGGATGGGGAGAGAGTAGTCGAAAGGAGACCTTGTGACCTCACAAACAGATTTCTTTTGGAACATCGCCTTGCACCGCAGTGGGAGGGATGGACGGATTCATACGTCCATTCATGGGTCCCCACGGGACCGTAGATTCCTACCTACCCCTCATATCTTATCCTTCCCAGAACTTCCTCTCCTTTAAAAGACCCTTCACACAGCATCCCCAAACATGAAATAGGCCCTGAGAAAAAATATTTTCCTCAGGGCCTCCTGTGTGGAGCTATTGTAAAAAAAAGTTAAAGGCATTTGAAGCAAAGTTTCGATACGGAATGGTCGACTTTCACAAGGGCAATACTGAGAGCATGTTGTTATGAAAATAAGTACGGCGCATATTTTTTTTTATTTTTGTCTATGGTTTCTTTTAACAACCACACTTTGGGTGCAACAGGTTGGTAGGAATGATTTCCGTTTTTGGGTTGGCTTCACTTTCCGGCAGGGCCTCTACAGGGCAGGAGACCTTACCGGGACGGCACATCGCCATGTTTAAGTTTATAAAATAATAATTGTGAAACGATCGCGGGATGACAGTTTTACGGAATATTTTTCCAACCTGGAAGTTTTAAGATCAAAGGATCTATCTTGTGTGAATGCCGAAGTGGCTTCCGCGTTAAAGTCGCTATTTGAAATGTACGCGCATGGAATATTATAGCCTGTCAGCCTTAAATTGGCTAATCCGTTCGCCACACGCCAATCCCCTCTCGCTCCGCGATCAATGCCTGCTAAATTACGAATATAAGGATTTTATTTGGGACAAGCCTGATATTTGCGTCCCACTCACTCTGCCACGTTGTCTGGTACCGAACTTCCCTTGGATACGGGCCATAAATAAACCAATCATACGGGCTACCTGGACCAACAACCGTGACGGGCCCTCCTTGACTTGGGCCGGCTACGCCCTGGCGGGCATTTACGAGATCCTGCAGCACCAGTGGATTGGAGGCCTTGTGATGGCTCCGTCCATGTGTCTCCGAGGAACCTCTCCGTCGGACATCCATATGAACATCAGTGAGTTTAGTTAGGATTATTAGCTATACAACGGTCTGAACCTGGGGTGAGTCATGACATGTAATTTAGTCTTCAATTTGGGAGGCGGGAATGGGTACCGCCGCCCCGGGAACCTTTATTGGATAACCAACACCTCTGCCACAGATCACCCCAAGTGGTTCGCTACGTTTGGTGATTTAGCAGGGGTGCCCGGGTTCATGGGGTGAGGTTTGTCTAGGTCTTGGAGGCGGATGACCAGAACATACTGAACCCCAGATTCCTACCCACCCCTTAAACCCTTTTCCTTCCCAGAACTCTCCTCTCCTTCCTTTCCTTAAAAAAACCCTACACACAGCATCCCCAAAGATGACATAGGCCCTGAGGAAAATTATTTTCCTCAGGGCCTCCTGTGTGGAGCTCATGTAAAAAAAAAAATAAAAAAAAAAAATAAAAAAAATTATTTGTCCTAAATTTCAAATATAGATTGTTATACTGTTTTTCCAAAACATAACTCTTTTATTTAAAGTTACCCGTCATACCTTATGCCATTGCATTTAAAGTATTGTGCCCATGTACCTTGAAAAGAGATCTCATATTTGCTCTACGGATGGTTTTCGTCCTCCCAACATATCTTAGTGACATGATTTGGCGCGTAGCGGGGCAAGCTACAAAGTTGGATGGACGATTGCAAATGGATTGCAACACCTTCCTCATTAAAAACTCACCTTCATACCACAAAAACATAATGTTACAAAATGTTACAAACCGGGCCGTGAATCGCCCGTGACAAAATGGCGCTCCTACGTGATTGGGTTCGTCTTTAACTTTAAAATGCAATGGCATCAGTTCGACGGCAGATGTATTGAAAATGTATGTTCCCATGTGTCGGCGTTCTACGGAATTAATTGTACAATTTAAAAAAAAAATGTCAATTCGTTAACTATAATTACGTGAACATGACTTTCACATATGCGAGTTTCAAATTTTAGTGATTGTTTATTTGTCACAGAATGCGACAAATTATCAAAATTTAAATGTCACAAATGTATCCTGGATGTTTTGCACATCATAATATAAACATACGGTTACGACATACAATATAGGCGAATAAGCTTATACCAGTGAAATCGGTTGTTATGACACTTCATTACGTTTTAAAAATAGCTGTCAGATCAATTGTTAGTCACTATTGTTTACGATAATATCAGCTGACGCTTGTCCATGTGTTGCCGATCAGCTGTGTTTACATTCTACAAATATTTGACGTTTCTACATAATATACTTCCTGATACAAGGATCATAGTGCGGTAACGGTATTGTTTACTGTTTCAAATAGGCAGTACTGTAATTATATTTTCATAACCTCAACAAAATATGATTTCTATCGGATTTAGTCGTGGATAAATACTTATATAAAATCGGAACAGATGTTTCATTAAATACATGACATATTAATATAATAATAATTCATATACTTATATATATATTTTTTATCTTTAAACCAAAAATGTCGCGGAGTTTTTGAGTTTTAACATCAAAAAAAATTATTTTTTTTAATAGGGGTGCCACAAAAATATTAATGTTAATTAATGAACATAAATAAGAGTTATCACAAAGTTTAAATTATAGCCAACTTAATTTTTTTTTTAAATTTTTAAATTTCTTTTCCTCTTCAACAATTGGCTACTATCTATTTCCTTTTCACTTTCTCTCTTCTCATTAATTCTAATTACACTTCTCACAATGTCGGCTCCTATAGAGAACATTAATGGAAAATCGAAAGATGATTTGACAACTGACCTAACCTCAAGGAATTTAATACCAGCCAATACTCTAGAAGAGATGCGTATTCAAGCCAGACGCTTTAATAAAGGTATTAAAATCGCTCAACTCGCAGAACAACATGAAACGGACACCGATACGGATGAAGACAGTGACTCAGGTGCTAAGGTTATTAAGTACACTAAAGTAATCTATAATGAAACGCATGCTCCGACTAGCTCAATTGATACTTGGAACATTTAATACAATGGTTCAACCTGCGTCCGGGATTTCATTATACAAATTAATGAAAAATGTAGAACAAGGAACGTTAAACATAAAGACCTAGTTAAATGTTTTCCAGATATCCTTGAGGGTTTAGCCTTATTATGGTTTAGGTCCATTTATACCCCTGATCTAACATGGGATGATCTGTCATCCCTCCTAATTAAACAGTTTGAAGGAGGTCATAGACAGATTTCACTTAAGACAGAACTCTTCAACACGAAACAACCTACTGGTATGACCGCTTTCGAGTTCATATTGAGAATGAAAGCACATAACAACATGCTTGATTCTAAATTATCGGAAAATGAGTTACTACAACTGTGCATGAGAGCTTTGCTCCCAATGTATATTAATTTACTTGCGTCTCGCGACATCACCACTTTTGAGCAATTAACGGAGGTAACTAGAAAATTCGAGTCTTACTCAACACCAACAAACCAACCTTCACCTTCTCCTTCTTACACGGGCAAGGCATATTCTAGCAATAATTTTAAAAATTCTAACTATAATAAACAAAATTATCATAATTATTCAAATAATAATAATAATTCAAACAATCGTGGTACTTCTTCATATCATAAAAAAATATTACAACCGGTCTGCAGATTATCAACCGAGTCACAACGTAAGTAATCAAAATAATTTTGGTCATACTTCAAATTTTAACAACGATCGTAATATCTCTAAACAGTACCGAAAGGGGTTTTCTAATAATAATGATAATAAGGAAAAGGAGATAAGCCATCCATCTAAAATTCCTTCGGACAAAAGGATTGTGTGTAATTACTGTAATAGAATTGGCCATACAATTTCGGATTGCAGGAAGAGAGCTTCCGACACTTCTAAGCCTAAAATAAATACTATTAAAAAAAATAACACAAAAAAGGATTCGGAAAACTAGGACGGAGTCGCTCCAGTCACGCACCTTCTCTTGCGCAGGGGAAACGTGAGTGGCCGAGTTGGCTCCGACTGGTTAGACAATTTCTTTCTACCCCGGTTTCTGATGTAGTGGGCCCACTGCCGCAGGATTCTGGGATTGAAAGAGATAATCGTCCGTATGCCAATATTTGTATTAAGGGTAAAAACTACAAAGCACTGCTTGACAGTGGGGCTTCGCTTTCATGTATAGGAGGAGATACCTATAAATATTTTGTTAATTTAGGCATAGAACTAGTTAAGGTTGATTTCGATGTTTCGACAGCGGACGGTACAAAACAACTTGTGTTGGGAACGATGACGTTGCCGGTGACGTACAATTTAATAACACAGGATATTATTTTTTACGTCATTCCCTCGTTATCCCCCGACTATATTTTGGGAGTTAACTTTTGGAAGCATTGGAGGGGACCCACCACTTTCCCACGGCTGTGTGAGGAAACTGATTGTTTAACCTCCTTAGCCGCACACGTCAGGACTCTAATTTTTTGTAAAAAGGAAGCTACATTTATTTTTGAAACGAATCTAGACCCTCCAATGTCCCTGCATGCATGATTGTTAGTAAAAAAGTAAAATGTATGCATACTTACATTTGCAGTAATTAACAAGATAAAAATAGTTCGCCTGTTGGTTCAGCATCTAGTTGAGTGAAATAATAAATAAAAAGAAAAATATTTACAGGTGTAAGTATGATTAAAACCAAAGAAAATATATAAAAAGAAAGATATTGGGGGCAGTTTGTCCCACTATCACGGGGCAGTCCCGGCGAGAATGAGCGGGCGAGCGGCCTGGCCGCAACGTGCCCAAACGCCCGCGTCCCTTAGCCAGTTTCCCAAAAGTACCCTTGAAGAAGTGTTTGTGGAGGGGGGGGGAGATACTTTTATTTTTTTTATTTTTTTTATTTAGTACTTATCTTTACAAAAAATGGAACATGTTACAATGTTACTTTTCCTCCATTAAAAGCATTTGCTTGTGGATGGAGGAAAAGTTTACATTTTTAATTATAATTATTTTGGTCGGGATGTATGTATAGTTAGGTAGTTGATAAATGGTTGATAAGTTGGTGACTCATAATTTGTAAATTACTTTGTTAATATTATGTAGTCTGGTTGATATATTAAGTTATTGATTTTAATAACAAATTCATCAAAATTTTGAAAAATACTACGCATATTTTGGTGTAATATGAATAAACCGTTAAATTTGTGGGGGAAAAATTCATTACATGTCTCTGTGCTTGCACATTGGTATTCATGGATTGTGTAGTTGTTTTCTATTTGGCTGGATATAAAATGAATTGAGTTGAGAGTTTCTCTTTGGATTTTACAATTTTATAATGAGTCATAATAGTTTTTTCATTAATTACATCCTGGAATAAAACATTGTTATTACTATTATTATTTTGAGTAAGTAACGTCTTGTTGGAAAACATAAGCAGAAAACATTCGATTCAAATAATAATATTAAACATGAGAGTACATTATTTACATCCTGGAATAAAACATTATTTTGAGTAAGTAACGTCTTGTTGGAAAACATAAGCAGAACACATTCGATTCAAATAATAATATTAAACATGAGAGTACATTATTTACATCCTGGAATAAAACATTATTTTGAGCAAGTAATATCTTGTAGAAAATTGTGGTAAGACTCTTGAGAAAATCAGGTTATTATTATTTTCATTAATTTTTTCCAAGATTTGTATAGGTTTGTTGAAAGTATGAGATTAAATGCAATTCCACTTATCATGTTAAGAACAGATTGGCTTGATAGAAGAAAGTGAAATACATTAGTAATATACATATATATAAAATGTCATGTTGCTGGTGGTGGTGAGACTCAAACATAAACAGAATACCAGCGAAGCAAATAATAACATTAGAAATACACAGAAATTTGATTTTTTTTTCTGAAAAATGAACAGTTGTTATTAGTATGCTGTTACCTAATGTCAAATTATATGTGATAACAACAGCTAAGGGTGGTAAAATATAGAATACATTACATTGCTTATATAAAATTCTGTGAAGAATTATGAAATAACTCATGAATGAACATGTTTTAAATATAGTAATTACCGACTTTTCAATCTTAAATGATATTAACACAAAAATATAGCTCAGAGCATGGAGCGTACTTAAGTTGTAAAGAGGTTGCAAAGAATATGTTAACATGGAATAAATACATACAATAACATTAGAAATACACAGCGATGTGACTAAAATATTACCTAGGTATTTGTAACGATTTTTTTTCCTGATATATACACAGTTGTTATTAGTATGTTGTTACCTAATGACAAATTATATGTGATAACAATAGCTAAGGGTGGTAGATAAATATAGAATACATTAAATTGCTTATTCATTATCCTGTTGAAAATTATGAAATGACTCTTAAATGAACAAGTAATGAATTTAATAATTACCGACTTATTAATCTTGAAGGATATTAACACAGAGCTATAACTCAGAGCACGGTGAGTACTTAATCTGTAAATAGGTTGGTGCGACGGATGTGTTCCAATAGAAAAAGAAGCTAGGTACGATTACCTGCAAACTATTCCAAAATCTGACCATAAAAGGAATATAGATATATTCATTAATTTTTTCCCCAGATTTATATAGATTTACTTTACTATAAGTACGAGATTACATGAGATCTCACTGATTGTGATAAAAATAAATGAGTATATAAATATTCTATAACAATATATTAGAATATGAGAACATGAACTGATACCTTCATTAACAGCCATAATGACAGAGTGAAATATAAGTCAGATAGATTGATGTTTTAATCGTTGTAAGTCATTGGCATTATTTATAGTTATGATTTTTGAGCTGTCAATTTCCTTCAGTAAGATACGCCCTGAAGATGTCCACGCAAATTTAAAATTGTTCTCTCTGGCGAATCGTTTAGTTTGTCCTAGAAGGAATTTTGCTTTTTGTGTTAAATGATCCGATACATATATTCGTTTGGCATCTTGCGATAATCCAAGATCGTATGTATTTAATTTATTTGTGCTGGGAGTTGTGGCCTTTGTGTATGTTTTTATTTTGAATAAGAAATTATCCCGATCTAGTGTGTTATTAAAAGTCGCAATGATTGATCTGGACTTTTTTTCAGCAATTGTAGGCCCCATTCTATAGATTTTTTTTATTGCCGAGTTCACATTTCCTGAAGAGTCCTCAAAGTTGATAATTTTTGCTATTTTATTGAGAACTTCTAAATAGTTATTGGAGATGGATTCTGGAATGCCTCTAACTTCAATATTACACATTTGAGACATATATTCTAGTCTGTCGATTTTGACGTCTTGTTGTGAGATTGTATTAGTTAAAATGTAGTTTTGGTTTTTTAATTCGATTAGATCAGCATTATCTTTAACCTGTGATTTTTCCATAGAAATCACACGCTTTTTTAGATCTTCCTGTTGATCCGCTATGAATTGGAATGACTTTAGTAGATCATTGTTTTGTATTAATATTTCTTGATATTTTTGATCATAAATGCTTAGTTTCTTGTCCACAAAAGAGATCATTGTTGTTTTAAATTTTTCAAGTTCCTTCAAAAATATTTCCAAGGTTAACAGCTGATTAGAGCCATCTGTGAATGATGATGCTAGATTTTCACTGGTTACTGACGGTGCGGTTGTAGACTTCGCTGTTTGAGCAATTCGTTTTTGATTTTTGGCAACAGGTGTCAGGTCTTGATTGATTTCATTCATGGTATTCTCGATAATTTTCTGTTTAGTTGATTTTGGAATTTTAATGCACTTTTTACATTTCCATTGTTGTAATTGAGATTGACTTTTTGCCCCTCGGCGAGAAGTTTCCGCTATATCCGCACACAAAATGTGATATCCATCTTCACATACAGAACATGCTATAAAGACAGCCGGAACTTCAATGTTTTTTTCACATGCAGTACATTGAGTATTCATTTTAAATTCGCTGAGCGTGAAATGCACACTAAAAAGAGCACTTTTGAATAATTGCTTCCTTTAAGGAGGCAACACAACTTTGTCACACTGAAGATCTTCACTTTATAATGTTCAAGAACTATGGCACCGATTGTTGAGTTTGTGACACAAGCTCTCGAGAAAAAAAACCTCTTTTTGGTGCAAAAAAACACACTTTTTGTGAAAAGAAATACACTGGACAGTGCGCAATCTTCGATTTAGATGAATTGACCACTTTTTAGCTATTGTCTATTGTTTATTTGTTAATTCTTTGATAATTTGAAGGAGATATAGAAAAACGTCAATACTGACTCCCAAAATAACTCAATAACACAATACTCCCAAAGAACTTTTGGAAGCAGTTCCAAATCGCGCCGGAACTGTTTTCAGGGGTTGACAGCCCACCGCAGGCAGGACAAATTAATGAGGTGAGGGCAATTCGGCCAGCCTCTTCTTTGACTCCTACGGAAAACAGGAGTTTATTAAAAATTATAAAAAAATTTGAATCTATTTCATATGAGAAAAAAGGCTTAGGATTAACTCATCTTGTAAAACATAAAATTATTACTACCGGGCCGCCGATTAAACAGAGGTACTACCCGCTTTCGCCTGCGAGACAGAAACAATTGGACAACGAAGTAGATGAGATGCTTAAATTGGGAGTAATCCGTCCTTCGCGCTCACCATGGTCTAGTCCAGTCTTAATTGTTACGAAAAAGGATGGTACGGGTAGGTTTTGCCTTGATTCGAGAAAAATTAACAATGTAACCACTCGTGATTCGTACCCGTTACCATACATATCGCGCATACTTGACAAGCTTGGCGGCGCCAGATTTGTCTCTTCAATAGACCTTAGTAAAGCTTTTTGGCAAATTGCCTTGGATAAAGATTCGTGTGAGAAAACAGCATTTGTCGTTCCAGGTCGGGGCCTCTTCGAATTTACTCGGATGCCATTCGGTTTGAAAAACGCACCAAGCGAGCTTCAAAGACTTGCTGACGCTCTCTTTGGGCCTGAGTTCGATGAACATGCGTTTTGTTATCTTGATGATCTAATTTTAGTATCAGAAGATTTGGAGTCACACTTTAAATTGTTAACCAAAGTATACGAACGGTTACGAGACGCGGGTCTCACCATTAACCTTAAAAAATGTGAGTTCTGTAAAGCCGAGCTCAAATACCTAGGATATATGGTGGATTCCAAAGGTCTTCGAACTGATCCGGTTAAGATAGAATGCATCAAGGAATTTCCAATTCCGAAAAACGCAAAAGGAATACGGGCTTTCCTTGGACTTTGCGGATATTTTAGACGCTTTATTAAAGGATTTTCTAGTATAGCAGCACCACTATCGAAACTCACGGGTTCAAAAAACGGTATTAGTAAATTTATTTGGACACAAGAAGCTGAGAAGGCTTTCAAGGACTTAAAGCAAGCACTTACGACAGCTCCGGTCTTAAGTTGTCCCGACTTCACCAAACCATTTTCGATACACTGTGACGCGAGCTCGGTTGGAATTGGGGGGGTTTTAATTCAAGTAATAGACGGCACCGAGCACCCAGTTGCCTATTATTCACGGTGTTTGAACACGCATGAGAGAAATTATGGTATTACAGAACGAGAGCTCTTGGCAGTTCTAGACTCAGTAACACATTTCAGACCTTACATAGAGGGTGCACATTTTACAGTCGTCACTGACCACTCAAGTCTAAAATGGTTAGGGTCACTGTCCAACCCTAGTGGTCGACTTGCGCGTTGGAGTTCTCGTCTCTCACAATTTTCTTTCGAAGTCATCCATCGTAAAGGTACTCAACACATCGTACCAGATGTCCTTTCACGTATGGATCTCGCTAATATTTCAAGTTTAGATTCGGATTTAACTACAGATGAGTGGTACTTTAAAATTTGGAAAGGTTGTCAGGAATTCCCACAAAGGTTCCTAAATTTCCAGATAAAAGAAAACGATTTGTACCGCCATTCTAAAACACAGTTAGCTTTACAGGAGGATACGGCTTTGAAAAAAGTAATTCCACAGGAACAAAGAATAAAAATATTATCTGAGTCACATGAGTCAACTCGTTCTTGTCATCCGGGTGTTTTCAAAACATATAAAAAGATACAACTCCGTTATTACTGGCCAAATATGTACAAGGATGTAAAGCAGTTTATTAACCGTTGTTCTATATGTAAAGCCCACAAAATTAGTACAGCCGCGCCTAACGGTATCTCGGTAAATTCAAAAAAGGTCACAAGGCCAATGCAAATGCTATCTTTAGATTTGGTAGGTCCTTTACCTAGAAGTTATGCGGGTTTCACTGTTATATTGTCTTGTGCCGACGTATTCTCTAAGTATACGTGGCTTTTTCCACTGCGTAAGGGCACCGCGAAAAGCATTGTCAAAAATTTAGAGGACTTGGACAACTTGGAATATACGACGATATAATATTGAAAATATACCCTCTTGTATTCCAAGCAAATTATAATATGACCTGTGTTCATTTTTTTTTGTGTTGTAAACCTCGTGAAATTATAACCCGAACATACAGAAATACCAGCCCATTATTTCTCTATGTTCCAAGTTAAAATATGTTATTTTAAGCATTTTTTGATTTTATCATGTATCATATATGCAGCATGCCCAGTTGCATATGTGAGTACTACTCAAAATAATTTCCACAATTTATTATGTCACAAAAAGTTTGTTAACCAAATCTGCTATTACCTCAAAGATAGTTTTAAAAATAATAGTACATATGAATCTCTCATTTTTCCCTGTCCGAGATATTATACTGTTGTTAATTAATAAGCGTCTTAAGCGGCGCATAATAATCTAGTTTTATACATAAATAGGTTGTGTGAAACCTCAATAATTGTTTATAACAAACATATTACCTTTCCAACTGCACCCTTTAACAGGCGTTTGCTTACATTTTATTTGGCACCATTCATTGGCGATGGTAGTTTTTAATAATAAAAATAATAATAAAACGTTTATTTGTTATAGAGAATACATCAATACAAAGAAGCTTTGACTGTCCAACTAGGAAGGTCTCCCGTTCTAGGACAGTCAAATGACAAACATTTTGATAGGCGTAAATTTAATTAAGAAATTACCAATTTGGGACACAAATCAACAAATCATCGCCAAAAAACTTTATCTTATTTACTAAAGTTCAGGCAAAAATATTTAATTATTTATAATGTATGCATAATTTAATTATTTACTAATTTAGTTATTATTAATTATTTATAATTATGCACAAGTGTCCTTTACGTACATGTTTTTTTTTTCAATATAGAAAAAAGAAAGAAATGTAAAGTTGACATCTTATTTGGCACCATTCATTGGCGATGGTAGTTGACATCTTATTTGGCACCATTCAAAGGCGATGGTTGTTTTCATTGTGTACATTAAAAAAATGATCAAAATCATGATTATCTTTTACAATACTAAAGTAAAACTAATATGTTATTTGAACTATATTTTTGGTTTTATAATAATATCCCCCAAAAGACCGAGGTTAGGGAGTATAGTTAGGTGTATTCTTCAAAGGAAGAATATTTTTTCCTAAAAAGAAGTAGAGTCAGTGAAAGTGTGGATGGTAGGCCATCATCAGTGTTGCCTATTTTGGCTATTTATAAAAAAAAAATATTAAAAAAAAACAGTGTGTTCGAACTGTGATGCTTTAGGCATAAACAAGGTTTTGTTGCATTTTAAGGTGTTGTTTTGGTATTAATTTATGATGTATTCTAGTTTAAGTAAATATAACTAATTTAATTAAGCAATATTATCCTGTTACAGATGATACGTCTACGGTTGTCCTCGACGAGAGTCAGTATTACAACACCCAGCGTATTAGATGCTGTGGGTGCTTGCGGACCCCGTCCACGTAACACCTTATTGATTTTGTTTATATTTTTAGTTTTAGTATTCTAAGTTATGATTTTTCTATTGTCAGCACTTCAGATGAGTGCGTCGCAAACTCATCCACCATGCCTTACGTATGGTGGGCGCGATTGAGGTTGCGACGCAATCATTTGCAAGCTATTTATTCGCATCATTTGCTTATTTTTCTGAATATTTTTATTATGGCGATGCCTTCTCTATAATGATGTATATTTGTTCCCCCTTCACACCAAGGTAGATAGTTAGTACAGCAGTTTTTTTTAGCTTTATAGTTGTGTTTGAGGGCAAACACGTTCGGAGCGAGCGGGGTATTGTTATGAAAATAAGTACGGCGCATATTTTTTTTTTATTTTTGTCTGAAATAGGCCCTGAGAAAAAATATTTTCCTCAGGGCCTCCTGTGTGGAGCTATTGTAAAAAAAAGTTAAAGGCATTTGAAGCAAAGTTTCGATACGGAATGGTCGACTTTCACAAGGGCAATACTGAGAGCATGTTGTTATGAAAATAAGTACGGCGCATATTTTTTTTTATTTTTGTCTATGGTTTCTTTTAACAACCACACTTTGGGTGCAACAGGTTGGTAGGAATGATTTCCGTTTTTGGGTTGGCTTCACTTTCCGGCAGGGCCTCTACAGGGCAGGAGACCTTACCGGGACGGCACATCGCCATGTTTAAGTTTATAAAATAATAATTGTGAAACGATCGCGGGATGACAGTTTTACGGAATATTTTTCCAACCTGGAAGTTTTAAGATCAAAGGATCTATCTTGTGTGAATGCCGAAGTGGCTTCCGCGTTAAAGTCGCTATTTGAAATGTACGCGCATGGAATATTATAGCCTGTCAGCCTTAAATTGGCTAATCCGTTCGCCACACGCCAATCCCCTCTCGCTCCGCGATCAATGCCTGCTAAATTACGAATATAAGGATTTTATTTGGGACAAGCCTGATATTTGCGTCCCACTCACTCTGCCACGTTGTCTGGTACCGAACTTCCCTTGGGTACGGGCCATAAATAAACCAATCATACGGGCTACCTGGACCAACAACCGTGACGGGCCCTCCTTGACTTGGGCCGGCTACGCCCTGGCGGGCATTTACGAGATCCTGCAGCACCAGTGGATTGGAGGCCTTGTGATGGCTCCGTCCATGTGTCTCCGAGGAACCTCTCCGTCGGACATCCATATGAACGTCAGTGAGTTTAGTTAGGATTATTAGCTATACAACGGTCTGAACCTGGGGTGAGTCATGACATGTAATTTAGTCACCATTATTTGTCCTAAATTTCAAATATAGATTGTTATACTGTTTTTCCAAAACACAACTCTTTTATTTAAAGTTACCCGTCATACCTTATGCCATTGCATTTAAAGTATTGTGCCCATGTACCTTGAAAAGAGATCTCATATTTGCTCTACGGATGGTTTTCGTCCTCCCAACATATCTTAGTGACAAGATTTGGCGCGTAGCGGGGCAAGCTACAAAGTTGGATGGACGATTGCAAATGGATTGCAACACCTTCCTCATTAAAAACTCACCTTTATACCACAAAAACATAATGTTACAAAATGTTACAAACCGGGCCGTGAATCGCCCGTAACAATGTTTCTTCGATATGTTGAAGTAAATTATTCTCTAGTGTTTAGAGTACACAAACATAACTGTGTAGTAGGTACTGAGACTGATTAACAGACTTCAACGGTATTAATAAATACAAGCCTTACCTGTTTATTATAAACATAATCATCACTCGATTTTTGACAGAGTTTTGTATTATTTTATTCAATTCTTATACCTTTAACTTATACATCAAAATTTATTAAACATTGTGGGACGTTGTATTTTTGATGAGGAACATTTACTCACTAGTTAATAAAGTGAAATCCTCTTAAGCAGTTCCCTTTTAAGAAGTTTTCTTTTTTCGGTCCCTTGGAGACTGTGCGTGCGCTTTTATAATTCCTGTCTAGTTTCACGATTACGGTACCGTGACGGCAAAAAGGCAATAAACATACTAGTACGTTCCTGTAATGTCTTCACTTGGTAGTAATAATTACACCATGACTTACAAGCACTTTTATTTTAATAATATTTAGAATCCAAATTCACAACCATCCTCTAGTCTCCATTTTACAAGCTAACCCCAAAACAAAAGAACCTCTGACAACTGTCATTAATTATTTAAATAAAGATCATTAGCTATGTAGCAGTTCTTACTTATTATTTAGCCATAGTTAATATATTACACCCTCCCACACTTAAAACCTTGCATCCGACTAGGATCGGAGCTCCGCTAACTAATTATTATACAAAATTAAATAAATTAAACATTCTGTTAAATATCTTAATATAAATATATAAATATTTCATTGTAACTAGAACTAAAATGTTTTACATTCTTCAGGCTTCAACTCGCTCTGAGAAAAGATTCACGGCTAGATCCGGGCCCTCAATCGTCCTCTCCAAGGGTTCATCAGGTTCCTGAAAGAAACAGAGTCGCTTAGAGACTGACAAGAAATTCCGGAGAGACCGCCACCTTGGCCCTGATTTTCAGAAAGTGTGGCCTCATCTTCCCACCTGACACTCTTCTCAATTAGCTGATCAGCATATCTTTTCCAAACATGATCCGAATTTCTCATTTTAACTTGGTAAACTCTGGTTCCTATTTTTTTTATAATTTCTCCCCTACGCCATTTATTTTGATCAGACCTGAAATCCTTTGCCATACCTTTAGTACCGATTTCTAATGACTTCTTAAATTTTCTTCCTTTGCTATTTGAAACCTGCCTGCTCTTGGCTCTCTTCATATTGTGAGCCACTTCGGATGACACATTTTTATATGCTCTGGTGTCATTCCTTTTAGACGGAAACAACGTGTCAAACCTAGACCTGATACGATGGCCTAAAAAAGCTTCGCTTGGAGATATTCCCGTACTCTGGTGTGGAGCATTCCTGTAGTCGATAAGAAAATTTAATAGCTTATCTTGAAAATCCTGAGGAAGACGCCCTTCATGTAACAACTTTTTAAAAAAAAAATTCACAAATTTGACACTAATTTTAGCTTGACCGTTACTATTTGGTTTCTTGACTGCACTAGTCAGGTGTTTAATTTTGAATTCGGAACAAAACTTCTCAAATTCCCTTGACCTAAACGCTGGTCAATTATCAGAAACCAACACCTCTACAATTCCAAAATGTGAAAATAAATTTTTCAATTCCTTAATCGTTTGATCTGAATCTAATCCCGTAACACATAAACACTCTAGCCATTTCGAAGTGGGGTCTATAATAATTAAAAAATATTTATTTCCAATAGGCCCGAAAAAATCTAGATGCAACCTTTTCCATATCTCTATCAATCGGCCAGCTGCTAATTTCTAATCTCTTAGGCGTTGATGCATTTTCTGAGCAAATCTCACAATTTTTATTGCCTCTGCAATGTGGCTGTTAAAACCCAACCAGAAAAAATAATTCTTCCCTAAAGTTTTTGATTTTGTTATTCCTAAATGAGACTCGTGTAAAAACAACAAAATTTTTTCTCTCAAACTTTCAGGAATGACCAATCTATTTTGATAAAACACGCAGCTGTCATAAACGCTTAACTTATCTTTTAAATGGAACCATTTTAAACAATTACCTTGTAAATGTTTTTTATCTGGCCACTTGTTTCCCTGTACGTAATCCATCACTACTTTTAGACAAGCGTCTTCACTAACTGATTTTTTTAACAGATCAACACTTAACTCGTAATGATCCACTATAAAATTAATATTTTCTTCTTCCACGTTGAAGTTAAAAATATTTTCAAATCCCTGACATTCCTCTTCCCCAAACTCCGTACTTTCTTCAATTGGTTGTCTAGAAAATACGTCCGCACGATTTTCCTTTGATTTCACGTATGCAATCTCGTAATCAAATGTTGATATTATTAATGCAAACCGCTGTAATCTGCTGTTAGCTAACGTGGGAATGTCTTTATCAGGTGCAAAAATATGCACAAGTGCCTTATTATCGCATTCAAGCGTGAACTTTCTACCATATAGGTATTGAAAAAAATTTCTTAACCCCGAACACAATGGCTAAACTTTCCTTATCCAGAATGTAATATTTTCCCTCTGCACATATATGTGTTCATCAAACAAATGTACTAAGATCGCGGAAATTCCCTTATCACTCGCGTCACAAATAAACTTTACCGGTCTACTGTTATCGTAATGACAGGGCACTTTATCCAAAATCAAAATCTGTTTTACTGACCGAAAAGCTTGTTTACATTCCTCTGACCAAACAAACGCCGTGTTTTTCTTCAACAATTCGTATAGCGGCGCTAGAATTGTTGACATATTTTTAACGAACATTCTGTAAAAGTTTACAGAACCAATAAAGGCACGCACCTCACTTACGTTTGTCGGCTCTGGCATTTTGACTATAGCATCAATTTTACTGGCGAGCGGCTTGACTCCTTGCGCGTCTACCCTGAACCCTAAATATTCAATGGCTTCTTGATGGAACATACTTTTGTCACAATTAATTGTCAAACCTGCGTCATTCAATCTTTCCAAGGCCACTCTTAAGTTCCTGTTATGCTCGGCCAGGTCTTCTCCGAAAATCAAAATATCGTCAAAATATGTAATGACCCCTTTTACCCCAGACATTAGTGAGTTTACTACATTTGCGAATGAACTTGGACTAGAAGCTAACCCATATGGAAGAACTTTATACGCGGTGTCCGGAAACTCGTAGTACAAGCGGAAAATTGGTGAACCTACATCACATAGAGAACCCAAATAAACATAAAGATTTTCAATTTAAGCATTTTTAAATTTAAAATTAAGAAAAAAAAATATTTAAAAAAAATTTCGGCTTTTTTAGGGTAGAAATTTTCGAATGGCGGAAATGTCATGATGACAGATGGAAGATGTTATTATAAAATTATCTTTTTCGTGTCCATAGTTTATTTATTTAAATCTCTTTTCGTGTCCATAGTTTATTTATTTTCATCTTAATAATTTATTCTCCCACCATTCTAGGCATTACAATATGGTTAATTAGCGTACCTATTTATTTTGTTGTGTAGCAGCTCCGCATCTTGTTGCAATGTTTTCAAATCCAAAAATACACCACAAACATTTATCACCAACTGTTCAAATTTATCAAAATTATCATCAATGACCCTGGAGGGTGTCCACCGCTTTCCCGCCCTGGTATAAATAACAGATTGTTACTCCTTCAAGGCTCTCGCAAGGACTCTAATTTTTTTGAAAGAACGAATCTACATTTAAGTTTGAACGAATCTAGACCTCCAGTGTCCCTGATTATTAGCACAGATATTTCACACATTTAATATTAGCACAGGTAGTTCAAACACTTGCACAGTCATATTATTTACACAGGTACGTTGAACGAATCTAGACCTCTAGTGTCCCTGATTAAAAGCACAGATATTTCACACGCACAGATAGTCCGCACACTTCACACCAATCACAGTCATATTATTTACACAGGTACACGTACCTACTTACAAAAACACATCACAAAAACTGTTCAAAATTATCACCATTAAATTCCAAGCACAGTTGGGCCCGTCGAATGATCGATTGTTGAACTCTTCGAATCATACCTGGGTTAATTTTTAGCTGATCAAATGCGTCGATGATACGTATTCTCAACGTATCGATATCAGGACATTCTGTCCTGTAGACTTTCCCTTTAACATAACTCCACAAAAAAAGTCCATTGGTGTCAGATCCGGTGACCTTGCTGGCCATGCGATAGGTCCAGCACGTCCTATCCACCGACCTTCGAACTCTTCATCGAGATATCTTCGAACTTGAAGCCCAAAATGAGGTGGAGCGCCATCTTGCTGGTACCAAAAATTCCTTATCATTATCAGAGGAATATCTTCAAGGAGCTCCTGCAGCTCGTTCTGTAAGAAATGCAAATAAAGTTCTGAACTCAACCTTGCTGGAAGAAAACATGGCCCCAGCACTCTATCACCAATTAAACCCCCCACACATTTAATGACCACCGGTGTTGAAAATGTCTTGGACGCTTTGCATGAGGATTGACATGTGCCCACTGGTGTTCATTTCGAGAGTTGAACATGCCGTCTCGACTGAAGGTTGACTCATCTGTCCACAGAATATGTTCGATAAATCCCCCATTTTGTCTCTCCATTTGAATAATCCATTCACAAAATTCTCTCCTATGGATATTATCCATGGGCAACAGCGCTTGGACACACCGGTAATGGTACGGGTGTTGTCCATCATTCTTAAGGGTATCCCAGACCACCTGGTGTCGAATATTTAATTCTCTCCCAACAGATCGAAGGCTTCGTTCTGGTTCTTGATAAAAACATGCTAATATGTTTTCTTCCATACGATGATTGCGTAACGCTGGTCGACCAGTATCGCCCATATTTGAACGCACATTTCCAGTTTGATGAAGACGTCTTGCTACTCCATTAATGACTCTTCGATCTGGTTGTCTCCGATGTGGAAATCTCTCCATATATTCGTTTGCTGCCATTGTTGCATTGCCATTTGAACGTCCAAGACACATTAGCATGTCATAATATTCTGCATTGGTATATTCCATCGTAATCCACTAATTAATCGCACAATAATTCACTTAATTTCATTCACAATTAATCACACAAGAAAATAACAAACTCGTCACAAAAACACCTTGTTTTAAAGTTTTTAAACGGTATTATTAATAACGCACTATTATTTACGTTTCAAATAAAAATAAAACACAAGAAACACACATTTGATTTGAACCAAATTAGTTATAAGTTAGTTAGTTTGTGTAAGCGCTACGGCGTTTACGCTGTTCGAATAAAATCAATTAGAAGAACAATACACGTCGAAGCGGGAAAACAAACTAAGTTAGTTTCTATTTCTAATTAAGGGCAAAGGGCACTTAACTGCATGCGAACTAGAGTGAACTAGCGCTGTTTCGTTTTTTCAAACGCCGTTAGAATGAGATGCATGCATGAACTTTGCGGCACATCATTCCTTGCTTTCTTGAATGAATATCGACGCGAAATATTAAAACATCCGGTCAGTACAATAGAGTGCTTGCTGAACACGAATATTATTTAATTTCTATTTAAATAATATTAATGAGTTAAATTAGTTCATTATTGCGGACATCATACAAAAAGAGATATACGAGTACCTACCAATTTTCGATCGTATCATATCATTAAGATATCATAATATGTAATTTTAAATTCTCAGGACCAAACGTATTTTCATGGTTGATTTTTGAAGTTGTTGCGTTTTCTTCTTCTTTAACCAACGTTTCGGACAGCGTTGTAGCGTGAAAATAATTAATAAAACACGACTCGTTTAAAATAGAGCAAAAATCTCATGGAAGGCGTCTTAAATATCATTTAAAGAAACATTGTGAATTTTTTCACAACTATGACTTGTAAAATAACTGACAAAAACGTATTTATAATAATTTTCGGAGCATACCTTGCGATTTTTTTCTATCGAGGGAATTTTATAATAAGCGTTTAAGCATGGAACGCGTCTAGATATAATCTTCAAAAAAACTTCAAATGTTTAACCTTTCAAAGGCCAGGAACGCGCCCGCGCGCGAGACTGGAATTTCAAAAAAGAATATTAATTCAAATAATTTGGATGCGATTTTAAATTTTTTGTATAAAGAAACTGTACCAAGGAAAAAGTCAGAATAGCTTCCTCCATTCTTGTTCTTAAGGTAATTTCCAAAAATTTTTCCAAAAACCCTGGCCCTTGACAGGTTAAGGGAGATATGTAAGAAATCAGCAGAAATACGGGTAGCGGCGGCTTAATGTAGTATTAAATGTGTTCAAAATAATTTTTTTATTTTATTTTATTTTTATATGAGCTCCACACCGGAGGCCCTGAGGAAAATAATTCCCCTCAGGGCCTTTGTCATCTTTGGGGCTGCTGTGTGGGGGGGTATTTTAAGAAAAGGAAGAAGAGGAAGTTCTGAGAAGGAAAAGGGTATGAGGGTGGGAAGGAATCTGGTGTATCCAGGAGTGACGGACGTATGAATTCATTCCTCCCATCGCAGTGGAATATGATTAATGTATTTATAAGAAGAAGCTGTAGCACATTTAACAGATTATGCCCAAATATCGATGTGTTTAACACTTTGATAAATTCACAGCATGCATAAAAAATAACACTCCATTGAATGCCACATGTTTAACCAATAACTTAATAGTTCATTGATTTCTGTATTTCTCTTTTTTTTATTTTTAGTTCACAATATTTTCTTTCCTTCCTTTAGCAGTTCGAATTCAAATAAAATCACTTCCTGAAAGACATTATTGATATTATACGTCGTATAATTTGTCGTTATTTTATTGGTCAATGACGTAAATAATGAATTTATACAGACTGTTTACAACGCTAACAAATAAAATAAAATAAAGGCAATGTTCCGAGAGAGTACGGCTGGAGAGTACGACTGGGACTCCCTCAACCACTCTCTCACGATCTCCAGCCATGCAGCTGGTAGACAGACAAATAAACGCCGCCAAGACTCGGACAAACTTCACCTCATGAACTCGGGGACAGCTGCTAAGTCACCAAACGTAGCGAACTACTTGGGGTGATCTACGACGGAAGCGTCTACTAATATCTACAGGAATTCAAAAACTGAAAAAATCAAACTAATGTCTATGAGAACCAAAGTGCTTACGAATATCTACAGCTCAAACTGCTGACTAATATCTATGAGAACCAAAGTGTTGACGAATATCTACGGCACTGGCAGAGGTTGGATTTGCAATTACGTATAGCATATTGGAATAACGTAATAATGCAGTTTAAAAAAACTTTATTTATGTATGTATGTATGTAAAAACCCCTAATATCGAATTATTGGACTCATTTAGCTGATTATTAAGGATTTGGGTTTTTGTTTTAACAGCTTTCTTTATTTCGAGTGGTTCTAAATTATTTAGTCTGTTACCATGACTATTTCTATGTGAGTTAGGTTAGGTTAGTTTAGGTTGTGGTGCCGTGTATTTCGAAATAAATAAATATCTTTGTACTAAGACCTCCATGTTTGTTCAATAAATTATTGTCCTCGTAAACAACAAAATACGTAATATTATGCAAAAACTTTATGTACTTTAAACAATTAAGCCTTTATGTAATTAGTAATTGCGTAATTGAAGTAATTTATGCTTCTCCGTACAACCTCTTGCTCAGCTGCCCTCTGTAGATATTAGTCCAACCTACGCTCTGTAGATATTAGTCAACACTGGGACCGTCATAGATATTCGTCCGACCTTAGCTCTGTAGATATTAGTCAACGCTCTGAAGTTCGTAGATATTAGTCTAACATATGAGCTGTAGATATTCGTCCGACATACAGGCTGTAGATATTAGTAACTGGAGTCACCTACGGCAGAGGTGTTGGTTATCCAATAAATGGTTCCCGTGGCGGCGGTATCCATACCCGCCTTCCAAATTGATACATTTTATTACATTATTAAAAAAAATAATAAAAAACCTTGTTCAAATTGGTTCGAACACGACTGTAGCCAATTGCAGTATTGGAATGTTAACAATAGCGACCATTTTTATTTTAGTTCCCGAGGGTGAAACGGATCCAAGTCCGAAATTTGAAGGAATGAGTTTTTGATGCAGACTTGAATTTTTGCAAAAATTCTACTTTTAGCCGATTTATTGATTAATTTGTGTTTAGACCACGATTCTTGAAGTAAATTATCATGTTTATCAGTGGCAGAAAGATGGAAGTCCCATTATGAAGAAAAAATAGGATTTTGCAATAACAATCTTAGAAGCAGAAGGATGTACCATGGACTTTATTCCTTTTATACACCACATGTCGTAACAAAATAGTCTACTTCATTTAGAGGCAGTAGGACTCAAGTCCATGTTTTTGTTTTTTTTTTTACATGAGCTCCACACAGGAGGCCCTGATGAAAATAATTTCCCTCGGGGCCTATGTCATCTTTGGGGATGCTGTGTGGAGGGTTTTTTTTAAGGAAGGGAAGGAGAGGAGAGTTCTGGGAAGGAAGGGGGTTTAAGGGGTGGGTAGGAATCTAGGTTTCAGTGTGTCCTGGTCATCCGCCTCCAAGACCTAGACAAACCTAACCCCATGAACCCGGACACTTCTGCTAAATCACCAAGGTAGCGAACCATTAGGGGTGACCTATGGCAGAGGTGTTGGTTATCCAATAAAGGTTCCTGGGGCGGCGGTACCATGTACCATGGACATTATTCCTTTTATACACCACATGTCGTAACAAAATAGTCTACTTCATTTAGAGGCAGTAGGACTCAAGTCCATGTTTTTGTTTTTTTTTTTACATGAGCTCCACACAGGAGGCCCTGATGAAAATAATTTCCCTCGGGGCCTATGTCATCTTTGGAGATGCTGTGTGGAGGGTTTTTTTTAAGGAAGGAGAGGAGAGTTTTGGGAAGGAAGGGGGTTTAAGGGGTGGGTAGGAATCTAGGTTTCAGTGTGTCCTGGTCATCCGTCTCCAAGACCTAGACAAACCTAACCCCATGAACCCGGGCACTTCTGCTAAATCACCAAGGTAGCGAACCATTAGGGGTGACCTATGGCAGAGGTGTTGGTTATCCAATAAAGGTTCCCGGGGCGGCGGTACCCATTCCCGCTTCCCAAATTGAAAAGTTGACTCAAGTCAGCGTTTTTTTTAAACAATTATTTTTAAAGGCTTTACGTTTTAAAAATTTCGTTTCCCCTCTTTGCTCCTTTTTAAAACAAATCTAATTGATTTAAAAATTACTTTTTTTCTTATCTATCAGCATGGATATCCGAAGAAGTTATGAGACCATACTACAGAAAAAATAGTTTTTGGCTCTCCTGAACATTTAGCCTTTTGGAATTGCATCCGTATGTTTCGGGTACAGAATTTGGTTCGTAAGTTCAAGGCCAAGCTTAGTGTTGCTTATCTCTTCTTTTGTATTGATCGAACCGAGCGCAGAAAGGGACAGCAAATTTCGCATTGTACTTTGTTTGACCTGGAAGCGCGAAAAGAATGACAGCTGATTTTAACCGTGGAATGACTGTAAAATACGAAATAAAATTGTGGATAATTTCAAAATAATGCTTTAAATCCGGATTTCTTTGTTTGTTTTCTTTTAAATACTTTTTACTAGTTATGTACTATGATCGTCAGTAATAATTTATAAGAATTTGACCAAAAAAAAATCAACTTCTGACTCGATTTACTCGAAAACGAAAGCTCAAATCAAAAAAAATTATACCACAAAATCGACTCCAAATGTGATGAGGATTCCACAGTTTCCCGCTTGTACTACGAGTTTTCGGACACCTTGTATTTAAACAAACCGATATGCGTTGATAAGACAAAATATTTTTGTGATTTTTCGTTTAATCTAACTTGGGCGAAAGCGTCTTTTAAATCTAATTTTGAAAAAATTTTCCCTTTGCTCAATGTAGATAATAAATCTTCTATTCTAGGTATTGGGTATGACGTATTTTCCAACATTGGGTTCAATGTCCTCTTAAAATCCGCGCAAATTCTGATTTAACCATTTTGCTTTTTAACAATTACCATCGGGCTAGCTGTATTGCTACATTTTATGGGTTCGATAATACCTTCCTGTACCATTTTATTCAGCTCTACCTCAACTTTTTCCCTAATGTTGTACGGAATAGGTCTGGCATTTACATACTTGGGAACGTAACTTTCTTTTACTCTAATATTTGCTTTGAAACCCTTAAATGAACCTATGGTTCCTTTAAACACGTTCGAAAATCACTCCGGCATTTTTTTATGAAAACTTCACTATCAGTTTCAACTATTTGGTCATTGTGCACAACATTAACCTTACTTACATTTGAAAACCCGATATCAAACATTTTCATGAAATCTATTCCTAATAAGATGTTATTACCCTCTTTTGTCACAATAAATTTAATCCGCTTAATTTTGTTCCCGTATTTAATTTCCAATTCAATTGACCCACAAATTTGTAGTTTTGAACCGTCAAAAGAGCATAACCTCAAATCACATGGCTCTATTTTTATAGTGCCAAAAAGCTTATGTAAAATGGATTTTGGAATTGCTGAAATTGTAGCCCCCGAATCAAGTAAACCCTTGTGTGGTTTATCCCTTACTTGAATTTCTAAAAATATGTAATTTTTGTTATTATCGTCCACATTGTATAAAATCGTGTTTTGTAATTTAAAACATATTTTACTAATGTGACCAATTTTACCACAATGACTACATGTCGCGTTCTTAAATTTACATTCACTTTTAAAATGATTTTCCCCACACGAAAAACACGACACTTCCTTTCTTTTTGCAACAACATACTTATGATTACGATTTAACCTACTCAACTTGCTACCACTATTTTTACTCGAACTGCTCGACCTGCTAGAATCTGACAATGCTTTAGGATTATTATATATTGATTTTTTAATATTTCCCGTTCTTTTGAACCCGACGCCACGTATACCGATTCTTCGCTTTTTTTTTTCATTGAGTATATGTTCATATGCCGACGCTATTTTAAAAGACTGGGCGAAATCTATGTTATCATTATCACACTCTAAGAAAAGTTTTTGCTTAATTTGTATATTGTAAACCCCGGTCATAACAATATCTTTTAAATTGGCATCAAGCCTACCTTGAAAATTACAATCGGTACACAAATTTTTCAATCTAGATGCAAAATCTCTTATTGACTCAGATTCTGATCGTTTCTCTCTATAAAATTTGGTTCCATGACAGTTCATCCTGCGACAATTCATCCGGCGACAGTTCATCTCGCGACAGTTCATCCGGCCGACAGTTCATCCTGCCGACAGTTCATCCTGCCGACAGTTCATCCCGCCGACAATTAATCCGGCGACAATTCATCCTGACAATTCAACCTAACCTAACCTAACCTAACCTAACCTAACCTAACCTAACCTAAACTAACCTAACCTAACCTAACCTAACCTAACCTAACCAATAAGTATAACCTATAAGTATAAGTATGTCGTATTTTGTTATTCACGCATGCTTCTTCGGAGAGTCGTAACCTAACCTAACCTAACCTAACCTAAACTAACCTAACCTAACCTAACCTAACCTAACCTAACCTAACCTAACCTAACCTAACCTAACCTAACCTAACCTAACCTAACCTAACCTAACCTAACCTAACCTAACCTAACCTAACCAATAAGTATAACCTATAAGTATAAGTATGTCGTATTTTTTTATTCACGCATGCTTCTTCGGAGAGTCGAAATTATTGTTAGTAAAAATATTTTTACAGCGGATTTCCACTCAAGATGCCTTCAGATATAAGTATATCGATTTTGGTTGTACGGCCGTATATCCTCTTTGCATACTTACTTAATAAAAATCTTCTAAATGATCAGGCAGGATGAATTGTCGCCGGATGAATTGTCGGCGGGATGAACTGTCGGCAGGATGAACTGTCGGTAGGATGAACTGTTGGCCGGATGAACTGTCGCAGGATGAACTGTCGCCGGATGAATAGAGAACTCCAGTCCAAATTTTTTATTTTTTTTAATGAATAAAGACCTTCAAACTTAAATAACTGCATTTTTATTTTTATTTTTATAGTTAGTTTTAATTTTTCTAGACCATCAGAAAAGCACCATATCTATGGTGGATTGTTAATATGGCGATATGGTCTTCACCCACCGATAGTTTATTTACCTTCAAGTTGTCATATTGAATCAGTGATGTTATATCGAGGGAAATTTCCCTGTATCTAGGGGAGAAAAATATTTTTTAGGGATAAGGGAAATCAGGACAAAATCTAGGGAAATTTCGAACTCTGGCAAAATGTTTATTACATATGACAATATTACTGGTATTATTTAGTATATAATATATATATATATATATATATATATATATATTTATGTCATACCACATTTTGTGGCTCATCTTAGAAGAAGCCACTTAAGTTGCTCATTCTTTCGCATGTAATATATACTTACGTAGATGAAGTACCAACATGCTGTCTTTTAAATTTTGTTTAAAATATGGTCAGCTATAATATGTAATCAAAAATTATGTTTATTTATTAAAAAAATATATCTTAAAATAACGTGCATTCCTTGATCTATTTTAAGAACACACTTACCGCATCAAGCTACGTTGCCAAGTTTAATGTTACCAATATAGTCACATATGTAGGTAGGTTGACAGAACAGTTTGGATGTTGCTTGTTGATTATTCACACATATTTATCATTTCTAGCGGCCGTTTTTGATTATTGGCGCGTTTTTTTTAAATTGTAGTATGATTTGCTAATTAATATTGTTATTTATTTGGTGTTTACGGTTGTTTTTTTTTTGTGTTAAGGTTTATTTTATTATTATCATAAATAAAATTAGGTATTTAAATACATATTGGTGTAGTTTCTTTTATGTGCTACATAATTATTTTATCTTAGTTTTACTAGTGTTTTCGAAAAATTATGAATAAACTTATTAGAAATATATTACATAATTTACTTTATTCATTGATTCGTACGTTTCTTTAAGTTGTCACCTCCGATCTATATGGATAAAATCGATCTAAAAGAAACTAACTAACTAACCATCACGCCGTTTCCCGCAGGGGTAGGCAGAGAGGACGGACCGCCAAACAACTCGGTCTTGGCACACACTCTTTGCCTCACTCACATTCATACATCGTATCATACATTCTCTTCTATTATTCTGACTTTTGACACGGCCCGACTCAAGTATCTGATTCACTTGATCGTGCCATGTCTTCCTCGGGCGTCCCCGACTTCTTCTACCATTCACATTTGCATCATATATTCTTTTTACACTACTTTCTTCGCTCATTCGCTCTACGTGCCCAAACCATCTGAGGGTCCCTTTCTTAATTTTGCTCATTATTAAATTATTATTATTATACTTAGTTGCTATCATATTTTACAATTTACAAATAGAGACGGACCGCCAAATAATATTAATTGGTTAAATTGTATTTTTTCTCGCATTAGCACCACACCTGATAAAAAATCCCTCAGTGTCTTTGTCATCTTTGGGGATGCTGTGTGGAGGGTTTTTTTTAGGGAAAGGAAGAAGAGGAAGTTCTGTAATGAAATAATTTGGTATCTTAACCGTAAATCCAGAACTAAATTTTGTATGAAATAGGCCGCGAAGAAGTTTCTCTTTTCAAGAGCAATTATAATACTCTTAGAAGAAGTCGGGGACGCCCGAGGAAGACATGGCACGATCAAGTGAATCAGATACTTGAGTCGGGTCATGTCAAAAGTCAGAATAATAGAAGAGAATGTTTGAGACGATGTATGAATGTGAGTGAGGCAAAGAGTGTGTGCCAAGACCGAGTTGTTTGGCGGTCCGTCCTCTCTGCCTACCCCTGCGGGGAAACGGCGTGATGGTCGTCTCATACATACTCTTCTATTATTCTGACTTTTGACATGGCCCGTCTCAAGTATCTGATTCACTTGATCGTGCCATGTCTTCCTCGGGCGTCCCCGACTTCTTCTACCATTCACATTTGCATCATATATTCTTTTTACACTACTTTCTTCGCTCATTCGCTCTACGTGCCCAAACCATCTGAGGGTCCATTTCTTAATTTTGCTCATTATTAAATTATTATTATACTTAGTTGCTATCATATTTTACAATTTACAAATAGAGACGGACCGCCAAACAACTCGATCTTGGCACACACTCCTTGCCTCGTTCACATGCATACTTCGTCTCATACATGCTCTTTTATTATTCTGACTCTTGAAATGGCTCGACTCAAGTATCTGATTCACTTGGTCGTGCCATGTCTTCCTCGGGCGTCCCCGACTTCTTCTAGCATTCACATTTGCGTCATCATATATTCTCCTTACACTATTTTTCTCGTTCATTTGCTTTACATGCCCAACCAATCTAAGCGTCTCTTTCTTAATCTTACTCGTTACGCTTACATCAGGCTTACATTATGTGCGGATCATTATTATTCATTTCGGTCTACTTTCATCATTTCTCTACCAGTTCCGAGCCTCACAGCGAAGCATTAGGGTAGGTACCAGCACTCCATTATGGACGGCTAGCTTCGCTTCTTTCGATAGTTTTTTAGACCGGGGTAATATAATTACACTAAGAACAGTTTTACTCTGTATCTCAGTTGTCTTTTACACCATATACTCAATAATTTTGGTAATCATAGAAAAACTATTTGCTTATCGATCTGTTTTTAAAACTGTATATTGCATTGCTAGTTTTTTTAATATAAAATAATTTCTATCAAATTCCGGCAAAGTATCTGTAGCCCTCCCCCTCTCCGCCACGCATCGCATAGCGTTACCCCGTGCCTACAAACTGAAGATTCCACGGACTGGTAGCGGATCGGTAATAGTTGCATTTTAATAAAAAGGGAAGTGTCATAATAATTGAATCACGCTAGCTTCCTTAATATCGCTTTTACTTTTTTACTTTACTTAAGTTGAAAATGGGCGTTGGCGTAACTTGACAATTCAAGCAATAATAAGCAATTTCTAAGTTATTAATGGAAAGGACTACATCCCGTTCGCTTACACTTTGCATTTCATATGATCTTTTTACAATGCTTAAATATTTGCGTGCCGGTACTAGATGATTCCGTCTGGGACATTTCCGGTAAAATATTGAATTTACCATTTTTAGAAACATCACTCCAATTATACCCGTCTCTGTTTGTCGTGTGAAATAAAAATATATCAGAAAGAGACAATCATTATTGTTTAATTGGTTGAAGGAATTTGTAAAAATGAACTCCAACATTGTACAGGTGGTTTAAGTCTACATTGTATAAATAGTCTTAAATTGGGTTTTCGGTTTTAATTGCTAACTTGTTTAGATTAGGTGGTAATATTCATCTGGGAGGCGGATATGTGTACCGCCGCCCCGAGAACCATTATTGGATAACCAACACCTTTGCCATAGAGGCAGGGCTGGGCAAAATACATGCATTACTGTAATTAAAATACAAATTACAAAATACTTTTTCGCATGTATTTAAAATACGAAATACAAAATACTTTCAAGTCGTGTATTTGAAATACAAAATACAGTATTTTAACCATTTTTAAATTTCAAATACAAAATACAAAATACAAATTACAAAATACATTTGGTTTAGGTAGAACCTTTGGTTGCAATAAATTGTCGTAAGTGCCCATATCTAAGAGTGCGTTTCCATTGAAGCAAAGCAGAGCATAGTGAAACAGAGACGTGCTAAAATTGACTAATCATATTGCTCAGGACACACATCTCGTCTCCGCTCCACTTGTAAAGATTTGTGGTATAGGACTTAGGTGTTAGATTATAATAATTATTATTATAATAACACTAGCTGGTTCCCGGTATGCGTTGCACTGCAATATTCAAAGAAATAAATTGTTTCTCCCTGCATGTCCTTTCCCGTGCGTCCCCGTTCCCCTACCGCTTCCCTTTACCCTCTTGCATTCCCCGTACACCTTCCCTGCCTACCCTCTCCCCTCTTCCGCTCCCCCATCCCGCCAACCCCTCCCGCGTTCCATATATTTAGTCCCAGAACATTTTTCTATATTATAAAAACAATCAATAAAATCTGGTACCTAACATAGGTACCTATTTAAAATATCTATAATTTTAAAAATCCAATGAAAATTCTTTGGTTACAAAAAAACAGCTGCCTGCTAAATTTATTTTCATCTAACGCGCGAACTGTCAAACGTGCGTAGTTAAAATAGTCGTTAAGTTTTCTGAAATTATCCCATTTTCTGCGTAATTTTCTTAATTTTTCTTTCCGTAAGAACCTTCTAAAAGTATAAGAAAACTTTAAAAAAATGAATGAAATAGGTAAAGTCATTTTGAAGTTATGGCGTGACCAAGGGAAACAAGGATTCATTTTTATATATAAATGGATGACATTTGTGTAGCGAAGTTTTGTGTTATTTCACTTCAAGTGCGCTCTACAGTAGTTAACTTAAAAACATTCTAGTATTCAGTCCAATATTTTATTTCTAGTATTCAGTCCATTATTTAATTATTCCAATAGTGCTCGATCAAAAACTGGGCGTACTGTACAAGGCCCGCAGATACTGTAATAGTACACAACTGCTAACCCTGTACAAATCACAAGTGCGCCCCACGGTTGAATTTGGCAGCCACCTCTGGTCTGGAGCTCCAAAATACCTGAAAAATACCCTCGACTCTATGCAGAAACGGGCGGTCCGTTTAATAGATTCTCCCATCTTAAAAGACGGATTGCAATCTTTAGAGCACAGGCGTCGAGTTGGAATGCTATCCTGGTTCTACCGGTATTACAATGGAAGATGCTCCGAGGAACTAGCATCATTGATCCTTTCGGCACCGGTGCATAGTCGGGAAACACATTGTACACGGTTGACATTTGTCACATGAGAACGGGTCATTTCTTCGACTCGTTCTTGTGTTCAACAGCTCGGCTGTGGAATGATTGCCGGCCTCTGTGTTTCCTCCTTCCTACAACATGGGTCTCTTCAAGACCAATGTTCATTCCTTTCTCTCCTCAAAAAGACCCTCCACACAGCATCCCAGATGACATAGGCCCTGAGGGAAATTATTTTCCTCAGGGCCTCCTGTGTGGAGTTAATGAAAAAAAAATCTAATACTATGATACAAGAGTGTACCATACAAAGCAATGACAAGTATGATACAAAATGTACAATAACAGTGCTATTATAGCACAGGACAATAATAATAACTAGCATGAAGTAAAAAAAAATATAGTACAGTACATTATAAAGCAATTATAAGGGGGCATACATTAATTAGGTGAGCAGTTTTTCTTCCAAACTAGACTCCCCCCGCCCCTTGGTGAGATAATTTGGACCACTTCGTTTATTCTTTTCAAGTACCGTGAGATTTTGCTGGACCCCCCCCCCCTCCTTTTTTGAGCTCACATAATTAATGTATGCCCCCTAAGAGAACTACAAATAATCATTAATAAAGAGTCCTATAGCAAAGGACAATAGTAGGTACAGGATTCTAGCGTTTTTAGTCTATGTATTATCTATGTGTGGTTATTTTTAATTATCATAATTAAAATCACTAAATGTATTTGAAAATGTATTTTGAAGCCTTAAGTATTTGAAATACAAATTACAAAATACCTCAGCAGCAGGTAATTGAAATACCAATTACCAAATACATTGTATTTGTATATTATTGTATTTCAAATACGTATTTCAATTACAAGTTTTTCAAATACTGCCCAGCCCTGGCCATAGGTCACTCCAAGTGGTAAGCTATGTTTGGTGACTTAGCAGGGGTGTCCGGGTTCATGGGATGAGGTTTGTCCGGGTCTTGTTGGCGGATGCGTCTACCCACCAGCTGCATGGCAGGACGGATCGGGATAGACTGTTTTTTTTACATTAGGTCAACACAGGAGGCCCTGAGGAAAATAATTTCCCACAGGGCCTATGTCATCTTTGGGGATGCTGTGTGAAGGGTCTTTTTAGGAAAGGAAGGAGAGCAAGTTCTGAAAAGGAAAAGGGATGAAGGGTAGGTAGGAATCTGGGAGTCAGTGTGTCCAGGAATCTATCCCTCCCACTGCGGTGAAAGGCTATGTTCCGAGAGAGTACGGCTGGAGAAATCAAAGGGACTCCCTCAACACTCTCTCCCAATCCATCCTGCCATGCAGCTGGTGGGCAGAGATGCATCCGCCGCCAAGACCCGGATAATCCTCACCCCATGAACCCGGGCACCCCTGCTAAGTCACCAAACGTAGCGAACGACTTGGGGTGACCTATCGCAGAGGTGATTTTAGATTTTCACGGCCATAAGTATTTTTGTTATTAGTTTTTGGGGTATTATGCCGTGTATACCTCCTTCTTTAGCCAAAGTTTCGGACAGCGTTGCAGTGTCCATCATCAGGGCAGATGTGTAATCTCTTTCAACCCATCGCCTTGCAATGCAGTGGGAGAGATGGATTCATATATCTCTCACCCGCGACCTCCGGATTCGTAGTCGAAGTTCGCAATCTCATTTTTTTACAGTAGCTCCACATAGGAGGCCCTGAGAAAAATAATTTCCCTCAGGGCCTATGTCATCTAAGGGGATGCTGTGTGGAGGGTCTTTTTAAGGAAGGGAAGGATAGGAAGTTCTGGGAAGGAAAAAGGTATGTGGGGTGGATAGGAATCTGGGGTCAATGTGTCTAGGAGTGACGAACCTAAAATTCCATCCCTCCAAATGCGGTGCAAGGCGATGGGTCGAGAGAGTCCGGCTGGAAAGGACAAAAGGCCTCCCTCAACCAAACTCTCTTATCCGGCCCGCCACGCAGCAGGGCAGACCTATCCGCCGCCACGTCCTGGACAAACCTGATACCATGAACCCGGGCACCCCTGCTTAGTCACCAAACGTAGCAAACTGCTTGCAGAGGTGTTGGTTATACAGTAATGGTTCCCGGGGCGGCGGTACCCATACCCGCTTCCCAAATTGGAATACCTCGTTTACAATTAGTCCTTATTCAAGTCATCTTAGGTATGATTAGTCTATTGTATATTTATCGGCGTAGTCCAGCGGTAAGGCTCTTGACTCGCACTCCGAAGGTCGCGGGATTATAATTTGTGTTATTTGACAATTTATTTAGTAAAAATAATACATATATTTTATATTTGCAGCACTTTCCAGAGTGGAAGATACTCTCAGTATCGCCCTGGTGTAAGACCACCATTCAGAATTGAAATGTTGCGTGATATGGCTTTAGCCGTGTTTGGTGACCAGATCTGAATAGTCAGGAACTTCCCAACCTTCCTCTTCCCTATCTCCTTCCCCTATCCACTACGTTGTGCGATATTCATGTAAAAACAAAATAATCAAGATTTTTGAACCCTACCCTAAATCCAAAATCAAATCTAAAATCAAATTCAAAATCAAATTCAAAATCATGAGAACTGGTCGCTTCTTCGATTCGTTTTTGTGCTCAACAGCTCGGCTATGGAACGATTTGCCGGCCTCTGGGTTTTCCCCTTTCTACAACATGGGTCTCTTCAAGACCAATGTTGACTCCCTCTTCTCCTCAAAAAGACCCTCCACACAGCATATTAGATGACATAGGCCTTGAGGGAAATCGTTTTCTTAAGGGCCTCCTGTGTGGAGTTTTTTTTACAGTGAATACCGCACAAGAATCTCAACTGCTCCCGTCTGGAGCCAGTGACACCATGGAATCCCCAATTGGGGTATGTTGTGAGGCTGAAGGTAGTGGGGAGGGGAAGGAGGTGGGGAAGAGGAAGGTTGGGAAGTACCTGGCGATTCAGATCTGGACACCAAACACGGCCAAAGCCATTTTCAAGCAACGTTTCAATTTTGAATGGTGGTCTTACTTACACCAGGGCGATATTGATAGTATCTTCCACTCTGGAACGTGCCGCAAATATACTATTTATTATTTTAAATGAATTAATTGTGAAATAACACAAATTAATCAAATAAAATTTGAGACCTGCGGTTTGCGAGTCAAGGGTCTCACTCCTGGACTATGTAGGCCGTATATTGTAATTTATTTTTAAATTATTGTTTATTTTTGTTCATAACTTTTTTTTATAAAATACACCAAAACAACAATAAAACATATTTTAATTACTTCAATACAACTAGAGACAATGCTTTTGAAAAATTGTCACGCGTAAAGTAATTACCTAGGTACAGAACATTTTTTAAAATGAAAAACTTGTTAGATTTCTTAAATATGATAATATAATCCATTATAAAAATTACGTTCTACTAAAAAAACATTTAAAAAAAATAATATAACTGTATGAAAAAACATATTACATGAGTACCTAATATATTTCTGAAATTTTTAGAAAACCCTGTATAGATATCATTACATTACAACTGACTATGCTTTCAGAACGCAAAAGACAAATACAGAATGACGTAGCAAATATTTTATTTATTAAAGAAAAAACTACATAAATGTGTATTAAAATACGTAATAATATCAACCTTGTAATAAACACAAAAACAATTAACACAAAATTAATAACGATATTATAAAAGCAATTCGTAAATCAATCTTCAATTTTAAAAAAGCGCGCGAATAGCCGCTAAATATTACTCGTATAATATAATGTCTGTTCTTCTAAAACAACTAACAGTCCACAGCGAGCGCTTGACAGTAGCTACCTATGTAGATAGAATACAACATAACATACCGGCAAACATATAACATATCGCAAAAGATTCAATCTGACATAGCAATGTCATGCGATAATAGATTTTGAGGAATTTAACCATTGAGTTCAATATCGCAAAGCATTGATAAACGACTTGGAGTTTGAATGATATTGTATGACGAGAACATCCGGCAACGTCGCATGCCGTGATGTTATAGATGCGATAAAAAGTGTACCCAATTGATGTTCTAAGTATGGATGAATATTTACTGATAAAAAACGCATTCCGGAGCATTAACGGTCCACGTAAAAATGTCATTTATTCACTCAAAAATTTTTTTTACACCGTTCGACTCGTCTCATCGAGTTTGATATGATGGACTTAAAAAAAAAAAAACGATGAGCCACTAAGTGCCCAAATGAGCCAGTAAGTCGAAATGATCAAGAAGTTCCGGTAATTAAAGGACGCTTTGAGCCACTAAATGCCGTAACATAAACCTATATATATATATATATATATATATATATATATATATATATTAAGGTGGTCCAGGCCTCTATAGTAATATTTTTTTTTTCAAATGTAGATATAGCCACCCATTTAATTTGTTACACCTACCATTCGTATAATGTGTAAAAAATTTCAGCCCTCTATCTTATATACAAGGGGGTGCTCATCGAATTGGAAGTTTCTGACAAAAGTTCTGGATTTTAAGTAAAACACGTAATTGAAGGTTTATTAATATTACAAGTATTTTAGTCAAATAAGTATAAAACGTATTTAAATTTGAACAAAATTTGGTAACAAAGCAATAATTAACATAATATTATTCGCAATCTTTCAAAACTATGTTTGTTAACTCCTTTTTTAATGTTTCAGTAGCAACGATTTTCTGTTTTGTTCAACGATGTGAAGTAAAAATTGCTTTTCTTCCTAATTCTTAGTGAGTATCGTGTTGTAATCTTCAAATAGTTTAACACCTTTCTCAGCTGTATCATTAACAACATGCAAATTTTTGACTCAGCTTGTGCCTTAAATGTAATCAACATTGTTATTCCAAGTCTCAGGAAATAATTGCAAGAAAGAGTCCTTGAAATCAAGAACTAAGAGCGTTTTCAACGTTCTTTGTGTTGCAAAAGCTTCTAATGTAACCTCTGAGGCAAGCTTAGCAGAATCACCTCATACTGAACGATTACCGCCATCGGAATTTATTTTTTGAACAATGGCCTCTTTTTCAGCATCAGAAAGCTTCTCAGAAAACAAGGTAAATGCGACTAGTTCATCTGAGAAATACCATAAGTGACGCTCTAAGACACCCCTAGCTGCTATACTGATTTCGGAATCAATGACTTTATACAATTTTAAGCTATTCCAAAGTATTAAGTCATTTACTGGTGCATCTGCTGCCAAAGACGCGTCGATTCAAACTTTGGTGTAGATGATAACTAACAAATCGAACAATTTGTTTTTCTTCTCTCTTGATTAGTTTAAATCTTGTTACGATCAAGCGCACTGGTAACGTATTATGTAAATATGTCACTTGTAGACAGCTCAACGCACTACAAACTTAAATTTGGACTTATCCTCTAATATGCTAGCATTACTAGAAGTGCACTGAAGCTGAACTCAAGTTCTAACTCTTGTCTCGACACCACCGAAGATGAAGCATTACTTTTAGCAGCCATTTCTTTCAATTCTTCAGATCTTTGTTTCCGTTTTAGAGAACTTTCTTTGACCTTTTCTAGTTTCTTGTTGATTGAAGTCATAATCATCTTACATTCTCATCTTTGATCGATGAGAAACGCTCCGTCTTCCGCAATTTTTATCAAATTCAAAGCGCTTGCATGGGCAATATCAAAAAGTTTGTCTAGTTCTTTTTTAAACAAATACTCTCCTTTCTTTGTGCTTCAGAATTTCTTCCTCTATTTTTCTTCAATAGCAGCCAGTTCTTAAGAAACTTAATCAGTTTTTCAATGCAGTGATTTTGTTGTCTGGTCGGAATACTAGATTTACTCCATACTTTTATAAGTTCTTGAATAAGTACATGCACGGAATCTTTCACATTTTTGGAATCATTTAATATGTAGTGATAATGGAGTAAAACTTGCCGAAGAGTAGGATGTTGGTTAAGCCTTATCAATGGCTCAATATCTCGAAACCCAAGTAGAAAAATTTCGTATTTTTTTCGAGTAGATGAACACATTTTACTACACTGATTCACTTCACAGTCTACTAAATAAGTATCAAATACTGTTCACATTTGTCTATAAAACTCTTCAGTAGTTTATTTTAATATTTATTTAATAGTTTAACACACGAAACTGGCCTGTAGCAAAAAGTAAAAATTAAGCATTTTACACAAAAAATTCAAAAACAACACTCGATTGAGCACCCCTTTCTACTTGAGCTACATCGCTGAAATTTTACTGTGTTATTTCTACGAATACGTGTAACAAATTCACGAGGTGGCCAAATGAAAAATAATAAAAAAAATTTTTTGGACCACCTTAATATATATATATATATATATATATATATTATATACGAATACATAAATATTTTTTGGAATTCTTATGAATCTTAATTATTGTTCATGTACTTACTTGCAATGTTATTTTTAACACTGACAACTCAAAATGATATTATATGTATCTAAAAAGATAAATGGGACCTCTGAAAAAAAATTTAATTTATGTTTTAAGTTCTGTTTTTTTGGTGATTGTGGTTAATTTTTATTTTGCAAAGTGTTTTTTTTTTTATTTGGAATTCAGTTTCTAATTCAGTGGTGAGTGCATTCGTACTTTTAAATTATTACTTCACGTAGCAAAAAGTGCTTTATTTGAAAAAGCACAGTATTATTAGTATATTTAACAAGTTCCGATATCTTTCCAATTAATTAATCATATTAATTAACATATAACAGGATTAGTGTTACACAATCAGGTGGCTACGTAGGTAATTGCGTAAATGTGAAATTCTAGGGAAATTTCACTTCGAAATCTAGGGAAATAATTTTTTTGGGCAGAACATCCCTGTTTTAAGTGATAAACAATATGGCGGAATCATGAGGCTACTATGACATTTAGGTGATGTTTAGGTGTGAGAAATCGTTTTTTATTCAAGATTAACTGCTTTTAATATTGAAAAACATTGGTAAAATGTCCACATTTCACCGCTACTGTTATTGTATTTAATCAAAGTGCAATATAAAAACAATAAATCTCTCTCTTTCATTGCAAATACATGTGACATCGTGTTTTGTGTTAGGCGTTACTTTGTAGGTACATTGTTTTATGTATAACACATACAGAAACTGGTATTTATAATACACTGATCATGACGATTGTGTGTATAAAAAGCCCTTGATACTAAAAAGAATTTGAAAATACGATCGATGTATCATCAACCAAATGTCAAATAAGACACGACTTTAACCTCTAGGCAACATTTGTTGCAGATTATCCGCAAATATAGCCCTTTTCGTAAATTGTTGAGGGCCTAAATTATGTTTCAATAAACACAATAACTATTATTTATCTAAATCTCTATAAACAGTATGAAAATAAACCAAAAACACGAAATATTGAATTGCATATGTGCACTTTAAGTCATTTCAAATGTCAATACAATACAATACACGCGATCACCAGGTGACAGTGGGTGAGTGGTGACGCGTGACGTCACCATTCACCATTTCAGTAATGCCAACTTGACACTGTGTTTCGAGGAGAGGTTTAAAAATGCACTTTTTAATATTTTTTTAAAAACTCTGCGTTTAATATTATGAAATAAAACTTATATATTCAGAATCAGCGTTTCTTGGTCTATATGAACATATTTTTTTAAAGCCATAATATTTTTCACTGGAGTTCCTTATTGTCTCAGGACGAATTGTCGGGTCACCTATATTTATATATATACAAACCCAGACGCAAGCTTATTTTGATTTTTATATATAAAGATTTTCCCTAATACCATGCGAGCGAAGCCGCGGGTAGAATCTAGTGTAGTATAAATAACACGAGTTACATTTAAACATACCTATATATTTTACATATATTATATTTAAGGTTACATATATTAACACGAGTTACATTTATACATACCTATATATTTTATATATAAAGATTTTCCCTAATACCATGCGAGCGAAGCCGCGGGTAGAATCTAGTGTAATATAAATAACACGAGTTACATTTTAACATACCTATATATTTTACATATATTATATTTAAGGTTACATATATTAACACGAGTTACATTTATACATACCTATATATTTTATATATAAAGATTTTCCCTAATACCATGCGAGCGAAGCCGCGGGTAGAATCTAGTGTAGTATAAATAACACGAGTTACATTTATACATACCTATATATTTTACATATATTATATTTAAGGTTACATATATTAACACGAGTTACATTTATACATACCTATATATTTTATATATAAAGATTTTCCCTAATACCATGCGAGCGAAGCCGCGGGTAGAATCTAGTGTAGTATAAATAACACGAGTTACATTTATACATACCTATATATTTTACATATATTATATTTAAGGTTACATATATTAACACGAGTTACATTTATACATACCTATATATTTTATATATAAAGATTTTCCCTAATACCATGCGAGCGAAGCCGCGGGTAGAATCTAGTGTAGTATAAATAACACGAGTTACATTTATACATACCTATATATTTTACATATATTATATTTAAGGTTACATATATTAACACGAGTTACATTTATACATACCTATATATTTTATATATAAAGATTTTCCCTAATACCATGCGAGCGAAGCCGCGGGTAGAATCTAGTGTAGTATAAATAACACGAGTTACATTTATACATACCTATATATTTTATATATAAAGATTTTCCCTAATACCATGCGAGCGAAGCCGCGGGTAGAATCTAGTGTAGTATAAATAACACGAGTTACATTTATACATACCTATATATTTTACATATATTATATTTAAGGTTACATATATTAACACGAGTTACATTTATACATACCTATATATTTTATATATAAAGATTTTCCCTAATACCATGCGAGCGAAGCCGCGGGTAGAATCTAGTGTAATATAAATAACACGAGTTACATTTTAACATACCTATATATTTTACATATATTATATTTAAGGTTACATATATTAACACGAGTTACATTTATACATACCTATATATTTTATATATAAAGATTTTCCCTAATACCACGCGAGCGAAGCCGCGGGTAGAATCTAGTGTAGTATAAATAACACGAGTTACATTTATACATACCTATATATTTTACATATATTATATTTAAGGTTACATATATTAACACGAGTTACATTTATACATACCTATATATTTTATATATAAAGATTTTCCCTAATACCATGCGAGCGAAGCCGCGGGTAGAATCTAGTGTAATATAAATAACACGAGTTACATTTTAACATACCTATATATTTTACATATATTATATTTAAGGTTACATATATTAACACGAGTTACATTTATACATACCTATATATTTTATATATAAAGATTTTCCCTAATACCATGCGAGCGAAGCCGCGGGTAGAATCTAGTGTAGTATAAATAACACGAGTTACATTTATACATACCTATATATTTTACATATATTATATTTAAGGTTACATATATTAACACGAGTTACATTTATACATACCTATATATTTTATATATAAAGATTTTCCCTAATACCATGCGAGCGAAGCCGCGGGTAGAATCTAGTGTAGTATAAATAACACGAGTTACATTTATACATACCTATATATTTTACATAATATTATATTGAAGGTCATAGTCATTGGTAATGTTTACCTTATCAGAAAAGAGGATGCCTGATAAGGGAGCCACAATTCTTACTTAGGTTGTATAAAATATTTACTTTTCACTAAAACATTAGTTTTTATTGAAAAGTAGTATAATTTTATTAATTTGTTCCGATTGTCTGATGTTACTGCGCAATTCAGGAGGTTAGTATAGTTTTTTATTGCTTAGTTAATATAATGATTTTGCATTTAGGTTGTTTTAAAATTAGGTGTAAAAAAATTGGTTTCCGGTTCTCATTAGTTTGTAATATTCTTGATATTCTTTGTTATTTGTTTCATTACACATTTTTATAATGGAAGCAAGCTTGAATATGTCATTAAATTATTGAATATTTTTCAGTGAGATGTTTTGTGTTTTCTTATGTCGCCCTTTTCTACTTCATAATTTCTCCAATTCTTGTAACTTCATAATAACAAATAATAACATTTGGATGATTTGAATAGCGCCGTTTTTTGTGAAAAGTCACCTAAAAGGCGCTGTGTAAACTTACAATATATTGACATAATAGCATTTATTCCCAAACACGGGAACACCTCAGCACAGGTTCGCCTAGTGAGGTGTTCACAAAATACTACTAGGTACTTACATACATACAGTAACGGATGATTAACATTTTTTTTTCTTATTACTAAACTTAATATCTATGTAAACTAATGTAATAATCTGTATTATGTGTGTTCAAGAATAGAAATAAAATAAAATAAAATAAATAAAAATAAAAAAAAATTATATAATCTTACTTCCACCTACAAACCAGACAAACCATTATAACAACTTATGAATACAAAATGCATCCACCGGTTCATCGATCACCGATACGTAACTACATGTACAATGATTTGACCCATGAACGCGATGCTACGTAAAAATATACTGTACAGAAAATATATACAGGACCATAATTACCTGATTGCGTACATGAGTTTAACACTTGAGATTCGCAGCTTAATTTTTGTCGTTCTCTCTGAGCTGGCGAAAATTGCCCCATCGACAGTTGATCTCGGACAAATGATCCCCTAAAATATCATTTTTTCAAGTAAGTATGCAAAAAAAATCATATTAAAAGAATACAACACGAGAGAGGTCTAACTTATCCTAACCGTCTGGATCCAGTGGGACTATGACATCCCCAACATACTAAAATTGGGGGTGTCATAGTCTCACTGGCTCTAGACGGTTGGGAGCAGTTGGATCTCTTGAGTGGTATTCAGATAAAAAAATTATATTATATGCAAGTAGGAACCTTTAGCGGTTTTTTGATAAACCGATTGAACGTATAAGTATGTCGTATTTTCTCATTACCGCATGCTCCTTCGGAGAGTCCAAATTACTGTTATTAAAAATATTTTTACAGCGAATATTCAGTCAAGATGCCTTCAAATATATTATTATATATTGAATTTGGTTGATTTGGTTGACTTACTTGATTAAATATTTGTTTAGGGGATCAATTGTCCGAGGGATCAACTGTCGGAGATCAACTGTCTGATGATCAACTGTTGACGGGCCAACTGTCGGGGGGCCAATTGTCGCCGGATCAATTGTGAGATCAACGTTTACCCGAACACTTTAAACCACTCTCTGACCTGATTGTACTTTCCCCCCCTGGGTGAGTAGAAACAGTCCATTGGCTGAGCAATATCAAAAAGACATTCGCAACCTTTCTTCCTTATTTTCAGAATATTTTTACAGCAAAACTTTTGGTTTATATTCTTTGTTTTGTGTTAATGTGTTTATTATAAAAATGTGATCAATATTGCAAGGAGAAGGGGAGAGGAGGAGAGGGGGAAAAGTTATATTGCTTTACAACATGCATTCGCTATGTTTGATGACATAGCAGGGGTGCCCGTGTTCACAGGGTGAAGTGTAATCAGGCCCCCTAGCACAGTCGATCAATAAGGATTGATAGGATAACTTTCGATAACTTCTCTTCGTTCTCTAGCATGATTGCAGATCGCCAACGAATTATTAACAGTTCATAATGGATTGTCTATGGATTACCTATTAACTTGACGTTTGGCTGTCATCTCCTTGTTTATTTACGAAAAAAACATTGAAAGTTAAATTAATTCTAGTGTAAAGTGTTTAATTTCATTAAAATGAATATCGCGCTCCGAGTGTGCCCAGTCTCACTCTTAAATATTATCACTGTCAAGCAATCTACTTACGTAAGCGATGAGGGCACAGATGATTCCAGTAATATAGATAATTCTACCTGCGTTAATAATGATAACCCGATCGGGAACGTACAAATAAACAACTCATTGGTCAATAAATACTTGAATAAATTGGATGTTACTAAGGGTGCGGGCAGTGATGGTATCTCGCCATATTTTACCTCAAAATGTGCCAAAAATCTTGCATATCCTTTAACTAACTTATTTAACATGTCCTTAAAAAAAGGAATATTTCCCACAAAATTCAAAGAAGCCATTATAATCCCCATCCATAAAACTGGTTCAAAAAGTAACATTGCAAATTATCGCCCAATCTCAATACTCACAGTATTTAGCAAACTCTTTGAGCGTATTGTGTACGATCAAATTTATATAACTATTATCCGCAGCATACAAAATCAACAACATGGTTTTTTACAAAAAAGGTCAGTTCTAACAAACTAAGTCAACTTTACTGAATACTTAACAAGCAATATGGATAATGGAGACCAAGTAGACGTTATCTACACAGATTACTCGAAAGCTTTCGATAAAGTTAACCACTCTATTCTCATTAAAAAATTACACCAATTAGGAATCCATGGCGACTTACTTAGGTGGCTAACTTCATATCAGCAGAAAAGACTACAGTGCGTATCAGTTGAGGGAACTAAGTCTAGCTTTTTTACTGTGCCCTCTGGCGTACCGCAAGGTTCTCACCTGGGACCATTATTGTTTAATGTATATATATTTGACATTTATAAATGTTTTTACATGCTAACTACCTTGCATATGCAGATGACAAAAAAATATACTTAGTAATCAAATCTATCAATGACTGCATAAAACTTCAAGAAGACCTAAATCGTCTTTTTGCATACTGTAAATTAAACAAATTAATCATAAACATTTCTAAGTGCAACAAATTATCTTTTACGTGTAACAAAAATAAAATTTCTTTTAATTATAACTTTCATGATACACATATCAATGAAATAGAATTAATCCGTGACCTTGGGGTAGTATTAGATGTAAAACTAAATTTTATCAAACATATTAACGAAGTAATCAACAAAGCAAATAAGATATTGGGATTTATAATTCGCATATCTAAACCTTTTCGCAATATTAAAACTATGTATTCCCTTTACACCACGTATATCCGCCCCCTATTAGAATACTGCACACTAATTTGGGCACCGTTCTACCAATGCCATATTGACAGAATCGAAAGTGTGCAAAACAATTTTTTTAAACACATAAATTATAAATTCAAATTACGCTTTGCAAATAACACCGAATCCTTAAAATTTCCCAACTTTACTCCACTTCAAACGCGTAGATTAATATCTGATCAAATATTTTTATACAAAATTCTGAATAACGGCCTGGACTCTCCTGAACTCGTAAATTATTTAAGAATTCACGTACCTGCAAGGCCAACCAGACTAAACCATTTTTTTCATTTGCCCGCGTACAGAACCAACCTTAGAAAAAATTCTCCAATCCCCCGCATATGCGCGCAATATAATACGCAATTTAACAATATCGATATTCTTAATAATACTCTTGTGAAATACCGATACGAAGTCAAGCGTACGACCACACATGTTAATTAAATTAATGCACAGCTATAGAAAAGGTACAGCGTGAGCATCTCCTGTCCCCATCCCATCTTCTTCTGCCTCTTGCCCTTTCCTATTCCTTCTTCCTTCTAATATACCTACTTACATTTATATATTTTTGTTAATTTCATTTTCATGTAATGGTTATAACCAATTAAAATTTTGTATTATATCATAATAACCATTAGCATAAGAAACTGTTTTGGCTTACCTCATTTTTAACCGCTTAATTTTTAACATCCTGTATAAAACTGCTGCTTGTTTCTTACAATAAATAAATAAATAAATATCTACCTTCAAAAACATAATCATTCAATCACCAAACAAATCGTGTGTTCTCCCGATCAAAGCTAAACATTAGTCGAGTTCAGCAAAGTTGTGGATACTCAACTTTAGTAATACTATTACCAGTGCCCAAATAACTCGTCTAATTTTAAACCCTGTCAGTTCTAACTTCGACGCAAACTCCGGCTGTTGTTGTCAAAAATACAATCTACCTGCCATCGCGGAATCAAACCAAAACACAACCCGTGCAATTGTTTTTGCCTGCCTACAGGCGCTACAGACTGTGCTGTTGATTTTGCCTACCAACAGGCGCAACGTACAAAACAATAATACATAATATAATAATGGATCCCAACAATTCCTGGCAAAGACAACCTCTATTTTAAGCCTATTAAATATCATCATAATGGACACATCAAACAAATTCACTAATGAACAAATAGAAAAACTCGCCCCCAAATTCACCGATCTTTTGGGTAATGTCGATCAAATTGGTGTAAAACATGGGAACCTTGACGGAGAATTAAAGACCTACAAATATATGTCTTAAAATCAAACACCTGAAAATGGGAACAGAACGTATAGTTCGATTACGTCCAACCATGTCCTCCCGAAATATCCACCGAACACAAGAAACAATGCCCCAATACTTCCTGCAAGACCAACCGTACTTATCTTCCCCAAAGATGACAAGTCACTTCCTTCCAGCAGTACCCTTGAAACTCACAAAACCTCAACTGACCCATCATCTTTGGGAATCACAATCACTTGGTACGGGAAATAAGAAACGGAGGTGTAGTCGTGCATCCGAGTACCGATGCAGAGGTCATTAAACTTGGCAATGCACCGACCCTATCCTATTGTGGTCTAAAAGCAGCAGTTTCTATGCATAAACTTCCTCGGATAGCTACCCATGGTCTTTCTCAAGTTGTATACGAAGAAACCGGTCTACAACTGAATGAATTGAAAGATAAGTTGCCGTTCTTTCACAAAGTAGGACCTCGTACTGGATTGTGTACTCATGTCTTCAGAGTTCTTCCTTCTGATCGTCACTCCCTGATTCGCTTCTCTAAATTGGCTATGGACTGGCAAATACATACCGTAAGGGATTGGATCGACAGTCTAAAATGTGGAACACTGTCAACTTTACGGCCACACAGCGTTGAAATGTAACGCAGACACGCCTACTTGTTCTCACTGTGGAAAACCTGGACACAATCGAGATGCTTCAATTATTGACTGCCCTATTGCTTCAACCGAACTTGGGCTGCATGACTACATCATTTTTCACTGTGACCGCTCTTCCTCTTCTTACAAGTACAGAGGAGGTGGGGTAATTAAATGTATTAAAAAAATACTCTTGCCACATTCTAGAATCTTCTAATAATGTATCTGAACAATTATTTATTTGTGTTCTATTTTGTTCCAAGAAACTTGTCATTGGTTGTGTCTACATTCCCCCCTCCTCTTCAATAGAAATCTGTAAGTCACATACATAAAAGTCGATTCCTTATTTATTTGTGGTGATTATAATCTGCCTAAAATAGTATGGCTGAATGATAGTCAGGGTGTGAAAACTTCTAATAATGTTTCCCTTCATGCTTCTAAAATATTAAATATCTTTGCTTACGTAAATATGTACCAATTAAACTCTATCAATAACTGTGGAGGTTACAGTCTTGATCTGATATTCACCAGTATGCCTAGCGTTTGTGTATGTGAAACTACTGACTCAATATTGCCAATAAATAAATATCATCCACCACTCGATAATAACTTCACTAATCCTTTCAAAAGTGATACTCTGAAATCAACAGTTATACGCTACTACAAATTTAATAAAAGTGACTATACTGGCATGAATAGTAGGGATTGCAATCCCGCAGCTAATTCAATCCCGCGGGATTGATATGCGGGATTGCTCAATCCCGCGCGGATCCCGCGGGATCCCGCATCTTTGAAATAATGTTATATTGCCATAGATTTATCTTAATTTATTTAGTTTTTACACCATTAAAATTGATTACGATCATCGATAACCATATCCAAAAAACTTTATTAACAAAAACCACTTTAATTCATAATGTTTCACGCGACATTACGACATTATATTGCTATAGATTTAGTTTCATTTTTACACCATTCAAATTGATTACTATCTTCGATAACCATATCCAAAAAACTTTATTAACAAAAACCACTTTAAGTCATACTGTTTCACGCGACATTACGACATTATATTGCTATAGATTTAGTTTCATTTTTACACCATTCAAATTGATTACTATCTTCGATAACCATATCCAAAAAACTTTATTAACAAAAACCACTTTAAGTCATACTGTTTCACGCTATATTACGACATTATATTGCTATTTACGGCACAATCTGCTTTTAAAATAAAACAGAACAAAACTAAATCAAAAACATTAAAATTTAGGTACTTACTTACATTAAACGCCGGTCGGTGAATACGAAAACACTCGTCACCTACAGAAAGACGTGCGCTTCGTAGTACTATTTATGAACGGAGGCGTCTACTAATATCTACAGGAATTCCAAAAATTGAAAAAATCGAACTAATATCTATGGGAACCAAAGTGTTGACGAATATCTACAGCTCAAACTGTTGACTAATATCTATGAGAACCAAAGTGTTGACGAATATCTACAGCACTGGCAGAGGTTGGATTTGCAATTATATAGGCATATTGGAATGACGTAATATTGCGTATGCAGTTTAAAAAACTTAATTTATGTAAGTATGTACGTAAAAATCCCTAATATCGGACTATTGGACGCATTTAGCTGATTAGTCCAACCTACGCTCTGTAGATATTAGTTCAACCTACGCTCTGTAGATATTAGTTAACACTCTGAAGTTCGTAGATATTAGTTCAACATATGAGCTGTAGATATTCGTCCGACATACAGGCTGTAGATCCGACAGGATATAGGTTACTAGGATAGCCCGCCTGCCGCCAACCGCTAGTGGCGCTAGTCCCCGGCCAATCCTCTAGTGGCCGGCGACTAGCGCCACTAGCGGTTGGCGGCAGGCGGGCTATCTTGTGCTAAACGGTAACATTGCGCTCGTGCTACTCTCGATTTACGCGAAAGTTTTAGCGCCAAATTTTTAACTTGCGGGATCCGCGGATCCGCGCTTTGAAGGTGCTGGATTGCGGGATTAATAAAAGCTGCGGGATCCCGCGGGATTGCGGGATCCCGCTTTGCGGGATTGCAATCCCTAATGAATAGGTATCTTGCCCAATATGACTGGGCAGGTATGTTATGAAACAACAATATTAACGATGCTGTATTTAAATTCAACGAATGCCTAACTCATTCTACAGGCTTGTTCGTTTCAAGGGAACTTATTCCCAGCCTAATTTTCCTATTTGGTTCAGTATGAAACTAAAGCATTTGATTATTGAAAAAAGAAAACACACAAGTTATTCAAATTAACGAACAACTTAGCTCTTTATCAAAAAATTTCTCAGTTAAGAGAATTATCCAAAATTGAGGGTGGGTTTCTTCATTTACCGAGAATGCTAAATGCAATGCTAATTGTAAAATTATGCGATCGAAATTTAAATTTTTCTATGCATTTTACCGTTTAATTTTACAATTAGCATTGCATTTAGCATTCTCAGTAAATGAAGAAACCCACCATGAATCTGTCATGTGTTACAAATCTTATATTGAACTCACTGAGACAAAATTAAATCTTAACCCTAAACAATTCTGAAAATTTGTTAAACAAAAACCTTCTTCCTTTTCCCTTTTTTGAATGAAACTCACGCTTATAATGATTTCGATATTGCCAACCTTTTTACTAAACATTTCACATCCGTTTCTACTGATAACATATGCACAAACCCTAAACTTGAATATGCTAATACTATTGACCTTAATAATTGCGAAATCACACGTATATATGTTTTTAATTACTTAAAAAATCTTCCCAACAAAACAGGCACTGGTCCTGGTGGTATACCTGAAATATTATTAAATGAATTTAAATCTATTGCATCTAAGCCAATTTGTTTATTATACAATTTATTTTAAATACATAAACGGCTATACTGCCTTTTATAAATAAACATATAATATAGTACAAAAGTAAGAAAAATAATATCATTACATAATAGTAGTTTTAAACTTAAAAATAACATACAATTTTTTTATATAACACAACAAAAAATAACAAAAAAAGAACAGTGAGAAATATCATCATTTCATTTCAACATATCCATATTACGTATATAAAGTTACATTATGGAAAAAATAAAAAACTTAAAAACTTAAACTTAAAAATGACATACAATTATTTTGTGTATCACAACAAAAAAGAACAATCAGAAATATCATCATTTCATTTCAACATGTAAAGTTACATTATGGAAAAATAATTTTTGAGTGCATGTTTATATTGCGCTAATTTTAAGAAATAAATGTCGCCGATGTTAGCATATTCATTTCCCAAAATGTGTAATCGACTGATTGGTGAGTAATAATGTGATAATGTATGTGTGTTATTATAGTAGAACGGTAGAGTCAGTCTATTGTTAGCGCGACCAGGGCAATGAAATCGTAATAGTTCTATTAAATCAGGGGTATCCAGGACCGAGTGAATTATTTTATATAATATTAATAAATCACAGATTTTTCTGCGATCTGATAAATTTACGAGATTAGTCCAGTTTAATAACAAATTATAGTCCACGGATTCTCTTGGAATACCTAATTTAAAATTAATATACCTAAGGAAACTATGCTGGACTTTTTCAATCGCTTGAATATGGATATTGTAATGTGGAGCCCAAATCGTCGAGTTATATTCTAAAATGCTTCTCACTAGCGTTATGTATAAAATGCGAATAGTATCAATGTTACAAAATTGTTTGGTTATTCTAATAATAAATCCTAAAATTTTCATTGCTCTATTAATAATATTAGTTATATGGCTAATAAATGTAAGTTTTGAGTTAAAAATAATACCTAGATCATTTATTGTTTCTACTGAGTTTAATATAATTTTGTCAAGATTGTATTCATAAATGATCGGTTTCTTTATTTTATAAAATCTTATTATTTGACATTTACTAATGTTAAGTGACAGTTTATTGCATATACACCAATTAAACAAGTTGTTTAAATTTTTTTGTAAAATTATGCAATCAGAAATATTTTTAATTTTTTTATATAATTTTAAATCATCAGCAAATAACAGGATATCAACATCGGAAAAAACGTCTACAATGTCATTAATAAATAAAATAAAGAGTATTGGTCCTAAATGGGAGCCCTGTGGCACACCACTAGTGGCAGAAAAGGCATCCGATATTACGTCATTTAACTTTACAAACAATTGCCTATTTGTTAAATAACTCTCTACCCATTTAAGAAAGTTCCCGGTTATACCCATACTCCTTAATTTATTTATCAATATTTTATGACAAACTTTATCGAACGCCTTGCTGAAGTCATAAAGCATTGCATTCGCTATAAAGTTTTCATATATTAGTAGATTTGTCAGAGTTGATCTATTCTTCATGAAGCCGTGTTGAAACCTTGTTATAATCCCATTTAATTTAAAAATAATTTTATTCAAAATAATTTTTTCAAACAGCTTTGGAATAGTTGACTGTATACACACAGGTCTATAGTTGCGTATATCGCATTTGTCACCTTTTTTTAAATATGGGTGTGATGTAACTATTTTTCCATGCAATTGGAAAATATCCCGATGACAATGACATATTAAAAATTAAATAGAGGGGATACGACAAGGCATGTATACAGTGTTTCAATAGAATTGGGGGTATTTTGTCAGGACTCGAACTTTTTTTTACATCTAATTTGTTAATATGGGTTTTAATTTCATTTATATCTATGTGAATGTTAGAAATTTGTAAATTGATGTTAGATGAAAAAAAATTAATTTCGCTATTACCAATTGTGTTGTCATATACATCTTTAAAAAATGAAGCAAATAAATTAACAATAGTTTCTGCATTATTTCCATTTATGCCGTTATAAAACATGCTAGCAGGTATATCTATTTCATTTCTTTTTAATGACTTTGAGTACTTCCATAAAGTGTTGATGTCGTTATTTGCAATTGAATTTTCCACATTATTTAAGTATTCTTTGTAACAATTTTTAGAAAGATCGTGACATTGGCGTCGAATTGAATTGAATTGAATATAATCTTTAATTGATTTAGAATTTTTGTACTTTGTATGTATTTTCTTCTTCAATAGAGTCAAGTCAATTAAATCTTTATTGAACCACTGAGGGAAAACATTATTTTTACATTTAATATAAGGCACACTTTTTTCTATGATATTGTGAATTATTTTATAGAATACGTTGATATTTTCGTTAATATTTTCTTGTTTTAAAAAAGTCCAATCAGTAGCAATTAAGCATTTATTAATATAATTAAAATCAGCTTTATTAAAATTGTGAAGTGATTTTTTGAACTGAAGATTTGGTATTTTATTTAGTGATACGCTAATATTTAATGGAGGATGATAGTTATCCACAGGTAATAATATTTCACTTGATTTTACTACAGTTACTGAAGTATCACTTGAAAATACCAAGTCCAGTATTTTGTTATTACAATTTTCAATTTTATTTAATTGTGTTAGATTTATAAAATTTGACATGGTTATTACTTCGTTGTTTATAGTTGACAAGCCAGCGTTTTCTATACCTGTCAATTCCATAAAGTTTTGATTCCAAATGATGTTCGGAAGAATTTATCACTATCATCTGCAACTTTTTCGGATTCCTGGAAGGGTTCCTATATACGACCTATTTTTAAATTGGATAATAAGTCAAACGTAGAAAACTACAGACCTATTTCGATTTTATCTCTTATTCCTAAAATCTTTGAGTCTATAATCACAAAGAAAATAACACCTATTTTCAAAAATGTGCTGATTGAGGAACAGCATGGCTCTAGATCTGCTAAATTTACCACTACAAACTTACTCTCCTTCACCGACACCATAGTCTATGGCCTAGAAGATAAATCACCAGTAGATGTTCTATATATCGACTTTTCTAAAGCCTTTGACAAAGTAAAACACGCAATCCTCACGGCAGATCTATATTCTATAGGTATAAAAAACCCATTGCTATCGCTCTTTTATTATTATTTAAGCAATAGAAAACAAAAAGGTAAAATATATAACATTGAGTCTATTATTATTGAAGTTACATCCGCGTACCGCAAGGAGTACATTTAGCCCGCTTCTTTTCAACTTGTTAATTAACGACATTATTAGTATTTTCTCTCACACACGCTTTTGGTATTTTGCTGATGACAATAAGATCTTAAAAATAATCAAAAATTACCATGACTGCCTGATTTTCCAATCAGATAATGACTGATTCTATGACTGGTGTAAAATTGATTGCTTGGAACTAAATGTCGATAAGTGGAAAAATAATGTCCTTCTACAAATCTAAAAATCCGATTGTTTTCGAATACAAACTAAATAAAAATTGCCTTACAACTGTTCAATCTATTAAAGACCTTGGTGTCTCTCTTGATAGCAAGCTTTCTTTTCGGGATCATATAAATGTGATTGTTAATAAATCTCTCAAACTACTTGGTTTCATCACTAGAATCACTTCTGACTTCAAAAACATAAATACCTTAAGAACTCTTTACTGCTCCTTGGTTCGCCCCCATCTTGAATATGCTTGTGTTATATGGTCTCCTTTTTATGCTGTCCATATTCGTCATATTGAATCTGTTCAACATCGTTTCCTAAAAGGTATTGCTAGGAGGCTAGGATTAGAGCGAGGCAATTACTCGTATCCTGAAATTGAACAAACTTTAAACCTTTCTCCTTCAGAAGAACGTCGGAAAAAATCTGATCTCACTTATTCACTCAAATTATTAACTGTTTAATCGATTCACCTACATTACTACAACTCATCGCATTCAATATACCTTCTCGTAGACTCAGAAATAAAGATATGTTTTTCCTCAATCAGCACTCGACTAATTATGGTTTTAACTCACCACTGTCCAGAATCTGTAGAATGGTCAACTCACGTCAAGATCTTGATTTTTTGGTATTAGCTTAAATGATTTCTGTCGCTCAATAGAAGATATTTCATTTTCACCCTAATTTTCGCAAAGTCTTGACGTGACTTGACACTTATTTTTTCTTCTATTTTCTCTGTTTGTCTTTGCTTTCATGTACCATCCTCATCCTCACTATGTTCATTTCTAAATTTCATGTTATTTTGTTGTAATTGGACGTTAAGTCCGTAAATAAATAAATAATGTCTAAGTGTTCTTAATTCATTCGATGTCAACTGTTGTTTGTACGTTAGCAATATGCAGTTGTTCAAGGGAATGACGAGTAGTAACCGAAAGTTATCCTATCAATCCTTATCGATGGACCATGCTAGGACCCCTGGTCTTAAAGGTGGATATGCCTGCCACCAACTACGTGGCGGGCCGGATCAGATCAGCCCGCTTTAGGAAGATCCTGTGACCTCTTCCCTCCAGCTGGTCTCTTTTGACCCATTGTCATGTACCGTAGCGGGAGTGTTGGATTCACACGTCCCTCCTGGATACACAAATCATAGATTCCTTCCCCCCCCATGCCCTTTTCCTTCCCAGAACTTCGTCTCTTTCCTTTCCTTAAAAAGACTTGAGTGGAGTGACACGCACTTTTGGAAACGGGTATTGGTACAGGGAACAATTTATTGGATAACCAACACCTCTGCCTTAGGTCTCGTCAAAGTGGTTCGCTACGTTTGGTGACTAAGCATGGAGAGTGGTTTGTCCGGCTCTTGGCGGCGGATGCATCTGTCCACCAGCTGCATCGCAGGCCAGATCTGGAGAGAAAGGTTGAGGGAGTCTCTTTGACTTCTTGGAACATCGCCTTGCACCGCAGTGGAAGGAATGGATTCAAACGTACGTCACTCCTGGACACACTGACCCCCAGATTCCTACTTACCCTCCATACCTTTTTCCTTCCCAGAACTACCTCTCTTTCTTTTCCTTAAGACTTTCCATAATAATATGAAATAGGCTGTGTAGGGTTAACGCAAACAAAATACAAGTGTGCTGTTCACATGCGGTAGTAGTGAAACCAGGGGCGTAGCTACCGCCGTATCAGCCGTATCAATTATACAGGGCCCCTGGGCAACAAAGGTGAAGGGTGAGAAATCTTTACCCTTCATCTGGCCCCGAAACTAATTTTGATACAGGGCCTCTCCAAGGCAAGCTTCGCCACTGAGTGGAACCTTCAGAAAACTAAAGTGTCTAAAGTGGGGATGAAGCACCGCACAAAAACTCTTTGTCTCTTTTTAATGTCGGTTTTTCGTTTCATCGAGTTTCAAATCAAAACGGTGCTAAAGAAGTTTTCACTTTAAAAGAGACACACACATACATCTATAGGTTATATTCTGCGAGAGAATAAGTTATAATAATCGGTCTCCTCTTTGTGCGGTGTTTCGTAGCCTCACCATTCTTATCTACCATTCTTTTCTGAAAGTTTCACTTCTACCGCATACATGTTTGCTTTGAATAGCCTGCGAGTTGAGGATAATGGATCAAATGTAAAATAGTAAGCTGGTATCAAAATATAAATTAATAAAATTGTATAATGAATAACTTATCACTTTGTATAAAACCACTATATTTAAAACAATATCAACATGTTTCGACAACAATGTTGTCTTCATCAGGATATGTTACTATGATAAATGATATAATAACATATCCTGATGAAGACAACATTGTTGTCGAAACATGTTGATATTGTTTTAAATATAGTGGTTTTATACAAAGTGATAAGTTATTCATTATATGAAAAATGATGCCACAAAATAAATTTGCGAAGTTTGAAGAAGTAATAAAATTGTGTTGATTTATTTATTTGCTTGGAATATTATTGATAACCTTTGGTACTATTTTTCTCGCACATGAATAAATAACCATAATCACATCCTATGATATGCAGAAGGAAGTGTCCGCGCTTGGCGCCTGGTGTCTGGTGGAGGCCGACGCAGGGATTACTAGCGACTGGATGCCCGGAATACCAGTCACTGTAGCCCGCCTCCGAGAGGGTGTTACCTGCAACAATACAATTGTTAAAGTCCTAAAGAACCAATACTTTTAAGGCGATCCACTAGTTCACTACTGTGCCGTGGACAGTAGTTCTTCGGTGGACGCCATAGGGGTCACTTTGAATAACCGAATTCGTCGACTAGCGGCCGTATTGTAAAATATCAACGTGAAAATGCATATTTTATTTTATTTTGGGAAGATTGGGTGTAAATATCAACTTTTTTTGCGATTATTATAAAATAAACTGAATTTGCCACATTACACAATAAAACCATATCCGAAAAGGGGTTTATAAATAGGAGACTTTTGACTTGAAAGTGTGTTTTTTAGACCTTATACTTTATTTTTTTATAGGCTTATTAAAAAACTTATAAAAAAAATGACCGACATTTTTAAGGGCCAAGGTATGTTCTACACGCAGTATTTAATTGAAGCATCTACAATACTTCTAAGCGATCAAATTTTCAAAACAAAAACATATGATTTTGCATTATTTACTATGACTTCATCTTAAGAGAGAAATGTAAAAAACTAATTTTCTTTCAACGAAATGCTTTCATGGCAATCCGACTTCAGAAGTAATCAACAATTAATAATTAGCAAGAACACAAAGTGCGGAGCGACCCCACCGTGTCACTTATGTAAGTAGTCCGCTACTTTTAGTGACTTAGCAGGGGTGCCCAGGTTCGTGGGGTGTGTTTGAGGCCGGATCGGAAGAGAATAGTTTAGGAAGTCCCTTTGACTTCTCCAGCCGTACTCCCTCGGAACCTCGCCTTGCAACCCAGTGTTAGGGCTGGATATAGCTTCATACGTCCGTCACTACTGGACACACTCACCCACAGAGAACTTCCATCCATTCCTCTCATAAAAATACCATTCACTGAGCATCCCCAAAGATGACATAAGCCCTGAGAGGAATTATTTTTCTCAAGGCCTCCTGTGTGGAGCTAACGTTAAAAAAATGTTTATAATAAATAAATAAATATATTTTTTTAAGATTAGCTCTTTACAGGAGGCCCTGAGGGAAATAATTGATGATTCTGTGTGGAGGGTCTTCTTAGGGAAAGGAAGGAGAGGAAGTTCTGGGAAGGATAAAGATATTAGGGGTGAGCAGGACTTTGAGAGTCTATGTGTCGCGAGGAGCGACGGTTGTATGAATCCAGCCCTCCCATTGCGGTACAAGGCGATGGGTCGAGAGAGTTTAGCTGGAAAAGTAAAATGTGTCCATCAATTTTTTTTTTACTTGACCTCCACACAGGAGACCCAGAAGAAAATTATTTCCCTCAGGGACTATTTCATCTTTGGGGATGCTGTGCGGAGGGTTTTTTTTTTAGGGAAAGGAAGGAGAGGAGAGTTCTGGGAAGAAAATAGGTTTAGAGTGGGTAGGCATTTGGAGTTCAGTGTATCCTGGTCATCCACCTCCAAGACCTATATATACCTCACCCCATGAACCCGGGCACCCCTGCTAAATCACCAAACGTAGCGAACCACTTGGGGTGACCTATGGCAGAGGTTTTGGTTATCCAATAAAGGTTCCCGGGGCAATGGTACCCATTCCCGCCTCCCAAATTGATCCCGATGTCTCTGTACCCCTCCTAAATTACCAAATGGAACGAAAAACTTTGGGTAGCCTAACTACTTTGGGTTCCCGGGGCGGCGGTATCCATACCCGTCTCCCAAAATTAATTTAGATATGACTTAAGATTTTCACTGTCAAAATATTATCGCGATTTATTTTTGGGGTATTATGCCGTGTTTTGAGGTAGGCAGGTTCTAGTCTAATTTTTTGATGTATTTTTATGTATTATGATTGTTTATGTATTTATTGGTTTTGTAACCAGTGTTTCCAATTCAATTTTTATACTAGATATCACTCAGGTTACTACGGATCATTAAAAAGAAGAAATGAAACGGAATTTCTGAGCAACGAAACCGGTAAGTATTTATTTTATTGTTTTTTTATTGTAAGTTAAAGAATTCCGCATAAAAAAGCCAAACATCTGAAATCATCGCAGCTATTTAAGATGTCAAACCATTTATTTTAAAACTGATATCCTCGGTTTGTAGCCGAGTTGGCGACACTGGTGGTAAAATACCATTTATAGTACCCGCCAAACTTTAATGCTGACCTGAACTTGGTGCGATCCATTCTCGCGCTGGTATAAGTCTTACCATTGATTGTAAGCGAAAGAGAAAGATGCGTAAAAAATATGTGCAACGGAGAAAGACGTCAGCAGGGAGGAATGCCTCTTTTCTGTTCTTTTTTTTTTTTTACATTCGCCCCACACGGGAGGCCTTGACGAAAATAAATCTCCTCAGGCCCTTTATCATAGGGAAAGTAAGGAGAGGACGTTCTGGGAAGGAAAACGTATGAGGAGTGGTTAGGAATTTGAGGGTCAATGTTTCCAGGAATGACGGACGTTTGAATCTATCACTCCCACTGCGGTGCGATGCAATGTTCCGAGAGAGTCCTGCTTTAGAAGTCAAAATATCTCCGTTAACCGGTCTCTACCGATCTAGTTGGTGTGCAGACACATCCGCCGCCAAGATCCGGACAAATCTCACACGATTAACCTGGGCACCCCTGCTAAGTCACCAAACGTAGCGAACCACTGGGGATGACCTACGGCAGAGGTGTTGGTTATCCAATAAATGGTTCCCGGGGCGATGGTACATACCCTTATCCCAAATTATACTCGCTTATTGCGATGATTTCTAGCAATGCTTAAGAAAGTTAATACATTAACAGCGAGTAAAAATTAAAATGTGAAAGAGTTGTTTTACCATCGATTGTTCTATATTCTGGTTTAGTCACCAAGTTGGTAATGCCCACCATGAAAAAGTTCTTATTAAAGTTGCCTGAAGTTGCATCTGCATACTGTATGAATATATCTGCGGCATGTTGGACTTCCGCGGCGCTATTCGGGATGAGGAGGTTTGCTTGTTCTGCGGCACACACCTTGTACGCTTCTCTCCAGGTGGTGTGGGTGGTGTGTAGTTTGTAACAACTCCCTGGCATCGATGAGTAATGTTTATATCCTGCAACAGATAATCCAAATCGGCTGCTTAAAAATAAAATTTGTAAATGAACAATTGTTATGGGAAATTAATTTTTCAATTTTTATAAGAAAAACTCTCTTTTTGTAACTTTTGAAGGTTATTCCCATCAAAGCAGATAAAAATAATAATCTAAACGAAAATATGAAAGAGAACAAGACACAACAAGAACAAATTTTTCAATACGATTTTGACTGAGGTGCTAACAAGGAAACTGCCTCCGTGAGCACTGCCTCATCCACATAATCTGGCGCTCTGTGCAATAAGTACCGATAATTATATTAATACTAGCAGGCCCCACGTTGCTGTGGCTAACAAAACACAACGCCATCTACTGACAACGCTAATACCTAACCTTTATAACCAACGCAATCTGTTAATTTGCGTACATATCAAAGCCAACCTGCCCGCTTGTCAGCCCGCTCCCGTTATATATTATATATTTTACCAACTTACACAAAAACCTTGAAAAATTATTAACCTAACCCTTCCTCGTGAATCACTTAATTTATTGGTGAATGCCGCATGAAAATCCGTTACGTAGTTTAGAAAATATAAGCGTGCAGACAGCGGGAGCGACTATGCTTTATACTATGTAAAGACGCAACTCTGAATCACGTCGGTTCCAGGGGAGACAGTCTACTCTAATACTTAGTGCATATCAGTTACGGGGGGGGGGATCACCCGATAGAGGGTGAAACCAGACCGTGAGAAAAAACTTACAAAGGTAGAATATTGCCACAAAAATATTTTACACATGAACACTGGTTAAAATTGATATTTATTAAGTAGGTACTTGTTCTATGGGATTACTTCTAGGCAAGTACCTACCTAATTTTTTTATTTTTTTATTTCTGTTTCATTATTCGAATTAGTTCTATAGAAGAAAACAAAAGTAGGTAGCTAAAATGTCCTACGAAAAAATGTGTTCCAATAAGCAGATCACAATGCAAATCCTATAAAAAATCAGGATTATATAAATAAAAGAATAATAAATTACGACCAGATAAACAACACAAAACAAGCGTTTGATTTACAAAAGTGAGTACCACAGAAAACCTCCACCTGAAATCAAACAAGAGCGTAAAAAACGCCATATGGTCCTTCGATAGCCCGATGAAAACCAGCTCATCCCAAGAAGTCCGGTCGTACATCATAAGGTATTAAGGCATAAAAAATAATAAGTTTTGTAAAATCACGCGTAGAATTCGCCACCAAAAGCCACTCTTTTTGCGTGACATTATAATCCAATTATAATTATATTATATTATATATATATAAGGTGGTACAAACAAAAGGTTATTTTAAATAATTTAATGTGTATGTTTGTGTAAAAAATTCTTCATTATGCCACAAACATTAAAATCACTGGTGAAGAAGCGCGGTGAATTGAAAGCACAATTAACACGGTTTAAGAATTACCTACGAAGTGATTCAGTTGATGTAATAGAAACGGAAACAAGATTAGAGGAGGTAAACTCATTGTTAAATCGCTTTAAGAATATACAATCTCAGATCGAAGAGTTTGATAGTAACTCAGATGAAGCAGATAGCCAACTTGAGTGTTTTGAATTAGAATATTATCAAGTAGTGACGTTAGCAAAAAAATCCATAAAAAGCATTGAAAAAATTGATGATACTAACAATATTAAAATCAAATTACCAACGTTTTCGCTTCCAGAATTTAGTGGTGATTACTCGAAATGGTTATCTTTTTAGGATGCTTTCATCACATTAGTGGGTAATAACAAATCTTTAGATAATTTCCAGAAAAATTACTATTTGCGTGACTGTTTAAAAGGAAAGGCCTCAGAAATATTAGACGCACTTGAAATTACCCAAGACAATTTCGAAATAGCTTGGCAGGTTTTTTCAAATAGATTTGAAAATAAGCGTGTAATAGCTAATCAACATTTATATTCATTGTTTAAGCTCAAGGAATTAAAACAGGAAAGTCACGTCGCCTTGAGAAATTTATTAGATCAAACACAATTACATTTGAATTCATTGAAAAACATAGGTCTACCCACGGAGTATTGGGATGTAATAATAATTTATATTTTAGCCAACAAATTAGATTCCAATACCCGAATCTATTGGGAACAATATCCAACTAAAGAAAAAATACCGACATTGCAAGAATTTTTAAAATGTTTGACAGATCGGGCGATAGTATTGGAAGCAACGGAAGCAACATGTTCCACAGCCAAACCTGTATTTGCGCATCATAAACCGTCAAGTTACAAAAAGGAATCTTCAGTTTCATTATTGTCGCAAAGGTTGAAATGCATTGTTTGTAAGGAAAATCATAAGATTTATTTCTGTAAACAGTTTTTGAAACTAAACCAACATGAACGGTTTGAGAAAATCAAGCAATTACAAGCTTGCATCAAGTGTTTAAATGTAGGTCATTCAACTAAAGAATGCAGGAGTAAGAATAATTGTAGAACTTGCAATAAGGCAGGACACAACACGTTACTCCATATTTTCCCTAAAGAGGATCAAGACACTGAGAATAGCATGGATCAAGTACCAGTCTCAAACCATTCCACCTTTGGAGAAACAGAAAAAACAATTTTGTTATCAACGGCAATGGTGAACGTAAAGGACACTAATGGAATTATTCATTCAGCGAGAGTATTGTTGGATAATGGTCAATTACAAAAAACTTGTTACTTGCTTGGTATTACAAGAAATCACCAGCAAGTTACCGCAGACCTCTTTTCCAAAAAGAGAGGCAAACATACCACCAGGATTGAAATTGGCCGATCCTGAATTTTCCACTTCCGATCATGTGGATATATTACTCGGCTCCGAACTATTTTGGGAAATGCTGACCACTGACCAATTGAGATTAGGAACAATTGGACCTACGCTGCAACGCACTGAACTTGGATGGATATTATCCGGGCCAATTAGAACGTGCACTACAAAAAAGGAGCAAGAATCATCCTCATGTCACTTATCGTTAAATATGATTCACAATCAAATTGAAAGATTTTGGAAACAGGAGGAATTGGTGTCCATCAAGCACCAAAATTATGAAGAAAAGGCATGTGAAGAGAGCTTCACGTCCACCCAAAAAAGGGATGAAAATGGGCGTTTTGAAGTAAGCTTACCATTCCGACCTTGTATAGATCAAATAGGTACTTCCTTGCCTATGGCAAAAAAAAAGATTTTTAAACTTGGAAAAGAAATTATCTTCTAATATGGATTTGAAACTTCAATACATTAAATTCATGGAAGAATATGAAAACTTAGGTCATATGACAAAATTTGAACCAGTTTAAAATGAAGAAAAATCATACTATTTACCTCATCATGCAATCAAAAAGGAAACCAGCAGCACTACCAAACTAAGAGTGGTGTTCGACGGCTCCGCAAAAACCTCCAGCGGGATATCAATAAACGACGCGTTAATGGTTGGTCCAATAATACAAAATGATTTATACACCCATTTGTTGAATTTTAGAAAATATCAAGTGGTATTGATGGCTGACATAGAGAAAATGTACAGGCAGGTCAACATTAGAGAGGAGGACCGCGTCTTCCAAAAAATACTTTGGCGAGCATCTCCAGAAGAGGAAATGGGCCACTTCAAGTTAAATACGATAACTTATGGTATGGGACCGTCATCTTTCTTAGCCACGCGTTGCTTGAAGCAGCTGAGTATGGAAAACGCACACTTGTATCCTGAAGCTAGTCTCATTTTAGAGAAAGATTTTTACATGGATGATCTAATTACAGGTGGAGACGATGTGGAATCCTGTAATTTGTTAAAAGAACAGTTAATCTCCATAATGAATTCGGCCGGTATGAACTTAAGAAAATGGCGGTCTAATTCTTCTGATTTGTCATCGGAGACCGGTCAGGCCACTGATATGGTAATTTTGGACAAACCAGAAGGAGAAAAAATTCTAGGCTTAGCTTGGAATTGCCAAAAAGATAGTTTTTTATATCACGTGGTACTACCGTCACATCCTATTTATAATAAACGGAATATTTTGTCGCTGATTGCTAGTATTTTCGATCCATTAGGTTTGCTAGGACCAGTAACCGTGAATGCTAAACTTATTATGCAGAGATTATGGCAAGAAAAGATATCTTGGGATGAAGAAATACCTATAGAAATTCTGAAGCTTTGGAAAAAATATTTAGAAGATTTAAAAGGTGTAAATTCTTTTCAAATACCTAGAAAAATTATATGTAATCAAACTGTAAATATACAATTGCACGGATTTTGTGACGCATCCCAAAAGCATATGCTGCTTGCGTATATATGCTATCCACAGACCAATCAGGAAAACGGCATTCTCAATTAATCACAGCTAAATTAAGAGTAGCTCCATTAAAAACCATTTCCTTGCCTAAATTGGAATTATGTGGTGCTGTTCTGTTAACAAAAGTTGTTGAAAAAGTAAAGGAATCCCTACTTATACCTTTGGATAAAACATTTTATTGGTGTGATTCCACTATAACTCTATGCTGGATAGGAAATCAACCAGCGCGATGGAATACATTCGTTGCAAACAGAGTTGCAGAAATACAGGAAAGAAGCGAAACCAGTCAATGGAAGCATGTCAACTCCGAATATAACGCTGCGGATATTTTATCAAGAGGAACCAGTGCTAAAAGTCTATTTTCTTCAGAAATCTGGTGGAGAGGTCCTAATTGGTTAACTCAAGATGAAGTAACTTGGCCGAACTATAAGGAAATTTGCATCGATCCACCGGAATTAAAAACCAAAATAAATTTAACCGTCAGTATGAATATAGATTGGGAATTGTTTTATCGTTTTTCCTCTCTCACGCGTTTACAAAGAGTAACTGCTTATATCCTACGTTTCATTAATAATACAAGAAAAACACATACATTTAGCGGACAACTTTCTATAATAGAATTAAACAAGTCATTACAATCATTAATAATAGTCGCTCAATCTTATTCATTTTCAAAGGAAATTAAAACATTAAAGGCGGGATAAAACTTAGATAAAAGCAGTCATCTCAAATCATTAAGCCCATTTATACATATGGATTTATTGCATGTAGGTGGGAGATTATCCAGAGGAAAACTGATACATGAAGCACAAAAACATCCGATATTACTACCTCACGATCACCCTCTAACAAAGTTAATCATTAAACATTTTCATTATACAAATTTGCATGTAGGTACTCAAACGTTACTAGCACTTATTAGGCTAAAATATTGGCCTATAATGGCAAAAAATGCTATTAAAAAAATACTCAAAAATTGTATTGTATGCTTCAAATGCAGTCCAAAAACAAGTCATCAAATAATGTCTGATCTTCCAGAGGATAGAGTGTCACCATGTAGATCGTTCTATGTTACAGGACTGGATTACGCAGGGCCAATCTTAATAAAGTCTGGAATCAGTAGGAGATCCAATTCAGTCAAGTCTTATATCTGTTTATTTATATGCTTCTCTACTAAAGCAGTTCATTTAGAACTGGTCACCTCTCTGACTGCAGATGCATTTCTTAATTGTTTAAAGCGTTTCATTTCTAGACGTGGAAAACCTAGTAAATTGTATTCTGATAATGCTACTACATTTGTTGGAGCGAATAATGAATTGAAAAATATGTATAATTTATATGTCTCTCAAAAGGAAATAGCTAATTACTTAACTAACATGTCTATTCAGTGGGTTTTTATCCCACCTAAAGGTCCTCATCATGGAGGTCTTTGGGAATCTAATATAAAAAGTGTGAAATATCACGTAAAAAGAGTGGCAAATGTCTCTTCATTAACATATGAAGAGATGTGTACGTTATTATACCAAATAGAGTCCTGCATAAATTCTAGGCCTTTAATTCCACTATCCAATGATCCCCTCGACCTCTTCGCACTTACTCCAGGTCACTTTCTTATTGGTGATAACCTGTCAGCTGTAGCTGAACCTGACCTACAACAGATTCCCATAAACAGACTTAATAATTTCCAAAAACTAAGCCAGCTAAGTCAGAGCTTCTGGTCAAGATGGAGAATTGAATATCTGGGAGAGCTGCAGCAAAGGACTAAATGGACGGATGGGAACAGGCGACAACTAAAGACTGGGGACTTAGTTATCATCAAAGACGACAACGCACCACCAAATTTATGGAGGATGGGACGTGTCATCGCCACTCACCCTGGACAAGATGGGATAACCCGTGTAGTCACCTTGAAGACGCAGCAAGGGTCTATGAAAAGACCCATTACCAAATTGTGTCTTCTACCGATGGACGATGCTATCACATCTTAGAAGACCTGGATCAAAATAAACCACTAACATCTAAGAAGAGCAGTATCAAAAAGAAGTCATCTTTACTAAGGTCAAGGATCAAAAAGAAGCCATCTTTCTTGAGGACAAGAACTGCAGAGGCTATCGATCTAGGATCAAGAAGATGAACTTTTTTTAATTTATTGTTATTTTTTTTTATGCTTCTTCTAATGATTTACTTCAATTTATTATTTTATTGTTTCTAAACTAACTACAACAATCAATGAATTACGATATATGTATTAGCTAGTTTCAGCTCTCTTTTTATTTTTAAGAAATAATTTAATCTTTCTAATTAAAAAAAATATATATATTCTGACAAATAATAATAATCAATTTTAACTTTTATATGGTTCTAAAAAGAACTTTCATTTAATTTCAGCCCTTTTTGTCGGGGAGCTATGGTTAAAATTGATATTTATTAAGTAGGTACTTGTTCTATGGGATTACTTCTAGGCAAGTACCTACCTAATTTTATTATTTTATTTCTGTTTCATTATTCGAATTAGTTCTATAGAAGAAAACAAAAGTAGGTAGTTTATATGTCTTACGAAAAAATGTGTTCCAATAAGCAGATCACAATGCAAATCCTATAAAAAATCAGGATTATATAAATAAAAGAATAATAAATTACGACCAGATAAACAACACAAAACAAGCGTTTGATTTACAAAAGTGAGTACCACAGAAAATCTCCACCTGAAATCAAACAAGAGCGTAAAAAACGCCAAACACTGTCTTGTAATCTGTGTCATTCTCAATTCTTTCGTAGAGTGTGATTGACATTAACTAGTGAAGTGAATTGTTTCCTGCTAATTGACGTGAATTAGTGATAGACATCTTTGAAAAAACGAGATAAGTGGATTGGATAGTTCATTTTTTGTTATAAACGATAAGGGAACGTACCCATACTAAGTGACCCGTTCAGGGGGGGAGGGGTATCTTCATAATACCACGCTTGGTCACAAAGAAGGGCGGGGGGCTTAGGTTTTAATCAGTCAATATAGAAATCTAAATTTTGATATAAGTTTTACCTTTTTTTTACATTAACTCCACACAGGAGGCCTTGAGGAAAATAATTTCCCTCAGGGCCTATGTCATCTGGGATGCTGTGTGGAGGGTCTTTTTGAGGAGAGGAAGAAATGAACATTGGTCTTGAAGAGGCCCATGTTGTAGGAAGGAGGAAACACAGAGGCCGGCAAATCATTCCACAGCCGAGCTGTTGAACATAAGAACGAGTCGAAGAAACGACCCGTTCTCATGTGACAAATGTCAACTGTGTACAAATGTTGGGCACGCGTTTGGCGTGTTTCCCGACTATGCACCGGTGCCGAAGGGTTCAATGATGCTAGTTCCTCGGAGCATCTTCCATTGTAATACCGGTAGAACAAGGATAGCATTCCCACCCGACGCCTGTGCTCTAAAGATTGCGATCCGTCTGTTAAAATGAGAAAATCTATCAAACAGACCGCCCGTTTCTGCACAGAGTCGAGGGTATTTTTCAGGTATTTTGGAGCTCCAAACCAGAAGTGGCTGCCAAATTCAACAGTGGGGCGCACTTGCGATTTGTACAGGGTTAGCAGTTGTGTACTATTAAAATATCTGCGGGCCCTATATAGTACGCCCAGTTTCTGGGAGGCTAACTTTACTCTGGCTTCGATGGAGCCCCCATACCTGAGCTGCTCACTTAGGGTTACACCATCTAATAATATTTTTCCACTTGTAATTATAGGCATGCATATGCATGCATGCTCTCTTGCCGTCACGCAGCAAGCTCTGTATTAATAAAGACAAATATGAGCCAAATATATATTTTTTTACTTTTTGTTAACAAGTAATGATTCAAAATCATATTTATGAATTACTACGTGAAAACTGTAGGGAAAGGGGTCACCGACCCCTCGGTGGGGGGGGTTAAAAATTGCAAAAAATGGGTCATGTAGTATGGGTACGGTTAACTATCGACAACTGACTGGAATTAAGGTTGTTACACATTTGACTGGGGTATTATTTTCTATGTAAGAGCGCCCCAGATATCGTTCGGTTGTCGATTAAGTAGGACATAATCCAAAATCTAGTTTGAGGATTACTAATTTTTGGAGTGACACCACGTTATCCGCACCTGGTATCACTCGTGCTAGGTACGCCACTGGTGCATATACCCATCTATCCCAATAATTAGGAGAGTTCAAGTGTGTTGTGGTGTACTGTATTGTAGGGAATACTGTGAGGTAAGAGGGCCCTATCAGTGCTGTGCCAGCGATTCGTGATTTAGAGATAATTTTGCAAAGTATTTCAACGTTTTAATTATTTTTTTAAATTCAAATACACAATTATTATTTATAATTGTGTTACACAATTATGTGAGAAATTATTATTTTGGATTTGGATAGGTAAATTAAAAAAATGCGAATACAGTGTATTATTCCAAATGAAGTGACTGTGGAACTATGGTAACCCTATCTGGAGTAAGGAGCGAGAGCGAAGGGATTACATAATTAGTTATAACACTCACAATAACTAGGGAAAGCGCCGCAGGTGAAATTTTTATCCCAAGTTGGGTACCCATGTTGGGAGCGTAAAGGGAGTGTAATACAAATTATCACAATCACAACGGCGTTGAAAAAGCGACGCGATTAATTAATTGTTTTTGATTTTTATTTTCGGAAAGTAAAACAACATTTTTTAGACGGAAATCTTTAAGTATTCTATTAGTAGTTGGTTCCTACTTAAAATTACAAATCCGTAATACTTATACCTGCCAGCGGCATCTTGTAAAGCGATCTGGTAACTTAAATCCTATCCATCCTTTCGCATTATTGGCTAAACTAACTAACTAACTAACCATCACGCCGTTTCCCCGCAGGGATAGGCAGAGAGGACGGACCACCAAACAACTCGATATTGGCACACACTCCTGGCCTCGTATTCACACTCTTCACATGTTATTCCGATTCTTCACATTGCCCGACTCAAGTATCTGATTCACTTGGCCGTGCCATGTTTTCTTTGGGCATCCCCGATTTCTTCTACCATGCACATTTGCGTCATGTATTCTCATACACTCCTTTTCTCGTTCATTCGCTCGACATGCCCAAACCATCTAAGCGTCCTTTTCTTAATCTTACTCATTACGCTTACATCAGCCTTGCATTCTTCGAGGATCTCCACATTTCTCACACGATCGTATATGATTTTACCACACATATGCCAAAAGGATTTCATTTCTACAGCATTCTGTCAACTTTCATCCTTTCCTTTCATCAGTTCCATGCCTCACTGCCATACATCAGGGTAGGTAACAACACTCCATTATGGACGGCTAACTTCGCTTCTTTGGACAGTTTTTTGTGGGCGCCAACGGCTTTCAGTCCTCCATTAAAAGAGTAAGTTGCCTGCATTTACCCTTCTTTCGATATCTCTATCAGCCTTCCAATCTCTCGTAAACATACTTACCAAGTACACAAACTCATCCATCTGCTCCAAATACTCATCATTCACAACTAATTTGCACATTGTTTTCATAGTATCGCTTTCAAATACCATGACTTGAAACTTACTTACATTCATCATTAACTCATTCTTCATACATACTTCGTTCATCCTAGACACGAGAGACTGTAGATCATCCATACTGTTAGAAATCAGCACCACATCATCAGCATACAACAAGCAACATACTTCCAGATTACTCAATTTCGCGCCCAATCTCATCTCTTTTAATTCTTGCATACAATTATCCATGCATAGATGGAATAACCACGGTTACATTATGCAGCCTTGTTTAACGCCGTTTGTGATGTCAAACCATCCCGTAAAATCGCCGTTCACCCTAATTCATGCAACGCTTCTCTCACACAGAGACGCAATTGCCTGTATGAGATTCGCATTTACTCCATACTTGAACAACACCTTCCATAGCTTTTACCTGTCAACTCGGTCGTATGCTTTTTTTGGCATTATTGGCTACTTGCTTGAATGCGGTTTTATTACAAAAATAGCTTTTTAACAAACTTAAAGTATGAAGATGGTTTTGCCTACGGCGCGGCATCAGAGTTGCATTCTTAGCCGGATTCTTAAATTTCAATCTTACAGTCTCTGGGTACCTAGCATGGTCGATCGATATAGGTTTTATCGAAAATGTCGGTAACTTGTCATCGTTCTGGAGCATGACTGCAGGCTGCTAACGAATAAATACCAGTTCACGTCAAATAAAGTAGGAACCCTTAGACATTATGAAGTATCATTTGTTCGTAAGCGGCCTGCAGTCAAGTTACCGACATTTTCGATAAAACCTATATCGATCGACCATGCTAGGTACCCTGGTCTATTAATTTACTACACATTTTAACATCGGTAATCCAACCAGGCTAATGTGGAATAAGGTGAATAAATGGAGCTATTGCCTGAGTTCTTTATAAAGCAATATAATGATAATATTTAAAATGGCAGTGTATTCGTACCAGGATCGCGACTTCTACAATCTCTACAAGCTGCAGTGCTGGGCTCCTCCTTCGGACTCAAGATGTTCTTCTCGCACATAAACGGAAGGGGCAATGAGGCACACGGCACAGTCAGCAGCTGGAAGAACCCGCGTGGGGTGTCTTTGTGCTGCAAAAATGCCCCACATTGATCCGTTTCACCGGAGGGGCTCCCGGGGCCCCAGTTGCTGTAGCCTGCCTCAGAGAGTGTCCTTCCTGAAAAATACAAATGTTAGCCCTCATATTAAAGAAGAAGTAAATTGTTCTTACTGGTTTCAGTACAAATATATGTAATCCCCATTTGTGAAATATTGTAGTGCCAAGAGAACTTGGTTAGAAGAACTACCTACTTGATTATTATTTAGTTTGGATCACAGCACATAGCACTCGGAGCCATATATATTTATAGGGCTTTTCGCAACGAGCAACTAATTTTAAGTTGTATTAATTTTGCAGAGAGTTAATAAAAGTGTTTCCAGGGTAACATTGGACTCCTGAAGAAATGGGGAGAGCAATGTGAAGTAAATAAGTGGCTGCAGGCAAATCATATTAAAGTGGACACATTTGTATGCATTTGTGCACTTGCACACCGATACAGTCTTAAAATTCCAAAAATATCGCTCGCAGTCCCTTACCAGTCTTACCCCACAAGTGCCCAAATATACTAGGTGGTTAGAGACATTTAAATTCTTACACTTTCGAAATAAATATATAAAGGTAGATGTTCGGAAACTAGTGGTTTAAAGGGAAACTGGTGAAGAATGAACATCACGATTGGAGTCAATTTTGTAGCATAATGAGAGAGCCCGGCTAGAGAGATCAAAAGATCTACCTCAAACGGCCTCTACCGATCCCGCCTGCCTCGCAGTAGGTGGTCAAACGCATCGACCGTCAAAATTTATAAAAATCAAACTCCATGAACCGGGACACCCCTCGTCACCAAAGTTACCAAAGTCACCAAATTTAGCAAACCACTTGGGATAACCAACACCTATGGCAGAGGCGTTTATTTATTAATTTATTTATTTACGCCCTTTTACGGGGCTTTTATATACGAGTATGAAATTTACAAATTAAACTATGATTAAATAATAAATAAATACCATATATTTCTTTAACACAGTTAGTTATCCAATAAATGGTTTACCGGTAGCAGTGGCGTAGTGAAGGGGGAGTACACATTTCACTAGGTAGTAATGTTTTTTTTTTTGAAGTCAAAATTTGCCTTCCGAATTTCTCAAAGACAACTTTAATGGGGGGAGGGGGTGGGGCTGACACCACGTTTCCGCCCTGGGTGCCACCCATGCTAGCTACGCCACTGCCCGTTAGTACCCATACCCGCCTTCCATTGTTGTATTAAATAACAAAAAATAGTGTTGTACTCACCATCGATTGTTGTGTATTGCTTTGTTATCAAATTGTTAATGCCGACCAAAAAGCCATCCATATAAAAGTCACAATTAACTCGGGTATATTTCAAGAATATGTCAGAGCTGAGTTTGGCTTCTTTAGCGCTGTTTATGACAATTAGGTGTGCTTCTTCGGCTGCACACACTTTGTACGCGTCGATCCAGGTTTTAGCAGTGGTATGAAGTTTGTAGCAACTGCCTGGCATTGGCGAATAACTTTTATAACCTGTAATAAAAAAATTATAAATAAAACGGTGTTTTGATTGCCATTTTAACAAGTCGTTGTTTGTGTCATAATGGAGAGCTTAGCCAGCCGAGGAATTGAACTAGCCGCCCCGTGAAGTTTTGAATTTTGAAAGATTTGAATTTTTGAATTTTGAAAATTGTGAATGGTGAAAAGTTTTGAATTTTGAAAATTGAAAATTGAAAGTTTTATTCGTGTTCTGTTATTATTGTATTATGGGTCAGTTGTTTCACAGTAGAAACTTGAATAATTGCAGAATTTAATAGAACTTTCATAGCACTTGAATATTAATTTTAAAATTTGATGAATTGTTCAAGTTCTGGCAAAAAAAAACTGGATCTTGGAATTTTTCCATTACGTTTTACGTTTACTAGTAACCCCTCACTACCGCATGTCAAAAAAGCCGTCAGGAATGGCAAATTCATGAAATTTTCTCGAATTATATATAATTTTTAATTTATTATGAATATTTTAAATAATATTCCACGATAAAAACAAACATGTAAGAGGATAAATGCAAACATTTTCAAAATATACCATATTTATATTGTTGTCTACTTCTTGAATATCTTTGAAAAACAACCAATTTCAAGGTAATATTTTTTCGAACGAAAAATTTCCTAAAATTTTTGTGTTTTTCGTTTCGAATAAAAACTTGTTAGGTGATAAACAGGTTATAAAAGTAACTGCTGTTTTTTTCAAATAAACTAAAATTTAAAATTCCGGAATATTATCCTGAAATGAGTTGAGCATACCTGAAGGACAAAAAGCAGAAACCGCCTGAGGTTTGGGTGATATCTTCCTCTTGCACACGAAGAGGAGCCGTGAATCACAGGACTTGTCGTTCAGTTTCCTTCCCAAGCCCACCATCATAGTCCCGCAGTGTTCGTCGTTATTAACGTTGTCGGGCTGTCCGTCCTGCCATTCACTGTACCCCGCTTTCTCTAGCTTCTGCCCTACAATATCAACAAGATAGGTACTTGAAAAACAATTTGTATCGCAAGGAATATTCTTCTCAGAGGTTTTATTGTTTTCTCAGGAGTTCCTCAGGGATCTAATTTAGAACTGCTCCTCTTTTCGATTGTTATTAACGCTATAACGGAAATTATTGAGCATTCCAGGTCACGTCTTTTTGCTGATGACCGAAAACATTTTTTGGAAATACAAACTTTAGACGACTGCGTTCGACTCCGTAAATGGAATCAGATTAAATTCAATATCTCTAAATGTTTCATTCTTTCTTTCGTGTAGCGTGTCTTTGCGTGTATTTGGTTTTACGAGTATAGAATGAGAGCTCGAAATTTAAAACGTGTCTTCACTATGAAAGATCTTGGAATTGTGTTTGACAGTAGGTTGAATTTTCATTTTCATGTCGTAATGATGTGTAGTTCTTCACTGAGAATGTAGGATTTTGTTATTACGAGAAATGAGAAAACACTGCGAGAAATTTCAGACTCAGGTTCCCACATTACTATACAATAATTTGATTAGAAGTAGGCTTGAGAGTAGATCGGTAGTTTGGAGCCCACAACAAGTGAAGTATTGGAAAAGGTTCAGAAGAAATTTCTGTTCTGAGATTTCGTTACCTGAGGGAGTATAGCTACTATCCGTGGCTCTACCCTACCGACTTTCTCTTGGGCATGCTCGGTATGTATCGTCTACGATTCAGAAGAGATATGCTCATTATAACACATTTCTTCAGATTGATTCGTGGATGGTTCGAAAACTCGGCTATCACGGAGAGCATAAGTTTCTACATATATTCCCGATGGTTATCTCCGTCACCGACAGCATAGAGTATTTTATCGCCTGACTTGCAGAACTAACTTAGCAATGGTTATGTTAAATAGAATCACTTCGGATATCAATATGTATAACATTAATGAAGCAAAATTCAACGGCAAACTTTTTGCTATTAGTGTAAATCTGTTTATCTCATCTAAAATAATTTTTTTGATAACGCCTTGAAATTGTAATTTTGTAATGTTTTTAAAATAAATAAATTAAATTGAATTGAATCGTAAAACAAACACAGTTAAAATAACTGTTATTTTAAAAATAATAGCCGCTCCCCTCAAGGGGAGCTCCTCAACAACAAACTGAATTCCTGGTGAAATCCTGAATTTTAGCTGAGCAGTGACCTTTTCATCAAAACTTTTACAAAACTTAGCAAACCTCGCTGCCGGTACTGAAATGGGGTAGGTTTTCTTGTGCAATCTGAAATAGACAACACAAAGCAAGATTGTGTAAGCATAAAATTGGTAAATTTTTCGCTTCTAAGAATCCGTTTCATCCAAAGAATCAAAAGTAAAATTCAAATAGATGTTGATGTATTTAAAAATATGATTTAAGATGATTGCTGACTCGGCAAAACTGTAATGTGTAATTGTAATTACATCTGCAAGGCTTAAGAAATAAAGAGGATTAATCATTGCCGATAATAACTAGGTACTAAGAGCTTTTAAAAAATGAATATAAATTTTACAATACAATTCAGTGCCGGCAACCCGGGCGTTCATTTATTATTAGTTATGTACAACATGATTTTTTTTCCTTACCCTTACACTTAAATTTAACTAGCTTTAATATGTAAACTTTGAAACATACCGTCGATTGTCTCATATTGTCCTGGAAGAATCAAGTCGCGAAACCCAAGCCAAATATTATTCCTGTCAAAGTTGGTATCCAGTGAACTGCCAGCGTATTCATTAAATGCATCCAAGCAGTGTTGAGCCTCCTCGGCACTGTTAAGGACCACGAGGCGAGCTTGTTCGGCCGAGCAGACTTCATAAGCATCGTACCAGGTCCTTGGATATTGATGGAATTTGAAACAGTGATCGTCAATTGTGGGAAACTTTTTGTATTCTGGAATAAATGAAGAGTGATAAAGAAGTAAATTCGATGACTTTGTACATATAGGCGGCGTTAAACGTTAAGGGGATTATCGGGTTGTTATTTATTTTAATAATTATTATAAATACGAGAGATGTTATTCATAATTGTGAATGTTGAAAAATTTTAAGCATCATTTTAATTATGTTATTTATGCAAAGTTCTAACAAAATATTAAATTCCTGTGGATGCACAAGTGCCGAATGCGATTATTCTAGTCGAGGTATAGCGCTCGTGAATATGGCATACTATACGTATCGCTATCTTTATGCTTAGGATTTACTGAAGAGGAGAACCAAAGGTAGTTTTGGTTGTGTCCGTGCATCTGATTACACCTCAAATTTGGCGTTTTGTGTCTAAAATTGGGATTAATCATAAACGTGCTCACTATCAAAATAAATAAGTGGTCTTTCCCTACCCGTATCGTAGGTTCCACAATCCACATTAACCGTCAGAGTGCTGAGGGCTTTCTTACAGATAAACAAGCTGGCCGCCTCACAGGGCCCGTCAGAGTAAGATCCATTTCGCAGCATCCTCACGCAATCGCGTCCATCGCCGGGGTTGGGCTCTGGGTGGTTCAAGTATAACTCTGATGTTGGAATGCCTAAAAAAAAATTAGAATGAAAAAAATACTTAATATAGTCTAAGTACTACAATTTCATCTGATTTGGAAAAATCAATTAATATTACAAAAATTCAATTCAATTAATCTCAAAATGTTAGGAATCCACTCACTTCCATCTTTATAAGTGGAAAATGTGGGTTCTGCAATGATAACAGCTGTAATGATTCGTTCAGGTCGGTCGTCATATTTCAAAGCATGTAATCTTACTGAATTTTTTTCGCCACCAGTGCTTTTTATGTGTTTTCTATCTTGCGATATTTTTTGGCAATCAGACGCGCAGTTCACATTACACTGAGTGAGCAGGGTCACACGCGCACGAGTGACGTCAAACTTCAAATCAGGATTGGCTTTTGTTACCTTCAAACATTCAATAACTGATGACGTTTTTCAGTATTGTCACATAGTTCAACCCTGAGTGACGTGCGTCCACACGGTAACTCAAGTTTAATATAAAATGGACGAACTAACATTAATAGCAAACATTAAAAGTGAACTAAAAAACATTTCGACCGTAAAGGACACAAAAATAAGAAATAACCTGGAACTAACTATTCAACTACTAGAAAAAGCATGGAAACGGGAAAAACCATTTCCAAGAACAAATTATTGAACTACATATAAAGTGATAATCTTCTCGAAAAAATAATAAACAATAATCCTATGCAATTGTTCTAAAAGAAAGGACTGTTCAATTAGAATTACCCAAATTTGCAGTCTTTATCACCGCTGATGGCAAAGAAACATCCGAAGACATTAAGTGTATTATCACATAAATAATAACAATAAGAGCGCCTCACCTAGGAATTATAATAAGTGAAATAATGAAAGCAACAAACTAAAGAATTCAAAAAGAAGAGACCGTCATTGATTATTAAAGGTGTCGGGCGGAAATATAACGAGGATAATTTTCTAAATGATCTTATTTTACAAAACAGTGACAGGAGAGGGTGAGTTGTGGGGGGTGGAGGGGTGGGGGAGGAAGTATTGTAGAGGGTGAAGGGGAGGGGGGGGGAGAAAGCGGAGTGGGAACCCCCTAATACCATGCGAGCGAAGCCGCGGGAAAATGCTAGTGCGTGAGCAAGTTCGTTACGCTTTCGCGCCTGAACCACTAAACCGAATAAATTTTTTTTTTAGAGAATAGAAAGCTACATTATCAGTGAGTATTATAAATGCGTTAGTGCGTGAGTTTGTTTGTTACGCTTTCACGCCTAAACCACTAAACCGAATTTAAAAGTTATTTCACCAATAGAAAGCTACATTATCAGTGAGTATTACAAATGCGTAAGTGCGAGATTGGTTTTTTTCTTAACCAATACCGCACAAGAGTCCCAACTGCTCCCGTCTGAAGCCAGTGGGACAATGGCATCCCCGATTGGGGTATGTCGTGAGGCTGAAGGCAGTGGGGAGGGGAAGGATATAGGGAAGAGGAAGGTGGGGAAGTACCTGGCTATTCAGATCTTGTCACCAAACTAGGCTAAAGCCATTTTAAGCAACGTTTCAATTATGAATAGTGGTCTTACACCTGGGCGATACTGAGAGTATCTTCCACTCTAGAACGTGCCGCAAATATACTGTATATTATTTTTAATTAATAAATTATGAATAACACAAATTAACCAATAAAATTTATTTGCCACGCCGGGATTAGATCCCCCGACGTTCGGAGTGCGAGTCAAGAGCCTTACCGCTGCACTACGCTGGCGGTTGTTACGCTTTCTCGCCTAAACCACTAAACCAAATTAAAAAATTCTTTCCCCAATGTAAAGCCTTATTATCAGCGACTAACATAGGCTTATATAATAATAAGCTCTGACGTTATGAAATTTGTTAAAATGTCAAATAAATTTCCTGATTCAAGCGAGTTATTGCCAACGTCAGAGGGAGGGGGGTAGGGGCACCAGGGAGGTGGAAGGGAAACCTCGAATGGGGGAGAGGATCTCGGAAGGGGGCTTCGTGGGACAAGAGGGTAGGGGGGGAGTGGAGTGGGGAGAGGGTAGGTGGAGAAGTTTATTAAATGGCATAGCAACGCATGCCGGGTACCAGCTGGTTATACATCACATCATTTATAAATAATGCAACACGAAAAGTCAGTGGACACATCCCTCCCTGAATCGATCACATATGGTGCAACTCAAATGACATTGAAAAAAACTTTTCAATATTTTGGAAAACCTGCATAACTGACCATGACCAGTACATCTGTTTGTTCGTCAACAACATAGATAAAAGAAGTATCAACCCCAACATAAATGACAAAAAAACATGAAAAAAAATTTTAAATATGGAAACTTTGGTAGCAAATCTTCAGATGGATATCTGGGCATCAATTGAAGATCATATAAAGACAACTGAATACTAAATACAAATGTGGAAAAACTACAGGCCGCCTCAGAACAGGAAACCCTAGTGAGGAGGACTGTGAAAATTTTTTTTTACTTTATAATACCTAAATATAATATAATTTATAAATACATCATGTACAAATTTTGCTATAGATACTAATAAAAAAAATATATTCCTATATATATGAATCGGAAAATCCAAATACCTACTCTGAGAATTTCGAAACAGTTTTCCTAAACCACATAAACCTATCTACACAAAAAAATGTCTCTAAACCAAAATCTAAGCACAGATTATTAAAACCATGGATAACCCATAGACTAGTGATTTCAATCAGAAATAAGGAAAAATGCTACCACCAGTCTTAAAAATTCCCAAATGATGAAAAAATCACCACTTTCTACAGGAAATACAGAAATAAACGTGCGCTTTTAAAAAGACCGACAGAAGAAAAGTATTTTCGTGATAAAATAAACAATGCTGGTCAAAAAAAAAAATTCAGTTTATCATTATTGTACCTTGTGGTCAGTGACCATTATGGTATTCCATTTCGTTTCACCCCTCCTTGCCCCGTTCCACCCCATATCCCATTCCGCCCCCTGCGTTGTGGTAAATATTCAGCTAGAACCCGCCCCACCCTATCCCTTGTGAAATTCAGTTTATCATTATTGTACCTTGTGGTCAGTGGCCATTATGGTATTCCATTTTGCCCCACCCTTTCCTGCCGCGTTCCACCCCATATCCCATTCCACCCCCGCCATTGTGGTAAATATTCTGCTAGAACCCGTCCCACCCCATCCCATTACGCCCCTCCCGTTGTACTATCCGCCCCAGGAGCCACCCTTGCAAGCCTACGCCACTGCTTGTGGTCCCTGTCGAAAACATAAACGTGCAAGTGGTACCGGGTCGCGTATTTACAATCCCTAACGCGTTTGAGTCGCTTTAAATTTTCAATATCAAAATTTAAATATTTAGAAATAAAATTATTAATTTCTAATATACACATTGGAAAGATTATTTTATCTAGATTTTAAAACATTTTTTTATTTTTGCAAAGTGATAAAAATTATCAATATAGAGGTGTATTTACAATATATGGGAATAATATTCAAATTTAAATATTTAGAAATAAAATTATTAATTTCTAATATACACATCAGAAAGATTATTTTATCAAGATTTTAGAACATTTTTTGTTTTTGCAATGTGATAAAAAATAACCAATATAGAGGTATATTTAAAATGTAAATTGTCGTTACCGCGACTGAATCGGTATAGGTTTTGTAAATACGCTACCGGGTCAGAAAAAGGTTGGGAACAACTGTTATAGATGGAGATATTATATCTTATGCTGTGGTTACCACTGAAGGGAAATCATGGGAGGAAACAACGAGTAAAGCAGATATCAATATAAACATACTTAAAACATGGTTCGACCTATATTGTTTCTCACTAAATACCGATAAAACATATTTTATCCCATTCTCTTTGAAAGAAAAAAATGTCGAAAACAATATTACTATTAAAATCCATTCATCGCAATGTGAAAACAAAAAGAAATGCAACAATACAATTTGTTTTCAAATAACATGCTAAAATTGTATAAAGTATCTGGATGTCATAGTAGATAGACACTTAAAAGGTAGAAAATAAGGTCAAAATACAGTAACCAGAATAAGAAAATTTATTTACATTTTCTATAGACTAAGAAACATCCTGTCAGTATGATTAAAACTATTTATTTCTCTCTTGCCTAATCTATTCTAAAATACGGTGTAATCACTGTAATCGGATGGGGTGGGACTTTCAAAACTAACCTCTTACCTGTAGAAAGGCTAAAGAAGTTGATTTTAAAAGTCATCCTACGAAAACCATCTTCATTTCCAACAACACAGCAATTTGACTCTTTTGGGGTTTTAAGTCTAAATAAAATTTTCAAAAATAACTCCCTGTTACAAACTTGTAAAGATCATTTCAACACGACAACAACATTCCAAACATAAACAACCGACCAAGTTCACGTGGCAATTTAGAAATCCCAAAATTTAAAACTTGTGCTTCTCAACACCTTCATGCTTACAACTTATAAGGTATAAAATTTTTAATGCCCTCCAGTATAAAATCAAGTCTTAAAAAATTATAAAGTTTTTACTACCAAAATCAAACAACGACTAGACCAACCCAAAACTAATTACAAGTGTTAATTTCATCATAATAAAAAAACAAACAAACAAAATCTAGAACATTTCCTCTAAAAATATTTCATCAGCTTTCGAATTGAAACCAAAGTACATACCTACGCGTTATCTGTATGCACCCAATTGTTGCAACTTTATTATGATGTACCTACTTCTGCAATACTGTCAGCCCATCCATTTCAAATATCAATGTTTTTATACCAAAGCTATTTACCTACCACCTACTTCATACCTATTAAGTAAACGCAATAATATATTATTTTTATTTTTGCTATATCTACATATACCTGTATTGTTTAATATTGTAAATTCTAATTTTAACTTTTATTTAATTCAAGTTCATTCATTATATTGACATGTCTTCATGTACATAAATGTAAATGTAACAACATACTTTCTGTACCTACTCGCATTTTAAAATGACACTATTACAAGATTCAAAAACGAGAAAAGTTTTCTCTTTTTAGTTGGGAAGTTTCGTTAAAAATAAATTAATGTATTGAAATAGTTTTAAGACTCATGTATTTATTTTACTTTAAATCTGTATATGTATGTATTTTTTTTATTTAAAAAATAAAATAAAAAACGTTTGCTGATGAAAGATCTCCAACTTGAGATGAAGATGTTTCAGAGGTACTCAATAAAAAGTGACAACATAAGTATGAATAATTACCAAATATTTAAAAATGATTACACACCATTAATTGCCACATAGTCCTGTTGTTGGAATAAGTCATGTATCCCAATCCACACATTGCTGGTAGAGCTGGCCATGTAGGTAAGCAGTGCCCCAATCTCCTCCTCAGAGGTTGGCACCACGAGCTCAGCGCCTTCTAAGGAACACTTGGACACCGCCTCTCTCCAGCCCAGCGCAACTTTGTGTTCTTTAAAGAACGCATCATAAGCGGCGGAGTAAAAGTAATCATCTCTGAAGAAAGGTTCAGGATCTTCGGCTGATACGACTAGAACAAAACTCAACATTGAAAATATTTTCTGCAAACTGTGAAACTGTAAGAGGTTTATGGCGTAAATGGCATATGGCATAATAAGCAAAAGCTAGTGGTTGCCCAGTGGAAGTGACTAGCAGCAAACCGTCGAAGAGGAGAGTGAGTGTGGAAGTCGATTAGAGCAGGATGGAAAGGCTGGAGAAGAATGACAGGAAATGACGGATCAATAAATAATATTCACTGAGGAGATCAAATTCCATCCTGAAATGAAGCGCGGTGATGATGGATAAACTTTATTTAATTAAGCTTCTCATGTAATAAGAATGTAGAAATATTTAATGCCCGCTTACCTTCTATACAAAATAAGCATAGAAATCCCAGAAGAAAAAGGAGACCGCGACACATTTTACAATAAACTAATGCCCCTCTGCTTCACCAACAAGGAACAATCAGCGACTCTGATTATCCTGGAGAGAACACCATTTATTTATACCTAGGTAGAGCGGTAGGTACAGCGTATTAGATACAGCGTATTTCAAATTTCGCGATAAATTTTAACCCATGGCATGGTGGAAAAACTTCAGTAATAAATTTGTTTATTTAAAAAAAATCACTTCTAGAAATTTTTTTTTTGGGTAAGTAGATATAGAAATATATTTATCAACCGGTTACGGCTCCTTAGGGCTGTATGTGTTTTATCTACTTAATAAAGTGGTTTTTCCATCCAATTTGAAATTTAAGCACCGACTAGGCAAATATTTACATGACAACTCAGAATCAACCCAAATCAATACTTCTATGAAAATTCATTAAAAGCTTTTAAAAAAAGGAAAAATAGTCTAACAAAACGTAAATAATTTTCTTAAATATCTTTTCATCATTTTTAATGACTTTTCAAATGATGTGTTTCGTTGAATTCATTCTGAATTGTCCAGTCACCTAATATTTGGACAATAAAACTCGCCCACAAGGCATTTCTAGATTTGAGATGAGCGGTTGTCTTATTTTTCGACCCTTATTTAACACCCGTTAATTTGACGGATTAAACTTTTTAGATTTAAAATAAAGAAAGAAAACATATTTTTTATATAATCACATAATCTGACTCTATTTTCTTATTCTTTTATTTTCTTATTTCTGATGCCTTCTAATGCCTTCTAATTTCACAGATATGAATAGTGTAATTGTTATGTATTTCTAGGGAAACCCGTCAAATTAACGTGTTAACACTGTTAACCCGTCTGCTTGGTTCAATATATTCGCACCTCACAATCCGGAAGCCTCGAATTCTGAAAAAAATTCCGAAATCGTCACTTTGGATCGAGATTGTAAAATATCTATGCAAGATAGCTTACATATTTCAAAGACAATAAGAAGCATTATTTTGTTTTCTTTCTGGTTAAAAGAAAAAATACATATGTTTGCATGAGAGGAAGAGAGATATATAGCTTTTAAAATGTAAGGTCGCTCGGGACGTTTTTGGTCTAATGAAAGTATAACGCAATTACATGTTTTGGGATGTATTTATTCCTAAACAAGCAGACGGGTTAACTAATTTTATACTCGTTTTTAGTGAACAAACGACCCTTTGTGGTCGAGAAGTAAGGCTCTCAACTACAAATACAGCGATGATGGGTTCAAATCCGTGTTGTTTCACAATTGATTTTTAAAAATAATTTATGTAGTAAATTTGCAGCACAGTGTGGAAGATGCTCTCGGTGAAAGACCATCATTTGGAATTAAAAAATAAAAAACAATTTGGGAAGTGGGTATGCCTACCGCCGCCCCGGAAACCAGTTATTGGATAACCAACACCTCTGCCATAGGACACCCCAATGGTGGCGGTTGCATCTGCATCCACCACCAAGATCCTGAGAATGGTTAAGGGAGTCCCTTTGACTTCTCCAGCTGTACTCTCTCGGAACATCGCCTTGCACCTCAGTGTCAGGGATGGATTCATACGTCCGTCATTCCTGGACACACTATCCCACAGTTTCCTACCCACCCCTAATACCAAAAGACCCCCCACACAGTATCCCCAAAGATGACATAGGCCCTGAGGGGAACTATTTTCTTTAGAGCCTCCTGTGTGGTGCTTATGTAATTTTTTTTTTAAATGGCTTTCGCCTGCACACTTTAAAAGACGTTTAAAATAAGATGAAAATAATTTTCCCTCAGCCTACTGTTTTGAAAAATCTGTGTGAAAACCCAGCTTCAGCTCGATCAATATAAAGTTAGCAGTCACGGAAAGGTTAACATTTATTAGTTTAATTTAAATAATAACGGTGTTATCATAGACGTAATTATTATGAACATAGTGGTCAACCAGAAAAGCGAATTCCCAGAACACGGAAAGTACAAGGAAAAATATTTTTCTTTATTAAATGATATCTTTTATTGACATCCGTCCCCAAACCGCAATTCGGTCCAAACCGCATCTTCATCCGACCAAACATGATAACAAGAATAACAAAAAATATTATACTTATTTAGTAGTGAGTTTTAACATGATTAATAACAAGTAGATACCTATCCTGAAAAACATCTACCACAATTATTCCGCTGTATTCGAAGACGAAAATTATTATGTTCTAACTATCACGCCGTTTCCCCGCAAAGTGGAAGGACCGCCAAACAGTTTGGTCTTTGCAAACACTATTTTTATTAGTGTTTTTTCACAATTAATTCTTTTATGGTACATTTGCGGCACGATCCAGAGTGGAAGATTTACTCAGTATTGCCCTGGTGTAAAACCATCATTTAGAATTGAAACGTTACTTGAAAAAGCTTTAACCATGTTTGGTGACCAGATCTGAATAGCCAGGTACTTCCCCCACCTTCATCCTCCCCAATAACTTCAGCATCACAATATACCCCAATTAGGGATACCATAGTCTCACTGACTCCAGACGGGAGCAGCTGGGACTCTTGTGAGGTATTCATAAAAAAAACATCAGCTCTATACAGAAGGCCCTGAGGAAAATAATTACTTTAGGGCCACTTTCATCATTGGGGATGCTGCGAGGAGTTTTTTTAGGAAAGGAAGGAGAGGGGAAGGAAAGGGGTATTGGGTGGTTAGGAATCTGGGGCCAATGTGTCCAGAAGTGACAGACGTATGAATCTATACATCTCTCCTACTGCAGTGCAAGGCTCAACCATTCTCTCCCGATCTAGCCTGCCACGCAGATAGTGGGCAAACACGTCCTCCGCCAAGACCCGGAAAAGCCTCATCCCATGAACCCGGGCACCCCAGCTAAGTAACTAAACGTAGCGAACCACTTAGGGTGACCTGTGGCAGAGTGACCGAGTGACAGGGGTGACCTATGGCAAATAACAAACCATCACGCCGTTTCCCGCAGGGGTAGGCAAAGAGGACAGACCGTCAAACAACTTGGTCTTGGCACACATTCTTTACCCCATTCACATTCATACATCGTCTCATACATACTCTTTTATTTTTCTGACTTTTGACATGGCCCGTTTCAAGTACCTGATTCACTTGATCGTGCCATGTGTTACTCGGGCATCATTCACATTTGCGTCATACATATATTCTTACTAGACTACTTTCTTCGTTCATTCGCTCTACATGCCCAAACCATCTGAGGGTCCCTTTCTTAATCTTACTCATTACGCTTACGTCAGCCTTGCATTCTTTGCGGATCTCCACATTTCTCACACATGGTTTTATATGATATTACCACACATGCGCCTCAGGGATCTCATTTCTACAGCATTGAGTCTGCTTTCATCCTTCTTCTGCCAGTTCCATGCCTCACTGTCATACATCAGGGTAGGTTCCAGCACTCCATTGAAGATTGTAAGTTTCGCTTTTTTGTCAGTTTTTTATTAGCGCCAACGGCATTCAGTCCTCCATTAATGGAGTTACCTTCATCTTTCAATATCTCTATCAGCCATCCCATCTCTCGTAAACATACTACCCAGTTATTCAAACTCGTCCACCTGCTCCAAGTTTTCATAATTTAGAACTATATTGCACCCATATTTATATTTTCCATTATAAAATATGTATTACATACAAGCGCCGACCAGCCTAAAATTGGGGATTACTGAATTTTTCACAATTCAGTTTCAATTTTATAAATGGCAAAAAACTAAATCGGTTAAAACATCATATTGTAGGTACGTACCAAAGATATTGAAATATAAGTAGATGTGCTATCTGCTGTTTTTACTATGTGGGTCTGCGCTTCCGGGTGTCGCCGATATTGTTTACCAATTAACAAATAAACGAAAAGAACAAATAATTCACGAATAAACCAAACGAACGTTAAACTAAATGAACGAATTTTTTCCTTATTCAAAATATATTGTTAACCAATATTAATGCACATTTTCAAAAAATCAACGAAATGAACAAATTCTTTTTGTATGAAAACTACGCTAATTAGCGCATAGTCCGGCGACAGTTGCGCGGACACCATAGCATATCTCTTCTGTATTTGAATATCTTTAGTACGTACTTTATCGGTTGTCTGAATTCTCCTATCAAGCACTTTGTTGAAGTTTTGAAAATGATCCACACTTAAAATCAATGCAAAAGGTCTAGAGTTCACTAAACCACAGTCGTTGACAGATTCATAACTGAAATTAGTATTTTTTTTTTAATTATTCATGATGTTTTTCAGTAGACGTGGTCAGATTCTTTCTCCGGAGTGAAATGATTCAGTCTGATTCCTCTGGCCTATTGAATTGATTCCTTTTATTCATTCATTTGATTCAAGTAATTAAAAAAAAAACAACAACTTGTTTATATGTACCTTTATATATTAACTATTTGCATTATATGTATATTAACTAATGCACGGTAGAAGTGAAACCTTCAGAAAACTGAAGTAGACAGGAGTGGAGAGTCTACGACGCACCGTACAAAGAGGAGACTGATGGGCTACGAAGCACCACATAAAGAGGAGATCAATAAACTAAGAAGCATCGCACAAAGAGGAGACCGATTATGCTATTTCATTCTCTCGCAGACAAAAACCTATAGGTATTTATGTATGTGTTTGCCTCTTTTTAGTGTCGTTGTTGTTCGTTCCATTGAGTTTCAAATTACAACGGTGCTAAAGAAGTTTTCACTACCCAAAGCACTCGGGTGAATTACCTTTATAAAAAAAAAAATTCCCCTAAATCAAAAAATTGATGTAATATTTTAATGCGTAATATATTGAATTTTTTTTTTCAAATATATTTACGTATATTCTTGCAATTAAATCATAAAATTAAATAGTTTTTTTTATTTCACCCCTAAAGTATTACTAATTTTATTTTATTTATTAAACTTAAAATTGTTCCACTTCAACTAGGCGACTAGAATATCGGCGCGGGAGTGAGATAGGTGGGTTTACTTTAGGCAACTTCGCGGCGCCAATAGGATAATATTTATATATATTTATATAAACATTATAATATTATTTAAATCGTTTACGGTACATATCATTCATTGAAATAATTTAACAGTAAAATAATGGAAAATAAAAAATTATAGTACCGTTATAAATCCTAGGACACAAGACCAAAGGTATGGAATAAAGAACCAATTCATTTTGAAATTGAGAATCAGATCGAGAGTGTCGCAAGATTGAATTTATTCATTTAATTCAGTTATTAAATTTTCTCCACGTCTATTCTTCATTAACTACCTACCTGGAAATATTTCTAGGATTTTTTTTTTATTGCATTTAAAAAAAAAAAAATTCTAGAATACCGCACAAGAGTCCCAACTACCCGTCACCAGTGGGACCGTATGTGTTGTGATGCTGCAAGGAAGCGGGGAGGTGAAGGAGGTTGGCAAGTGGAAGGTTGGTAGTACCACCTTCAGTAGTAGTAGATATTTGTTGGTTGGTAGTAGTTGGTAGTAAATTATATTTTTAAAAGAATGTGTAACATAGTAAATATAAAAACCATAAAACTAGTTTATGATGCACTAGTCCATTCATTTTTTTCCTACGGAATAATTGGCTGGGGTGGAGCTTACAATAATAATGTAAAACCTTTGGAAATTGCCCAAAAATCAATTATTAAGATTACGTACAAAAAAAATAAATCGTATCCCTCCAAACAATTATTGAGGAAACTGATATTTGGGACCTTAGACAGACCTATGCACTTCAATGTCTTAAATTTATTTACATGCGTTAAAATAACTTTCTAAAAAATTCAAATCGTACCAGCCAAAGACGTGGCACATGTGAGTATGCAGTACCCCACTGCAAAACTAGGTTGTTTCAAAGGCATATTAGTTTTATTGCCCCAAAAATGTATAATTTACTTTGTACAATCTTTAAAGAGAACGTATGTCAAAATCTTCAATCTTATAAAAAATTTACCAAAATTTGGCTAAAAAACAGTGAAACAGATATTTTTTTCTTATAAGTTTAAATAAAGCCGTTAAATATATCTATCATTAGACAGCTTTTAGAGAAGATTTATAATATTGTTTGCTATTTTTTGCAGACTGTTATTATGCTGTATTTTTTAAATGCATTTATTTAGTTACTTTTTTTAAATCCCTTATTTATTGTATACTTAAAATATTCACTATAACCATAGAAATAAAAATATAAGTAAAAAATCAATATTATACCCACGCACAGGCATTTGTGGGATTTTTTTGTTCAAACATTTATTATATTATGCTTTTTTATATACCTACTTTTCATTATTTCATGTATCTATCATATGTATTATATCAAAAATTATTATGTATTGTATCAAAAATTTTCAACAAAAAAAACCTTTTTTGATTTGGTCGAATAAGGCTAATACCAACCCTGTCTCAGTGGGTTTTTTCCTTTTTTCTCGAAGTTTCCATTGAACATAACACAACAATGCGAACATTAATTAATTATTTTACTCCGGGACTTGAAGTTTGAATCTTCCCTGGATTTGGAGAGATTGTTTTTTGCATTGACGGCCGGCGTGGTCGAAGGTTGAGACTCTTGACTCGCAATCCGAAGGTCGCGGGATCGAATCCCAGCGTGAGCAAATAATTTTTTTTTAATGATTTCACAATTAATTTATTTATAAATAATGTATGGTACATTTGCAGCACGATCCAGAGTGGAAGATACTCTCAGTATCGCCCTGGTGTAAGACCACCATTCAGAATTAAGACGTTGCTTCAAATGGCTGAAGCCGGGTTTGGTGACCAGGTCTGAATAGCCAGGTACTTCCTCCACTTTCCTCCTACCCATCTTATTCCCATCCCCACCACCTTCAGCCTCACAACATACCCCAATTGGTAATGCCATAGCCTCACTGGCTCCAGATGGGAGCAGCTGGGACTCTATACAAGAGGCCTTGAGGAAAATAATTCCCTTCAGGGCCTATGTCAACTCTGGTGATGTTGTGTCGATGGTCTTTTTAGAAAAGGAAGGAGAGGAAGTTCTGGGAAGGAAAAGGGTATTAGGGGTGGGTAGGAATCTGTGGGTCAATGCGTCCACTGGTACAATTACGGACGTATGAATCCATCCCTCCCACTGCGGTGCAAGGTGATGTTCCGAGAGAGTACCGCTAGAGAAGTCAAACGGATTCCCTTAATCATTCTCTCCCGATGCGACGATGCCGTTCAGCTGGTGGGCAGACGCATCCGCCGCCAAGACCCAAAAAACCTCATTCCATGACCCGGGCACCTCTGCTAAGTCAGCAAACGTAGCAAATCATGAATAAATGTTTTGTTTTAATCTAATTGAAGAACCTGGCTTTTCAGATCGGGTTAATAAACGCAGTTTGGGAGGCGGGTATGGTTACCGCCGCCTCGGGAACCATTTTTGGGTAACCAACAAGGTATATTATTTAAATAAAAAATAAACATTTTTCTTTTCTTTTTCTTTTTTTGTTACAGAATAAATTTTCTGGCATTTTTATTAATGTATATTTAATTTAAAAAATTAAAATGAACATTTTGTTAAAAAATATATATTTTTTTTTTGAATTCTCACCAGCATTTGGTTCCATAGAACGGGAAATCTGCCTAGCTAGGAACTAATATCGACCCACAAGACAAAATAACACTTGTACACATTTTATAGTTATTTTTCAATGTTATTATTATGTTATTTTTGCCATACAAATGTATCAAATGTAATGTTATAAAAAATAAATACATAAACATAGCTGCCAATAAAAATTCGTGTTAAGAAAATGAAGACAATGTTGGTAGTTCTTAGTCGAAGTATGATACAGTTAAATATGATTGAATCGGAAAGGGATACATTAGTTCAGTTGGTAGAGCTCCGCCCCGGCAGCGTATTTACAATCCCTACCGCGTTACAATCGCTTTAAATTTTCATTATCAAAATTTAAATATTTAGAAATAAAATTAATAATTTCTAATATAGACATTGGAAAGATTATTTTATTTAGATTTTAGAACAATTTTTGTTTTTGCAATGTGATAAAAAATAACCAATATAGAGGTATATTTAAAATGTGAATTGTCGTTTTTTGATACAATAAATATAATACAAACATGAAATAATGAAAAGTATATAAAAAAAACTTAATATAATTAATGTATGAACAAAAAAATCCCACAAAGGCAATGCCTGTGCGTGGGTATAATATAGATTTTTTACTTTTATTTCTATGGTTATAGTGAATATTTTAAGTATACATAAATAAGGGATTTAAAAAAAAGTAACTGAATAAATGCATTTAAAAACTACAGCATTATAACATTCTGCACTGTTATTATTGTATTTGTAAGTTTTGTAAGAATAGATGTTACAAGTGCAATTTAAAAACATAAAAAAAACAAACAAAATAAACTAGCAAACAATATTATAAATCTTCTCTAAAAGCTGTCTAATGATAGATATACTTAACGGCTTTATTTAAACTTATAAGAAAAAAATATCTGTTTCAGTGTTTTTTAGCCAAATTTTGTTATATTTTTTATAAGATTGAAGATTTTGACATATGTTCTCTTTAAAGGTTGTACATAGTAAATTATACATTTTTGGAGCTATAAAACTAATATGCCTTTGGGACAACCTAGTTTTGCAGTGGGGTACTGCATACTCACATGTGCCACGTCTTTGGCTGGTACGATTTGAATTTTTTAGAAAGTTATTTTAACGCATGTAAATAACATTGAAGTCCATAAGTCTGTCTAAGGTCCAAAATATCAGTTTCCTTAAACAATTGTTTGGAGGGATACGATTTATTTTTTTTGTACATAATCTTAATAATTGATTTTTGGGCAATTTCTAAAGGTTTTACATAATTATTGTAAGCTCCACCCCAGCCAATTATTCCGTAGGAAAGAGATGAATGGACTAGTGCATCATAAACTAGTTTTATGGTTTTTATATTTACTATGTTACACATTCTTTTAAAAATATAATTTACGTATCTGAGTTTGTTAACAGTATTTTCTATATGGTTGGTCCATTTAAGTTGACAATCTATGGTTACACCTAAGTACTTAATCATTTTTCTTGATTTCATCTCTTCACAGTTAGAGCATGTGGTTGGGTTACAATTAATATTATGAAACTTTAAATTGAGATAAGTTTTGGGAGCTGACTTTTGTGTAATATAAAAAGGAATACATAGTTTTTTCGTAATTTAAAGTAAGAAGGTTTCTATCTAGCCATTCTTTGACAATAGAAATACATTTGTTAGCTTTATTAGTTGTATCTTCCCATGTCTTTCCTTGGACTGTTATTGCAGTATCGTCAGCAAATGAGAATATTTTACTAGGTATAACAATATTACACAAGTCATTTATATAGATTAAAAAGAGTAGCGGCCCTAATACAGTCCCTTGTGGAACTCCATGTTTTACTGTGTCAAAATTACTCAAACATGTTCCAATTTTTGTACATTGTTGCCGATTTAATATGTAATTTTGTAACAGCATGAGGCATTTATTTTTAATTCCAATGTTGGTCATTTTCTTTAAAAGAGTTTTATGGTTGACTGTGTCAAAGGTTTTCTTTAAATCTGGAAAAATGGTTAGAGTTTTAATGTTTGAGTCTAGGTTAGAATAAATATTTTTGGTTAAATTAAATATAGCATCATCAGTACTGAGTTTAGTCCTGAAGCCATATTGGTTAGCTGATAGGAGTGAATGAGATTCTAGAAAATCGATGATTCGTTTTTTTAGACATTTTTCTAATATCTTAGACAATTGAGAAGTTAATGTGATTGGTCTGTAGTTGTCTGTTTTACATCGAGGTCCTGATTTGTGTATGGGAATGATGTTAGCAAATTTAAATTTATTCGGAAAAATACTATTACTGATGCATGTGTTAAATATATGGTGTAGTGGTCTGACTATATGTTTTTTCATAGATTTAATTGTAGCATTACTTAAGTTGTCAGGACCATCTGCAGACCTAACGTTTATGTTATCAATATGGTTTGATATTTCGACTTCTGTTATTTCAATAAATTCAGATAATTCAGAGGTACAATTTTTAGTTTCTAAAAAGTCTGAGGGTACATGCTGAGAGTGTGAGCTAAGAGACGGGTTATTGTCTATTAGGGTAGAGGCTATGTTAGTGAAAAAGTGATTGAAATTGTTACCGCGACTGAATCGGTATAGGTTTTGTAAATACGCGCCCCGGCAAGGCGTAGGTCCTGGCTTCAAATCCAAGATGTGACCGTATCTTTTTGGTTTTTCCTGTTTTCAGATTTTGGATTGATTTTCGCTAATCTTGTGTTCATCTTTCAATTAGTTGGCACAGGTAGTCACCAGTCAGCAGTCAGCACTCAGTCACCAGATTGGCATTGGCAGAAGTGTGGTTAACTCTTCTGTCGGTGCTGTCTAACTTTTATGATACGTACATAAATTGAAGATGATTATTGTAGAGATTTTCCCATCCATCCATCCATTGTATCCAAGCCCACACTTTTCTTTATGACCGTCATTTTACTTTGCGATCGCTTGAGAAGTATTAATGCACCTGGCTGTGACCACCGAAATTGTTATTTTTTTACTTTAGTTTCACACAGGAGGCCCTGAGGAAAACAACTGCCCTCAGGGACAATGTCATCTCTGGGGATGCTGTGGAGGGTCTTTTCAGTAAAGGAAGGTCTGGGAAGGAATAGGGTATTAGGGGTGGGTAGGAATCTGGAGGTCAGTGTGTCCAGGGATGACAGATTTATCAATCACTCCCATTGCAGTGCAAGACGATGTTCCGAGAGAGTACGGCTGGAAAAGTCATACGACTCTCAACCATTCTCTTCCAATCCGGCCTGCCATGCTGCTGGGGGGAAAAGCATCCGCCTCCAAGACCCAGACAAACCACATCCAATGAACCCCGGCACACTTGCTAAGTCAACAAATGTAGATGTTCGCTAGGTGTTTATTATCCAATTATACTTATACCGTTCTTAATAGAATAGTTCACCTTAGAAAACAACACATCATTAATTTTTCCTGACTATAGAATGAACACAAAACTCCTTATCATTTTAAAAACGTTTATTCATATATAGCAAACTTACTATGTCCATGAATCTAAAAATAGTGTTATTAAATAACATAAAGTAAAAGTGAGATGGCCTCCAATAAGCCAAATCATAAAACTAGGGGCTTCATAGTATTTCTTGAATTTGTTTGTTAAAATAACAGCGGGAAATATATTATAATATTTGTTGTTTATTAGTAGAATCATCCTAAAGATACAGGAATAATGTGGCATTTTATAAAAACACACGTTTCAAGATTACCTCACAAAATTGTGTGAATTTAATAAAACTTCTACACAAACAACTGAAAACATTTCAACTTAGTCAGATAATAATGTTTTTTAATCTCTTTGTACGTAAATCAAAATATTTTTGTTTCTATTATTCTTATATATATATATATATATATATATATATATATATATATATGAGATGCCTATGCGTTGCTAACCGTTCATCCGATTGCGATGAAACTTTGGGGATTTAGAAACAATAGTGAGCTCAGGCATCATGAAATTAAGCATTACTAAACCGTTCATCCGATTGCAATAAATCTGTGGTGAGTTGTTGCACGTCCATGGGTATATGTATACTGATGAGCTCTGGTATTAAGAAAATTAGCGTAAAAAATTGGGTTAGCGGCACGCGAGCTGTTTTAAAATGGAATGCACAGGAAATGAATGTATGGAATGTGGGACGGGGGAGGGGAAATCGGGAGGGGGTTCGTGGGACGGGGGAAGGGGATGCGGAAGAGGAAGAGGAGGCGGAAGAAGAACGGGACGAATTGGTAAGGACACGCAGGGAAAAGCAATACATTTATTAATTCGGATAGCAACGCATGCCGGGAACACGCTATATATATTTATATACAACGTGTCCGGAAACTCGTAGTACAAGCGGGAAACTGGTGAATCTACATCACGTAGAGAACCCAAAAAACTTGTTTTTTTCGATCTCAGCATTTCGATTTTAATATTATTTTTTTTCTATTTTTCCATTTTTTCGGCAACTAAAGGGTTAAAAAAACTTTTGAGCCCGGTTTACCCTTCGATGCATTTTATAAGACATTACATAGCTGAAATCAACCCCCTAGTGAACAATTTTTTCAAATTTAACCAAAAAAATTCCAACTTCGGACCCGATTTACTCGAAAACGAAAGCTCAAATCGAAAAAAGTTATACCACAAAATCGACTCCAAATCTGATGTGGAGTCTCCGGTTTCCCGCTTGTACTACGAGTTTCCGGACACCTTGTATATACAAACCCAGACGCAAGCGTATTTTGATTTTTATATTTATAGATTTTCCCTAATACCATGCGAGCGAAGCCGCGGGTAGAAGCTAGTGTAGTATAAATAACACGAGCTACATTTATACATACCTATATATTTTACACAAATTATATTTAAGGTCATAGTCATTGGTAATATTTACCTTATCAGAAAAGAGGAGTCTTGTGCCTGATAAGGGAGCCGCGATTCTTACTAAGGTTGTATGTTATAATTTGTTTTGTTTAAAATATTTACTTTTTACTAAAACATTAAGTTTTTATTGAAAAATTGTTTAATTTTATTAATTTGTTCTGATTGGGTGATGGTACAGCGCAATTCAGAAGGTTTTTATAGTTTTTTATTGCTTAGTAAATATAATCATTTTACATTTGACTTGTTTTAAAATTAGGTGTAAAAATTTGGTTTCCATTTTTCATTAGTTTGTAAAATTCTTGATATTCTTTGTTATTTTTTTCATTACACATTTTTATAATGGAAGTTTGCTTGAATATGTCATTAATTAATTGAATATTTCTCAGTGAGACTTTTGTGTTTTTTTTATTCTCGCCCTTTTCTTCTTCCTAATTTCTCTAATTCTTGTAACTTCATAATAACAAATAATAATATTTTGATATTTTGTGTAGCGCTGTTTTTGTGAAAAGTCTCCTAAAGGCGCTGTGCAAACTAATAATCTAATATATAAAATTCTCGTGTCACGGTGTTTGTTACCATACTCCTCCGAAACGGCTGGACCAATTTTGATGAAATTTTGTGTGCCTATCTGGTAGGTCTGAGAATCGACCAACATCTATTTTTCATACCCCTAAAAGTAAAGGATGTTCCACTCCGAATTTTTATTTTATTTTTTTGGACAATTTTTTTATTTTTTTTATGGTGAGGCATTAAACAATACATGCAGCCCTAAATTTTCACCCTTCTACCATTAACCCCTATTTTTTAAAAGTGATATTAGTAATTCAAACCGGTGTCACTTCTGACCCGATGAGAACGAAGCCGGCCTCTTTTCTCTAATTTTAATTTTTTTACTAATCAATTACTGTTTGATATTGTTACTACAAACATGATTTACGGTCCATGCGGTAATTTGAATCGTTCATCGCCTTGCATGGTAGACGGAAATTGTACAAAGGGTTTTATTAAAGATTTCACCAACGATACGGTCACACATGTTGAAGGATATGCAATAATATATCGTCGAAAAAATACCGATAATGGCGGACAATCATTCATTAAAAATATCAGTAACGTAGACATTGACATTGACAATCGTTGGGTGGTACCATATGCAGTATGGTATGCACCTCTGTTGAGTAAAACATTCATAGATCTTAATTATTGGAGTAAGTAAAAAAGTTATAGACCCTCCAATATTTAGTTCACAACATAAAAATCGCTTTCCTGAACAAAAGTAAAACGTGGACTCCCGTGGTTTATCCTTTCAGCTACAGAAATGTGATAATTTTTATTAACTTTTAACTGAAGATTTGTAAAATTTACATATTCAGAGCTTATTTGTGTTGACTAAAGACGGACTGACAAAAAATATCGCACGCTCAATTGCTCTTCGAAATTCGTATTGATTTTCTGTATTTCATTTTCCTACTTTAGTTGGTGTTTTTTGTTTGCTGGCAGAAAGAGCGATTTTGGCAGCAAAAAATGTGGACGTCAATGAATTGAATTCCAAGATACAACAGTTGTTGCCAGGGGACTTGGTGTCATACAAATCTATCGATGCAGTTTGCGATGCCAACGAAACTGTGAATTATCCAATTGAGTTTTTGAATTCATTGGATCTGCCGGGCATGCCACCGCACCATTTACAATCTCCGGTTATTTTGCTTCGTAATTTGAACCCACCACGGCTTTGCAATGGCACACGATTAGTCATTAAAAAATTAATGAAAAACGTTATCGAAACCAGCATTTTGAATGGCAAGTTCCGAGGCGAAAATGTATTGCTGCCACGAATCCCTATGATTCTTACAGATGCGCCAATTGAATTTAAACGCATTCAATTCCCATTTAGATTGGCATACGCAATGACGATCAATAAGTCACAAGGCCAAACGTTGTCTGTTTGTGGCTTAGATTTGGGCACACCATCACCATGCTTTTCCCACTCACAACTATATGTTGCATGTTCTCGCGTGGGAAAACCATCCAGTTTGTTTGTATTGGCTAAAGACGGACTGACCAAAAATATTGTACTCTCCATTGCGCTTGGAGATTAATCTTTGTTCATTTTTTAATTGCCATAATTAGTAGTAATATTCCTAGAAATAATGTATATGGCAAAACAACGTTTGCCGGGTCAGCTAGTATTGAGGGAGCGGTCCGTATCGGTAGAGACGGGAGATAAATGAAGGGCGTCAGTCGATGTGTGAGTCAGTCTTTATTGTGGCTACGTAGCGGAGGTCGATGCGGAGCGGGAGCGGAGTGACAGTAGTGATGCTGCTGCGCGATGATGTAAAGATGAAGGTCAGAAGACTACGGCGGTGAAGATCACAGGTCTTCAGGAAGCCGGCATGTTGCCCTACACCGTGGCGGTGTAGACGTGACCTTGGTCCAGGCGATGGCCGTCGTCGCGTTGACGAGGTATTAGTGGCTGTGTGTCCAGTGGGTCGGAGCACACACGTGACGCAGGAAGGAACCTTGAGAGGCGATGAGGATGCTGGCGCGTTGCTAGGTGCTGGTTGCTGCTCGTTGCAGGATGCTGGATGATGGCGCGTTGCCGGTTGTGGTTGCTGCTCGTTGCAGGATGTTGATTGCTATCTCATGTCGAGATGGTAGTTGGAGAAGTGCCTCGAAGGTGCTGGAATGTTCCTGGGTCACGCTGGATAAATTGATGTTCACTGTTGACTACGCGAGAACGTTATCAGCCCGCGTGGGCGGATATGCGTAGCGACACTGCACTGCCCGATGTGTTTGTGAGTCGACCAATGAATGAAAACACTAGACTTAAGACTGAGCCGTGTGCGGCTCGCACTTGCTTTTATACTCTGCCGGCCCGGCAAGTAGTTTCGATGACGGTAGGTAACGCCGGGTGAATTCACGTAAAGGCGAGATATCCCCCGAACTTTCTGCGGGCACTTGAACGGTACAGCCGTACGTTCTAGCTCTTTCGCTTAGGTGGCGGAACTATTATTCTAGGCAGCTGTTGGTATTACGTTGTAGGTAGGTATGCCGTGAGTATGTGCACTAGCGCAGTGCACGGTACCTGGCTGTAGATACTTCGTAGATTGTTTCTAGTGCGTTCGCCTAGAGTCCAGTGGCGGAGCGATTAATTCGGCACAAGTGGCCGCCACAGTATATTTATATAATCTTACTTCCTCTACAAACTAGACAAACCATTATAACAACTTATGGCTAAAAATTGCATCCACCGGTTCATCGATCACCGATTCGAAACTAATTGTACAATGATTTGACCCATGAACGCGGTGCTAAGTTAAAATATACTATACAAAATATACAGGACCATAATTACCTGATTAATCACTTGAGATTAACACTTGAGATTCGCAGCTTAATTTTTGTTGTTCTCTCTGTTTAAACCAGAGGTTCCCAAACTTATTTTTCTCGTAGACCCCTTTCAAAAGTTTACTGATTTCGGTGGACCCCCTGCTGCTACATTTCTATCACATTCTCAAAACTCAAAAAATGTGAGGATTAGATCTAAGGATGGATATTTGCATCGCGGCTCAGTTCCAACCCTAAATTCGGAGTGGTATAAATAAAAAGAATCTTACATATAAAAATCTCGTGTCACGGTGTTTGTGGTCGCACTCCTCCAAAACGGCTTAACCGATTTTTATGATTTTTTTTGTTTATTTGGTAGGTATGAGAATAAGTTTTAAAGTATGTTTCATACCGCTTGGTGATTAGGGTGTCCCTATCCAGAAAAAAAATCGAATTTTTTTGACAATTTTTTTTTTGTATTTTTTTATTATTTGGCATCAAAATATACCTATAACCCCAAATTTTAACCCTCCTACCCTCACTCTCCCATTTTTAAAAGCGGTTTTAGTATTTTTGTATGAACAAATTTAACCGTCTTTCGTATTTTAAACAAAACGAAATTATTTATGTTCTTGAATGACAGATACGTCCGCCTCATTGAACTTTCATCCAGACATGCGCAAGACATTCATGAGAAGCGTCGCGTCATTTTGATATTTCATTGCGTGCATTCGCGTGGGCAAACCACTGAGCGTATTTATGTTGGCTAAAGACGGACTGACAAAAAAGATCGTACACTCAATTGCTCTTCGAAATTTGTATTTTTTTTTTCGAAAATACTGATTTTCTTTATTTAATTTTCCTACTTTAGTTGGTGTATTTTTGTTTTTATCGGCGTTCATCGTCTACAGCCCTACATTCCTCTTTCTGCCATAGATCCCATCCCCACACACTAACAATACATTCGTTTTTTTTATTTAACAACCAAAATATTCACTCGAGATAATTTATATGGCAGAACAACGTTTATAGGTAGTTATGTTTTCTTGTGTTCTATTTATCAAAAAAATATGATTACAGACTTAGGGGAGGAAATACATGTAGGTAGATGACTCAAAAAAATGATTTTATTTCATAAATTGTTAGCATAACTATTAAAGAATATGTTCCCAAAGTTTTAGGATAGTTTGTTTTAAAAAAAATTACTAATTCATAAAATATTTAAAGTTATATTTCACGTTCTGTGTAAGTTCTATTCAAGTTCTGTGATTATTCCGGTGTCATGCAGCAACTGACCCATAATAATGTTAAAACATAACTTGAATAGAACTTACACAGAATGTGAAAATTAACTATTTGATGAACTCATCAATTTTTTTTAAACAACCCGTCCTTAAATAAAAATTTCAATTCGTTCCAGTATTATGAGGGTGTTTGTGCCGAACCGCGTGGGAAACTGAAATGCATTTTTCTCGAAGCGACTTTTTTGGAATTTGTGTGCACTCTAGCTCAGAAATTTTTTAACTAAACATTTTATAAATGTGCAGATACCATATTTATATAATTACGCTCTATGTGAACCGAAATTCGTAGTAATATCATTGTCAAAAGTATTTTTAATTGCAAAAAAATACAAAAAAATGGCAAAAAATCAAGGTTTCCTATTAAGACACCTGTAAAAAATTTAATTTCCATTTTTTTGGGAAAATTTAGGAATACCTACATAGAAGAGACACATGTACTTAAATTAAATTCAAAACCCTATTTTGAGGTGAAAACTGTGGCCACCAAAATGTACACAAAACCTACGTCTGATGATGACATTTGATGTACAGCAGTTGATAATGATTCACAATATTTTTTTTAAATAGATATAAAAAATGACCTCAAAGTTTCAATAAATTGTACACATTTCTTCCGTGCAAAAAAAATCATGAAAATCATTAAAAAACCAAGTCCTTTGTTTCCCACTTTAATAGAATATGCAAGTTTTTACAAGTAACAGTCGCTGACCTTCTAAATATACACTACTCAAAAAAATTAAGGGAGGTTTTAAAAAGTAAATTATTGCTAAATATTAAGGTTATTGGATTCATAAGCCGGCCTAACCGAAAAAAAAATTACAAGCCCGTGTACAAAAAAAATAACAAAAAATTAGGATTTCATGAGAACCGTAGCTCCTAAAAAAATTGCTAAAAAAATAAGAAAACTATAATCTTAAAGCTTCAAAATGCTTTTTTAAAGTCTTAATACGACCATTTTTCACCAAAATACAGCTTGTCAAAAATCACCGAAAAATTGGATTTTTTTTGCTCCCTTAATTTTTTTGAGTAGTGTATTATCGGCCTACATTGATAGGTAAAGCCAAGCCAACATTTTTGTTCTTTACTATCGAAACCAGATAAATTTTCGTGGACCCCCAAATACAACTTATTTTTTTATCACGCCAACGTAGACCCCCGTCGAGTCTCCCATGGACCCCCGGGGGTCCACCTGGACCACTTTGGGAATCACTGGTTTAAACGATCCTATAACAATTGAGCCGACGACAATTGCCCCCCCCCCCCCCTGACAGTTGATATCGGACAAATGATCTTCTAAAAGATTATTTTTTCAAGTAAGTATGCAAAAAAAATCATATTAAAAGAATACAACACAAGAGGTCCAACTTCCACCAACCGTCTGGAGCCAGTGAGACTACGAAATCCCCAACATTCTAAAACTGGGGATGCCATAGTCTCACTGGCTCCAGACGGTTGGGAGCAGTTGGGACTCTTGAGTGGTATTTAGATAAAAAAAATATATAAATGCAAGTAGGAACCTTTAGCAGTTTTTTTGCTAAGCCGACTGAACGTATCAGTATGTCGTATTTTCTCATTACCGCATGCTCCTTCGGCGAGTCGAAATTATTCTTATTAAAAATATTTATACAGCGAATATTCAGTCAAGATGCCTTCAGATATAAGTATATTGACTTTGGTTGTACAGCCGTATTTGCATACTTACTTGATTAAAATTTTTTTACGGGATCAACTGTCTGAGGGATTAACTGTTCGTGGGATCAACTGTCCGTGAGATCAACTGTCTGTTGATCAACTGTTGACTGGCCAACTGTCGGGGGGCCAATTGTCGCCGGATCAATAGTCGGATCACCGTTTAAACACTCTAAACCACTCTCTGACCTGGTCGTCCTTTCCCCCCCTGGGTGAGTAGAAACAGTCCATTGGCTGAGCAATATCAAAAAGACATTCTTAAAGGTTATATTGCTTTACAACATGCATTCGCTATGTTTGATGACACAGCAGGGGTGTCCGTGTTCACAAGGTGAAGTGTAATCAGGCCCCCTAGCACAATCGATCGATAAGGATTGATAGGAAAACATTCGGTAATTTCACATCGTTCTCAAGCATGATTGCAGATCGCCAACGAATTATTAATAATTCATAATGGTTTGTCTATGGATTACCTATTAACTTGACGTTTGGCTGTCATCTCCTTGTTTATTTACGAAAAAAAAAACATTAAGAGTCAAATTAATTCTAGCGTAAAGTATTTAATTTCATTAAAGTGAATATCGCGCTCCGAGTGTGCCCAGTCTCGCTCCTAAATATTATCATTATCAAGCAATATCTGCCCTCAAAAACATAATCATTCAATCACCAAACAAATCGTGTGTTCTCCCGATCAAAGTTAAACATTAGTCGAGTTCAGCAAAGTTGTGGATACTCAACTTTAGTGATACTATTACAGTGAAACCAGTGCACAAATAACTCGTCTAATTTTAAACACTGTCAGTTCTAACTTCGACGCAAACTGCCGCTGTTATCAAAAATACAATCTACCTGCCATCGCGGAATCAAACCAAAACATAACCCATGCAATTGTTTTTGCCTGCCTACAGGCGCTACAGACTGTGCTATTGATTTTGCCTACCAACAGGCGCAACGCACAAAATAAGATGCATAATATAATAATGGATCAAGAAAACTCTGCGCAATAATTCCTGGCAAAGGCAACCTCTATTATAAACCTATTAAATATCATCATAATGGACACGTCAAACAAATTCACCGAGGAACAAATAGCAAACCTCGCCCCCAAATTCACCGATCTTTTGGGTAATGTCGGTCTAGTGTGTGTAAAACTAGGCAGTCTTGAAGGAGAATTGAAGACCTACAAATATATGTCTTCAAATCAAACACCCGAAAATGGGAACAGAACGTATAGTTCCATTACGTCCAACCAAGTCCTCTCGAAATATCCACCGAACACAAGAAACAATGCCCCTATATTTCCTGCAAGACCAGCCGTACTTATCTTCCCCAAAGATGACAAGCCACTTCCTTCCAGCAGTACCCTTGAAACTCTCAAAACCTCAACTAACCCATCATCTTTGGGAATCACAATCACCTCGGGGGTACGGGAAATAAGGAACGGAGGTGTAGTCGTGCATCCGAGTACCGATGCAGAGGCCATTCAACTTGCCAATGCACCGACCTTATCCGATGCTGGACTGAAAGCAGAAGTTTCTTCGCATAAACTTCCTCGGATAGCTATTCATGGTTTACCTCAAGTTGTACATGAAGAAACAGGTCTACAATTGAATGAATTGAAAGATAAGTTGCCGTTCTCTCGCAAAGTAGTACCTCGTACTGGATTGTGAACACATGTCTTCAGAGTTTCTCTTTCTTTTGGTCACTCCCTCATTCGCTTCTCTAAACTGGTTATGGACTGGCAAATACATACCGTAAGGGATTGGATCGACAGTCTAAAATGTGGACACTTTCAATTTTACGGCAACACAGCGTTGAAATGTAACGCAGACACGCCTACTTGTTCTCACTGTGGAGAACCTGGACACAATCGAGATGCTTGCCCGACTCCTGAAAAGCCGCCAGCATGTTCCACCTGCAAGTTCTTCAGAAAACCGGCCACACACAACACGCTCCCCTGACTGTCCTTCCCGCCAAGCCGCTGAGAGACGCGAATTATCTCGAATCAATTTTTTAGACTGAATCAGAATCGATACCTTATTAATATTAACTTTTCTTCCTATTATCAATATATTCGTGGCCTCAATAGCCAATACAAAGCTAAACTCCTTTAGATACTCCGTAAATATATGCCCTTATGATCTTTTATGTTTTACTGAAACATGGTTTTCAGACAATATTGCTCCAACCGAACTTGGCCTACATGACTACATTATTTTTCGCTGTGACCGCTCTTCCTCTTATAACAAGACAGTGTAGAGGAGGTGGAGTATCATCACTCTTATAATCAGCACTCGACTAATTATGGTTATAACTCACCACTGTCCAGAATGTGTAGAATGGTCAACTCACGTCAAGATCTTGATTTTTTGGTATTAGCTTAAATGATTTCTGTCGCTCTTTAAACAATTGAAGATATTTCATATTCACCCTAATTTTCGCGAAGTCTTGACGTGACTTGATACTTATTTTTTCTTCTATTTTCTCTGTTTGTCTTTGCTTTCATGAACCATCCTCATTCTTACAATGTTCGTTCCAAAATTTCATGATACATTGTTGTAAATTGTCGTTAAGTCCGTAAATAAATAAATACAAAATAATGTATAAATGTTCTTAATTCATTCGTCAACTGTTTTTTGTACGTACGATTCATACGTACATCACTACTGGATAGTCTTACCCCCAGATTCCTACCCACCCTCCATACCTCTTTCCTTCCCAGAACTTCCTCTCTTTCCTTACCTTAATAATAACAGCATCGCCAAATATGACATAGGCCCTGAAGTTTTTTTTTCCTTAAGGCTTCCTGTGTGGGATTAACATTAACAAATTACAAGTGTGCTGTTCACGAGCGATAGAAGTGAAACCTTCAGAAAACTAAAGCAGTCAAGAGTGGGGAGGCTATGAAGCACCGCACAAAGAGAAGACCGATTATTCAATCTCATTTTCTCGCAGGCTAAATCCCACATATGTATGTGTTTGTCTCTTTTTTAGTGTTGCATTTTCGTTTCATCGAGTTTCAAATCACAACGGTGCTAAAGAAGTTTTCACTTTAAAAGAGACTCACACATACAACTATAGTTTTTATTCTGCGAGAGAATGAGTTAGAATAATCGGTCTCCTCTTTGTGCGGTGCTTCCTAGCCTCCCCATTCTTGTCTACTATAGTTTTCTGAAGGTTTCACTTCTACCGCATGCATGTTTGCTTTTTATAGCCTGCGAATTGAGGGTAACGGGTCAAATGTAAAATAGCAAGCTGGGTAAAAATAAAAATAATAAAAAATTGTGTTGATGTATTTATTTTCTTGCAATATTATTGATAACTTTTGGTTGTATTTTTCTCGCACAGGAATAAATAACCATTATCACATCCTATGAGAGCCAGGACGAAGAGTCCGCGCTTGGCGCCTGGTTTCTGGTAGAGGCCGACGCAGCTAGCACTAGCGCTTGGTTGCCCGTACCCGGGGTACCAGTCACTGTAGCCCGCCTCCGAGAGGGTGTTACCTGCAACAATACTATTGTTAGTCCTAAAGAACAATACGAACAAGAGCGAAATGTGGAAAACTAATTTTCTTTGAATAAAATACTTTCATGGCAATCCGACTTAAGAAGTAATCAACACTTAACCATCCATGTCACTAATATTAGTGGTACGCTACGTTTAATGACTTAGCAGGGGTGCCCAGGTTCGTGGGGTGTGATTGTCCGGATCTTGGCGGCGGATGCGTCCTTCCACCAACTGCATGGCAGGCCGGATTGGGAGAGAATAGTTTAGGAAGTCCCTTTGACTTCTCCAGCCGTACTGCCTCGGAACATCGCCTTGCACCGCAGTGTTTGGGTTGGAATTATACGTCCGTCACTCCTGGACACACTAACTCACAGATTCCTACCCACCAAGAACTTCAATCTCCTTTTCTAGTAAAAATACCATCCATTGAGCATCCCCAAAGATGACATAGAATGACATGAGGAATTATTTTTCTCAAGGCCTCCTATGTGGAATTAATGTTAAAAAAATGTTTATAATAAATAAATAATTATTTTTGTATATAAACTCTATACAGGAGGCCCTGAGGGAAACAATTGAGGATTCTGTGTGGAGGGTCTTCTTAGGGAAATGAAGGAGAGGGAGTTCTGGGAAGGATAAAGATATAAGGGGTGAGCAGGACTCTGAGGGTCTATGTGTCGCGAGGAGCGACGGTTGTATGAATCCAGTCCTCCCATTGCGGTACGAGGCGATGGGTCGAGAGAGTCCGGCTGGAAAGGTAAAATGTGTCCACCAACCAGTTTTTTATTTTTTTACTTGACCTCCACACAGGAGACCCTGTGGAAAATTATTTCTCTCAGGGCCTGGGTTCTGGGAAGGAAATGGGTTTAAGGGATGGGTAGGAATCTGGGGTTCATGTATCCTGGTCATCCGCCTCCAAGTCCTATACATACCTCACCCCATGAACCCGGGCACCCCTGCTAAATCACCAAGCGTAGCGAACCACTTGAGGTGACCTATGGCAGAGGTGTTGGTTATCCAATAAAGGTTCCCAGTGCTATGGTACCCATTCCAGCCTCCCAAATTGATCCCGATGTCTCTCCCGATCCGGCCCAACACCCACCAAGCAAGACAAAGCTCATCCCATGAACCCGGGTACTCCTCCTAAACCACCAAATGGAAGAACAAACTTTGGGTAGCCTATGGCAGGGGTGTTGGTTATCCAATAAATGGTTCCCGGGGCGGCGGTACCCATACCCGTCTCCCAAACTGAATTTCGCTATGACTTAAGATTTTAACTGTCAAAGTATTATCGCGATTTATTTTTGGGGTATTATGCCGTGTTGCGAGGTAGGCAGATTCTAGTCTAATTGTCTGATGTATTAACAAGGCATAATACCTCAAAAATAAATCATGATTGTTTATGTATTTATTGGTTTTGTAACCAGTGTTTCTAATTTAATGTTTATACTAGATATCACCCGGGTTACTACGGATCATTAAAAAGGAGAAATGAAACGGAATTTCTGAGCAACGAAACCGGTAAGTATTTATTTTATTATTTTTTATTGTAAGTTAAAGAATTCCGCATAAAAAAGCAAAATATCTGAAATCATCGCAGTTATTTAAGATGTCAAACCATTTATTTTAAAACTGATATCCTCGGTTTGTAGCTGAGTTGGCGACACTGGTGGTAAAATACCATTTATAGTACACGCCAAACTTTAATGCTGACCTGAACTTGGTACGATCCATTCTCGCGCAGGTATAAGTCATTACAATGACTGTAAGCGAAAGAGAAAGATGCGTAAAAAATATGTGCAACAGAGAAAGACGTTAGCAGGGAGGACTGTCTCTTTTCAGATCATATTTTTTTTTACATTCGCCCCACACGAAAATAAATTCCCTCAGGGCTTTATCATACGGAAAGGAAGGAGAGGAAGTTCTGGGAAGGAAAAAGGTATGAGGAGTGGTTAGGAATCTGAGGGTCAATGTTTCCAGGAATGACGGATGTTTGAATCTATCCCTCCCACTGCGGTGCGAGGCAATGTTCCGAGAGAGTCCTGCTTTAGAAGTCAAAATATCTCCCTTAACCGGTCTCTTCCGATCTAGTTGGTGGGCAGACACATCCGCCGCCAAGATCCGGACAAATCTCACTCCATTAACCTAGGCACCCCTGCTAAGTCACCAAACGTAGCGGACCACTGGGGATGACCTAAGGCAGAGGTGTTGGTTATCCAATAAATGGTTCCCGGGGCGACGGTACATACCCTTATCCCAAATTATACTCGCCTATTGCGATGATTTTTAGCAATGCTTAGGAAAGTTAATACATTAACAGCGAGTAAAAATTAAAATGTGAAAGAGTTGTTTTACCATCGATTGTTCTATATTCTGGTTTAGTCACCTAGTTGGTAATGCCCACCATGAACCCGTTTTTATTAAAGCCGCCTGACGTTGCATCTGCATACTGTATGAATATATCTGTGCAAAGTTGGGCTTCCTTAGCGCTGTTCGGGATGACGAGGTTCGCTTGTTCTGCGGCACACACCTTGTACGCTTCACTCCAGGTGGTGGGGGTGGTGTGTAGTTTGTAACAACTCCCTGGCATCGATAAGTAATGTTTATATCCTGCAACATATAACCAAATCGGCTATTAAAGCGACGAATCTGTATTCCACAAACACAACTAGCTGCGAAAGTGCACGATAAAGTTTATTCTTCATCTCCCCACTGAGCTGTTTTGATTGCAAAAATGCAATCGGCTTGCGTGTTCTATGGGTAAGGCTCTTGATTCGCAATCCGAAGGTCACAGGATCGAATCACCACCTCCTAAATTTTGCATCCCGACATGGGAAAATAAATTTTATTTAATTAAATGAAGTAAATATTAGCGAAACTCAATCGAAAATCTGGAAACAGAAAAATCAGAAAAATATATTTGCACCTCTAGGACTTAAACCCAGAACCTTTCGCTTTCCGGGCAAATACGCTGACCACTGCGCTAAGTTGTAGATATCCGATTCGGTCATTTTTAACTGTATCATACTTCGACTAAGAACCACCCACATTATCTCCATTTTCTTAACGCATATTTCATCGGCTGCTCTCTTTATGTATGATTGCAAGATCAAACCCGAATTAAATGTGTTCTAGATAGTGTCTGGATAAATATGTATCCATTTTATTTAATATGCGACATCTATTGACTTTTCTGCAAGTCTAGAAAGATTTTTTTTTTCACCTACGATATTTGCACCTCTGGGACTCGAACCCAAGAAAACATCTTTTTCTGATTTTCGATAGAGTTTCGCTAATTTGTTTTCATTTAATTAAATATTACAATTTGATGTTTTACTCTTTAAGTAAAAAAAATATTTATTTGATTAATTTGTGTTATTTTTCTTTTATATTAAATGAATTATTTGTGAATGAAAACAAATTAATCAAATACAATTCATTTAATGAAAAAACAAACTTTGTAAAACACCACTTTTTATTAGAATTAATAGCCAACCAGGTTTCGTTTATCTCAAGCTTCATCAGAGCTTATTATATCAACTTGATATAAAAAGCCCTGATGAAGCTTGAGATGAGCGAAACCTGGTTGGCTGTTAAATATTAACTCTAATGAAAAGTGGTGTTTTACAAAGTTTATTTTTTCATTTAATATATAATGTCACACCACAACGTATTTGCTTCCTTCGATAAAAAATACAATGTATGTGCACATGTCGGGATTCGATCCAGTGACCTTCGGATTGTGAGACACGAGAATTACCCCTCGACCACGGAGGCCGTCAAATACTATCAAAACTTCAATATGCCTTTCACATAACCAAATTAACTTTGAAATTTGAAGAATCGTTCAAAATCTGTGAAAAAACTGGCCCTTAGCATTAATGACAATTTTAGAGAAATATTGTAAAATTTGACCACTTACTAATTAAAAATAAATATTTACCTAGTTATGCATAATTATAAACCTAATTTTAATCAATAATTACGATAACTTATTAGAATAGTATATACTTTCAGTATAACCCCGGTATGAAAGACAACCATTCAAATATGAAGCATTGCGAGAAATGGGCCCTTACTCTTTAGGATTGTGTGTATATATTGCGAGTACCTCCTTTGTTGGGTGACCTGAAAATTGACCCCCGACACTAAACCCCCTGGCAGTTGGTCCCCCGGGAGTGAATCCCCCGACAGTTGGCCTCAGAAATTATATTTATTAAAAAAATGTATTCAAATTTTACCAATGAACATCAAACTTAATATCCAATTAAAAAATTCCTTTAATAATAAGCTGGTATGGACAGCTAATTAAATTGCTGCTCGTTCTAGAGTGGAAGATACTCTCAGTATCGTCCCGGTGTAGGACCGCCATTCTAAATTGAAACGTTGGTTGAAATGGCTTTAGGCATATTTGGAGACCAGATCTGAAAAGCCAGGTACTTCCCCAACATCAAATTTCCCATCTCCTTCCCCCCCCACTACCTTCAGCCTCACAACATACCCCAACTGGGGAAGAAATAGTCTCACTCCACACGGGAGCAGCTGAAGCTTTTGTGAGGTATTCACATAAAAAACAAGCACACATGTGATACGATTTTCGGTTTTCACGGCCAAAAGTATTTTTGTTATTAGTTTTTGGGGTATTATGCCGTGTTGCGCTACCTCCTTCTCTAGCCAACGTTTCACACATATGCCCTGATGATGGACACTGCAACGCTGTCCGAAACGTTGGCTAAAGAAGGAGGTAGCGCAACATTTTGACAGTTTTGTCAGTGTTGACTGATTCGATCCACTCGTCGTTCAAGTGGAATGACTTTTGATGTTTTGACGAGAATCAGGAATCAAAATCGACCAATGAATGTACTTTCGACTGGAGAAATGAGCCCCAGACAAGACGCGCGTCCCTCACCTCGTCCCTCTCACCAACTCACAAGCGTGCCACTGGCATACGAAAATCAAATTCCGTGATGGAAATTAGGCTTACATCTGCCCGAAGTACTTACGAGGTTTTGGAAGCAGAAGACATCGCCAAAAACCCAATGACAACATAGTTTAACATCGGTACAGCGACTGGACTAAAGTGTTTATAACAAGGTGAAACACGGGAGATTGCAAAATGGGCCATGATAAATGATGTCGGTACTTTGAATTACAATATAAAGTAGATGTTTATTCATACCTGTACATGGTTTGGGAGCGACGGGGTCCTCCTTCGGATTTAAAAGGTTCTGCTCGCACATGAACAAGAGTTTGTTTGAAGAACATGGTACATCGTTCAGCTGGAAGGACCCGCGCGGGGAGTCCTTGTGCTGCGAGAGCACACCGCATTGATCTGTACCGTTAGAGGGACTCCCGGGGCCCCAGTCGCTGTAGCCTGCCTCCAAGAGAGGCTTCCCTGAAAATACAGATGTAAGCACTTGTATTAAAGATGAAATCAAGTTGTTCAAAGGAAACACTTGTAAATTATTTAGTTTTGGTCACAACACGTACAACTATGTTCCATTTCTCAATAACGGAAGAGCACGATCATTTTCGCAGCGAAAAACCATTTTGATGTTTGTTGCTTTTTTCAGAAGGTTAAGAATATGGCTCCTGTGTTTACATTTCACCCCCAAAAAAATTATAGGACAATATTCGATAAAGAGGTAGATAAAGGCAAATCACATTAAAGAGGACACATTTGAATCATTTGTGAAAACCGGTAGAACGCATAATAAGTTTGAAAACAAAATCGACTAATTTTCTACTTTGGACCACCCGCTCGCAGTCAAAGATACCTATTGGGCAAGGTTCATAGAAAATGCATTTATGAAGGTTAACTCATCGATGGGTAAGAACGGTGATTAGCTTCGTGACGTAGCTTGCAGTCCATGGTCCACTGGGAGATTTAAATTAACTGCAATACAACTGGCAGTGGTTTACTTCAAGCTACGTTAAGCATTCGAATTTTCGAAAGCGGCCCGACATGTTTTCTTTCGAAAAAGGCCCGTATAAGTTAACTTCACTAAACGTATTTTCTACATACCTTGCCTACTGGGTGCAAAGCGATGTTTATCAAATACCGATTAAATTTAGATAATGTCTAATTTCACCTTATTTTTATTTTCGTTCTTCGGTTGTATTTGGAATCCATCCAGTACACCACTGAATTTCATTGAAATGGTACCTGTACATTAATTTATTAAAAACCAAAAAATATTGTTATCCTCACCATCGACTGTCATATACTGCTCTTTAATAATCAAATTATTAATTCCCACCATAAAGCTTTCATTGACACAGTCACTGTTAAGAAATTAAAGTTGATATTTAGTTGAGCAAGGGTTGAAATGTTTCTCCGCTTTTAACAAAGAGGTCAGGCATAGTTGTGGTTCGAGGATTTACACATAGATGTCAGGGTTGGCTATAGTCTTCCCTCCCAAATGGACCCTGTTGTAAATTTATAAATAGGATGAATTCATTATTTTCTACCTCTTTCTGCATTAGTTTGCCTTTAAAAGGAAACGTTAGATTATCAGTCCGTTGGGGGGATTTAATAATTTATTTGGATTGGAATTGTTGTACATTATTGCCAATAAATTAATTTTGTATCTACCTTGAATTTCTTGTTGAAGTTTTTGAAGACCTAAAAACTTACATTATTTGATTAATCGAATCAAAACCCTAACATTTGATCCTTCGTGCCGCATTAACGATTGAATCGCGAGTGATAAAAGAACCAGCATCTTCAACATTCATCAAGAGAGATCTTCAGAGAAAAGGGCAAGTGACCAATTCCCATTCCTATATACCTTATTTTCCCAGGCAGGAGAGCATGATTGATGGAGTACATAACCGTATTTCTTTGTTTGTTTTAAATTTATTTAAAAAAAACGGGCTGATTATTGCTGTGGTGTTAAATTGATTTCATACCCAACAGCAACATTGTCGATAAAAATTGTTACATCAATGTAAAAAGAAGTTTTAGAATACTGAGAAAGCATTTTAAATTTCATAAATGATTAATTACGAATGATTATTTGAAAATCCGTAAGTTAAAATTCGAATTTTACCGCGAGGCGGTTGTTTAAACGCAGCCGTAAGCCTAACGCATGCGCGGTAGGAACAAATAACAAATAATATTATTCTTAATTTTGACAGCTAACGGGCTGTGGCATTTTGCGAGATAAGATTCATTTCATGGTTAAAATTCATCGTTTATCGGTTAATAAGTAAAATTCTGTGATCAAGGGCAGTGCACGTGTAGTGATTAATTACAAGTGATTATAATTTAACGTTTGTGTTCTGTGAGTACCTTATTTTTGATATTTAAAAAATGGATCTCAAAACATTAGTGGCCCAGAGGGGAATCTGTAAAGCTAAATTAACTCGATTCAACGAATACATCCAAGGAAATAATTTGTCGCAATCTGAAATTGAAGTCAGGTTAAAGAAACTCGAACCAATTTTAGATTCTTTCGATATAATCCAAGATCAAATTGAAGCGCTTTCAGCGGACGAATTGGCTAAACCATTGGAAAGGCAAGCATTTGAAAATTCCTACTATAGTCTTGTTGCCAAGGCTAAAGATAAATTGTTAATTAAGGTTCCGAATGCAATTTCACACAATATTAGATTGCCTATTTTAGAGTTGCCTAAATTCGACGGCTCCTATGAAAAGTGGTTAAATTTTATAGATACTTTTGTAGCTCTGGTTGAAAATAACCCATCCTTAGAAATTATTCAAAAGTTGTATTATCTGCGATCATGCCTGGAAGGTGACGCGGCTAAATTATTGATATCATTGCCAAATCACCAAGACAATTATTACACGGCCTGGGAAATGTTGACCAGCCGATACCAAAATACAAAATTTATTATACATAAGCACGTGGAAGCATTATTCAAATTGCCTGAAATAAAATTTGAAAATTCCACAGCATTAAGGAATCTTATTGATGAATCCGAATTACATTTAAAATCGTTGAATAATTTAAATATACCCACCGAAAATTGGGATATTATTTTAATATATTTATTGTCACATAAACTAGATAGCGAAACTCGAAATCATTGGGAAACATTTGCAACCAAAGATAACCTACCTACATATAAGGAGTTTATAAAATATTTATCAGATCGCGTCCAGATTTTAGAATTTGCCGGGATTACTGAAGCAAAGGTTAATCAAAATAAAACATTCCCTGTCAAGTACAGAAAGGAAGCTATGATTTCATTAACGCCGCAAATGATAAAATGTATTGTTTGCAAAGGCGATCATAGGATTTATAATTGTAAAAAATTCTTAATATTAAATGCTAAGGATCGAATTATAAAGATACGTCATTTAGGTGCTTGTTTGAAATGTTTGTGCCTAGGTCATAAACTAAAGGAATGTAAAAGTAAATACAACTGTCGAATATGCGAAAATAATTCGCACAATACATTGTTACATTTAAAAAAGGAAATAGATAATTCATCTCATAATAAGTCTCCTCAGAATAATGATACACAATCAACATCAAATAATGAAGTTTTAGTTACCAATCATTCAGCGAAGGTATCTAATAATTTTATTTTGTTATCTACGGCCGTTATTAAAGTGTTGAATAATAATGGAAACTTAATTAAGGCAAGAGTATTATTGGATAGCGGAGCGCAGTCTAATTTTATCTCAGAGAAATTCGAAGCTAGGTTGCAATTAAAACCCAAAAGTGCAAACATACCGATTACCGGAATACAAAACAGAATATTGAATATTAAGAAAAGTGTAAATTTAAGGATTTTTTCAAGCTATTCACCTTATGAAAGAGACATAGAATGTCTCGTTTTGAAGGAAATAACGAGTAATCTGCCGCAAATTTCTTTTCAGAAAAAGGATGCTAGCGTACCTGATGGTCTACAGTTAGCGGATCCTACCTTCTACGAAACAGGCTCCATAGATATGCTACTCGGAGCGGAAATCTTTTGGGAAATTTTGAAACAAGATCAACTACGAAATGGAGACTCAGGACCTGTACTGCAGAGAACGGAATTCGGGTGGCTGGTGTCAGGACCTATCGTCACAACAAAAACAAAAAGGCCAGTAAAATCTTGTCACCTATCATTAAATATATTACATAAACAAATGGAAAACTTCTGGAAATTAGAAGAATTCCCGCCGGTGAAGCACCGGAGCCATGAGGAGCGAGCGTGCGAGGAAATGTTCAAGGACACGCATAAAAGAAATGACGAAGGTCGTTTTATGGTAAGCTTACCGCAGCGCCCCTGTATTAAACAGTTAGGCGAAACACTGCCTATGGCAGAAAGGAGACTTTGCAATTTGCAAAAGAAATTTTCTTCAAATCCTGACCTGATGAAAAAATATAAAGAATTTATGCAGGAATACATAGACTTGGGTCATATGACCCGGTGCGAGGCACCTTCTAATGAAAAAAAATATTATTATTTACCACATCATGCAGTAATAAAAGAATCGAGCACTACCACGAATACTCGAGTAGTATTTGACGGTTCTGCAAAATCATCCACTGGTATATCCTTAAACGATGCGCTCATGATAGGACCTGTTTTACAGAAAGATTTAGCTGCACAATTGATATGTTTCAGAAAGCACCAGTACGTGATAACAGCAGACATAGAGAAAATGTACAGACAGATATTGGTGCGACCCGAAGACAGGGATCTACAGCGTATAATATGGAAAAATTTCCCGGAGGAGGAAATTCAGCATTATCAGCTTAACACCGTTACCTACGGTCTGGGGCCGTCTTCATTTTTGGCAACTAGATGCCTTGAGCAGTTGGGAAATGAAAATATGTCATCAAATCACAAGGTCAGTCAGATTATAAAGAATAATTTTTACATGGATGATTTGCTTACTGGTGATGAAACAGAAGAAAGCTGTTTATTAATTAAAGAGCAATTAATATCTATCATGGCATCCGCTGGAATGAACTTGAGAAAATGGCGATCAAATTTGCCCTCATTATGTTCAAAGCAAGAAAGCATGTCGGATATGATTATTAGTACAGATTCAAATGACAACAAAATATTAGGCTTGTCATGGAATAACCAACAGGATAATTTCTTATACACGGTGAAGTTAATAAAAAATCCAATTGTTAGCAAACGACAAATGCTATCAAGCATTGCGTCCATATTTGACCCTTTAGGATTAATAGGTCCTGTCACTGTTGTTGCTAAATTGTTGATGCAAAAATTGTGGCAGACGAAGGTTCAGTGGGATGAGCCTATTCCACATGACATGTTGAAGACATGGGAAGCTTATATGAGTGAACTGCCTCAATTAAATAATTTAAGAATAGGTAGAAAGATTCAATGTCAAGATCATGTAAATTTACAGCTACATGGATTTTGTGATGCCTCAGAGAAGGCATATTCGGCCTGTGTCTACCTGATATCTACTGATAAATTGGGTAAGAGATACTCCAATTTGATAATGTCCAAGTCACGGGTAGCACCTTTGAAAAGCGTGTCTCTACCCAAATTAGAATTATGTGGAGCTGTATTATTGACAAAGTTAGTGAATTATATTAAAGAAGCCATATGTACACCGGATATACATACAACATACTGGTGCGATTCTCAAATAGTACTGTGCTGGGTCAGGGAGCAGCCTGCAAGATGGAACACTTTCGTTGCGAATCGGGTGGCGGAAATCCAGGAAACCAGTCAGCCGGAGCAATGGAAACATGTAAGGTCGGAAGACAATGCAGCAGATGTGCTCTCCAGAGGAACCGGTGTTTCACAATTGTTAATTTCCAGCATTTGGTGGCATGGTCCAGCTTGGCTGATACTGGATTCAGCGTGCTGGCCGAATGCCGACACATTTTGTATTGATCCACCAGAGATCAAGACAAGCTCGGTTCTGTTGTCTGCAGTGAAACAGGACTGGGACATTTTTAATAGATATTCTAGTTTTTCCAAATTACAAAGAGTAACGGCATACATTATTAGATTTCAGTTTAATTGTAAAAACCCTTTGCAGCGCCGCTATGGTAAATTAACAGTTAGTGAGTTGGAAAATTCAGTAAATAAATTAATATCTCGGGCGCAATCATACTGTTTCAGCGTCGAAATTCGAGCTTTAAATAATGGCAGTAATATACCTAGAAATAGTTTTTTAAAATCATTAGATCCTTTTATTGAAAGGGATCTAATTCGAGTGGGGGGAAGACTCTCCAAAGGTAAAATGGTAGATGAAAACCAGCAGCACCCAATTATATTACCTTCACATCATAAAATAACAGAGCTAATTGTAAGACACTATCATTACTTGAACTTACACTCGGGAACGCAGTCATTATTGGCGTTGATTAGAATGAAATTTTGGCCGATTAAGGGAAAGAATGTAGTAAAAAGGATAATTAAAAAATGTATAATTTGTTATAGATGCAATCCCAAACCAGAACAGCAGTTGATGGCCGACCTACCAGCTGAAAGAATAACTGAATGCCGGGCATTTCAAAATACGGCAGTCGATTATTCCGGTCCAATACTGATAAAATCGGGTATTCACAGAAAAACCCATAGCGTTAAATCATATATTTGCTTATTTGTATGCATGGCATCTAAGGCAGTGCACTTAGAAGTTGTGCTGTCTTTGAGCGCAGAAAGTTTTTTAAACGCTTTGAAACGATTTATCTCGCGTCGTGGTAGACCAAGTAAAATGTTCTCAGACAATGCAACCAATTTTAAAGCGGCTAATAATGAATTAAAGGAAATTTATAATTTTTTAAATATGTCCAATGATAAAATTGATAAATATTTATCCACATTAGGTATTCAGTGGAGATTTATACCGCCTCGTGCCCCGAACTTTGGGGGGCTATGGGAAGCCGGGATAAAATCAGTTAAACATCACTTAAAAAGAATAACAAGTATCGCTTCATTAACGTACGAAGAAATTAGTACGGTGTTATGTCAAATTGAATCTTGCTTAAACTCCAGGCCACTGACTCCCTTATCAAATGACCCTTATGACCTTAATCCCTTGACCCCTGGTCACTTTCTCATAGGAACTAGTATGGCAGCGATTCCAGAGCAAAATTTGGAACATATCACGTTCAATCGATTAAATAATTACCAAAAACTAATACAAATTGTTCAAATGTTTTGGTCGAGGTGGCGGAAGGAGTACCTGGCAGAGCTACAAACCAGGAACAAATGGACTAACAGGAGTCAAGGACAGTTACAGCCTGGCGACATGGTAATACTGAAGGAGGACAACGTCCCTTCTTGCTACTGGAGGCTGGGACGGGTGAGCGCCGTACATCCTGGCGCTGATGGACGAGTTCGCGTGGCGACCATCATCACTTCGAAGGGCATAATCCAGAGGGCCATTTCAAAATTATGTCTGCTACCAATAGAAGACAACGGACCCGACGCAAATGATGTTCATACAAAAACTGATGAAGAAAATAATTGAAGGTTCCACAAGAAAAAACTCGACGCAGAAATCTAATAAACTTCCCGCAAGTAAAACCAAGTGGCAGTGAAAATTTATTTTCTAAAAAAGTTATTTTAAAAAAAAAAAAACAATGTTTCAAGATATAAATCAAGATTTAAATAATTAATTTAAAGCAAAACTACAAATTTAATTTAAATCAAAAACAGCAAGAGGCTTAAAATTCAAATTTAAATATCAATTTTTCTACACACTTCAAGATTCAAGATGGAACCATATCCGAACATTCAAACCTAGAAGGAAGACCAAGGAGCTTCGCACGTCAAGATCTCAAGATTGCTATTTATTTATTTTTTATTGTTAAAATTATAAATTTTTGTTTTTAAATGAAGTTATAATGTTTATTAATAATTAGATTATTATTAATAGTTCTTAGAAATAGGATAGTTTTTATTTGGAAATTTTTATGGTTTAGTTAAAGTTAAATTATTATTATTTTTTGTTTCTTCCAAATTGATTTTAGCATATGTTTATATTTAGGTGTTTGATTTTTTATCCTTATTTTGTTTTGATATTTTAGAAAAAGTGACCTCCGTTCCCTTTTTCGGGGGGAGTATATGTTAAGAAATTAAAGTTGATATTTAGTTGAGCAAGGGTTGAAATGTTTCTCCGCTTTTAACAAAGAGGTCAGGCATAGTTGTGGTTCGAGGATTTACACATAGATGTCAGGGTTGGCTATAGTCTTCCCTCCCAAATGGACCCTGTTGTAAATTTATAAATAGGATGAATTCATTATTTTCTACCTCTTTCTGCATTAGTTTGCCTTTAAAAGGAAACGTTAGATTATCAGTCCGTTGGGGGGATTTAATAATTTATTTGGATTGGAATTGTTGTACATTATTGCCAATAAATTAATTTTGTATCTACCTTGAATTTCTTGTTGAAGTTTTTGAAGACCTAAAAACTTACATTATTTGATTAATCGAATCAAAACCCTAACAGTCACATTGCTGTGAGGTAGTAGCAAGGGTATATTCCATGAATATGTCAGAGCTGAGTTTGGCTTCCTTGGCGCTGTTTAAGACAATGAGGTGAGCTTGTTCGGCTGCACACACTTTGTACGCGTCTATCCAAGATGTAGCGGTGGTGTGAAGTTTGTAACAGCTGCGTGGCATCGATGGATACTTTTTATATCCTGTAAAAAAAGTGAAAGAAACGGTAGTTTGACAGTGTAGGCAGGAACGTTGCAATGGAGAGATTTTCTCAATTTCAGTTTAAAAACCACTTAAAAACATTTAAATAGTCTGTGATATTTGAGAATAAAAGCAATCAGTTTCAAACTCTCAAACTTGTGTCAAATATTGTCTTCTTCAAGGAAGAAGGAAAACCCTTTGGTGTCATAATTCATGGTATTATTATTTTTTAGTAAATAGTTCTCCTGGTTGAGTTTAGAAACTTATGAATAAAGTGATTATTGTTACCGATACAAATTTATATCATCGAACAAAATCCTAATTAAAAAGTAAGTACTAAGTTCTTTTCTACAATTTGCTTTAAAATAAGTTAGTATTAACTTATTAACTTTTAAGGTATTCATACCTGAATGACAAATATACGCTGGATTGCTGAGACCTCTCTTGATTGCTGAGATCTTCCTCTCACACATAAATAAGAGCTGTGAATCGCAAGATTTTTGGTTCAACTTTCCACCCAAGCCCACCATCAGAGTGCCACAGTGTTTATTGTTATTCATGTTGTCCGGTTGTTCATCCTGCCATTCGCTATATCCCACTTTATCTAGCTTCTGACCTATACCAACAGAAAACTTGAAACATAAACACTTTTCAAATAACTCTTGCTCCTGTGGAGTTCAACAGGCTGTATCAATTGCACGGCGTCCTGAAAGGACTGCGACAATTTGTAACACGAAAAGAATGATACAGGTACAGTTAACCTATAATTCAGTTTCCAAAACGATTCCCGCCTCATATCCTCCCTCCTTCAACCCGGGTTCAACCATCGCCAAGATTCATACTTTAATTTTATTTGAAAAACACTCCATTCGATTCCTACAAATGTCAGGGCATCCCCTGTGGCGTTTATAATGCTGATTAAAATATAAAAATATTGACATTAAAGAATGTCTTGAGTTACATTTTCAAAAAATTGTTAACAATATTTGATTATGTAGTAACTTGCTAATACATTGGAAGAGGCGCCTTTAGCAAACCAAGCCACATTCTTAACACACGGCTTGGAATGAAAAAAAAATATCGATTGACAACTTTGTTTGGGAGAGATCGCCCACAGAGGAAATGCACTAAATTTTCTTCCGGGAAGAACTGCCGGCTTCTAATAGATGAGGATGTAAAAAGATGATTTACCGTGAATGCTGAATTGGCAACACTGTAAAAAAATTGAGGCTTAAGTAACATCTAAAGGCTCAAGAAATAACGATGATTAATCATTAATTAACACTTTATACGACAACATGATTACACGCATTTAAACACCATACACACTAACTACGGTTAGCAATCCATTGGTTACGAGGGGGAAATTTAAATCATTTTCATAATGTAATGAGTGTAGATTGAAAAAAAGATTATTTTTTTAATCATTATCAATGAAATAATAAAAGTTAATAAAAAGTATTTTAAAAAAATATTCCAATCCTTTTCTGCAATAAATTTTATAAAACAAATCATGCCTTAACTACTGAATATAATAAACTTATTACTACTAAACATAACAAAATTGAATGAAGCGTGCTAAGTAAATTTTGGGGCATACCGTCGATTGTCTCATGTTGCCCTGGGAGAATCAAGTTATGAAACCCAAGCCAAATATTATTCCTGTCAAAGTTGGTATCCAGTGAACTGCCAGCGTATTCATTAAATAAGTCCAAGCAGTGTTGAGCCTCCTCGGCGCTGTTAAGGACCACGAGATGAGCTTGTTCGGCCGAACAGACTTCATAAGCGTCGTACCAGGTCCTTGGGATGCGGTGGAACTTGATACAATGATCGTCTAATGTTGTAGACTTTTTGTATTCTAGAAAAAAAATAAGAGTGATAAAGAAGTTTTTTAAACCACACTAAGAAAATTAATCTGAGTAATTGCTTATAGTGAAGGTTTACCCGATCAATTTCTACAGAGATAGAATTTCGCACTATAAACTAAACTCAATGACAGCCAGACGTAAACTTTCTGATGTGATGCTCTTATGCAAAATTATCATGCATTAATTGTTATAGCAAACATTTTATCCCAAATTAACATTAATTAACTACATCAAGAAAATTCTTATTACACAAAGGCATGATATTTCTCTCCTATACAGCAAACAATTTGGGAGGCGGGAAGGGGTCCCGCTGCCCCGGGAACCTTTATTGGATAACCAACACCTTTGTCATAGGTCACCCCAAGTCGTTCACTACGTTTGATGATTTAGCAGGGGTGCCCGGGTTGATGGGTTGAGGCTTGTCTAGGTCTTGGAGGCGGACGACCAGGACACACTCAACCCCAAATTCCTACCCATACCTAAAACCCTTTTCCTTTCCAGAACTCTCCTCTCCTTCCTTTCCTTAAAAAAACCAAAGATGACATAAGCCCTGAGGGAAATTATTTTCCTCAGGGCCTCCTGTGTGGAGCTCATGTAAAAAAAATAAGAAATTACAACACTATGCGCTAAAATATGAAGTTCAACGACCAATTTAAACACAAAAAGCATACCATCCATGAATCGTATAAAGGTGATAACGTGATGACGCCATTTATAAAAAAAAGATTTAAAAACCAATTCGGTGTGTCGTTAACACAGGCGCCAATAGAAAAATACCCATCTTTTTTGTCAATTTTTTTTGTTGTTTTTTTATTTGCTAAACATTCGTGTTTGTAAATTTTGGGCACCATGCCTCACTTAAATATTAAAATAATAACAAACATAATAAATACGTCATTTGAAGTTGGAGTTGTATGACAAGGTTTACAAACAATTATAAAATTGTTCATTAAAATAAATTAAATGCGAACGGGTTGTTTAAAAAATTTAAACAATACATAAAAAGTTGAGGTTATTTTTTACATTCTGGGTAAGTACCATTCAAATTCTGTTATTATATTCAGTTGCTTCTTAAAACTGAAATAATCAATAGAACTCGAAAATTAACTTAAAATATTTGGCGAATTGTTAATTTATTTTAATCAATCCGTATAAGCATAGTATTATTAAATTATATGATGGATACTGTTTTGTTATTTGCGCAAAATTCATACAAAATCTTAAAATTCCCGTGGGGTACAAGGAAACCAGATGCTTATAATATCGAATGCGATTGTTCTAGACGAATGATTACTATAAAATTACATTACTGTTTTTTTACATTAAATAATTTTTTTCCATACCTGGGTCGTAAGTTCCACATTCCACATTAACTGTCAGAGTGCTGAGGGCTTTCTTACAGATAAACCGGCTGGCCGCCTCACAGGGTACGTCATGATATTGCCCATTTCGAAGAATCTGCACGCAGTCTTTTCCCTCGCCCGGGTTGGGGTCTGGATGATTCAAGTATAACTCTGACTTTGGAATGCCTATAAAGAATTAAGAACGAAAATAATTATATTAATTCTTAAGAGGCGACAAGAATTTCACAGGAAAATTTTTGAAATCACACAGGAATTTTTTTTATTTAATGTTTTTTCAGATTTTGAATATCATTTCATACACTGCTTTGTTTGATGTACACATTTTGTAAATATTTCTCATTGTAAGAATCAAAATCTAAACATACATATACACGTGAAAAAAATAAACAGCATAAATAAATAAATACTTATATACAAAGAAAGCATATTCTTCACAAGATACGGGCAAACTTTGGATACACGATATCCGGTCATAATATTATTATTATATATTTTTTAAACTTGATGAGTTAAACCTCAAATGGAAGTTTTTAATTAAATGAAGACAATATAAGCGAAACTAAATCAAAAATCTGAAAACAGAAAAATTAGCAAAAGATTCGGGAACATCTGAGACTCGAACCCAGGACCTTCCCCCTGCCGGAGCGTGACTCTACCAACTGAGCTTATGTGTCCTTATCCGATTCGGTCATATTCAACAGTGTCAAAGGCAAGCCACATTGGAAATTGAAGTCGTTTGAACTCGATCTCAATCTGTCAGAATAAGTGGTATTCATGGAAGTAGTACGTCTTCACCTTTATGAGGCCCAATCAAAATTGTTGCTTCGATTAGATTATTTATTATTTTTTAACTACTAATCTTAGGCCATTTACATAAATTAGGCTGATTGATGTTTGGAAGAGCTGAAGTCATTTCAGAAAATGGTTATATTATATAAAAATATTATATTATGAAAAACTTTAATGAATTATTATTCCTAGCCATTTACAAAGCTAGAGTACGCAAAATCGACTGCACTACAAAAACAAAGATGGCAAAAACGCTCTTTCAGATTTCCATGCTAAAACAAGTGAAAGCAGTTATTGAAGCCATAAGGGAAAATATTTCCTTTTAATTTGCATAATGGTTGTAAAATAATGTTGTAAAAATATTATTTAACAAGCAATACATATGGTTGTACCACAATAATTGACAATTATTCCAATCATTTGCACAATACACATTTGTAAATAAGAAATTAAAAAGGAAAAAAATACCATTGATTGCAACGTAGTTCTGTTGTATGAATAAGTCATGTATTCCAATCCACACATTGCTAGTGGTGCTGGCCATATAAGTTAGCAACGACTTCACTTCTTCCTCAGATGTTGGAACCACAAGCTCAGCGCCTTCCATGGAACACAAGGACACCGCCTCTCTCCAGCCCAGCGCAGCTTTGTGTTCTTTAAAGAACGCTTTATAAGCGGCGGAGTAAAAGTAATCATCTCTGAAGAAAGGATCAGGGTCTTCGGCTGATACGACTAGAATAAAACTCAATGTTAAAAATATTTGCTGCTAACTGTGAAATTGTAAGAGGTTTATTTAAAAAGTATCAATGTGCCCTTGGTGTTAATGGCAGATGACAGTTAAAATCAAAACCTAGTGGGTAGCCAGTGGAAGTGACTAGCTGCAAACCGTGGAAGAGGTAAATTGACTGTGTGAAGTCGATTGGAGCAGGATGGGAAGGTATGAAAAGAATGTCAGGAGACGACAGATTAATGAATAATCTCCCGGAGAACTTTAAAACAGAAACCCAATCTCATACCATTAAAAAATATCACAATGGATACCTACTTAGAAACTATGACATGTATATAAAATTTGTTACCTAAGTTGAATTGTATAATTTTAATAACTATTAATATCAACCTAACAATTCTAAAATAAACTATTATTATTTTTACCGTAAATTACCATTACTATATTTATTAACCATGATATATAAAAATTGTAATTAATTTAATTTGAATAATTTAATAACTTATAATTTAATTTATTTAACCACGATACGTAAAACTTGTAATTTAATTTAATTTGTATAATTTAACATCTTAAAATTTTATTTATCAACCATTTTATAATTAATTCTAACCTGTAAACTTCACCCGCTATAATACAGGGACATCCATAGCATGGCGGATGAATTAACACGGAAATCTATATAATGTGCAAAGGTCTTATAATGAATAAATAAATAAATATTCACGAAGGAGATCAAACTCCATCCCGAAATGTAGCGCGGTGATGATGGGTAAACGCTATTTAATTAAGCTTCTCATATGACAAGAATGTAGAAATGTTTAATGCCTACTTACCTTCTACACAAGATATGCATAGAAATCCCAGAAGAAAAAGGAGACTGCGACACATTTTACAATTAAATAATGCCCTTCTGTTTCACCAACAACGATAAATCCGCGACTCGACCAGATAATGGTGCTAACGAGAATGATTTATTTCAGAAGAGAACACCATTTATTTATACCCAGAGCGTATTTTAAATTTTGTGATAAACTTTTAACCCGTGGCATGGTGAAAAAAACTTGAGTAATAATTTTTATCAAAAAAAAACTCTTTTTGAAAACCGTTTTTTTTGGGTAAGTATATAAAAATATATCAACCGGTAATGGCTCTTTAGGGCTGTACGTGTTTTGTGTACTTAATAAAGTGGTTTTCCATCCCATTTGTATTTCGTAAGTGCAGTTTTGTATTTGAAATTTAAGCCCGACTAGGCAAATATTTGGTTACATGACAACTCAGAATCAACTCAACTCAACATCTCTATGAAAATTCAATAAAAGCTATGAATAAAAAGGAAAAATAGCCCATAATCTAACAAAATGTAAACAAATTTTTATGAATTTTTCCATTACTTTTCAAATAAGGTGTTAAGATGAAATCATTCTGAATCGTCCGGTCACCAAATATTTGGACCAGGAACTCCCCCCACAAAGCATTTCTAGGTTTGGGATGAGCGGTTGTCTTATTTTACGACTGTTATTTAACACTTACTAGATTTAAGGGGGCATTACCAGAGAAAGCCGGAAATACGTCATTTTCAAAAAAGTTTTTAGACGTATTGAATCTTTTCCACAAAAAATTATAAATGGATTTCGAATAATTTTTCTTTTATCTAGCATAGTTATGTAATAAATTTTTAGAATTTTTTTAAATTTTTAGTATAATAAGGTTATTCCATAGGTCGTTGGCAGATTTGTTAAATTTTCAAAAAAGTTTTTGTATTATACCACACCCATTTCAAATAATGTAATTATGCAGTAAAATAAATCAATACATTATCTAGCAAAGTTATGTATTAGAATTTTAATTTTAGTTTCAATAAAATCATTAAAAAATATTTACGTACATGTGTTTCTTGACGAAAATTGGCCCATTTGTGTATTTATTTGCGCACTTACAAACTAATATATTTCAGATTTTTTTAACATTCTTATTAAATTTAGACATTATTGAAAAATGATAAATACTTATAATCAAAAAATAACTACAAAAAGTACACTATTTTAATAGATTTATCATCACGCCTTTCAACATTTTTGGATGAAGGTATAAATTAAAGCTAATTTGGATTGAAATAAATTCGATATTGAGTTATAATTTAAAAAAGCTGGTACGGAGAACAATTATTAATCTTTCTCATTGTAACCGCCCTGCACGATCGGAAGAACAACTTTCGACGAAATGTGGATTTTCGTCCGCTGGCTGGTTAAACGCTCTTAAGGAACCCGTTCATTTGACGGATTAAACTTTTCAGATTTAAAATAAAGAAAGAAAACACCATTTTTATTTCATCGCATTATTATTGTTTATCTGACTCGACTTTCTTTGTCTGCCTTCTAATTTCACAGATATGAATAATGTTTTTATGTGTGTAATTGTGAATAGGTAAGTATTTCTAGGGAAACCTGTCAAATTGACGGGTTAACACTGTTAACTAATTTTAGACTCGTTTTTACTGAACAAACGGCCTCCGTGATCGAGAAGTAAGGCTCTCGACTACGAATACAGCGATCGTGGGTTCAAATTCGCATTGTATTCGACTAATTTCAAAAAATAATTTATGTAGTAAATGTGCAGCACAGGGCCGAAGATACTCTCGGCATTGCCATGGTGAAAGACCGTCAGTCAGAATTTACCGCTGCCCCAGGAACCATTTATTGGATAACCAACCTCTGCCATAGGAGGTCACTCCAAGTGGTACGCTAGTGACTTAGTAGGGGTGCCCGGCTTCATGGGGTGAGGTTTGTGCGGGTCTTGGCAGCGGATGCGTCTGCCCACTAGCTGCATGGCATGCCGCATCGGGTGAGAATGGTTAAGGGAGTCCCTTTGACTTCTCCAGCCAAACTCTCTCGGAACATCACAGATTGCTACCTACCACAAATATCCTTATCCTTCCCAGAACTTCCTCTCTTTCCTTTCCCAAAAAGACCCTCCACAAAGCATCCCCAAAGATGATATAGGCCCTGAGGGAAACTATTTTCTTCAGGGCCTCCTTTGTGGTGCTAATATAATTTTTTTTTTCTAAAATGGATTTAGCCTGCACACTAAGGCGAATTCTAAGAGCTATGAAAGGGTTCTAGACGGGTTCAAAACGAAGTTTATAAAATTTTTCAAATTTCTGATACGACCTTCTTCCTCCGGAATGCACTTCAAAGTTTTGAAAATTTTCTTCAAAGTTTTGAAAATTTACTGGTATATATGAAAGTTACCATGTATCCACCATTTTTTTGTAATCTTCAATATCAAATATTTATTATAAACGCTTCAGATTTTAGGTCCGGGTTAAATCTTTCCCACAGGAAAAAATGCACCCTTTCACACACTTTTTACCACAAATGATCATCTAGTCAATCCACGTTATGCAATTGCACTATATAAGTATAATAAATACAAAATAATATAAGAACAACATGTCAAAGAGACCAAACGGGAAAATAATTAACCGAATCCAGATATTTTCATATCAGAGGGTTCGTCTCGGTGGAACTCCTAATTTTTTTTTTTAAATGTTCTGGTAGCCCGGGCGTTTATTAATATCAATAGTTATTTACATTTACATATATGTGCGCTACCCGACTCACTAGACAATATCTTTTCTGAGCCGGGTAGCAGTATCTATAATTACATATATCAATAAAGATTAAAGCAAAAAAAATACAAAAGATAATAAATAAAAATACAAAAGAAAAACTTAAATAATAATACAAAGTACAAAAGAAAAACATAAATAAAAATACAAAAGATAACCTACATATAATAATCTAAATACAAAAAAAAAATACAAACATATATAAAGTAATTGAACATTTTCAGTATGAAAGTTCTTTTTTTAAATTTTAACTAGCCGACCCGGCCACGCGTTGCTGTGGCTAATAAAACACTTTGTAAAATCCAACCTTTGTAACCAACGCCGTCTTTGAGTTTATCGCGACGAGATAGACAGATGCCGCAGAGGACTTTAATTAATAATACATAGGTAGAGATGGTGTGAAAGATTATAATAATGTGAATGAAATGCTTGGGGTAACTAACGTATTTAAGTTAATAAGGATTAATACTGTATCCTTCTAAATAACTTTCCAATTATCCCATTGTACGTGACCATTTTTTTAGAAGATAGAATGGGTATAATAAGCTATCCGTAAAAGATTGATGTATACCTTCGCGGATTTTTTAGTAGATCTTTAAAAGAGGAGTATCCCAGCATGCATTGTTTTGTTATATCTCAAAGGAATTAGGCAGTGTTTTTGATGAAATCTCCCAGGCGGCTTGACTTTTCCGACACTTCTAACAATTATCGTTATGTTTCAACCAATTTACACAAATCCTTGACAAATTATATACCTAAACCTTCCTCACAAAACACTTTATATATTTGTGCCCATTTTATTGACTTCGACGACCTATGTTAGCATATAAAAACAGTAAATAAAGTTCTCACGCACTGACAAACCGATGATAGAAGATTTAAAATGGTAACGTTTGACGGACGACTGAAATATAAAAATCAGAATTATTTTTTTTGTATTCCAATTCTTGATTACGTTGTGCTTCTGAAAGTAGGTAGAACAGTGGAACATCAATTTGAATCATCAATTTGATTTATATCCTTGAATGGCAAGCATAAATCCATCTATTTCTGCGCTCAACTCTCCAATACTCAACCATTTGTTTGACGAAAGTGTGTCAAAATACGTTTGGTTGAGATAATTGAAGTGTTTTGCGTGAATAATTTTATTTGACCAGGAATCTAATAATTCCTTAATTATTATTATTATTTTTTTATTTTTATTATTACTTTTTATTATGCACCAGATTTAAATGTCCGGGTTAAATTTTAAATTTTCCGCCAAAAAAAAAAAAACAAAAAAAGGAAAAAAAGAAGGAAAAACTAAACCCTTTCACACACTTCCCCAAATGATCATCTAGTCAACCCACGCTATGCAATTGCACTATATTTATTACTTTTTTTTTTTTTATACACCAGATTTAAATGTCCGGGTTAAATTTTCCCCAAAAAAAAAAAAAAAAAGGAAAAAAAGAAGGAAAAACTAAACCCTTTAACACACTTCCCCAAATGATCATCTAGTCAACCCACGCTATGCAATTGCACTATATAAGTATTATAAATACAAGAACATCATGTCAACCTACTAGAGACCAAATGGGAATATAATTCACCGACTCCAGATATTTTCATATCAGAGGGTTCGGCTCTGTGGCATTTCTAATTGAACCTATAAATCCTACCAATCCCTCAATATAAATATTTAAAAAATCCTTTGTAATCCTACATGTATTTAAAATGACTGATTTTTGCATTTTTATATACAAATTCTTTGACAAATCTAATATGCTTAAATTTTGAATCAGATTCCCTAGGTATTATGCCAGTGGCCGAAATAACAAATGGCAATATTTTTATAGTCCGAGAATGCCAAATTCTTTTAATCTCATTTCCTAAATCTGTGTATTTTCTTATTTTTTCAGAAATAGTTTTTTGAATATTACAGGAATTTGGAATAGCTACATCAATGATATAAGTTATTTTTTTAATTTTGTCATGTAAAACTATATTAGGTCTATTATGACTAATTGTTCTGTCTGTTAGTATAGTTTTATCATAATATATTTTATAAAATTCATTTTCTAAAAATGAATTTGGTTCATATTCATAATATGGTACTATATTACGGCAGTCAATCAAGTTATGTTTAATTACCAAACTTTGGTGAATTATTTTTAAAACCTGATTGTGCCTAAATGTATACTCGGACGGCGCTATTATAGAACATCCCGATATAATATGTTCTATAGTTTCGGGAAAAGCCAAACATTTTCTACATAAATCATCAATTTGATTTATATCTTTGATTATATGCTTTCTATAATTTTTAGTATTAATGACTCTATCTTGAATGGCAAGCATAAATCCTTCTATTTCTGTGTTCAACTCTCCAATACTCAACCATTTGTTTGACGAAAGTTTGTCAACATACGTTTGGTTGAGATAATTGAAGTGTTTTGCGTGAATAATTTTATTTGACCAGGAATCTAATAATTCCTGGTTAGTATTTATAAGAATGTTGGCATTCTCGTCATATAAATTTAAAGGTGTAATATTTCTATCTGCCTTGCAAATTATTTTGTGCATTTCTGAGCTATTAGCTTTCCTATGGAAAAAATTTCTAAGCATTTCTACCTGATTGTGTTTCAAAGATGTTATTTTGACTACACTTCTACCTCCTAAATTTCTAGGTAAATTAATTCGTTCTATAGCTGAATTTGGATGATGGCAATTAAATTTTGTTAACGTAGTTCTAATTATTATTATTACTTAATTATTATTATTATTATTACTAAGTATAAAATATAGTCGCCCACGATGAATGTGCGCTTAGATCTTTTAAACTACGCAACAGATTTTCGTGCGTTTATCACCAGAGTGATTCATGAGGAAGGTTTTTAGGTATATAATTTGTCAAGGTTTTGTGTAAATTGGTTGAAATGCATAAGATATTTATATGGTCAAGCGGCAGCAGGCAGCGTGATGTGGATTTGATTTAACAGATTGCGTTGGTAATAAATGTTTCGTTTGCAACAGCAACGTGTGGCCGGGTCTGCTAGTATTATATACTTTTACGAAATCATTTAAAAAATGTCCCTAGGATTGCTGAAATATTAAAAAACGTACGTAATTTTTTTTCTCCAATTAACACCCTCTTATCACTATTAGACAAATCAAAATAAGATTTTTTCCAATATAGTCGTGACCAACCCTACTGCACTCCTGACATTTAAAATAAGAGGAAAATAATTTCTCTCCACATTTTATTTTGAAAAACCTGTGCAAAAACCCGGCAACGCCAGGGATCCAGCTCGTTCAATATAAAGCAAACAGTCACGGAAGGGTTAACATTTTATTAGTCTAATGTAAATAATAAAAAAGAAAATAATGGTATAATCACAGTGATACTCATTATGACCATTGTGGTCAACCAGATAAGCGAATTCCCAGAACACGGAAAATACTAGGAAAAGTATTTTTTTTTAAAATGATATCTTTCATTGACATCCGTCACCCGCCCACACATTAATAGGTTCAAACCGCATCTGCATCCGGCCAAACATGATAAAAGAAATAAAACATTTAATATTTACTTACGTATTGAGTTTCAACATGATAATAACAAGTAGGTACCTTTCCTGAAAAACATCTACCACATTTATTCAAGTGTATTCGCAGTGGCGTAGCTAGCATGGGTGGCACCCGGGGCGGAAAACGTGGTGTCACACCCCTCCCCCCCCTCATTAAAGTTTACTTTGAGAAATTTAAAACGCAAATTTCGACCTCCTTAAATATAAAAACATTACTAGCTAGTCAAATGTGTAAACAAAACAAGAAAACTTTTTGGAATCCTGACCGACTGAGCCACAGAGCTATAAATAACAGAGTTCCGAGTGGAGTATTAATTTCTAATATGCTGCAAAATTCTGAAGAAAATCATTTGCTGGCATTAAAACATCATTTTAACAACCCATATTTAAGTTGAAACTAGTTTTGTGTTCTGAGTGTAACGATAAAATTTCAAATGTGAAATAGTAAAGGTGTATGTCCTTATCTTTAATTATTAATGCAAACAGTACACGAAAATGGTTTTCCTCCGATCTGCAACATTCAAATATTGCACGTGGAACTCGAAAATGGTTTCCTTTGAAATTTCATTTGTAACTCTGTTTATCTGCGGACCCATTTCAAAGGAAACCATTCCCGAGTTCTTATTGCAAGATATTCTCCGAGTTGCAAGATATGACAGTTTCAGACTAAGTGCTGCAAATATCGGAGGAAAACCATTTTCATGCTATGGGTGAAGTTTTAATTAAAACGAGTTACCGAATACAGATTTAATCTTAAAACCAGTGTTGAGATGTGTTTAAAATTTGATTTGCACACCGTACGCTCCAAAATTCGAAAGAAAACCATTTGCTTGTTTCGTGTGTAATTTTTATTTGTGCTTTTGTATTCTCACAGAGACTGACTCTTAACTTTAATCTTGAAAAATGTGAGATCAGTATAGGCCGGGTCTACGAATGAATACACCGTCAAGACGCCATACTCACGCAACGTCGCCAATCAAAAAACTTTTTATTTTTCAAAATTAGGACTAAGACACAAATCTGATTTAAGGATTACTAGTTTAATAATAATAATGTAGTATTTATATAGCGCAGTTTTGTGATATTTCATTTCAAGTGCGCTTAATTATAATAAACATAAAATTAATCCTAAAGTGTTCCTTACGAGTCCTTACAAAATACGAAATTGATTTAATAATGTAAAACAAAGAATATACAGTATATACAAAGCAATTCCTAGAGAAAAATATTAAGAACAAGAATTCTTAAAACTAAATTATAATAAAGAATAAAAGGCAGTTTACGTTTAGACATAATAATAACAGAGTGCACAGAGTAACAGTGTGAAACAAAGAATATACAGTATATACAAAGCAATTCCTAAAGAACAATATTATCAAAAAGAATCATTAAAACTAAATTATAATAAAGAATAAGAGGCAGTTTACGTTTGAAAATAATAATAACAGAGTGCACATAAAACTATAGTAAGGAGGTAATCGATTATACTTATACATATAATTAAATTATTAAAATTATACTTTTTTTTTCTTTTAGTAACTCAAACTAGATTTTGGATAATACCCAAGCTAATATTGGATAAAATAATTAAGGTATTAAGATTTAAAGCGCTAGTAATGCGAAGGTGACCTCTTATCTAAAGAATCGACAACTGATCGAAATCTGGGGTTGCTCTTACATTTGGTAGGCGAATTACCTTAGCTTGTGAAACTACCCAATTGTATAATCGTTTGGTGTAAATACTATCAGCAGTTGACTTGGTAATCGGTGTAAATAACGCTGCGTCATCGAATTCAAAACGCATATTTCGAATTCATAAAAAACGTTTTCTGAAAATCTCCAAATTACTTATTATTTCTTGTATTTATTCATGTATACAAAACAATATAATACAGAAAAAACATACAGATGATTGATCATTTTTCTTCAATCAGTTATCGATCGATTCTGGTATAATTGCATTGAAGTTTTGTGTCTTTTAGAAAAGTTAACTATCAAATCCACTTACATTGTTTTTTTAAATGACCTTTCAGCACTAATAAAAACGCTAATATAATAACAACTTTTTCACTTATTCAAGTCAGTCAATAGATAACAATTCACTCCACGAGTTTACGTTTACAATAAAAATAACATTACAAAAATATAATGACACAAGGAATATTTCAGGGAAATCGAGCAACACTTCGAGCTAGGAAAGAAAATAAAAAAATAAAATATTTTTCTGGAGTCCCCGACCAAACATGCCATAGTGATAAATAAGTGTCAGTGTTCAAGCGTAAAATATTTTTTGTGGCAATTTTGCATTTTCGTAAGTTTTTTCTCCACGTCCGAGTGTCACCCCCCCTCGGGTGGCACCCGGGGCGGTCCGCCCCCACCGCCCCCCCCTCGCTACGCTACTGGTATTCGAAGACGAATTACGATGCGTTCAGTCGAGTCCATAATTTCAGACTGCATAGCTTTACTTACAATGTTAACTTAAAAAAGTATGTCTTACCAAGGTACCATTGTAACTCTGAATTAAAATTGCTCCATGTTCTGAATCAGTGACAAAGCCTCTGATGAAGCAATTGAGTCATTCGTTTCTTCGTGAAGATTCAAAAGGGCATCATGAACTGAAGAGTAGCACGATTATCGTACCCTTGACCTCGACAATCGTTCATATCCAAGTCAACTTCATGCACAATTTCATCAAGAAAATGGCCAGTGAGCCCTTCTCCTGACGAGTCACTTACCGGCTTGTAAGCAACGAGACACTCTCGTACTTTGCCTTCTTCTGCATTAGTGTCAACAAAATATAATCTTTTATAATTGTTTTAAAATTACTTACACTTAACTTTTCATTAAACTTTAAGCAGTGAATTACAATTAGTGAGCATATAATTCTTGATTTTAAAATGTCTCCTTATCTTCCCCCCCACCCCTTTTTCTTCCTTTTTATTTTTATTACTTCATTCATTCAATAATCAAGTTTTAAGACCGGTTCATATCTCAGGCGTAATTACCAAATGACATTCTATGGACTTCCGTAATAGGTACATAACCATGTAATAATTTAATTTAACATACCTTATAATCTGTATTATAATGTACTGTGTATGTCTTAATAAACAAATAAATAAAATAAAATAAAACGTTGGCAACACTGCTTGCTCCCCGCAGCGACCACGCGATATAAGCGCACGATCGATAGATAGTCGATCATTGGTCGGGTGTTTTCGGCGCCTTCCTTATGACGGTGCCCTGTGCGGTTATAAGGCAGCGGTAATTACAGGTGGGGCACAAGTAAAAATGTTACTTGAGTGAGCAGGGGGGGGGGGGGGGGGGCCCCCCCGGCAAAATTTCTCAATAAATAATAATAATATCTTGTAAAAATTTTAACCATTTCGTTTCATATTTTTGTTGCACCTACGATTCAGACCGATTGAAATGTACAAAAGTAAGTGTAAGTAAGAGTAAGAGTACAAGCACAAAAGTAAGAGGAAAACCATTTTCTTGTTCTGGGTGTAGTATCTGAACTAAAGCCAAGGACTCGCGTGCAGATTAACTCATAGGTTAAAACCAGTTTTATGTTTCGAATGATCTGTTAAAATTCCAGTAGCGATTAATCATCTGTTGCATTTCGAAGAAAACGGTTCTAATATTTCGAGTGGAGTTAAAATTTTTTGTTTCAAACCATTCTTCAAAATTCGTAATTCGTATTAAAACCATACTACGCATAATATGAGAGTAATACTATTTAAGGGCCATTAACCAGCCAGCGGCCGAGAATTCATATTTCGTCGAAAGATATTCTTACGATCGTACAGGGCGGTTCCAATGAGAAAGATTAATTATTCTCCGTATTATATACCTACATTCAAAAATGCTGAAAGGCGTGATGAAAAAACTATTAAAATTATACACGTTTTGTAAATATTTTTTAATCATAAGTATTTACAATAATTTTTCATTAACGTCTGAGCAAAATAAGAATGTAAAAAAATCTTAATCCCAAATAAATAGACAAACTGAAGTATTTTCGACACAAAACTCGTGTGTGGATCATTTTTTAAATGATTTTATTTAAACTAAAATTAAAATTCTGAAACATAGCTGTCCCAGATAATTTATTGATTTATTTTACTGCATAATTATATGATTTGAAATGTGTGTTGTATAATACAAAATTTTGTTTGAAAATTTAACAAATCTGCCAACGACCTACGGTAAAACCATATTGTACTAAAAATAAGCATATTTTCTCAAAATTTTAAACAAAGCTTTACGAGATCAGTCTTTCGAAATCAATTTATAATTTTTTATGTAAAAGAGTCAATACGTCTAAAATTTGATTTAAAAATGACATATTTCCGGTTTTGTCTGGTTATTATAGCAGATTCACCCTTAATTTAAAACCAATTTTGTGATCAGAATGTGAATTTCCAGTTGTGGATTCATCTGCTGACACAATTGAAGGAAAACATTAACTTATTTTAAGTGGAGTTATAAAATTATAGTTGCTGACTATAGTGCTGCCAGAATAAAGATAAACTATTTTCATCTGAGTGTAGTTTTAATTCGCCGAATACAGATTTAACATAAACCAGTTTTGGGTTCAGAATGTAAAATTCCAGATCTGGATTCACCTGCTGACACATTTCGATGGACAATATTTTCTTATCGAAGTGCATTGGAGGTTATCCACGAAATACCCGCCCGGTTTAACAGATGGTTACTACTTTAGGGCTCCCACAAGGACTCAATTTTTTTATAGAATGACTACATTTATAATTAACCAAAACTAGACCAGCATTGTCCCTGCATACGTTGTTAGTGAGCAGTATGCAAGGGCTTGATCTGATGACACTGTTGACAAACCGTTAATATGGAGAAGGCCGGAAAATATCGATCTAGGGATTGGTTTATTTATGACTCAACCGATTAATAGCATCCGCAAACTGTTTGGGAATTCCCCGTAAGTAATTGCAATACGCGCACAACCTCCCACCACTTACTTCAATGCCATCTATGGACCGAATAAAGAATTAGTATGTTATGATTCCTTGGTTAATTCGAAGCTGTTTAGTTAGATGTACACTAATAGAGCTAAACTAAAACTTATCGTTTCAGACAGTCAAAAAATAAGTTAAAAAAATAACCTTTCACCTTCGCAACACTGTAAATAACTAAGTGTGTAAAAATAAAGCAAATTCTTAAAATTCTCCAGACTTTCAAAATAAATATTAACTCAACTTTGGCATTAATCTTCTTATAAATATAAATGTAAAACCAACAGTGATGAGGGTAGCAAAGGAAAAGTCATGCAATGTCCAGTGTTTTGAATATGATGTCCTCCTCGTGCAAAGTCGTATCTTCCCCAAGCATAAACTTTCTAATAAAGTGTGTTTTATCGGAAGTGTCCTGCAGGTAAATATGTCTCGGTATCTATTTGTAAATAATAAAATTAAATAGAGCCTAAGATTCATAATAAATTTTAAAGCGCTTGAGGAGATTTTTCACAAAAACGGCGCTCTACAAATTATCCAATTATTATTATTATTATTATTAATAGGCAGCATTTTTTTTAATTCGTATCAAACTATGAACAAACAGTTTACTAGTATATTATCATAGTCGACGGTATTTTTTAAGGTAGGGCACAGGTATTTTAAGGTAGGGCATTGCCCCATAATGCCCCCCCTAGCTACGGCCCTGGCGAGGACCTCGTACTGGATTGTATACTCATGTCTTCAGAGTTCCTTCTTCTGTTCGTCACTCCCTCATTTGCTTCTCTAAACTGGCTATGGACTGGCAAATACATACCGTAAGGGATTGGATCGACAGTCTAAAATGTGGACACTGTCAATTTTACAGCAACTTTGCGTCGAAATGTAACGCAGACACGCCTACTTGTTCTCACTGTGGAAAACCTGGACACAATCGAGATGCTTGCCCGACTCCTGAAAAGCCACAGATTGTCCTGCCCGCCAAGCCACTGTGAGACGCGAATTATCTCGAATCAATTTTTTAGGCTGAATCAGAATCGACACCTTATTATCACTAACTTTTCTTCCTATTATCAAAATTTTCGTGGCCTTAATACTAAGCTAAACTCCTTTATATGTTCCGTAAATATATTATGCCCATATGATTTTTTTATGTTTTACTGAAACATGGTTTTTAGACAATATTGCTTCAACCAAACTTGGGCTACATGACTACATTATTTTTCGCTGTGACCGCTCTTCCTCTTCTAATAAGACAGTGTAGAGGAGGTGGGTTATCATCACTCGTTTAATCAGCACTCGACTAATTATGGTTATAACTCACCACTGTCCAAAATGTGTAGAATGGTCAACTCACGTCAAGGCCTTGATTTTTTAATATTAGCTTAAATGATTTCTTTCGCTTTCTAAACAATTAAAGATATTTCAATTCACCCTAATTTTTATTTATTTATTTATTCATTAACGCCGATTATAACGGCTTTTACAAAAGAATTACAATTATCTTACATATGAATACAGAATATACATAAATAAAAAATACAAAAAATATTAATATAAAATTCATAAAAGAGAACAATAGAAATTGTAGTATCAACATAAAAACGTACAATGAGTAGGTTATTATAAACAACAATACAACATAATTATAAATCCCGGATATTATGTATAAAGAAATTAATACTTTAAATCTGTATTTGATTATATTCAAACTGAAAAGCGCTGATAGACAGTTTTAATTAAGTAGTGTTTGTATGAGGTTAAACTAGCAATGTTTATAGATTCATCCAAAACATATTTATTTCCAAGTACATGCAGGCGATTCATTATGGAATTGAGTTCAGCGTTCGATCCTGTATTGTTGCAATGATAAGGTAATTTGAAACGAACTGATCGACTAGGTACATGGAAACATATTAGCGAAAGAACTTCAGGGGAGTTCAACAGGTTGGTAACGATTTTATATAAATAAAATAGGTCTGAACAAATTCTCCTTTCTTTTAAATAAATAAATAAATAAATAAAGGTCTTTATTCCAGAATGTGGGGAGGTGAGTGCAATTCCACACATCCTATATAGTGTGTAAGTACATACATAAAACAAATAGATATTTATAAAATATGGTAATAAGAAGGGAATGAAATAAATATACAAGTAAAAAAATAAATAAAAAAATCAGTCTGGGGTTATGGGAGCCAGTGTCTTCCTCCAATGTTCTTCTAAGCTCGATCCTGAAGTCAAGCGGGATTCTATTATGAGAATGTTTCTGGAGTGGTTTATCCTTACCCTCAGTCCTGCAATCCTGGTTCTTAATAGAGCTTTAAATCCTGGAACTCGCCCTTCTGTAAACATTGAGGAGGCACTGCAGTGCCTGGGGAGTCCAAACATCAGACGATAAGCATTGTTATATTGCACCCGAAGCCTTTCCATGGTTCTTTTTTTGAAGGTTGCCCAAAGCTCGCATGTGTATAGGGTTGTGCAGAAGGCTAGGAATAGCGTCCTTTTTACCCGTGGACTGCATAGCCGAAATCTCCTACTGAGCATGTTGGATAATGTATCGAGTCCCAATAATTGTAACAGAGAGGGATGATTAATGTTTTCGATGAATATTCCTAATTTAAAATTAATAAAACGTAAAAATTTATATTGGACTCGCTCAAGAGAATTCTCATGTACACTGTAGTAGGGATTCCAAATGGTGGAGTTAAATTCTAGTTGGCTTCTAACAAGTGAAGTGTAAAGTAATTTGACAGTTTTTAAATTTTTGAAATCCTTTGAAATCCGTAAGACAAATCCTAACATTTGCATTGCTTTACTGGTTTATACTATGTATTATTAATATGTTTAATGAATGTTAATTTAGTGTCAAAGGTTATACCAAGGTCTCTTATTTCATCAACAGATAATAAGATGTGATTATTGAGAAAGTAGGTTTTCCCAAAGTTTTGACGTGACTTGACACATTTTTTCTTCTAGTTTTTCTGTTTGCCTTTGCTTTCATGTACCATCCTCATCCTTACAATGTTCATTTCTAAATTTCATGATACTTTGTTGTAATTGGACGCTAAGTCCGTAAATAAATAAATAATGTCTAAGTCTAAGTGTTCTTAATTAATTCGATGTCAACAGTTGTTTGTAAGTATGATTCATACGTACATCACTTCTGGACACACTGACCCCCAGATTCCTACCCACCCTCCATACCTCTTTCCTTTCCAGAACTTCCTATCTTTCCTTTCCTTAAAAAGACTCTCCACACATCGCCAAATATGACATAAGCCCTGAAGGATTTTTTTCCTTAAGGCTTCCTGTGTTAGATTAACATTAAAAAATTACAAGTGTGCTGTTCACGAGCGGTAAAAGTGAAACCTTCAGAAAACTAAAGTAGTCAAGAATGGAGAGGCTATGAAGCACCGCACAAAGATAAGACCGATTATTCTATCTAATTATCTCACAGGCTTAATCCTATAAATGTATGTATTTGTCTCTTTTTTTAGTGTTGCTTTTTCGTTTCATCGAGTTTCAAATCACAACGGTACTAATGAAGTTTTCACTTTTAAAGAGACACACACATACATCTATAGGTTTTATTCTGCGAGAGAATGAGTTAGAAAAATCGGTCTCCTCTTTGTACGGTGCTTCGTAGCCTCACCATTCTTATCTACTCTAGTTTTCGAAAAGTTTCACTTCTACCGCATGCATGTTTGCTTTTAATAGCCTGCGAGTTGAGGATAATGGGTCAAATGTAAAATAGCAAACTGGTATCAAAATAAAAAAATAAAAATTGTGTTGATTTATTTATTTGCTTGCAATGTTATTGGTAACCTTTGGTAGTATTTCTCTCGCACATGAATAAAAAACCATAATCACATCCTGTGGTATACAGAAGGAAGAATCCGCGCTTGGCGCCCATTAACTGGTGGAGGCCGACGCCGACGCAGGGGTTACTAGCGACTGGATGCCGGGAATACCAGTCACTGTAGCCCGCCTCCGAGAGGGTGTTACCTGCAACAATACAATTGTTAAAGTCCTAAAGAACCAATACTTTTTAGAGAGAAATGTAAATAACTAATTTTCTTTCAACGAAATGCTTTCATGGCAATCCGACTTCAGAAGTAATCAACAATTAATAATTAGCAAGAACACAAAGCGCGGAGCGACCCCACCGTGTCACTAATGTAAGTAGTCCGCTACTCTTAGTGACTTAGCAGGGGTGCCCAGGTTCATGGGGAGTGATTGAGGCCGGATCGGGAGAGAATAGTTTAGGAAGTCCCTTTGACTTCTCCAGCCGTACTCCCTTGGAACCTCGTCTTGCAACCCAGTGTTAGGGCTGGATTCATACGTCCGTCACTCCTGGACACACTCACCCACAGAGAACTTCCATCCATTCCTCTCATAAAAATACCATTCACTGAGCATCCCCAAAGATGACATAAGCCCTGAGGGGAATTATTTTTCTCAAGGCCTCCTGTGTGGAGCTAACGTTAAAAAAATGTTTATAATAAATAAATAAATATATATTTTTTTAATATTAGCTCTGTACAGGAGGCCCTGAGGGAAATAATTGAGGATTCTTTGTGGAGCGTAAGGAAGGAGAGGAAGTTCTGGGAAGGATAAAGATATAAGGGGTGAGCAGGACTCTGAGAGTCTATGTGTCGCGAGGAGCGACGGTTGTATGAATCCAGCCCTCCCATTGCGGTACAAGGCGATGGGTCGAGAGAGTCTAGCTGGAAAAGTAAAATGTGTCCATCAGTTTTTTTTTTACTTGACCTCCACACAGGAGACCCCAGAAGAAAATTATTTCCCACAGGGTCTATTTCATTTTTGGGGATGCTGTGCGGAGGGTTTTTTAAGGGAAAGGAAGGAGAGGAGAGTTCTGGGAAGGAAATAGGTTTAGAGTGGGTAGGCATCTGGAGTTCAGTGTATCCTGGTCATCCGCCTCCAAGACCTATACATACCTCACCCCATGAACCCGGTCACCCCTGCTAAATCACCAAACGTAGCGAATTTGGGGTGACCCATGACAGAGGTGTTGGTTATCCAATAAAGGTTCCCGGGGTGGTGGTACCCATTCCCGCCTCCCAAATTGATCCCTGTGTCTCTCCCGATCCGGCCCAACACCCACCACGCAAGACAAAGCTCATCCCATGAACCCGGGTACCCCTCCTAAATTACCAAATGGAACAAAAAACTTTGGGTAGCCTATGGCAGGGGTGTTGGTTATCCAATAAATGGTTCCCGGGGCGGCGGTACCCATACCCGTCTCCCAAACTGAATTTAGATATGACTTAAGATTTTCACTGTCAAAGTATTATCGCGATTTATTTTTGGGGTATTATGCCGTGTTGCGAGGTAGGCAGGTTCTAGTCTAATTTTCTGATGTATTTACACGGCATAATACCTCAAAATTAATACATGATTGTTTATGTATTTATTGATTTTGTAACCAGTGGTTACAATTCAATTTTTATACTAGATATCACCCGGGTTACGACGGATCATTAAAAAGAAGAAATGATACGGAATTTCTGAGCAACGAAACCGGTAAGTATTTGTTTTATTATTTTTTATTGTAAGTTAAAGAATTCCGCATAAAAAGGCAAAATATCTGAAATCATCGCAGCTAAGATGTCAAACCATTTATTTTAAAACTGATATCCACGGTATATCGAACGTGTCATAGGAATACGTGTGCATTGAACGAGTGCGCGAAAGCATATGACAACCCTGGAAATTCAAGATTGGAATTTACGCTGTCACAGAGTACCGTGCCGCGAGCACGACAATCTGAGTGCTGCTATTGGCTAGCGGAACAATGTGCATGTGATGCCCCTTCCAAATGATTTGTCTACAACGCAATTATGTCCTTTAACTAACTAATCAATTGAAAACATTAATGAAATTGATAATGAATACGTGCGGCAGCCTCATTGGACTGGAAAACACATCTAACTAACCACCTAATACTTCCACAAGGGAGTCTAGACAGCAATGATCAACGCCAAGGAATTGGCTGTCTATTTACGTCACCCCCACCATGCGACCAGCCGAGCCACTATTGGTCAATTCTGAACAAAGGAAAAATCTGAATCGTGAATATTTACGACAGCGAATTCATGTTCCGAAAAATTTGGAGCTCAATTTCGAGAAATTGGGAATAATTTGGATCAAGAAATAAACATCATCACCTAAAAATGAGTATATGCTACAAAAACAATCCAAAAACTGACGTCTATCAGTGATTGTTGCACTTTAAGAAAATTATTTACTGTTTAAAATTGTACCTTATATCACATATGTATACTTGTACCTTTTCTTGTAAACACAATAAAAATGATGTGAGGCTTTGGTATCCTAAGTTGGTAAGATCATGGCAAAAACTATCACACATAATTTTGACACAGCTGACTTCCAATCGTAGCGACCAGGGAAATTACCTAAAACAAGTACCTTAGAAAAATTAAGGAGGTTCTGTCCCCCAAAAGTCCGACCTGAGTTTGCCCTATAAAAATAGAAGTCAAACCGGTAGGAAGTCAGTTCAAAACTATCAGCCAAGAAGAAAGATACCAACTCAAGATACCAACAGTCTCCAAGTTCAAACCTCTTTTCAAGTGTTTTAATCAGTCTTAGATTCAGTTTACCTATCCCAGTATCCCAGTAACCTAAAAACCCCAGTCTCCCACAGTCTCCAAAGTGAAAAATATTTATTTTAATCCAGTACTCAAATCAGTTTTGCCATTATACCTAGAAGCATTTTTTGTCAAAGTAGTAAATTCATTTAAAAGACCAGTGGCGTTCCAAAATCCACTGGCGTACGAAACTCCATTGGCGTGTCATTGTGGCCAGCTCCCTATTATATTTAGTTTATGTACAAACGTCTAGTACACTCGGTTTATGGCTAAGTTGGCAACACTGGTGGTAAAATACCTTTTATAGTACACGCCAAACTTTAATGCTGACCTGAACTTGGTACGATCTATTCTCGCGCAGGTATAAGTCTTTACAATGACTGTAAGCGAAGAGAAAGATGCGTAAAAAATATGTGCAACAGAGAAAGACGTTAGCAGGGAGGACTGTCTCTTTTCCGATCATATTTTTTTTTACATTCGCCCCACACGAAAATAAATCCCCTCAGGGCTTTATCATAGGGAAAGGAAGGAGAGGAAGTTCTGGGAAGAAAAAGGTATGAGAAGTGGTTAGGAATCTGGGGGTCAATGTGTCCAGGAATGACAGAGGTATGAATCTATCCCTCCCACTGCGGTGCGAGGCAACGTTCCCAGAGAGTCCTGCTTTAGAAGTCAAAATATCTCCGTTAACCGGTCTCTTCCGATCTAGTTGGTGGCAGACAAATCCGCCGCCAAGATCCGGACAAATCTCACACCATCAGCCTGGGCACCCTTGCTAAGTCACCAAAAGTAGTGAATTACTAAAAATTACCTATGGCAGAGGTGTTGGTTATCCAATAAATGGTTCCCTGGGCGGCGGTACATACCCCCATCCCAAATTGTACTCGCATATTGCGATGATTTCTAGCAATGCTTAAGAAAGTGAATATTTTAACAATAAGTTAGATTAAAATTTGAAAGTGTTGTTTTACCATCGATTGTTCTAAATTCTGCTTTAGTCACCAAGTTGGTAATGCCCACCATGAAAAAGTTCTTATTAAAGTCGCCAGACGTTGCATCTGCATACTGTATGAATATATCTGCGGCATGTTGGACTTCCGCGGCGCTGTTCGGGATGAGGAGGTTTGCTTGTTCTGCGGCACACACCTTGTACGCTTCACTCCAGGTGGCCTTGGTGGTGTGTAGTTTGTAACAACTCCCTGGCATCGATGAGTAATGTTTATATCCTGCAACAGATAATCCAAATCGGCTGCTCAAAAATAAAATTTGTAAATGAACAATTGTTATGGGAAATTAATTTTTCCATTTTTATAAGAAAAAATCTCTTTTGTAACTTTTGAAGGTTATTCCCATCAAAGCAGATAATAATAATAACCTAAACGAAAATATGAAAGAGAACAAGACACAACAAGAACAAATTCTTCAACACGATTTTGACTCAGGGGCTAACAAGGAAACTGCCTCCGTGAGCACTGCCTCATCCACATAATCTGGCGCCCTGTGCAATAAGTACCGATAATTATATTAATACTAGCAGGTCCGGCCACACGTTGCTGTGGCTAACGAAACACAACGCCATCTACTGACAACGCTAATACCCAACCTTTATAACCAACGCAATCTGTTAATTTGCTTACATATCAAAGCCAACCTGCCCGCTTGTCAGCCCGCTCCCGTTATACATTATATATTTCTACCAACACAAAAACCTTGAAAAATTATAAACCTAACCCTTCCTCATGAATCACTTTATTTATTGGTGAAAACGCATGAAAATCCGTTGCGTAGTTTACAGAAGATCTAAGCGTACAGACAGCGGGAGCGACGAGTCGAAGAACCAACCCGGTCTCATGTGAAATGTCAACCGTGTACAAATGTTGTGCCGAAGGGATCAATGATGCTAGTTCCTCGAAGCATCTTCCATTGTAATACCGGTAGAACAAGGATAGCATTCCCACCCGACGACTGTGCTCTAAAGATTGCAATCCGTCTGTTAAAATGGGAGAATCTATCAAACGGACCGCCCGTTACTGCACAGAGTCGAGGGTATTTTTCAGGTATCTCCAGACCAGAGGTGGCTGCCAAATTCAACCGTGGGGCGCACTTGCGATTTGTACAGGGTTAGCAGTTGTGTACTATTAAAGTATCTGCGGGCCCTGTACAGTACGCTCAGTTTCTGGGAGGCTAACTTTACTCTGGCTTCGATGGAGCCCCCATACCTGAGCTGCTCACTTAGGGTTACACCATCTAATAATATTTTTTCCACTTGTAATTATAGGCATGCATAGGCATGCCCTCTTGCCGTCACGCAGCAAGCTCTGTATTAATTAAGACAAATATATATTTTTTTACTTTTTGTTAACAAGTAATGATTCAAAATCATATTTATGAATTACTACGTGAAAATTGTAGGGAGAGAGGGGGGGGGGGGAGTCTTGGTATATACTACACGTAGTCACCGAGGGGTAAGGGGGGTTAAAAATTGCAAAAAATGGGTCATGTAGTATGGGTACGGTTCCTAACTATCGACAACTGACTGGAATTAGGGGGATTTCGAACCAGGTTGTTACATATTTAACTGGGGTATTATTTTCTATGTAAGAGCGCCCCAGATTTTGTTCAGTTGTCGATTAAGTAGCACATTATCCAAAATCTAGTTTGAGAATTACTAATTCTTGGAGTTACACCACGTTATCCGCACCTGGTGCCACTCGTGCTAGGTGCGCCACTGGTGCATATACCCATCTATCCCAATAATTAGGAGAGTTCAAGTAGGATCACTTTAAACATATTCTCCCACTTGTTTGTGTGGTGGTGTACTGTATTGTAGGGAATACTGTGAGGTAAGAGGGCCCTAACAGTGCTGTGCCAGCGATTCGTGATTTAGAGATAATTTTGCAAAGCATTTCAACGTTTTAATTTTTCTTTTAAATTCAAATACCACAATTATTTTCGATATTTGTTTTTGGGGTGTTATGCCGTGTTGCGCTACCTCCTTCTTTAGGCAACGTTTCGGACATCCTTGCAGTGTCCATCATCAGGGCAGATCCGGCAGATCCGGTAGATGTGATCTGCCGGATCTGCCCTGATGATGGACACTGCAAGGATGTCCGAAACGTTGCCTAAAGAAGGAGGTAGCGCAACACGGCATAACACCCCAAAAACAAATATCGAAAATGCTTTTGGCCGTGAAAATCTTAAAACTAACCACAATTATTATTTATAATTGTGTATTACACAATTATGTGAGAAATTATTATTTTGGATTTGGATAGGTAAATTAAATAAATGCGAATACCGTGTATTATTCCAAATGAAGTGACTGTGGAACTATGGTAACCCTATCTGGAGTAAGGAGCGAGAGCGAAGGGATTACATAATTAGTTATAACACTCACAATAACTAGGGAAAGCGCCGCAGGTGAAATTTTTATCCCAAGTGGGAGCGTAAAGGGAGTGTAATACAAATTATCACAATCACAAAGGCGTTGAAAAAGCGACGCGATTAATTAATTGTTTTTGATTTTTATTTTCGGAAAGTATTACAACTTTTTTTAGACGGAAATCTTTAAGTATTCTATTAGTAGTTGGTTCCTACTCAAAATCACAAATCCGTAATACTTATACCTGCCAGCGGCATTTTGTAACGCGATCTGGTAACTTAAATCCTATCCATCCTTTCGCATTATTGGCTAAACTAACTAACTAACTAACCATCACGCCGTTTCCCCACAGGGATAGGCAGAGAGGACGGACCGCCAAACAACTCGATATTGGCACACACTCCTGGCCTCGTATTCACACTCTTCACATGTTATTCCGATTCTTCACATTGCCCGACTCAAGTATCTGATTCACTTGGTCGTGCCATGTTTTCTTCGGGCGTCCCCGATTTCTTCTACCATGCACATTTGCGTTATATATTCTCATTACACTCCTTTTCTCGTTCATTCGCTCGACATGCCCAAACCATCTGAGCGTCCCTTTCTTAATCTTACTCATTACGCTTACATCAGCCTTGCATTCTTCGCGGATTTCCACATTTCTCACACGATCGTACATGATTTTACCACACATATGCCTCAAGGATCTCATTTCTAGAGCATTCTGTCTACTTTCATCCTTTCCTTTCATCAGTTCCATGCCTCACTGCCATACATCAGGGTAGGTAACAGCACTCCATTATGGACGGCTAACATCGCTTCTTTGGACAGTTTTTTGTTGGCGCCTACGGCTTTCAGTCCTCCATTAATAGAGTAAGTTGCCTGCATTTACCATTCTTTCGATATCTCTATCAGCCTTCCCATCTCTCGTAAACATACTTACCAAGTACACAATCTCATCCATCTGCTCCAAATACTCATCATTCACAATTATTTTGCATATTGTTTTCATAGTATCTCTTTCAAATACCATAACTTCAAACTTACTTACATTCATCATTAACTCATTCTTCATACATACTTCGTTCATCTTAGACACGAGAGACTGTAGATCTTCCATACTGTTAGAAATCAGCATCACATCATCAGCATACAACACGCAACATACTTCTAGATTACTCAATTTTACGCCCAATCCCATCTCTTTTAATACTTGCATAGTATCCATGCATAGATTAAATAACCAAGGTGACATAACGCAAACTTGTTTAACGCCTTTTGTGATGTCAATCCATCCCGTAAAATCGCCGTTCACCCTAATACATGCAACGCTTTCCTCACACAGAGACGCAATTGCGTGTATGAGATTCGCACTCACTCCATACTTGGACAACACCTTCCATAGCTTTTACCTGTCAACTCAGTTGTATGCTTTTTTGGGCATTATTAACTACTTGCTTGAATTCGGTTCTATTACAAAAGTAGTTTTTTAACAAACTTCAAGTATGAAGATGGTTTTGACTACGGCGCGGTATCGGAGTTGCATTCTTAGCCAGATTCTTAAATTTCAATCTCAAAGTCTCTGGTCTATTAACTTACTACACATTTTATCATCGGTAATCCAACCAGGCTAATGTGGAATAAGGTGAATAAATCAAGCTATTGCCTGAATTCTTTATAAAGCAATATAATGATAATATTTAAAATGGCAGTGTATTCGTACCAGGATCGTCACTTCTACAAAATCTACAAGCTGCAGTGCTGGGCTCCTCCTTCGGATTGAAGATGTTCTTCTCGCACATAAATGGAAGGGGCAATGAGGCACACGGCACAGTCAGCAGCTGGAAGAACCCGCGTGGGGTGTCTTTGTGCTGCAAGAGTGCCCCACATTGATCCGTTTCACCGGAGGGGCTCCCGGGGCCCCAGTTGCTGTAGCCTGCCTCAGAGAGTGTCCTTCCTGAAAAATACAAATGTTAGCATTTTCATATCAAAAACGAAGTAAATTGTTCGTACTGGTTTCGGCACAAATATGTTATCCCCATTTAGGAAATATTGTAATTCCAAGAGAACTTGGTTGGAAGAAGTGCTTGGATATTATTTAGTTTGGATCACAGCACATAGCACTCGGAGTCATATCTATTTATAGGGCTTTTTGCAACGAATCACTAATTTTAAGTTGTATTTTTTTTGCAGAGGTTAATGTAATGTCCGTCTGAGCCAGTTGTGGTGTCAGAGCCAATTCAGATGCGGACTTACAGATGTGTAAGACGAAGTATTATTGTGGGTAGTACACTAAATGAAGAGCGTAACAGTATTCTGTACTTGTATTTATTATGGAGCTGCCTTAAGCGAAAGAGGACGAATCTAGCACCCATCGTCTTATATAGATTCACGCAAGCATGCTATCTCGCTTGCACTCATACAATTCACACAGACATTGTAGTTAAGAAAAGTGTTTCCAGTCTCTTCCGATCTGGCCTGCCATGCAGTTGATGGGTAGGGTGACTGGATAAATCAGAATAAAATAAACTCAGAACCTCATTTTAAAAGTCATTAAAAGTATAATAAGTGTAAGTAAATATTTATATTAAAATTAGGTTACGTCCTAGGTCACGGGTTATTTTAAAATTATGTTTTTTCAAAGCTTTTAATGACTTTTCAAAGAGGTGTAAAGTTGAATTTATTCTGAGTTGGCATGGAACCCGTGCAGTAGGCAGACACATCCGGAATATGCGGACAAATCTCACCCCGTTAACCTAAGCACCCCTTTTAAGTGACCTATGGCAAAGGTGTTGGTTAACCAATAAATGGTTTCCGGGGCGGCGGAATCCACATCCACCTTACAAATTGATGTATTAAATACCACAAAATAGTGTAGTACTCACCATCGACTGTTCTGTATTGCTTTGCTATCAAATTGTTAACGCCGACCAAAAATCCATCCTTATAAAAGTCACACAGCTTTGAATTAGCTCGGGTATATTTTAAGAATATGTCAGCGCTGAGTTTGGCTTCCTTAGCGCTGTTTATGACAATTAGGTGTGCTTGTTCAGCTGCACAAACTTTGTACGCATCCATCCAGGTTTTAGCAGTGGTATGAAGTTTGTAGCAACTGCCTGGCATTGGTGAATACTTTTTATAGCCTGTAACGGAAAATTTACAAGTAAAACGGTGTTTTTACAAGCCGTACCATTAGAGGGCTTAGCTAGCCGAGGAATTGAACTCAGTTGCCCGGATAGGAACAAGGCAAAATGCCTACTCAGTCACTGACCGGTCAAGTTCTGTCAAAGTTTTATTCGTGTTCTGTTATTATTATATTATGGGTCAGTTGTTTCACAGTAGGAACTTGAATAATAGCAGAATTTGAATAGAACTTTCATAGCACTTGAATGTTAATTTTAAAATTTAATGAATTGTTCAAGTTCTGGCAAAAAAAAACTGGTTCTTCGAACCTTTCCATTACGGTTTACGTTTACTAGTAACCCCTCACTACCGCATGATAACAAAGCAGTCAGGAATGCCAAATTCATTAAATTTTCTCGATTTATATGTTTTTTTAAATGTTTTGAACATTTTGTATAATATTACACGATGAACACCAACATGTAAAAATAAACAATTTCAAGGTAATATTTTTTCTTACGAAAAATTTTCTGAAATTTTGGTGTTTTTCGTTTCGAATAAATTCTTGTTCGGTGATAAACAAGTTTAAAAGTAACTGCTATGTTTTTCAAATAAACTAAAATTTAAAATTCCGGAATATCAACCTGAAATGAGTTGAGCATACCTGAAGGACAAAAAGCAGAAACCGATATCTTCCTCTCGCACATGTAGAGGAGCCGTGAATCACAGGACTTGTAGTTTAGTTTCCTTCCCAAGCCCACTATCATAGTCCCGCAGTGTTCGTCGTTATTAACGTTGTCGGGCTGTCCGTCCTGCCATTCACTGTACCCCGCTTTCTCTAGCTTCTGCCCTACAATATCAACAAGATAGGTACTTGAAAAAACAATTTGTATCACAAGGAATATTCTTCTCAGAGGTTTTATTGTTTTCTCAGGAGTTCCTCAGGGATCTAATTTAGGACTGCTCCTCTTTTCGATTGTAATTAACGATATAACGGAAATTATTCAGCATTCCAGGTCACGTCTTTTTGCTGATGACCGAAAACATTTTTTGGAAATACAAACTTTAGACGACTGCGTTCGACTCCAATCGGATATTGATAGAAATGTTGACTGGAGTAAATGGAATCAGATTGAATTTAATATCTCTAAATGTATCATTCTTTCTTTCGTAGAGGGTGTCATATTTGGTTTTACGCGTATAGAATGAGAGCTCGAAATTTAAAACGTGTCTCCACTATGAAAGATCTTAGAATTGTGTTTGACAGTAGGTTGAATTTTCATTTTCATGTCGTAATGACGTGTAGTTCTTCACATGTAGGGTTTTGTTATTACGAGAAATGAGAAAACACTGCGAGAAATTTCAGACTCGGGTTCCCACATTACTATACAATAATTTGGTTAGAAGTAGGCTTGAGAGTAGATCGGTAGTTTGGAGCCCACAACAAGTGCATTATTCCCTCATGTTGGAAAAGGTTCAGAAGAAATTTCTGTTCTGAGATTTCGTTACCTGAGGGAGTATAGCTACTATCCGTGGCTCTACCCTACCGACTTTCTCTTGGGCATGCTCGGTATGTATCGTCTACGGTTCAGAAGAGATATGCTCATTGTAACACATTTCTTCAGATTGATTCGTGGATGGTTCGAAAACTCGGCTATCACGGAGAGCATAAGTTTCTAAATATATTCCGGATGGTTATCTCCGTCACCGACAGCATAGAGTATTTTATCTCCTGACTTGCAGAACTAACTTAGCAATGGTTATGTTAAATAGAATCACTTCGGATATCAATATGTTTAACATCAATGAAGCAAAATTCAACGGCAAACTTTTTGCTATTAGTGTAAATCTGTTTATCTCATCTAAAATACTTTTTTTTGATAACGCCTTGAAATTGTAATTTTGTAATGTTTTTAAAATAAATAAATTAAATTGAATTGAATCGTAAAACAAACACAGTTAAAACAACTGTTATTTTAAAAATAATAGCCGCTCCCCTCAAGGGGAGCTCCTCAACAACAAACTGAATTCCTGGTGAAATCCCGAATTTTAGCTGAGCAGTGACCTTTTTATCAATAGACTCAATGATAACAGAACAATATCTCAAAATCTGTTCGTTTGTGAAACATACGCCGGCTTTGTCTTTACAAAACTTAACAAACCTCGCTGCCGCTACTGAAATGGGGTAGGTTTTCTTGTGCAATCTGAAATAGACAACATAAAGCAAGATTGTGTAAGCATAAAATTGGTAAATTTTTCCAAAGAATCAAAAGTAAAATTCAAATAGATGTTGATGTATTTAAAAATATGATTTAAGGTGATTGCTGACTTGGCAAAACTGTAATGTGTAACTGTAATAACATCTGAAAAGCTCAAGAAATAATGAGGATTAATCATTGTCGATAATAACTAGGTACAGCTTTTAAAAAATGAATATAAATTTAACTAGCTTTAATATGTAAACTTTGAAACATACCGTCGATTGTCTCATATTGTCCTGGAAGAATCAAGTCGCGAAACCCAAGCCAAATATTATTCCTGTCAAAGTTGGTATCCAGTGAACTGCCAGCGTATTCATTAAATGCATCCAAGCAGTGTTGAGCCTCCTCGGCGCTGTTAAGGACCACGAGGCGAGCTTGTTCGGCCGAGCAGACTTCATAAGCATCGTACCAGGTCCTTGGATATTGATGTAATTTGAAACAGTGATCGTCAATTGTGGGAAACTTTTTGTATTCTGGAATAAATGAAGAGTGATAAAGAAGTAAATTCGATGACTTTGTACATGAAGGCGACGTTAAACGTTAGGGGGATTATCGGGTGGTTATTTATTTTAATAATTATTATTATAAACACGAGAGATGTTATTCATAATTGTGAATGTTGAAAAATTTTAAGCATCATTTTGATTATGTTCAAAGTTCAAAGTTCTAACAAAATATTAAATTCCTGTGGATGCACAAGTGCCGAATGCGATTATTCTAGTCGAGGTATAGCGCTCGTGAATATGGCATACTATACGTATCGCTATCTTTATTCTTAGGATTTACTGAAGAGGAGAACCAAAGGTAATTTTGGTTGTGTCCGTGCATCTGATTACACCTCAAATTTGGCGTTTTCGTGTCTAAAATTGGGATTAATCATAAACGTGCTCACTATCAAAATAAATAAGTGGTCTTTCCCTACCCGTATCGTAGGTTCCACAATCCACATTAACCGTCAGAGTGCTGAGGGCTTTCTTACAGATAAACAAGCTGGCCGCCTCACAGGGCCCGTCAGAGTAAGATCCATTTCGCAGCATCCTCACGCAATCGCGTCCATCGCCGGGGTTGGGCTCTGGGTGGTTCAAGTATAACTCTGATGTTGGAATGCCTAAAAAAAAATTAGAATGAAAAAAATACTTAAAATAGTCTAAGTACTACAATTTCATCTGATTTGGAAAATTCAATTAATATTACAAAAATTCAATTCAATTAATCTCAAAATGTTAGGAATCCACTCACTTCCATCTTTATAAGTGGAAAATGTGGGTTCTGCAATGATAACAGCTGTAATGATTCGTTCAGGTCGGTCGTGATATTTCAAAGCATGTAATCTTACTGAATTTTTTTCGCCACCAGTGCTTTTTACGTGTTTTCTATCTTGCGATATTTTTTGGCAATCAGACGCGCAGTTCACATTACACTGAGTGAGCAGGGTCACACGCGCACGAGTGACGTCGAACTTCAAATCAGGATTGGCTTTTGTTACCTTCAAACATTCAATAACTGATGACGTTTTTCAGTATTGTCACATAGTTCGACCCTGAGTGACGTGCGTCCACACGGTAACTCAAGTTTAATATAAAATGGACGAACTAACATTAATAGCAAACATTAAAAGTGAACTAAAAAACATTTCGACCGTAAAGGACACAAAAATAAGAAATAACCTGGAACTAACTATTCAACTACTAGAAAAAGCATGGAAACGGGAAAAACCATTTCCAAGAACAAATTATTGAACTACATATAAAGTGATAATCTTCTCGAAAAAATAATAAACAATAATCCTATGCAATTGTTCTAAAAGAAAGGACTGTTCAATTAGAATTACCCAAATTTGCAGTCTTTATCACCGCTGATGGCAAAGAAACATCCGAAGACATTAAGTGTATTATCACATAAATAATAACAATAAGAGCGCCTCACCTAGGAATTATAATAAGTGAAATAATGAAAGCAACAAACTAAAGAATTCAAAAAGAAGAGACCGTCATTGATTATTACAGGTGTCGGGCAGAAATATAACGAGGATAATTTTCTAAATGATCTTAGTTTACAAAACAGTGACAGGAGAGGGTGAGTTGTGTGGGGTGGAGGGGTGGGGGAGGAAGTATTGTAGAGGCTGAAGGGGAGGGGGGGGGAGAAAGCGGAGTGGGAACCCCCTAATACCATGCGAGCGAAGCCGCGGGAAAATGCTAGTGCGTGAGCAAGTTCGTTACGCTTTCGCGCCTGAACCACTAAACCGAATAAATTTTTTTTTTAGAGAATAGAAAGCTACATTATCAGTGAGTATTATAAATGCGTTAGTGCGTGAGTTTGTTTGTTACGCTTTCACGCCTAAACCACTAAACCGAATTTAAAAGTTATTTCACCAATAGAAAGCTACATTATCAGTGAGTATTACAAATGCGTAAGTGCGAGATTGTTTTTTTTCTTAACCAATACCGCACAAGAGTCCCAACTGCTCCCGTCTGAAGCCAGTGGGACAATGGCATCCCCGATTGGGGTATGTCGTGAGGCTGAAGGCAGTGGGGAGGGGAAGGATATAGGGAAGAGGAAGGTGGGGAAGTACCTGGCTATTCAGATCTGGTCACCAAACTAGGCTAAAGCCATTTTAAGCAACGTTTCAATTATGAATAGTGGTCTTACACCTGGGCGATACTGAGAGTATCTTCCACTCTGGAACGTGCCGCAAATATACTGTATATTATTTTTAATTAATAAATTATGAATAACACAAATTAACCAATAAAATTTATTTGCCACGCCGGGATTAGATCCCCCGACGTTCGGAGTGCGAGTCAAGAGCCTTACCGCTGCACTACGCTGGCGGTTGTTACGCTTTCTCGCCTAAACCACTAAACCAAATTAAAAAATTCTTTCCCCAATGTAAAGCCTTATTATCAGCGACTAACATAGGCTTATATAATAATAAGCTCTGACGTTATGAAATTTGTTAAAATGTCAAATAAATTTCCTGATTCAAGCGAGTTATTGCCAACGTCAGAGGGAGGGGGGTAGGGGAACCAGGGAGGTGGAAGGGAAACCTGGAAGGGGGGAGAGGATCTCGGAAGGGGGCTTCGTGGGACAAGAGGGTAGGGGGGGAGTGGAGTGGGGAGAGGGTAGGTGGAGAAGTTTATTAAATGGCATAGCAACGCATGCCGGGTACCAGCTAGTTATACATCACATCATTTATAAATAATGCAACACGAAAAGTCAGTGGACACATCCCTCCCTGAATCGATCACATATGGTGCAACTCAAATGACATTGAAAAAAACTTTTCAATATTTTGGAAAACCTGCATAACTGGCCATGACCACTACATCTGTTTATTCGTCAACAACATAGATAAAAGAAGTATCAACCCCAACATAAATGACAAAAAAACATGAAAAAAAATTTTAAATATGGAAACTTTGGTAGCAAATCTTCAGATGGATACCTGGGCATCAATTGAAGATCATATAAAGACAACTGGATACTAAATACAAATGTGGAAAAACTACAGGCCGCCTCAGAACAGGAAACCCTAGTGAGGAGGACTGTGAAAAAAAAATAATGTACTTTATAATACCTAAATATAATATAATTTATAAATACATCATGTACAAATTTTGCTATAGATACTAATAAAAAAAATATATACCTATATATATGAATCGGAAAATCCGAATACCTACTCTGAGAATTTCGAAATAGTTTTCCTAAACCACATAAACCTACACAAAAAATTGTCTCTAAACCAAAATCTAAGCACAGATTATTAAAACCATGGATAACCCATAGACTAGTGATTTCAATCAGAAATGAGGAAAAATGGTACCACCAGTCTTAAAAATTCCCAAATGATGAAAAAATCACCACTTTCTACAGGAAATACAGAAATAAACGTGCGCTTTTAAAAAGACCGACAGAAGAAAAGTATTTTCGTGATAAAATAAACAATGCTGGTCAATAAAAAAAATTCAGTTTATTATTATTGTACCTTGTGGTCAGTGACCATTATGGTATTCCATTTCGTTTCACCCCTCCTTGCCCCGTTCCACCCCATATCCCATTCCGCCCCCTCCGTTGTGGTAAATATTCAGCTAGAACCCGTCCCACCCTATCCCATTATTGTAACTTGTGAAATTCAGTTTATCATTATTGTATCTTGTGTCAGTGGCCATTATGGTATTCCATTTCGCCCCACCCCTTCCTGCCCCGTTCCACCCCATATCCCATTCCACCCCCTCCGTTGTGGTAAATATTCTGCTAGAACCCGTCCCACCCTATGTGGGACTATCCGCCCCGGGAGCCACCCTTGCTAGCCTACGCCACTGCTTGTGGTCCCTGTCGAAAACATAAACGTGCGAGTGGTACCGGGTCAGAAAAAGGTTGGGAACAACTGTTATAGATGGAGATATTATATCTTATGCTGTGGTTATCACTGAAGGGAAATCATGGGAGGAAATAACGAGTAAAGCAGATATCAATATAAACATACTTAAAACATGGTTCGACCTAAATTGTTTCTCACCAAATACCGAGAAAACATATTTTATCCCATTCTCTTAGAAAGAAAAAAATGTCGAAAACAATATTACGATTAAAATCCATTCATCGCAATGTGAAAACAAAAAGAAATGCAACAATACAATTTGTTTTCAAATAACATGCTAAAATTGTATAAAGTATCTGAATGTCATAGTAGATAGACACTTAAAAGGTAGAAAACAAGGTCAAAATACAGTAACCAGAATAAGAAAATTTATTTACATTTTCATTTGACTGAGAAACATCCTGTCAGTATGATTAAAACTATTTATTTCTCTCTTGCCTAATCTATTCTAAAATACGGTGTAATCGGTGGGACTTTCAAAACTAACCTCTTACCTGTAGAAAGGCTACAGGAGTTGATTTTAAAAGTCATCCTACGAAAACCATCTTCATTTCCAACAACACAGCAATTTGACTCTTTTGGGGTTTTAAGTCTAAATAAAATTTTCAAAAATAACTCCCTGTTCGTAAGGATCATTTCAACATGACAACAACATTCCAAACATAAACAACCGACCAAGTTCACGTGGCAATTTAGAAATCCCACAATTTAAAACTTGTGCTTCTCAACACCATCATGCTTACAACTTATAAGGTATAAAATTTGTAATGCCCTCCTGTGTAAAATCAAGTCTGAAAAAATTATAAAGTTTTTACTACCAAAATCCAACAACGACTAGACCAACCCAAAACTAATTACAAGTTTTAATTTCATCATAATAAAAAAAACAAACAAACAAAATCTAGAACATTTCCTCTAAAAATATTTCATCAGCTTTCGAATTGAAACCAAAGTACATACCTACGCGTTATCTGTATGCACCCAATTGTTGCAACTTTATTATGATGTACCTTCTTCTGCAATACTGTCAGCCCATCCATTTCAAATATCAATGTTTTTATGCCAAAGCTATTTACCTATCACCTACTTAATACCTATTAATTAAACGCAATAATATATAATTTTTATTTTTGCTATATCTACATATACCTGTATTGTCCAATATTGTAAATTCTAATTTTAACTTCTATTTAATTCAAGTTCATTCATTATATTGACATGTCTTCATGTACATAAATGTATATATTTTCTAATTTAATTACTTTGTAACAACATACTTTCTGTACCTACTCGCATTTCAAAATGACACTACTACAAGATTCAAAAACGAGAAAAGTTTTCTCTTTTTAGTTAGGAAGTTTCGTTAAAAATAAATTAATGTATTGTTATAGTTTTAGGACTCATGTATTTATTTAAACGTAAATTATAGTATATTAAAAATGAAATAAAAAACGTTTGCTGATGTAAGATCTCCAACTTGAGATGAAGATGTTTCAGAGGTACTCAATAAAAAGTGACATAATTACCAAATATTTAAAAATGATTACACACCATTAATTGCCACATAGTCCTGTTGTTGGAATAAGTCATGTATCCCAATCCACACATTGCTGGTAGAGCTGGCCATGTAGGTAAGCAGTGCCCCAATCTCCTCCTCAGAGGTTGGCACCACGAGCTCAGCGCCTTCCAAGGAACACTTGGACACCGCCTCTCTCCAGCCCAGCGCAACTTTGTGTTCTTTAAAGAACGCATCATAAGCGGCGGAGTAAAAGTAATCATCTCTGAAGAAAGGTTCAGGATCTTCGGCTGATACGACTAGAACAAAACTCAACATTGAAAATATTTGCTGCAAACTGTGAAACTGTAAGAGGTTTATGGCGTAAATGGTATATGGCATAATAAGCAAAAGCTAGTGGTTGCCCAGTGGAAGTGACTAGCAGCAAACCGTGGAAGAGGAGAGTGAGTGTGGAAGTCGATTAGAGCAGGATGGAAAGGCTGGAGAAAAATAACAGGAAATGACGGATCAATGAATAATATTCACTGAGGAGATCAAATTCCACCCTGAAATGAAGCGCGGTGATGATGGATAAACTTTATTTAATTAAGCTTCTCATGTAATAAGAATGTAGAAATATTTGATGCCCGCTTACCTTCTATACAAAATAAGCATAGAAATCCCAGAAGAAAAAGGAGACCGCGACACATTTTACAATAAACTAATGCCCCTCTGCTTCACCAACACGGAACAATCAGCGACTCTGATTATCCTGGAGAGAACACCATTTATTTATACCTAGGTAGAGCGGTAGGTACAGCGTATTAGATACAGTGTATTTCAAATTTCGCGATAAATTTTAACCCATGGCATGGTGGAAAAACTTCAGTAATAAATTTGTTTATTTAAAAAAAATCACTTCTAGAAATTTTTTTTTTGGGTAAGTAGATATAGAAATATATTTATCAACCGGTTACGGCTCCTTAGGGCTGTATGTGTTTTATCTAATTAATAAAGTGGTTTTTCCATCCAATTTGTATTTCGTAAGCGCAGTTTTGTATTTGAAATTTAAGCACCGACTAGGCAAATATTTGGTTACATGACAACTCAGAATCAACCCAAATCAATACTTCTATGAAAATTCATAAAAGCTTTTAAAAAAAGGAAAAATAGTCTAACAAAACGTAAATAATTTTCTTAAATATCTTTTCATCATTTTTAATGACTTTTCAAATGATGTGTTTCGTTGAATTCATTCTGAATTGTCCAGTCACCTAATATTTGGACAATAAAACTCGCCCACAAGGCATTTCTAGATTTGGGATGAGCGGTTGTCTTATTTTTCGACCCTTATTTAACACCCGTTAATTTGACGGATTAAACTTTTTAGATTTAAAATAAAGAAAGAAAACATATTTTTTATATAATCACACAATCTGACTCTATTTTCTTATTCTTTTATTTTCTTATTTCTGATGCCTTCTAATGCCTTCTAATTTCACAGATATGAATAGTGTAATTGTTATGTATTTCTAGGGAAACCCGTCAAATTAACGTGTTAACACTGTTAACTAATTTTATACTCGTTTTTAGTGAACAAACGACCCTTTGTGGTCGAGAAGTAAGGCTCTCAACTACAAATACAGCGATGATGGGTTCAAATCCGTGTTGTTTCACAATTGATTTTTAAAAATAATTTATGTAGTAAATTTGCAGCACAGTGTGGAAGATGCTCTCGGTGAAAGACCATCATTTGGAATTAAAAAATAAAAAACAATTTGGGAAGTGGGTATGCCTACCGCCGCCCCGGAAACCATTTATTGGATAACCAACACCTCTGCCATAGGTCACCCCAATGGTGGCGGTTGCATCTGCATCCGCCACCAAGATCCTGAGAATGGTTAAGGGAGTCCCTTTGACTTCTCCAGCTGTACTCTCTCGGAACATCGCCTTGTACCTCAGTGTCAGGGATGGATTCATACGTCCGTCATTCCTGGACACACTATCCCACAGTTTCCTACCCACCCCTAATACCAAAAGACCCCCCACACAGTATCCCCAAAGATGACATAGGCCCTGAGGGGAACTATTTTCTTTAGAGCCTCCTGTGTGGTGCTTATGTAATTTTTTTTTAAATGGCTTTCGCCTGCACACTTTAAAAGACGTTTAAAATAAGATGAAAATAATTTTCCCTCAGCCTACTGTTTTGAAAAATCTGTGTGAAAACCCAGCTTCAGCTCGATCAATATAAAAGTTAGCAGTCACGGAAAGGTTAACATTTATTAGTTTAATTTAAATAATAACGGTGTTATCACAGACGTAATTATTATGACCATAGTGGTCAACCAGAAAAGCGAATTCCCAGAACACGGAAAGTACAAGGAAAAATATTTTTCTTTATTAAATGATATCTTTTATTGACATCCGTCCCCAAACCGCAATTCGGTCCAAACCGCATCTTCATCCGACCAAACATGATAACAAGAATAACAAAAAATATTATACTTATTTAGTAGTGAGTTTCAACATGATTAATAACAAGTAGATACCTATCCTGAAAAACATCTACCACAATTATTCCGCTGTATTCGAAGACGAAAATTATTATGTTCTAACTATCACGCCGTTTCCCCGCAAAGTGGAAGGACCGCCAAACAGTTCGGTCTTTGCAAACACTATTTTTAGTAGTGTTTTTTCACAATTAATTCTTTTATGGTACATTTGCGGCACGATCCAGAGTGGAAGATTTACTCAGTATTGCCCTGGTGTAAAACCATCATTTAGAATTGAGACGTTACTTGAAAAAGCTTTAACCATGTTTGGTGACCAGATCTGAATAGCCAGGTACTTCCCCCACCTTCATCCTCCCCAATAACTTCAGCATCACAATATACCCCAATTAGGGATACCATAGTCTCACTGACTCCAGACGGGAGCAGCTGGGACTCTTGTGAGGTATTCATAAAAAAAACATCAGCTCTATACAGAAGGCCCTGAGGAAAATAATTACTTTAGGGCCACTTTCATCATTGGGGATGCTGCGAGGAGTTTTTTTAGGAAAGGAAGGAGAGGGGAAGGAAAAGGGTATTGGGTGGTTAGGAATCTGGGGCCAATGTGTCCAGAAGTGACAGACGTATGAATCTATACATCTCTCCTACTGCAGTGCAAGGCTCAACCATTCTCTCCCGATCTAGCCTGCCACGCAGATAGTGGGCAAACACGTCCTCCGCCAAGACCCGGAAAAGCCTCATCCCATGAACCCGGGCACCCCAGCTAAGTAACTAAACGTAGCGAACCACTTAGGGTGACCTGTGGCAGAGTGACCGAGTGACAGGGGTGACCTATGGCAAATAACAAACCATCACGCCGTTTCCCGCAGGGGTAGGCAAAGAGGACAGACCGTCAAACAACTTGGTCTTGGCACACATTCTTTACCCCATTCACATTCATACATCGTCTCATACATACTCTTTTATTTTTCTGACTTTTGACATGGCCCGTTTCAAGTACCTGATTCACTTGATCGTGCCATGTGTTACTCAGGCATCATTTACATTTGCGTCATACATATATTCTTACTAGACTACTTTCTTCGTTCATTCGCTCTACATGCCCAAACCATCTGAGGGTCCCTTTCTTAATCTTACTCATTACGCTTACGTCAGCCTTGCATTCTTTGCGGATCTCCACATTTCTCACACATGGTTTTATATGATATTACCACACATGCGCCTCAGGGATCTCATTTCTACAGCATTCAGTCTGCTTTCATCCTTCTTCTGCCAGTTCCATGCCTCACTGTCATACATCAGGGTAGGTTCCAGCACTCCATTGAAGATTGTAAGTTTCGCTTTTTTGTCAGTTTTTTATTAGCGCCAACGGCATTCAGTCCTCCATTAATGGAGTTACCTTCATCTTTCAATATCTCTATCAGCCTTCCCATCTCTCGTAAACATACTACCCAGTTATTCAAACTCGTCCACCTGCTCCAAGTTTTCATAATTTAGAACTATATTGCACCCATATTTATATTTTCCATTATAAAATATGTATTACATACAAGCGCCGACCAGCCTAAAATTGGGGATTACTGAATTTTTCACAATTCAGTTTCAATTTTATAAATGGCAAAAAACTAAATCGGTTAAAACATCATATTGTAGGTACGTACCAAAGATATTGAAATATAAGTAGATGTGCTATCTGCTGTTTTTACTATGTGGGTCTGCGCTTCCGCGTATCGCCGATATTGTTTACCAATTAACAAATAAACTAAAAGAACAAATAAATTAACGAATAAACCAAACGAACGTTAAACTAAATGAACGAATTTTTTCCTTATTCAAAATATATTGTTAACCAATATTAATGCACATTTTCAAAAAATCAACGAAATGAACAAATTCTTTTTGTATGAAAACTACGCTAATTAGCGCGTAGTCCGGCGATAGTTGCGCGGACACCATAGCATATCTCTTCTGTATTTGAATATCTTTAGTACGTACTTTATCGGTTGTCTGAATTCTCCTATCAAACACTTTGTTGAAGTTTTGAAAATGATCCACACTTAAAATCAATGCAAAAGGTCTAGAGTTCACTAAACCACAGTCGTTGACAGATTCATAACTGAAATTAGTATTTTTTTTAATTATTCATGATGTTTTTCAGTAGACGTGGTCAGATTCTTTCTCCGGAGTGAAATGATTCAGTCTGATTCCTCTGGCCTATTGAATTGATTCCTTTTATTCATTCATTTGATTCAAGTAATTAAAAAAAAACAACAACTTGTTTATATGTACCTTTATATATTAACTATTTGCATTATATGTATATTAACTAATGCACGGTAGAAGTGAAACCTTCAGAAAACTGAAGTAGACAGGAGTGGAGAGTCTACGACGCACCGTACAAAGAGGAGACTGATGGGCTACGAAGCACCACATAAAGAGGAGATCAATAAACTAAGAAGCATCGCACAAAGAGGAGACCGATTATGCTATTTCATTCTCTCGCAGACAAAAACCTATAGGTATTTATGTATGTGTTTGCCTCTTTTTAGTGTCGTTGTTGTTCGTTCCATTGAGTTTCAAATTACAACGGTGCTAAAGAAGTTTTCACTACCCAAAGCACTCGGGTGAATTTCCTTTATAAAAAAAAAATTCCCCTAAATCAAAAAATTGATGTAATATTTATCGGTATGGTCGAGGCGTCAATACGCACGGTTCGCGCCCGCTATTAAAAGTTATTATTTTTTCGACTTATATTATCATAATAAAAACTATGTTATATCATAACTGTGCGTGATTATCTTAATATTATTAACACATTAAAAAAGATAGTTGATTTTCACCACTAAAGTCATATTTTCAGTGATTTTACAAGTTTACGTACGTGACAGTTCTTTCATTACAACATACCCACATTAAAACCATAAACCATAATATGTCTCTTGAAGCATTGAACCAGAAATTTAGTGACACCATGAGTGATTTCGAGAAAAGGCTCGAAAAGGCTACATCGACAGCACATAAGACTCACAAGCCCGGCCAATCTCAATCTCATTCTGATCTTTCAACTCTGCGTGAAGATTTCACTGAATTCAAAGTGAAGATGACTTCGGAGCTGCGCGCCCTTCAGGAGGATGTGGCTCGACTTGAGCTCAGGGTGGACTCCATCGACGCCGCATCTAGGAAGAACCTACTCCTCCTTCACGGCGTAAAGGAGGAAGCGTCGGAAGACACGAGATCCCTGGTGACCGCCGTGTTGACCGGCCTAGGATGCCCCGAAAATGCCATCAAGGGCATTGAGTGCACCAGGAGGTTAGGTCGCGCCATAGCCAACAAAAACAGACCCGTGTTGCTTCAGTTTCAGCGTCATTCTGACCGTCGATCCGTTTGGGAGAAGAAGAAGGGTCTTAAAAACTCACATCTTCTTCTGACAGAATCACTTACCGTGGCACGTCAGAAACTATTTGCATCAGCCCGGTCAATATTTACAAATAGCAGATGCTGGACCAGCGATGGTACAATTGTTGTTTTGCTTCCGGATAGCACCAAGCGAACCATCTACACCCAGCAGCAGTTAGATGTCGCGGCCGCCCTCATACCCAAATCAAAAAAAGCGTCATCCAACACCACATCCAGCTCACCCGGTCCCGATCCTCAACACGATGGCTCCAGGACGATCGGCCTACGTCCCAGATCAAACACTAAAAAATAAGAATCGATGCTATTAATTGCTACTTGATTTATATCTGCAGATCACCTGTTTTTTATTTTTACTATTTGATGGCTGCTTAGTATATAATTAACTTTCTCACAAATTAACCTATCCAAAATTCTACCTACAAAACCACAACGACACATGTGAACCATCCATTTACTTAACTGTTAATTATTTTCTGTGCACAATAGAGACACAAATCTTATATTAATGTATCTACTTTTCTAAATACTTATGCACTATAATAACACCGCGCATAATACCCACAGACTTCAAACTTTGCGTCTTGGTACCTACATTTCGTTTATATTATGATATGGAGATATACATTCATATATTGATGTTATAATAATATTATATGTTAATAAAAATCTATCTTTCTACTGTGTTTTACATACGTTAACAATTTTTATTAATACATTAGTATTTGGTTTGCCTTTTCTGCTCTGACTACTCTTTTGTTTTAAAGTTTTACATATATACCTATACAATCATATATTTTTAAACATATTGTTACCTTCAATTAACTTCATAGATGCCTTTGTAATTTGTATTTGCTTTAAACATTTTATATGGGTATGTGATGTATTGAACATTGCACGTAATCAAATTATTATTTTTATATTTCACTTTTCTTAAAAATTATATATACCTATCTCACAAGTCATTCACGACTCACAAGTACCAACAATTAACTTATTTATGTACAACCAAACTATGAAGATAATCGCGCACTACTTGCACTTTTTTGCATTTTTATCTTTATTATACCTTCCATTGAATATAATTATTTTATGTATTTTTTTTCTATTTCCTTATAACTTTTACCGTTGAATAATGTTATTATTTTTATTTCCTATTTCGTTTATACCTATTTATCTTATAAATTTTGCTAAAATAGTCTGTTTTGTTTTCAATATGGATTTTAGTATATTTACTATAGGCAATGTTTATATCATCATCATCATCATTATCATCATTATCATTACATAGTATAAAATGAAGTCGCTCAAAATGGATGTGCGCGTTAATCTTTTAAACTACGCAACGGATTTTCATACGGTTTTCACCAATAGATAGAGTGATTGAAGAGGAATGTTTATATGTATAAAACATGCAAGTTATATTAGAGAAAAGCCGAGAAATTCAAAGAAAAAATATTTTTGTGCGATTTTAAACGGCTGGCGGGCCGTACTATTCACTTTCGTCACTTTTGAAATTCGTTCTATGGAAGAAATTGGAAAATAGATGTCCTAGAGTAAGTAGGTATTTGATTTTCCCATTTCAAATATCCAGTGTTGCATTGCAAGCATTGTATAATTAGTGGCGAGTTAATTAGTGTATATGTATAATACATGCTTATTATAGTAGAGAAAAGTCGATAAATTCAAATATTCAATTCAGGCAGCGGGCAGCGGGCAGCTGGCAAGCGGGTGGTGTGGATTTTATAAAGATTGGGTATTGGTGTTGTGTTTCGTTAGCCACAGCAACGTGTGGCCGGGTCTGCTAGTTACACTATATAGAAGATACACTCCTACACTCTCCTTACCCATCTTTATCTCACTATCCCCCCTCCCCCTGTACTTGATGCTCACTTTTGTACACTATTCTATCAATTCAATATCGTACATGTCATTCATAATATACAACTCTTCAGTTATACTCATATATTATAACCAAATTGTACCTAACTATTACTCATCTAAATTACAATGTTAAATATTATATACCAAAACTGTAGAGGACTACGAACTAAAACTGAGATTTTTCACAATAATATTCTTTTGAATGACGATTGTTTCATTTTCGGTATATCTGAGTCTTGGCTTATTGATTCTATTTTAGATCCAGAACTGGCACCAACTGAATTTTACAGTATTTTTAGACGAGATAGGACAAATAACATTACAATCAATAGCATTAATACCCAATCAGATTCTCGTCGAGGCGGTGGAGTCATGATCATAACTCATAACAATCTTAACGCATACCCTCGCGAAGACTTGGTCTGTAATGCTGAATGCATCTGGGTAACTATTCCCCCCTCTAACTATACTTCAAAACGTACCATCCATGTTTCTTGTCTATACTTACCACAGGGACATGGATATGAAAATGCTCTTAGTTCATTCCTTTGTTTGCTTGCTAACGTCAAAGATCAAAACCCAGATGATATTATACTCGTACTTGGAGACTTCAATATGCCCACCATAACATGGAAACCACAAGATAAAAATTCACACTTAACACCTGAAAATTTAAATTCAATTACTTCGTTAATAGCTGACACAATCCATTACTCTGAATTGAATCAATACAATTCCATTAAAAATGCCAATAAACGTATACTAGATTTAGTTATCTGTAGTGAGGAATGCCTTGTATCTCAAGCATACAACCCTCTTGTCAAAGAGGATTTACACCATCCATCGCTCAAAATCATACTGCAATTAGACACACTTCCAACAATCAATGCTCCACCAAAAGAAATTTATCGGTATGATAAAGCTGATTATGATTTAATTAACCAACACCTGTCGAAAACAGACTGGTCTTTTACTCACGATAATGCTGACGTTGACGAAGCAATTTATACTTTTTATGACATCTTAAATAACACCATTAATCAGTTTGTCCCTAAACGTTTCATCAAAAAGAAAAAATTTCCCAACTGGTACTCACCTCCCCTAATCAAAATCATAAAACAGAAACAAATACTACACAAAAAATGGAAATCAAATAATAATCCAGTAGATTACATAGAGTTTTCTATCAAACGCATACAACAAAAACATTTACAGAAACATTGTTACACCCAATATATAAATTCAGTTGAGTCTAGTATTCCATCTAACAATAAAAGTCTCTGGAATTACGCTAAAAACAAAAATAGGACAAATGGCATACCACAAATCATGAACTTAAATGACGAGTCAGGCACCGGTGCTCATCAAGTGTGCCAACTGTTCTGTAAACACTTCCAATCTACTTACGTAAGCGATGAGGGCACGGATGATCCCAGTAATATTGATAATTCTACCTGCGTTAATAATGATAACCCGATCGGGAACGTACAAATAAACAACTCATTGGTCAATAAATACTTGAATAAATTGGATGTTACTAAGGGTGCGGGCAGTGATGGTATCTCGCCATATTTTATCTCAAAATGTGCCAAAAATCTTGCATATCCTTTAACTAACTTATTTAACATGTCTTTAAAAAAGGAATATTTCCCACAAAATTCAAAGAAGCCATTATAATCCCCATCCATAAAACTGGTTCAAAAAGTAACATTGCAAATTATCGCCCAATCTCAATACTCACAGTATTTAGCAAACTCTTTGAGCGTATTGTGTACGATCAAATTTATATAACTATTGTCCGCAGCATACAAAATGAACAACATGGTTTTTTACAAAAAAGGTCAGTACTAACAAACTTAGTCAACTTTACTGAATACTTAACAAGCAATATGGATAATGGACACCAAGTAGATGTCATCTACACAGATTACTCGAAAGCTTTCGATAATCTCCTGTCCCCATCCCATCTTCCTCTGCCTCTTTCCCTTTCCTATTCCTTCTTCCTTCTAATATATACTTACATTTATATATTTTTGTTAATTTCATTTTCATTTTCAATTAAAATTTTGTATTATATCATAATAACCATTAGCAAAAGAAACTGTTTTAGCTTACCTCATTTTTAACCGCTTCATTTTTAACATCCTGTATAAAACTGCTGTTTGTTTCTTACAATAAATAAATAAATAAATGCGTAATATATTGAATTTTTTTTTCAAATATATTTACGTATATTCTTACAATTAAATCTTAAAATTAAATAGTTTTTTTGTTTCACCCCTAAAGTATTACTAATTTTATTTTATTTATTAAACTTAAAATTGTTCCACTTCAACTAGGCGACTAGAATATCGGCGCGGGAGTGAGATAAGTGGGTTTACTTTAGGCAACTTCGCGGCGCCAATAGGATAATATTTATATATTTACGAAACATTATAATATTATTTAAATCGTTTACGGTACATATCATTCATTGAAATAATTTAACAGTAAAACAATGGAAAATAAAAAATTATAGTACCGTTATAAATCCTAGGACACAAGACCAAAGGCATGGAATAAAGAACCAATTCATTTTGAAATTGAGAATCAGATCGAGAGTGTCGCAAGATTGAATTTATTCATTTAATTCAGTTATTAAATTTTCTCCACGTATATTCTTCATTAACTACCTACCTGGAAATATTTCTAGGATTTTTTTTTATTGCATTTAAAAAAAAAAGATTCTAGAATACCGCACAAGAGTCCCAACTACCCGTCACCAGTGGGACCGTAGGCAATATGCGCATCACCAATCTGGGATGTGTTGTGATGCTGCAAGGAAGCGGGGAGGTGAAGGAGGTTGGCAAGTGGAAGGTTGGTAGTACCACCTTCAGTAGTAGTAGATATTTGTAGGTTGGTAGTAGTTGGTAGTAAATTATATTTTTAAAAGAATGTGTAACATAGTAAATATAAAAACCATAAAACTAGTTTATGATGCACTAGTCCAGTCATTTCTTTCCTACGGAATAATTGGCTGGGGTGGAGCTTACAATAATAATGTAAAACCTTTGTAAATTGCCCAAAAATCAATTATTAAGATTACGTACAAAAAAAATAAATCGTATCCCTCCAAACAATTATTGAGGAAACTGATATTTGGGACCTTAGACAGACCTATGGACTTCAATGTCTTAAATTTATTTACATGCGTCCAAATAACTTTCTAAAAATTTCAAATCGTACCAGCCAAAGACGTGGCACATGTGAGTATGCGTATGCAGTACCCCACTGCAAAACTAGGTTGTTTCAAAGGCATATTAGTTTTATTGCCCCAAAAATGTATAATTTACTTTGTACAATCTTTAAAGAGAACGTATGTCAAAATCTTCAATCTTATAAAAAATTTACTAAAATTTGGCTAAAAAACACTGAAACAGATATTTTTTTCTTATAAGTTTAAATAAAGCCGTTAAATATATCTATCATTAGACAGCTTTTACAGAAGATTTATAATATTGTTTGCTATTTTTTGTTTTTGTTTTTCTTATGTTTTTAAATTGCACTTGTGATATCTACTCTTACAAAACTTACAAATACAATAATAACAGTGCAGACTGTTATTATGCTGTATTTTTTAAATGCATTTATTTAGTTACTTTTTTTAAATCCCTTATTTATTGTATACTTAAAATATTCACTATAACCATAGAAATAAAAATATAAGTAAAAAATCAATATTATACCCACGCACAGGCATTTGTGGGATTTTTTTGTTCAAACATTTATTATACATATTATGCTTTTTTATATACCTACTTTTCATTATTTCATGTATCTATCATATGTATTGTATCAAAAATTATTATGTATTGTATCAAAAATTTTCAACAAAAAATACCTTTTTTGATTTGGTCGAATAAGGCTAATACCAACCCTGTCTCAGTGTGTTTTTTTGGCTCACTAAGTCATTTTCATGTTAGATCCTTTTACTCGTAGTTTCCATTGAACATAACACAACAATGCGAACACGAATTAATTATTTTACTCCGGGACTTGAAGTTTGCATCTTCCCTGTGTTTGGAGAGATTGTTTTTTGCATTGACGGCCGGCTTGGTCGAAGGTTGAGACTCTTGACTCGCAATCCGAAGGTCGCGGGATCGAATCCCAGCGTGAGCAAATATTTTTTTTTTTAATGATTTCACAATTAATTTATTTATAAATAATGTATGGTACATTTGCAGCACGATCCAGAGTGGAAGATACTCTCAGTATCGCCCTGGTGTAAGACCACCATTCAGAATTGAAACATTGCTTGAAATGGCTGAAGCCGGGTTTGGTGACCAGGTCTGAATAGCCAGGTACTTCCTCCACTTTCCTCCTACCCATCTTATTCCCATCCCCACCACCTTCAGCCTCACAACATACCCCAATTGGTAATGCCATAGCCTCACTGGCTCCAGATGGGAGCAGCTGGGACTTTATACAGGAGGCCTTGAGGAAAATAATTCCCTTCAGGGCCTATGTCAACTCTGGTGATGTTGTGTCGATGGTCTTTTTAGAAAAGGAAGGAGAGGAAGTTCTGGGAAGGAAAAGGGTATAAGGGGTGGGTAGGAATCTGTGGGTCAATGCGTCCACTGGTACAATTACGGACGTATGAATCCATCCCTCCCACTGCGGTGCAAGGTGATGTTCCGAGAGAGTACCGCTAGAGAAGTCAAACGGATTCCCTTAATCATTCTCTCCCGATGCGACGATGCCGTTCAGCTGGTGGGCAGACGCATCCGCCACCAAGACCCGGAAAACCTCATTCCATGACACGGGCACCTCTGCTAAGTCAGCAAACGTAGCAAATCATGAATAAATGTTTTGTTTTAATTTAATTGAAGAACCTGGCTTTTCTGATCGGGTTAATAAACGCAGTTTGGGAGGCGGGTATGGTTACCGCCGCCTCGGCAACCATTTTTTGGGTAACCAACATTTCTGCCACAGGTTACCCCAAGTGGTTCGCTACGTTTGGTGACTGAGTAGGGGTGTCCAGATTCATGCGGTGAGGTTTGTCCGGCTCTTGTGCTCTTGTCCGGCGGATGTGTCTGCCCACCAGCCGCGTAGCAGGCCGGATCGGGAAAAACTTGTCGAAGGAGACCTTATGACCTCTCCAGCAGAATTCTTTTGGAACATCGCTTTGCACCGCGGTGGGGAGGTTGAATGGATTCATACGTCCATTCATGGGTCTCCACGGGACACACTAACCCCCAGATTCCTACCCATCCCTCATCCTTCCCTGAACTTCCTCTCCTTTAAAAGACCCTCCACAAAGCATCCCCAAATATGACATAGGTCCTGAGGGAAAATATTTTCCTCAGGGCCTCCTATGTAGAGCTATTGTAAAAAAAAAGTAAAAGGCAATTCGGTAAATTATGGACAAGCCGTCGCATGCCGCTACACTCTAAATAGGCATAAAATTTGAAAAGTAAACTACCTTTAAACTTAATTACCACAAGAACCACCGGTTTCAGTCGGGATAGACGGAAAAATATGCATAAAAATTTGGTTTTCATTTAAAGTTTAAAAATCACCATCTCCATTACGGCCATTTTTTTTGTATGGATTTGAAATTTGCAAAGTTTCGTTTCAAACTAAAATCGCATGAATTACTTAATTTACCTAAACTAAGAATCTAATAACCTATTTTGTGTTCGTAAATAGTTTTCGATATTTGTTTTTGGGGTGTTATCCGGTACACACATCTACCGGATCTGCCCTGATGATGGACACTGCAACGATGTCCGAAACGTTGGCTAAAGAAGGAGGTAGCGCAACACGGCATAACACCCCAAAAACAAATAACGAAAAAGCTTTTGGCCGTGAAAATCTTAAAACTTTTCCCGTAAATAGTTTTTTCTTGTAATAATTGTTGAAATGAAGTATAATTTCCGTAATATGTGCATAAAAATGCGGCGGCTTATCCATAAATTAATAATAGCAAAGTTTCGATACGGAATGGTCGACTTTTAAAAGGGCGATGCTGAGAGTAAGTTTCTTCCACTCTAATGTAGAAGGAAATTGTTATCTAGTGTTTAGAGCACCCAAACATAACTGTGTAGTAGGTACTGTGACTGATTAAGAGACTTCAACGGTATTAATAAATACAAGACTTACCAAACACTCGATTTTTGACATGTGTTTAGAATATAAATTTTATGTATTATATTATATTCAAGAAAACAACAAGACAGACATATTATATTTTCAAGAAGACAACAACATAACAACTTGCTTTTGTTTTAACAATCTAAATCTATGTTGTTCTAATTTTAAAAAGCTTAACTACCAATTCTTAACTAGTTCTGTTTAGCTACTTCTCCAAGTAGGTACCCAACTTTATTACTTTATTTTTGCCTCAACATATGTTTTGTATTATTTTTTCAATTCATATACATCAAATAATACAACCTATACATCATTTTTGAAACATTACATAATATTTTATTGTTTAAGAAGCATAAGTGATACATTTACTCCCTGGTCAATAAAGTTAAACCTCTTAAACGACCGACCCAAACGATGATTAATTTTTTAATTCTTCTTTTGGCAGATTTTTTGATTGATTCATGTACGGACTGTGATTCTTAGTAAGAATGCAAAGTTTCAGTCGTTTCGGTCAAATTGAGTCTAAGTTACGACCGATTCTAAGTGCTTAAACGACCGACCCCAAGTGCTTAAACGACCGACCCCAAGTGTGAAAACGACGATTTTTTTTTTTCAAAACAATAAATCACAAAAAATACTCTCACGTCTAGGACTAGAACCCAAGACCTACTATTTTAAGCCTATGTGGGATTTACTTAGTCATGTTTCTTTTTCGGTCACATATTAAAAATAATAATGGAAGAAATTTATCCAAGACACTATTAAGATAGCATTTAGTTCGGGTTTGAATCTTGCAATCGTACTATTAAAGCTTGCAAAATGTCCCACGTCAGTTCAATTATAACAAAATGGTTGATTGGCTTAGGTAGGGTGGAATTTGAAAAACTATTAAATAATGTTACTTATGAGGGAGCGGGAGACAGAACGAGAAATAAAAGGCGTCGGTCGATGTAATGAGTCAGTCGTTTATTGGGCTACGTAGCGTGGGTCGGTGAAGCGGTAACAAGATGTAATGCAGGGTGCCGTAGATGAGACGCTGCAGGCGTGCGGTGTGATGGAGATGGTGCGGTGAAGGTCAGCGAGTTGTTCGACACCATGGCGGTGGAGATGACCTATCTTCCAGGCCGTTGCTCGACGCTTTAAATCGCGGAGATGAACGGTGAGTGGCTCGGTGAGCTGAGCCACCAGCAGGTAGTCCTGGCGAGGCGGAGCGTGTTTCCATGGCAGCGAAGCACGGTGGGGCTTCGGGGTGCCATGAAGTGGTGAGCTGATCCCTGGACTGAAGGTGCGTCAAACCTTATAAGTCGCGGGATGGAGCTGATCTCAGGAGCTGAAGACACGATGGGCCTTGTAGCTGAGAAGTGGTGATGAACCTCGGGAAGCTGCCCTGGATGTGTAGAGCACTGCAGGAGCACTTGTGCGATCTGTTACTTGTTGAGATATTGACCGACCGTTGAACTGATACTGACTGCCGCGGGCGAGCGATCGGCTGCTTATATAGCCGCGGCGAGTAATTACCCACACGGTAGGTAATACGCGACCCTTCGACAGTTGACGAGAATGTTCCGCGCCGTACAGATATTGTACGGTACTGTCTCGAGACCTTTCTAGGCGGGGGCGATATTATTAACGTCGGGCTGGCACGGCAGGCGAGAAAGTACATCGCGATCGGCATATTTAGGTACCTAGGCAAGAGCCGGCGCTGCGCAAATATTAGATGTTTCTCGTGTCTTCTTTTGATGGCGAAGTTTATGATGTGTCGCCACACTTAAAATTTTACATGGCCGTTTAACGGTACATTTAGTAAAAATTTAGTAGGTACGTACATATATTATTTAAATAAAAAATAAAAAAAAAACATTTTTCTTTTCTTTTTCTTTTTTTGTTACAGAATAAATTTTCTGGCATTTTTATTAACGTATATTTAATTTAAAAAATTAAAATGAACATTTTGTTAAAAAATATATATTTTTATTTTTGAATTCTCACCAGCATTTGGTTCCATAGAACGGGCAATCTGCCTAGCTAGGAACTAATATCGACCCACAAGACATAATAACACTTGTACACATTTTATAGTTATTTTTCAATGTTATTATTATGTTATTTTTGCCATACAAATGTTTCAAATGTAATGTTATAAATAATAAATACATAAACATAGCTGCCAATAAAAAATCGTGTAAAGAAAATGAAGACAATGTTGGTAGTTCTTAGTCGAAGTATGATGGATACATAAGTTCAGTTGGTAGAACTCCGCCCCGGCAAGGCGAAGGTCCTGGCTTCAAGTCCAAGATGTGACCGTATCTTTTTGTTTTTTTCCTGTTTTCAGATTTTGGATAGATTTTCGGTAATCTTGTGTTCATCTTTCAATTAGTTGGCACAGGTAGTCACCAGTCAGCACTCAGTCACCAGATTGGCATTGGCAGAAGTGTGGTTAACTCTTCTGTCGTCGCTGTCTAACTTTTATGATACATACATAAATTGAAGATGATTATTGTAGAGATTTTCCCATCCATCCATCCATTGTATCCAAGCCCACACTTTTCTTTATGACCGTCATTTTACTTTGCGATCTCTTGAGAAGTATTATTACACCATGCTGTGACCACCGAAATTGTTATTTTTTTTTACTCTAGTTTCACACAGGAGGCCCTGAGAAAAATAATTCTACTCAGGGCCAATGTCATCTCTGGAGATGCTGTGTGGAGGGTCTTATCAGTAAAGGAAGGTCTGGTAAGGAAAAAGGTATTAGGGATGGGTAGGAATCTGGAGGTCAGTGTGTCCAGGGATGACGGATTTATCAATCATTCCCATTGCAGTGCAAGACGATGTTCCGAGAGAGTACGGCAGGAAAAGTCATACGACTCTCAACCATTCTCTGGGGGGAAAAGCATCCGCCTCCAAGACCCAGACAAACCTCACCTAATTAACTCGAGCACCCTTGCTAAGTCACCAAATGTAGCGAACTACTTGAGGTGACCTATGGCAGAGGTGTTTATTATCCAATAATACCTAAATCTATCTTAATAGAATAGTTCACCTTAGAAAACAACACAGCATTAATATTTTCCTTACTATAGAATGAACACAAAGCTCTTTATCATTTAAAAACGTTTATTCATATATAGCAAACTTAATATGTCCATGAATCTATAAAAAAGTGTTATTAAATAACATAAAGTAAAATGTGAGATGGCCTACAATAAGCCAAATCATAAAACTAAGGGTTTCATAGTATTTCTTGAATTAGTTTGTTAAAATAACAGCGGGAAATATATTATAATACTTGTTGTTTATTAGTATAATCATCCTAAAGATACAGGAATAATATGGCATTTTATAAAAACACGTGTTTCAAGATTACTTCACAAAATTGTGTAAATTTAATAAAACTTCTACACATACTTACAACTGAAAACATTTCAACTTAGTCAGATAACAATGTTTTTTAATCTCTATGTACGTAAATCAAAATATTTTTGCTTCTATTATTCTTATATGAAACTTTGATGTGCGCATGCCATACAATGGTGAGCTCAGGCATCATGAAATTATGCATTACTAAACCGTTCATCCGATTGCAATAAATCTGTGGTGAGTGGTTGTGAGCACGTTAACGAAGGTTTCTATATGTATACTGATGAGCTCTGGTATTATGAAATTTGTATAAAAAAATTGGAATAGGGGCACGCGAGCTGTTTTAAAACGGAATGCACAGGGAATGAATGTATGGAATGCGGAAGGGGGGAGAGGAACTCGGGAGGGGGGTTCGTGAGACGGGGGAAGGGGGAAGGGGATGCGGGAGAGAAAGAATAAGCGAAAGAAGAGCGGGACAATGGGTAAGGACAAGCATGTAGAGGCAATATATATTTATTAAATGGCCTAGCAACGCATGCCGGGAATACGCTATATATTTATTTATTTATTTAACGCCCAATGGGCTTTTACATTTTGGTAGTACAAAAATAATTCATTACAGATTATTTAACATATACAGAATAATAAAAATAAAATTTGATTAAAAAGCACACAAGTCATAAAAATACAAAAATACAGCGATTTCATAGGTTTTCAGAAAAACAGATAGGTTTAGGAATAGTTTTGGAATAATAAGTTTTTTAAAAGATCAACAAATTTCGCCAAGTTTATGTTAAATATGTCAATATCACCTAATAACTGATTTCCCATAGTGTGAAATCGTTGTATCGGAGAGTGGGCAATGTAGTTCCGCTTATGAATGCTACAGTAGAATAGTGTATTTTGTCGTGTAGTTACTGTCGGTATTCGTAAGTTTATGAGTTGCAGTAGTTCGCAACAGTCAAATTTAAAGTTAAGTATTTAGAATAAAAAAGTTAAGTCGTTTATTTTACGTCTGTCTTCTAGTGTGTGTATTTTTAAAACATTTAATAATAAATTATATTTCAAGTCTTCTAGTGGGATATTTAGTTTAAAATTTATAAAACGCAGAAATTTTTTTTGTATTCGCTCAATGTTATTAATGTGAATTTTGTAAGATGGAGACCAAACTACCGAGTTATATTTCATTAGACTTCTAACTAGAGATACATATAATAATTTAATGACTTGTATGGAATTAAAGTTTTTGGTTGTTCTTAGTACGAAGCCTAGTGTTTTCATACCTTTGTTTACAATTTGGTGGATATGATTGGCGAAACTTAGTTTTTCATCCAAAATAATTCCAAGATCTCTCATTTCCGTGACTCTTTCTAAAGCTGTATTATTGATGGAATATTCGAATAAAACAGGATTTTTATTTCTGAAGAAAGTCAAGGTTTTGCACTTTATATATTTGACGCAAGCGTATTTTGATTTTTATATATATAGATTTTCCCTAATACCATGCGAGCGAAGCCGCGGGTAGAAGCTAGTGTAGTATAAATAACACGAGCTACATTTATACATACCTACATACTTTACAAAATATTATATTTAAGGTCATAGTCATTGGTAATGTTTACCTTATCAGAAAAGAGGAGTCTTGTGCCTGACAAGGGAGCCGCGATTCTTACTAAGGTTGTGTGTTATAATACGTTTGGTTTAAAATATTTACTTTTTACTTAAACGTTAAGTTTTTATTGAAAAATTGTTTAATTTTATTGATTTGTTCTGATTGTTTGATGGTACAGCGCAATTCAGAAGGTTATAATAGTTTTTTTTATTGCTTACTAAATATAATGGTTTTTACATTTGAGTTGTTTTAAAATTAGGTGTAATAAATTGGTTTCCATTTTTCATTAGTTTTTCTTACAGCGAATATGCCTTGTCAAGATGCCTTCAGATATAAGTAAATTGACTTGGTTGTTCAGCCGTATATCCTCTTTGCATACTTACTTGATTAAATATTTTTTTAGGGGATTAATTGTCCGAGGGATTAACTGTTCATGGGATCAACTGTTGACGGCCCAACTGCGGGGGGGCAATTGTCGCCGGATGAATTGTCGGATCACCGTTTAAACACTCTAAACCACTCTCTGACCTGGTCATCCTTTTCCCCCCTGGGTGAGTAGAAACAGTCCATTGGCTCAGCAATATCAAAAAGACACTCCAACTTCTCAACTTTTCTTCTTTTTTTCAGAATATTTTTTAAAGCAAAACTTTTGGTTTATATTTTTTGTTTTGTGTTACTGTGTTTATTATAAAAAAAAGATCAATATTGCAAGGAGAAGGGGAGAGGAGGAGAGGGGAAAAAGTTATATTGCTTTACAACATGCATTCGCTAGGTTTGATGACACAGCAGGGGTGCCTGTGTTCACAGGGTGACGTGTAATCAAACCCCCTAGCACAATCGATTGATAAGGATTGATAGGATAACTTTCGGTAACTTCTCATCGTTCTCAAGCATGATTGCAGATCGCCAACGAATTATTAATAATTCATAATGAATTGTCTATGGATTACCTATTAACTTGACGTTTGGCTGTTATCTCATTGTTTATTTACGAAAAAAAACATTAAAAGTTAAATTAATTTTAGTGTGAATTGTTTAATTTCATTAAAATGAATATCGCGCTCCGAGTGTGCCCAGTCTCACTACTAAATATTATCACTATCAAGCAATATCTGCCCTCAAAAACATAATCATTCAATCACCAAACAAATCATGTGTTCTCCCGATCAAAGTTAAACATTAGTCGAGTTCAGCAAAGTTGTGGATACTCCACTTTAGTGATACTATTACTTTGAAACCAGTGCACAAATAACTCGTCTAATTTTAAACACTGTCAGTTCTAACTTCGATGCAAACTGCCGCTGTTATTGTTAAAAATACAATTTACCTGCCATCGCGGAATCAAACCAAAACATAACCTGTGCAATTGTTCTTGCTTGCCTACAGGCACTACAGATTGTGCTATTGATTTTGCCTACCAACAGGCGCAACGCACAAAATAAGATGCATAATCCAAGGTGGGGCAAAAGTAATCATCCGATGTTTTTTTGCTGTAATTATTTTATTAAATGAAAAACTTTGGTTCTGGTTGTGAAATTTGTTTATTTAATCCATTAGAATTTATTCCGTCATGTCGAGAAAACGATATCGGCCAAGTGAAATCAAATGAAAGTGTAATATTTTTCGGCGATGTAAATTTAAATTTATTACATAAAAATGATGCTATCATTATAAAATATGAAAATATTCTTACTAATAACTATTTAAAAAAATGTATAAATTATGTTACACGAGAAGTAATAGTTCAAGGGAAAATTGTTAGTTCTTGCTTAGATCACTTTTTTGTGCGAGTTAGCGGAAAGTTACCTACTGGATTAACCAGTACAATCTCCGCGTGCGTATGTGATTATAATATTGCCGATCATAATACAACAGCTGTAAGCATACTCTATAAGTCGGTAGATAATTTCAACTCTAGCGATTCTAATAACATCAAAATTCTTTCGCAAAAACAGATTGATAAACGCATTTGTAATTATGACTGGAAGTCGCTTCTAAAAGAAACCGAATGTTCGGTTATTTATTTAAAAATTAAAAATTATTTTGACGACTTGTATAAAAAACAGCACCATTACAATTAGCAAAAAACCTAAAAGTCGACCTTATGCAATAAATGATTGGATATCTAGTGATGCACTATATAAAATTAAAAAAAGGGATTATTTATATAAGCGTTGGAAAAATGCCCCAACAAATAAATACTATGAAAAAGAATATAAGGGTTATCGAAATGTTTTAAATAAATTGTTACTTAAATTCGGCCCCTTAGGGTCAAAGAAACGTATCTCAATTTTTATCGATTTTGAGTTACGGATGGTACTAGACACAAAATAACACATTACGTTAAGTGACAAAGACACGTATCGATAGGTTCAACGGTTACAAATTTACATCGTTGCGTATCTACAGAAAACCATTTATTGTTAATGTCAGTAGAGTGTATCGTTACTTGCGTTTTTTAAACTTGAATAAAAAGATATTTGCTTGCGAGTCAAAGAAACGCATCTTTAGTTACTTTCGATTCACCCGCATAGATTATGCAACTGTTTTACTGAAATGTCACTTACGCGTCATTCATTTACGATTTGGCAGTTGTGTTTGCGGCATTTTTTATTTTAACGAGTGGTTTGAATATTAGTTTGGTTATTTTTTGTGTGTTTTGACTCAATATAAATCGAATATGGAAAGGAAAACACACAAAACACGGATTCAGTGAATAATGGAAGTGGCATTGTTGAATAATAAGGAAGATTCTTCAAGTGCCAAAAATATCTTATTTCAGAGGCGGGTATGGGTACCGCCGCCCCGGGAATCATTTATTGGATAACGTTTGGTGACTTAGCAGGGGTACCCGGGTTTATGGGGTCAGATTTGTCCGGATCTTGGCGGCAGATGTGTCTGCCATCAACAGCGTGGCAGGCCGGGTCGGGAGAGACTGAGGGAGATCTTTTGACCTCTCCAGCAGGACTCTCTCAGAACATTCTCTTGAATCGCAGTGGAGAGGATTGATTCATTCGTCCGTCACACTGGCCCCCAAATTCCTAACCACCCCTTATACCTTATTCCTTCTAAGAATTTCTTATCCTTCCTTCCCCTAAAAAGACTCTACATAGCATCCCCAAAAACGAAATTGATGTTACTACAACTGCTACCAAAATAAAAATAGCAGAAAATCAGGATTCACGATGCCAAAAGTCAAGAGTTTTTCTTCTTTAAGAGCGATTCGAGAATCCAAGAATGGCAAGAATTTTTTTTGACTACATTGGATATTACTGAAACCTTTTTTAGAAATATAATTAATAATAGCTTGGAAAATGGAAAAGTTCTCCAAAACAAAAGGGGAAAATATTTACCTGGAGATAAAAGACCAGAAGAATCTAAAAAAACTTCTTTTACTGTAGGCGAACACTTCATTTAAATATTTAGCCGCCGATTTGACATTACACATACGTAATGTACACTATGTATGTTGACTTGTGTAAGGATACAAATTATGTTCCTGAAAAAACATGGTTAAACCGAAACATATTTAACACCTGTAACCTATAGTTCCAACAACCACGCGAAGATATGTGCGACTCGTGTGTTAAATACGAAAATGCTAATACGGAAGAAAAATATCTCTTTTGGATGAGTATGATCGCCACAGACAACGCAAAATTGCTGTACAGAATTGTAAAATCCAATCTAAAACCCTTGCTTCTGAATCCACTGTTAATTTCATCGAGTTTAATTTAGAATACGTTCGAAGATAATTTTTTATAGACGACACCTGGCAGTTTATAATTAAACTTTTTTTAATGTTCGGAGCAATGAAGCTAGAAATTACATGTGACATGAATGAGTGGCTGGTCGTGGCTCAGATGAAATCGCTTCATGTATGTATAAGTATTTGGTAGCTAATGCTAATTGAAAGAAGTTCATTCTGATGAGTGATACCTGTTGATATATCAAAACTTCTAAAAAGAAAATAAATATATTTGATCCTTAATGGTGGTACCCAGCAGTTAGATTAGCTTCCAGAAAATCCAAATATGATATCATTGAGATGGGACAAGACTATTTCTTCAGTTTCATCAACTTGAGGAAACAATTAATTAAAAACAAAGAGACAGAAAAATGGCATGGATGTAAACAAGTTAAAAATCACATTCAAAAGAAGATCCTGACCAAATTTATTAAGTTCCTAAAACAAGGAAATGAGTTGAACTTATTTTTTTACATGCGCTCCACACAGGAGGCCCTGAGGAAAATAATTTACCTCAGGTCCTATTTCATCTTTGGGGATGCTGTGAGGAGGTTTTTTTTTAGGAAATAAAGGAGAGGAGAATTCTGGGAAGGAAAAGAGTTTTAGGGGTGGGTAGGAATCTGGGGTTCAGTGTCTCCTGGTCATCCGCCTCCTTAGGTTTTTCTAGGTCTTGACCTAGAAAAACCTCACCCCATGAACCAGGGCGCACCTTCTAAATCACCAAACGTAGCGAACCCCTTGGAGTGACCTATGGAAGAGGTGTTGGTTGAAGTAAAGTGAGTGAAAGAATGTGTGCTAAGACTGAGTTGTTTAGCGGTCCGTCCTCTCTGCCTACCCCTGCGGAGAAACGGCGTGATGGTTAGTTAGGTAGTTAGTAGGTTAGTCAGGTACAAGATTCCAGTTTTTTAAGCAAGTTACAATATTATGTAGCATATTAAGTTTTTTTTGACAATAGTATCAGTTGGAAAATAGTTACCTAAATATTTTATATGTTTTTCTGTTTTAAATAAGTTTTTCAATAAAAATTTCTAGACTTAAAATATTTTTATTACTGTTCCACCACTATCCTAATTCCTAAAAATCATCTTTACAAATTTTCGGGTGTAAAAAAAGTCAAATATCGAAGGAAGTTTTTCGTAACTTGAGTTCAGTGATTGCAATTTTCACTTTGGTTAGGATCAAAGAAACGTAACTGAGATATAGCTGCACTTAAATTTAAAAAAACATTTGAAAATGAATTACTATTTTATATTTAAAAGATGATTTAGAAGCACAAAATACCACCCTTTAACTAAACGAGAAGAAATTATTAATATGTTCCATTTGTTTAAAAGTAGACAACATTGATTGATTGAGAACTATGTTTTTTTGCTCTCCTGTAAAGTAGAGAAAAATGAGATACGTTTTTTTGACCCTAAGGGGCCGAATTAAAAACCTCATACTATAATGACAAATTCAAAAATCTATTTCAAGATTCAACAAAGACATGGGACGAGTGTAATCAAATTTTAGGTAAGAAATGTAAAAATAATTGTGACCAAGTTGCCTCCAAATATTTGATGAAAGATCGGACCAAAGAAAATGTAACTAATGATTTTGTTAATTATTTCTCTGACAGTGTTTGCAATATGTTACATAAATGTAATTACAGGACTACTGCTTTTGAACCAGAGAAGATGCCTCATAGCATGTACCTACCAAGGGCTAAAATTGCTGATATAGAAAGCATTGTGCGGCAACTTAAAAGCTCTTCTCCTGGAATTGATAATATCAGATTGAGTGATATTAAAAAACATATAATAATTTTAGCTCCAATCATAACCCATTTTGTAACTAGAATTTTATTTGAAGCAAAAATTCCAGATGACTTAAAATGTAGTATTATCAGACCCATTTATAAAGGAGGTGATCACACTTTATTGGGTAATTATAGACCGATTAGTATTTTGCCATCACTCGAAAAAATTCTTGAAAAATACATTCAGTTGAAATTAATAAAATATTTAGAAGATTTTTCTATTATTGATACAAATCAATATGGATTCCAGAAAAAAAAAGGGTACCGAAATGCTACTTCAAAAATTTGCCAGTTTCATAAATAATGAACTAAATAGTAAAAATCATGTATTAGTTTTATTTATAGATTATTCTAAAGCATTTGACACTATTAATCATAGAAAATTATTGCAGATACTAGAAATCATAGGAATAAGAGGAAAGCTCCTAAAACTATTTGAAAATTACTTGAACAACCGTTGCATGAAAATAAAGCTATTGAACACTTTAAGTAAAAAAAAGAAAAATTTTAGCTGGCGTTCCTCAAGGTTCCATATTAGGTCCAATTTTATATATCATTTATGTACCTTTTATTAAGTACATCTTTAAACATGTAAAACACTTTGTGTATGCGGATGATACTGCACTAGTGATTTCTCGCAGTGATTTAAAATTATGTATTGAACTCTTACAAAAGGATTACATTGAGCTTATGAAATGGTCTCATGACTCTGGTTTAATCATAAATGCAAAAAAAACCAAATTGATACATATTAGATCACCCAATGCCAAGAAAAATATTATTACACCAGAAATAAAAACACACGGTTCAGATTGCTTACATGTTGGTATCCCAGCATTGTGTACATGCGAAAATATTGAAGTGGTTAAAGAATATGTTTATTTAGGTGTAATTATTGACTGCTTTTTCAAATGGGATTTACAAATAAATAAAGTCTGTGAACGTCTGAGATCTATTGTTAGTAGATTATATAAACTTAAATTCTATGTTCCAATATGTACACTTCGAATAATTTATTTATCATTAGCTGAGTCTATTATAAGGTACGGAATTACAGCTTGGGGACTTTCCTGTAAGACAAATGTTAATCATGTTCAATCAGTCCAAAATTCATTAGTCAAATTATTAGCTCATAAAATTTTATACGAGCAAAGACACAATGTTGCGTACTTTTACCAGAATCTTAAAATTCTCTCAGTAAGAGCAATTCTGTGGCATAAAATTATTTTTCAGCATATGAATAGCCCTATATACATAAATAGACTGGACCACACTTACAATACTCGATTTACGTTAAATGAAGGACTAATCGTACCTAAGCACTTAAACAAATAAGGACAAAGAACGCTGGACTACATGATACCTACATGCTTAAATATGTTACCTGCTAAAATTAAAAAATGTACAAATAATGTAAGAACAAATATTATATTGAAAAGTTTGTATTAAAATTCTTGTAGTAACACAAAAAAATGTCTAACTGCATTATAAGTTTTATTTTAAAAAAAAAACTTCAAAGTAAAAGCACCCATTGACAAACTACTTAAAAGTAGTTTATTGGGACTTTTCTTTTTTGTAATATCTTATTTTTATTTGATTTCCTGTAATATTGTATAACTTTTTTTTTTCCTCTAATAAAAAATAAAAAATATATATATATTTTCGTTTAGATTATTATTGTTATCTTCTTTTTTAATGATATATTACTTTCATGGGAATAACCTTGAAAAGTTATATAAAGAGATTTTTTCTTATAAAAATTGAATATTCATTTAGACTTTTATAAAAAGTCATTAGTTCCATATGAATAAAGTCGGATACTTTTATCTGAGACACTATCCAGGATACAAACCAGTTCTTAGAATGATTGTTTCTAATAAAAAGGGTAGTTGCCCATAATATGAAAAAATAATTAGTTGAAGATAATATTGTTAATTCTAAAATTTGAAATATGAGATTAATTATTATGACGGCTTGACAGAAGGTGGCAATAGCGAAATTGGTTAACGCGCACGTCTATTGGTAATTTTAGTTTTGGTTCAATATTCACTTTAAAGTTAAAAATAAAGTATAAAAAATGAGAGTTAATCACTTAACTAAGAATTATTTAAACTAATGAAACCTTTACCTTTAGGGAAATAGCTTTATCTTGAACACCTGTCATAATGTTTCATTGAAATAATGAAAGAAAACCTTCTTCTCCTGTAAAATTTTCTTATGTTCTGTTGGACAAATACGAACTTAGGCGACGTATTGTCTTCTTCTTCAATGATATATTATGTTGTTGGGAATAACCATAAAAGTTACATAAAGAGAGTTTTCTTATAAAAAACTAGCTGACCCGACGAACATCGTACCGCCTCAGGGAAGTATTGTGGATAGGTAAGGGGGGAGATGGGGGGGTGGAGGAAAGGGAATGTGAATCCCCCTAATACCATGCAAGCGAAGCCTCGGGAAAAATCTAGTGCGTGAATTTGTTACGCTTTCGCGCCTAGACCACTAGACCGAATTTAATTTTTTTTTTCACCAATAGATAGCTACATTATCAGTGAGTATTATAAATGCATGTAAGAGCGTGAGATTGTTTGTAACGCTTTCACGCCTAAACCACTAAACCTAATTTTAAAATTCTTTCCCCAGTAGAAAGCTTTATAATCAGCGAGTAACATAGGCTTATATAATGATAAGCTATGACATTATGAAATTTGGTCATATGTCAAATAAATTTCCTGACAAAAGCAAATTATTGCCAACGTAAGAGAGAGGCGGGAGGGGAACCAGGGAGGTGGAAGGGAAACCTGGAAGGGGGGAGAGGAACACGGGAGGGGGCTTCGCGGGACAGGAGGGTAGGGGGGAGTGGAGTAGGGAGAGGGAAGATGGAGGAGTCAGAGTGGGAACATGAGAGGGGAAAGGGACGCGGGAGAGGAAAGGGTGGCGGAAGGGGAGGCGGAAGGAAAACGGGGCGAATGGGCAAAGGAAGAAACAATATCTTTATTAAATGGCATACCAGCTAGTTATAAATCATTTATAAATAATGCAACACGAAATGTCAACGGACAAATCCCTTCCTGTATCGTTCACATATGGTGCAACACAAGTGACACTGAAAAAAACTTGTCAATATTTTGTAAAACCAGCATAATTGACCACTGCACTTGTTTATTCGTCAACAACATAGGTTAAAGAAGTTCCAACCCCAACATAGCTGACAAAAAAATATTTAAATACCGAAACTTTGGGAGCAAATCTTCAGTTGGATACCTGGGCATCACTATATGAATCGGAAAATCCAAATACCTATTCTGAGAATTTCTAAATTGTTTTCCGAAACCACCTAAACCAATCTACACAAAAAATGTCTCTAAACCAAAATCTAAGCATAGATTAATAAAGCCATGGATAACCCATAGACTAGTGATTTCAATCAAAAATATGGAAAAATACTACCACCAGTCTAAAAAATTCCCAAATTATGAAAAAATCGCCACTTTCTACAGGAAATACCGAAACAAAGTATTTTCGTTTTAAAATAAAAAAAAAAACTCTTTGCTGTCTGGACAATCTTCTGGGAAATCATCAATACAATAACCAACAAAAGCAAACACAACAAAAATTACCAAATGAAATTACTCATCAGGGAATCAACACCGATACTGAAAAAATCCAAAACTTTGTGGTAATATTTTGAAAGATTATGTTACTATTGTCGGCTCTAATATTACTAGTAATATTACACCAAACAACAAACAGACTCCCCAATCAGAGCTAAAATCAATTTTTGAAGATGGTTTCCACACCTTTGCTTCAGTAACTGATAAAGAAGTTGAAAACGTTGTGTTAAGTTAACGAGAATCAGCAAGCCCTGGCTATGACAACATAACTTTAAAAAACGTTGAAAGCCGTACGTGAGATAATCAGCAAGCCAATTGCTCATACAATAAATGTATGTTTTAAGAAGGGTGTATAACCGTACAACTATAAGAAGACTATTGTCACCCCTGTTTTTAAATCGGGAGACGAAAAAAATATTTTCTACACACTTCCCATAGCAGTCACACCAAACAGCAAAAATCTACGAAAAAATTGTTAAAAAAACAACTCAACAACTACATAAAAGAAAAAAGATAATGACTTTAAACCAGTTTGGATTTAGGGACAATCTCAGTACTTAAGATGCGATCGCTAACAATAATGCAAAAATTAGACAATGGAAGAAGTGCCATGTTATCTTCATCGATCTCCGCAAGGCATTTGATAGCATATCACACTCCAAACATAATGAAAAACTAATGCAAATTGGATTGGACGGAATAGTGCTATCATGATTCCAAAGTTATCTAAAAGAGAGATGTGTCAAAATAAGTTATACACTGAGGGAACCCAAAACCTCATCTTTGCTTTAGATGGAGATATTATATATTATGCAGACGACACTGTGGTTAACACTGAAGGGAAATCATGGGAGGAAACAACGAGTAAAGCAAATATCAATACAAACATTCTAAAAACATGGTTCGACCTAAATTGTTTCTCACTAAAACTAAGAAAACATATTTTATCAAAAATGTCGAAAACAATATTACCTACTATTAAAATCCATTCCTCACAATGTGAAAACAAAAAGGAATACAATAATAAAATTTGTTTACGAATCAGTGGTTGAGTGGGCATAGCGTTTTGGTCCCACCCTGGCGTCGCGTGTTCGATTAATCGGCTAGCTAAGTCCTCCATCACAACACAAGCAACATTTAGAAATTTTATTTTTCCAAAAAACGAAAACCGATTTAGTAATAGGTTAAATAATGTATTTGAAGTTCCACTGTGTAAAACTAGGCTAGCGCAAAGACATGCATAATATTTTATTTCACCAAAAATGTATAATTCTCTTTATAAGGCTACAGAAATTGATTGTAAAAACATTTCCTCCTACAGCAAATACAAAAATGTTATAAAGTCTTGGATAAATACCGTTGATGCAAACACTTACTTGCTGTAATGTCACATCAACCTGATGTTACTTAAAATGTCGTTTGTATTGTTATTCAGTAAGCACTTAGTTTATTTTGTTGTTAATTTTATTTTATTTTTTAATCTCTTCAAAGATATAATGTACTTATGTTTATGAGTAAATTTTAACTGTTTTAAATACACACAAGTATATCCACGAACTGGCGATGCCTATGTGGTATTTTTTGGTTAATCTGCTAATTTGTATTCTTCTCTACTTTTTTAAATGTTTTTTGTAAAAAAAGCCTTTATGTATTGTAAAATTACCAATGTTTGTACCAAAAAAATTATTAATAAAATAAAATAAAAAAATAAAAAATTCGGCTTTCTGTGGTGGTAGTGGGAGATTTTCAAACATTGTTGGGTTATTCGTAACCCAGGAATATTTGTCTTTCTTTTAAATTTTAAAGAATTAAAAAAAAATACATGCATAAATAGTATATAGCATTTAGATGTCATAGTAGATAGACACTTAAAATGGAGAGGAATGTCCAAAATATGGTAACAAGAAAAAGAAAACTTATCTTCATATTCATTAGACTGAGAAACATCCTATTATCCAGTATGTTTAAAACTATTTATTCTCTCTTGCTCAATCTATTCTACAATATGGTACAATCGGATGAGTTGGGACTTTAAAAACTAACCTCTTACCTGTAGAAAGGGTACAGAAGTTAATTTTAAAAGTCATCCTCTGAAAACCATCCATATTTCTAATAACACAGCTATTTGACTCTTTTAGGGTTTTCAGTCTAAAAAAAATTTTCAAAAAGAACTTATTGTTACAAACTCGTAAAGATCATTTCAATATAACAATGACATTCACAAACATAAACAACTGACCACAATCACGTGGCAATTAAAAATCCCAAAATTTATAACGTGTGTTTCTCACCACTCATACGGGTGGGTATTAAAAACGCTTATAAGGTATAAAATATTTGATGCCCTCCAGTATAAAATCGAGTCTGAAAAAATTATAAAGTTTTTTAATTCCCAAATCAAACAATGAATAGACCAACCCAAAACTAATTATTAGTTTTAATTTCATCATATTAAAAAAATATATATATATCTAGAACCTTTCCTCTAAAAATATTTCATCACCTTTCGAATTGAAACTAAAGTACATACCTACGCGTTATCTGTATGCACCCAAATGTTGTACCTTTATTATGATGTACCTACTTTAACAATACTTTCAGCCCATCCATTTCAAATATCAATATTTTTAAACCAACGCTATGTACCTACCACCTACTACGTACCTATTGAGTAAATGCAATAATATATATATATATACATATATTTTTTTTTTTGCAATATCTATGCCTGTATTGTCCATATTGTAAATTCTAATGTTAACTTTTATTTATTTCAAGTTCATTATGTCGACTTGTCCTCATGTACATAAATGTATATATTTTCATTAATTTTTTACAAAACCGGGACCAGCTCATTTTACGCAAAAAAAAATTACCCCAGTGTAGATAGGTAATAATTAGATGTAATTAATTCCGTGAACGGAAATTGACAAAAATGTGTATTATCGTTAATTTCTTAAATTTAAAAATACGAAAATGTCATTTTTCAATGACCTCCATGTTGTAAATTACAGCGGTAAATATGCACTTTTTCACGAAAAAACTCTTTGCAGAAGTTGAATAATTGTTAGAATTACGTATTTCGGAAACTTTTTGTATTGGGGGAGGCGGAAAATGATGCATTTTAACTTTCAATTGCGTAAAATCAAAATTCACTTCGCGTCTTCGTAAACTGACATGGCGCGGCCGATCTGTCACACAAGCCCGCTAGACAAACCCTGCGTAGCCAGACAAACCATTTAAAAACGTAGGCTGTTTTTTAAAGTAAAGATAATATTCACAAGCCCGCTATACAAACCCTGCCTTGCCAGATAAACCATTTAAAAACGTAGGCTGTTTTTTAAAATAAAGATAACAACATGAAGGTCATTGAAAAATGACATTTTCGTATTTTTTAATTTAAAAAATTGACGATAATATACATTATTTTAAAATTCCACTCACGGAATTAACTACATCTTATTATTACCTATCTACTGGGATATATATATATTTTTTTTTTGTCCAAAATGAGCTGGTCCCGGCTTTGTAAAAAATTACCATATTTTCTAATATAAATACTTAGTAACAACATACTTTCTGTACCTACTCGCATTTTTAAATCGCACTACTACAAAATTTAAACACGAGAAAAGTTTTCTCTTTTGAGTTTGGAAGTTTCGTTAAAAATAAATTAATGTATTGAAATAAGTTTTAAGACCCATGTATTTTACTTTAAATCTGTATATATATGTATTTTTTTATTTAAAAAATAAAATAAAAAACGTTGTTGATGAAAGATCTCCAACTTGAAATGAAGATGTTTCAGAGGTACTCAATAAAAAGTGGCAACATAAGTATGCATAATTACCAAATATTTAAAAAATGATAACATACCATTAATTGCCACATAGTCCTGTTGTAGGAATAAGTCATGTATCCCAATCCACACATTGCTGGTGGAGCTGGCCATGTAGGTTAGCAACGACTTCACCTCTTCCTCAGAGGTTGGTACCACGAGCTCAGCGCCTTCCAAGGAACACTTGGACACCGCCTTTTTCCAGCCCTGCGCAACTTTGTGTTCTTTAAAGAACGCATCATAAGCGGCGAAGTAAAAGTAGTCATCTCTGAAGAACGGATCGGGATCTTCGGCTGATACGACTAGAATAAAACTCAATCTTAAAAATCTTTGCTGCAAACTGTGAAACTGTAAGCGGTTTATATAGGAATAGAATGATAGGAGACGATAGATCAATGAATAATATTCACTGAGGAGATCAAACTCCATCCTGAAATGTAGTTCGGTGATGATCGGTGAACATTATTTAATTAAGATTATTATCAAGAATGTAGAAATGTTTAATGCCCGCTTACCTTCTATACAAGATATGCATAGAAATCCCAGAAGAAAAAGGAGACCGCGACACATTTTATAATAAACTAATGCCCTTCTGTTTCACCAACAAGGATAAATCAGCGACTCGGCCAGAAAATGGTGCAAATGAGAATGATTTATTTCTGGAGAGAACACCATTTATTTATACCCAGAGCGTATTTGAATTTCGCGATAAACTTTAACCCGTGGCATGGTGGAAAAAATTTGAGTAATAAATTTTTTTATTTAAAAAAAACTCTTTTTGGAAACACTTTTTTTAACCACCGTAACCAATTGATATATAGAAATATATCAACCGATTACGGCTCCTTCGGGCTCTATGTGTTTTATGTACTTAATAAAGTGATTTTCCATCCAATTTGTATTTCGTAAGCGCAGTTTTGTATTTGAAATTTAAGCCCGACTAGGCAAATATTTGGTCACATGACAACTCAGAATCAACTCAAGTCAACATCACTTTGAAAATTCATTAAAGGCTAAGAAAAAAGGAAAAATAGCCAAAAAAACGTAAACAATTTTAATATATACTTTTTCATCACTTTTAATGACTTGTCAAATGAGGTGTTGCGTTGAATCATAGCCAATCTTGAGTGTTAATAAGCCGTGTTGTTAGACTTGGCAACACTGCATTTTGTTCATGGTGTGAACCAATGTTATATTGGACGGGTAAAAGACTGTTATTATATTTTATGCGTTTGTAGTAGGATTTATAAAGAGAAAATGTATATTTCTGGTCGGCAATGCTAGAATTGCCTATGTCAATTTTATTAATTTGATTTACGTACCAAAAAGTACTCTTATTTGAATGTTCTGAATACCTTTGTTAGGTGCTCTGGATATAGAGTGATGGAATTATGGCCTATCTACCTAATGTGCAAGTCAAAATATTGATTCAGCGTTTTTGCGCCAAGAAATTGATAAACAAGCATCTTTCCCGGGCGAATCAGAAGTTGGATATAGGTACTTCTAGCATTACAATTCATTGTAATGGAAGAAAGCAATTATCTTTTAAAACAAGCAAAGTTATTGAATGAATTATGTAAGGGTTAAAAAAAATTACCTGCATATTATAATGTTAGATGTTATCACTTAAAACCTTTATTTATTTTATATAAATGCCAAAAGGATAACTGTTTGTGAAAATTTAGAAATAAAGGTCGTCCATAAAAATTTAGTTCCATATTCATTAAAAAAGAATAGGTAACATTGAGGATTCTCAAATTTGTTTGTGATTATGTTGTACATGGTAATATTCTCTGCCACCTTGCATTTTTAAGCTTAGACTCTGGATGTATTTACATTTATAGAACTTGACGAGGATTGTCTGTGTGGGCATGGGGAAACCCAAAAAAAATATTTGAAAGTATTTGTAGTATTTGAGAATAAGGAGTATTTGAGTATTAGTCAAAAATGTACATTATTAAGTAACTTTTCAAAACACATAAAAACTGATAACGAAAAAATGAATAATTTTGATTATGAACATAATCACAATATGTTTTAATCATGAACCACGAGTATTCTGTAAAAAAGGAATCTGAAAAAACAACATTATAGGTTATGTGTTGACACTTGAAACGTGTAAAAGGACATTTTACATCATATTAAATGTTATATTTAAGTACTGCAAAAAATGTGTATCAACGTTACCTTGATGTTTCATTTAGCAATAATTACAAACTGGGAATAGAATCGCAGTATTTTTAATAAAAACCACCAACGCAACGTAAACAATGCTCACATTTGATAGGGATGTGAACGAATGACTGAGAATTGTAAGACTACACGCAACGTTGCAAGACTTCCAACAGCGCGGCTAGTAGAAATCCAGAAGGCTGTTGTTGAATTCATTCTGAATTGTCCGGTCACCAAATATTTGGACAACAAAACTCGCCCACAAGGCATTTCTTGGTTTGGGATGAGCGGTTGCCTTATTTTTCGACTCTTATATAACACCTGTTAATTTGACGGATTAAACTTTTTAGATTTAAAATATAGAAAGAAAACACAATTTTTATTTAATCACACAATTTGACTCCATTTTCTTTTTCTGCCTTCTAATTTCGCAGAAATGAATAGTGTATTTGTGTATAGGTAAGTATTTCTAGAAAAACCTGTCACATTGACATGTTAACACTGTTGACAAATTTTATATCGTTTTTATTAAACAAACTGCCTCCGTGGTCGAGGAGTAAGGATCTCGACTACGAATACAGCGATCATGGCTTAAAATTCGTGTTGTTTCACAATTCGTTTTTTTTTTTAAATTTATGTAGTAAAAAGAGTGGAAAGCAGAGTGGCACAGAGTGGAAAATACTAATACGGTATCGCCCTAGTGAAATACCATCAGTCAGAATAAAAAATAATTAAAAAATAATTTGGTTAGCAGGTAACGGGTACCGCCGCCCTGGAAACCATTTATTGGATAACCAACACCTCTGCCGTAGGTAACCCCAAGTGTTTTGCTACGTTTCTTGACTCAATAGGGGTGTCAGGATTAACGGGGTGAGGTTTGTTTGGACCTTGGCGGCGTATGCGTCTGCCCACCAGCTGCCGGATCAGGAGAGAATGGTTAAGAGAGTCCCTTCGACTTCTCCAGCCGTCTCGGAACAATCGCCTTGCACCACAGTGGCAGGGATGGATTCATACGTCCGTCATTCCTGGAAACACTATCCCACAGATTCCTACCCACCCCTTATATCCTTTTCTTTTCCAGAATTCCTCTCCTTCCTTCCCCAAAAGACCCCCCACACAGCATCACCAAAGCTGACATAGGCCCTAAGGGGAACTATTTTCTTCAGGGCCTCCTGTGAGGTGCTAATGTAAAAAAAAACAACATTTTTTTAAAATGGCATTAGCCACAGCACAACTGACATTTAAATTAGGAGGAATATAATTTCTCTCCACATCCTGTTTTGAAAAATCTGTGCAAAAACCCGGCAACGCCAGGGATCCAGCTCATTTAATATAAACTACAACAGTCACAGAAGGGTTAACTTAATAGTTTAATTTAAATAATAAAATAATAACGGTGTTATCACAGTGATATTAATAATGACCATTGTGGTCAACCATATCTGTGAATTCTCAGAAAACGGAATATACAAGGAAAAATTACATTTTTTATTAAATGATATCTTTTATTGACATTCGACCCCCGCGCACACATTCATAGGTCCAAATCGCATCTGCATCCGGCAATACAAGATAGCGGAATTGTGACGTATGTGTATGAGGGTGACGGCATGAGAGCGAGATAGCGAGTATGGGAAGTATAAAAGGGATGTACCCGCTATTGAGCGCTCTCTCCATATTAACCTGGCAATCAATAAACATTGTAACATCAACGGATATTATTTACTACCCGATCCAAGACACCACAGTTGGCGCAGCTCGGTAGTTCGTAAATTTTTACGTAAATTGGAAGAATCTACGCGGTAGATTTCGGAATCTGAAGGATTGTCAGGAAATTGGCCGATCGCAGGAGCGATTGCGTTAAGAAGAATTTGGAGCAGCCACACGCAAATATACGCGTGTGTGGGTACGGCAAGTTGCAAAATTATTGTCGTAGGGTACACCGTGTAACGGGGTACAAGGATCGTGTCAAGAATACACAAGGGTACACCGTGTAACGGGGTACAAGGATCAAGGATCGGGTCAAGGTCAGGATCGGATCATCGAGTGGATTAGCCGGAAACCGGGACGTGGTTTCCGTCGCTGCAGTCTGGGAAGGAAGACCTCGGAGAGGGATTGGATCCGCAGCTGTCGGGAGACGGAGCCAGACGGGGACGGTGATCTACGGCTCTGGGTGGCGTGCACGTGGGACGTGGAACGTGGACCTCGGAGTGTAGCCTTCTTGGAAGTGCTGAGATAAGTAATCTTGATTATTTTGTTTCAGCTCTTCCCCCAATGGAGGGTGTTTGTAAAAAATTGGGGACGTTCTGTTACAGAACGGGAAACTGGTCATTGTTCAAGGAACGACTGGATCAGGCCCTCATTTTACATGATGACAAAGTGTTATCACAAGAACGCAAAAGAGCATTTTTGCTGAGTTGCCTCACCGAAGAAACTTTCTCTTTATTATGTGATCTATGTTTCCCTAAAAAGGTTTCTGTTTGTTCTTTTGATGATTTATGTAAATTATTTGATTCACATTGCAAACTTATTCTAAATATTTTCGAGTCGCGTGAGTTATTTTATAAGTGTAAACAGCTAGCTAACGAATCTATTAAAGATTACGCTGCTAGGTTGCGAGGACTGAGTTTGACGTGCAATTTTGAATTGAGGCTGGAACCTTGTTTAAAAGACATATTCATTATTGGAATTTTCAATGAAAAATTGAAACATAAGTTGTTCGTTGAGGGGGTAAATACTTCTTTTTCGGAATGCATTCAGTTAGCAGCTTCATGGGAACATGTTGTTAATTTTAAGAAAGTTGATACGAATTTAAATGTTGTGCATAAGGATAGTAATGTTGTCCGTAAATCCAGGTCGGATAGTCCGATCAGATTTAAAAGTGCAGTGCGTAGTAAGACGCCAGTAAATATTGCATTAAAAAAATGTTTTTTGTGCGGAAAAACGAATCATTTGCAGAAAGATTGTTGGAAGAATATTTTTTGTAATCGGTGCAATAAATCGGGTCATCCTAGTAATGTGTGTAAAAACAGTAAAATTAATGTAGGTAATAAGAATAAACGATTAAATTCGGTTTTTATGTTGCATGACGGCACGGGGCCGGAACCGATATTCGTAGATCTCATTATTGGTAACACTGTTCTGCGAGCGATTGTTGACACCGGTGCAAAAATTAATGCAATTCCATATGAAGTGTATTTAAAAGATTTTGTTTCTTATGAATTGGAAAGATGCGATATTCAATTGTCAGGATATGACGGAAAACGGTTAAATATTGTAGGTAAAGTTAATTTTAGTGTGTTATTTTTAAATAAAAGTGTAGATACGCAGTTTATAATAATTAAAAACGGTAATTCTACGATTGTTGGTAGAAATTTTTTACAAGTTTTCGGTATCGGATTAAGTGGAATAAATTTGGTAAATACCAGTGAGACTAGTTGTGATAATCAATTAAATTTTCGTGATAGTTTAAAGAAAAAATATGCTCATGTGTTTTCAGAAAAATTGGGCAGGCTTATAGGTTATGAAGCTAACATCGAAGTTATTTCGGAGTTCAGGCCAAAGTTTGTAAATCCAAGACCGTTACCTTTTAGTTTACGTGGAAAGGTAGAGGAGGAATTAAATAAGATGTTACGTGAAGATATAATTGAAAAGGTATTGAAAGGTATAAATAAGTGATATGGCTAGTCCGATTGTTGTTGTAAAAAAGAAAGACGGTTCAATTAGAATTTGTACCGATTTTAAAACCACATTAAACCCTATGTTAGCGAAGTTGAAATATCCATTGCCTCGTATAGAAGATTTAATTTCATCTTTAAATGGTGCGGAATTTTTTGCGAAAATAGATTTGCGTAATGCTTTTGGTCAGATTTCGTTAATTGAGAAGTCGAGAAAATTATGTGTAATAAGTACGCATGTAGGTTTATTCAGGTATAAAGTATTGCCTTTCGGTTTGACCACAAGCCTGGCTATATTTATGCAAGTTATTCAGGCGGTAGTAGGTAGACTTCGTAACGTTCGTATATTTCTAGATGATATTTTGTTGTTTGGAAATTCTGAAGAGGAATTATTTTCTATTTGTGAATCTGTACTTAGCAAGTTAAGTGATTGTAGTTTAACTATTAATGAAAATAAGTGTTTTTTTCTAGAAACTGAGAAAGAATATTTAGGTTTTAGAATTTCGCGGAAAGGAGTTATGCCTTTAGAAAATAAAATCTGTGCGATTACTCAAATGGCAATACCGAGGAATGTTTCGGAACTTAGGAGTTTACTCGGGGTTATTTCTTATTATAGAACTTTTGTTCACAATATTTCAGGTATTTTGTCTCCATTGTATAACTTGTTAAAAAGGGGAGTAAAGTATGTGTGGTCTGAGGAATGTAATATTGCGTTTGAGCGAGTTAAGAAACTGCTGACGTCAGATAATATTTTAGTGCATTTTGATCCTAATTTACCAATTAAACTTATTTCAGACGCATCTGAAAAAGCGTTAGCAGCGGTGATTTGCCATGTATATGATAATGGTTTAGAGAGACCTATCGCATTTTCTATCCGATTATTGTCAGAAACAGAATTAAAGTACTCTATTTTAGATAAGGAAGCGTGTGCTATAATTTTTGGGTTGAAGAAATTCTTTCAGTATTTATACGGCAATAAATTTGTTTTGGCTTGCGACAATAAATCGTTAGTACACATTTTGAACACGGATAAGCAAGTACCTGTGCTGGCCGCTAACCGTCTGCAGAGGTACGCCCTAATACTCCAGACTTTTGACTATAGTATAGAGCATATTAAGTCAGGTGATAAAAAAGCGGATTTCTTATCACGAATGCCGATTAATAATAAGGATAATTTAGATGTGTGTAGCGACTATATTGATGCTAGCGATTATTTTTTAAATTATATTGATACTTTAAACGTGAATACGGTTGAGTCAGAGTTTGTGAACATAATCGAGTCAGAAACAACATTAAATGCGGAAACGATGAAACAGTTTTCGATTAATGATGTAAATATAGCGAGCATTATCGAGTTCACAGCAAATGGTTGGCCGGATAAAAAGTTCTTAAAGGATGATTTATTGAAATTCTGGTATTTTAGGAATAAATTATCGACTTATAATTCATGTTTATTTTATAATAATAAATTTGTAGTTCCAAGGGAATTAAGGGAGAGTATATTGAATTTTATACATCAATCGCATTTAGGCATTGTAAAATCAAAAAGTCTTGCTCGAAATTATTTTTTTTGGCTCGGAATGAACAATGATATAGAAGCAACTGTGAAACAGTGTGCTCGATGCATGGAATGTTTACCTACTCCATGTAAAGTTGAGTTGGCACCTTGGCCAATCAATGCGTTAATCTGGAGTAGATTGCATATCGACTTCATGGGGCCGTTGGGAGGTCATAATTTTTTAATAATTGTTGATGCAACTACAAAATGGATAGACTGTCATATTGTGAATAAGGTAGATTCGTTTTGTACAATAAAAGATTATTTTCTATGTTCGGAATCCCGGAACAAATAGTAAGTGACAATGGTACAGCTTTCACTTCGACAGTTTTTAAGGAATTTTGTCGTAATTATAATATAGAATCATTGACTTCAGCTGTACAGCATCCTGCTTCTAACGGTTTAGCTGAAAATGGGGTTAAAACAGTGAAGAATTTTTTGAAAAAAATTATGGTAAATAATAAATTTCCTACTGATTTTGAAGATAAACTTTTGACATTTTTAGTTGATATTAGAAATACGCCTTCAATGTCTACGGGCATTGAGCCTAGTACATTAATGTTGGGTAGGAAGGTTAGATCAATTTTTAATACGATTATTCCAATAGTGGATAATGTTGAGAGTCAAGGTTTTAAAGGAATTGACAACACGGTTAAAAACAAAATGTTATTGAGCCAGCATAAACAGAAAAAGTATTATAGAGGATGAAAATTTAAAAAGTACATTGAGGTTGGTTCTAAAGTTTTAACCAGGGATTTAAGAAGTAATGATAATAAATGGATTTTAGGAAAAAATTTTAAAAGATTGAGGAATAGGATTTATTTAGTTAAAATTATGTCTACGGGACAAATTTGGAAACGCCACCATGATCAGATTTCAGAGAGGAAGGTTAGGTGGGGGGAGTGTGACAGGTCTGATGATTTGCTGGACCTGGGTCCACTCTCGGATGTGGACATGACCAAATTTCCTAATTCCTCTGATTTTTGCAGGTCACCTACACCATGGGAGGGGAGGTTACGCCCTCGAGGTCAACGCCCACGCTACACGTGAAGAGCAAGAATAATTACATATGCTATGGAATGGAAATATTTAGATATTATTGTTTTGTATAAATTTGTGAATAAAGAAATGTATGTAATTAGGTTTTAAGTGTGGGGGTGTGACGTATGTGTATGAGGGTGACGGCATGAGAGCGAGATAGCGAGTATGGGAAGTATAAAAGGGATGTACCCGCTATTGAGCGCTCTCTCCATATTAACCTGGCAATCAATAAACATTGTAACATCAACGGATATTATTTACTACCCGATCCAAGACACCACAGGAATTAAAAAAACCCAATATTTATATACATACATTATACATAGTGAGTTTCGACATGATAAATAACAAGTAGGTACATATCCTGAAAAACATCAACCACAATTATTCCAGTGTATTCGAAGACGAACATTATTATGTTCTATCCAACTAACTAACCATCATGCCGTTTCTCCGCAGGGATAGGCAGAGAGGACGGACGCCAAACAATTCGGTCTTGGCAAACACTCTTTTCGTTTTGTTTTTTAATTCTTTTTTTGGCAGATTTTTTGATTGATTCGTGTACAGACTGTAATTCTTAGTAAGAATGCAAAATTTCAGTCGTTTCGGTCAAATTGAGTCTAAGTTATGACCGACCACAAGTGCTTAAACGACCGACCCCAAGTGTGAAAACGAAGATTTTTTTTTCAAAACAATAAAATCACAAAAAAATACTCTCATTTCTAGGGCTCGATCCTAAGACCTACTCTATTTAAGTCTACTTATGTGGGATTTAATCATGTTTATTTTTCGGTCGCATATTAAAAATAAAAATGGAAGAAATTTATCCAAGACACTATTCAGATAGCATTTAGTTCGGGTTTGAATCTTGCAATCATACATAAAGATAGCAGCCAATAAAAATACGCGTTAAGAAAGTGAAGACAATTTTGGTAGTTCTTAGTCGCGAAGTATGATACAGTTAAATATTATGACCGAACCGATACATCATTTCAGTTGGTAGAGCTCCGCCCCGGCAAGGCGTAGGTCCTGGCTTCAAGTCCAAGATGTGACCGTATATCTTTGTTTTTTCCTGTTTTCAGATTTTGGATTGAGTTTCGCTAATCTTGTGTTCATCTTTCAATTAGTTGGCACAGGTAGTCACCAGTCAGCAGTCAGCAGTCAGCACTCAGTCACCAGATTGGCATTGGCAGAAGTGTGGTTAACTCTTCTGTCGGTGCTGTCTAACTTTTGTGATACGAACATAAATTGAAGATGATTATTGTAGAGATTTTCCCATCCATCCATCCATTGTATCCAAGCCCACACTTTTCTTTATGACCGTCATTTTACTTTGCGATCGCTTGAGAACTATTATTGCACCTTTCACCACCGAAATTGTTATTTTTTTTTACTTTAGTTTCACACAGGAGGCCCTGAGGAAAATAATTGTACTCAGGGCCAATGTCATCTCTGGAGATGCTGTGTGGAGGGTCTTATCAGTAAAGGAAGGTCTGGTAAGGAAAAAGGTATTAGGGATGGGTAGGAATCTGGAGGTCAGTGTGTCCAGGGATGATGGATTAATCAATCCCTTCCATTGCAGTGCATGATGATGTTCCGAGAGAGTAAGACTGGAAAAGTCAAAGGGACTCTCAACCATTCTCTTTCGATCCGGCCTGCCATGTAGCTGGTGGGCAGAAGCATCCGCCTCCAAAACCCGGACAAACCACACCCAGTGAACCCCGGCACCCTTGCTTAGTCACCAAATGTAGCGAACTACTTGAGGTGACCTATGGCAGAGGTGTTTATTATCCAATAATACCTAAATCTGTCTTAATAGAACAGTTCACCTTAGAAAACAACACACCATTAATTTTTTCTGACTATAGAATGAACACAAAACTCTTTATCATTTAAAAACGTTTATTCATATATAGCAAACTTTCTTTGTCCATGAATCTAAAAATAGTGTTATTAAATAACATAAAGTTAAATGTGAGATGGCCTACAATAAGCCAAATCATAAAACTAAGGGCTTCATAGTATTTCTTGAATTAGTTTGTTAAAATAACAGCGGGAAATGTATTTTTCGTTATTTATGTTAAATTAGTAGAATCATCCTAAAGATACTGAAATAATATGGCATTTTATAAAACACACGTTTCAAGACTACCTACTTCACAAAATTGTGTAAATTTAATAAAACTTCTACACATACAACTGAAAACATTTCAACTTAGTCAGATAATAATGTTTTTTTATCTCTATGTACGTAAATCAAAATATTTTTGTTTCTATTATTCTTATATATATATGAGATGCCTATGCGTTGCTAACCGTTCATCCGATTGCGATGAAACTTTGGGGATTTGATGTGCGCATGCCATACAATAGTGAGCTCAGGCATCATGAAATTATGCTTAACTAAACCGTTCATCCGATTGCAATAAACGTCCACGAAGGTTTCTATAATGTATACTGATGAGCTCTGGTATTATGAAATTTGTATAAAAAAATTTAAATAGGGGCACGCGAGCTGTTTTAAAACGGAATGCACAGTGAATGAATGTATGGAATGCGGGAGGGGGGGAGGGGAACTCGGGAGGGGGGTTCGTGAGACGGGGGAAGGGGGAAGGGGATGCGGGAGAGAAAAAATAAGCGGAAGAAGAACGGGACGAATGGGTAAGGACAAGCAGGGAGAGGCAATATATATTTATTAAATGGCTTAGCAACGCATGCCGGGAATACGCTATATATATTTATATATATATATATAAAAACCCAGATGCAAGCGTATTTTGATTTTTATATATAAAGATTTTCCCTAATACCATGCGAGCGAAGCCGCGGGTAGAAGCTAGTGTAGCATAAATAACACGAGCTACATTTATACATACCTATATACTTTACAAAATATTATATTTAAGGTCCTAGTCATTGGTAATGTTTACCTTATCAGAAAAGAGGAGTCTTGTGCCTGATAAGGGAGCCGCGATTCTTACTAAGGTTGTATGTCATAATGTTTTGTATAAAATATTTATTTTTACTAAAACATTTTTTTTAAATGAAAAATTGTTTAATTTTATAAATTTGTTCTGATTGTTTGATGGTACAGTGCAATTCCGAAGGTTATTATAGTTTTTTATTGCTTAGTAAATATAATGATTTTTACATTGTTGTTTTAAAATTAGGTGTAATAAATTGGTTTCCATTTCTCATTAGCTTTTAAAATCCTTGATATTCTTGTTTTTTTTTTTACACATTTTTATAATGGAAGCTTGCTTGAATATGTCATTAAATTATTGAATATTTTTCATTGCGACTTTTTGTGTTTTCTCATTCTCGCCCTTTTCTACTTCCTAATTACTCCAATTTTTATAACTTCATAATAACAAATAATAATATTTGGATGATTTGTGTAACGCCGTTTTTGTGAAAAGTCACCTAAAAGGCTCTGTGCAAACTAATAATATATTTCTACTATCTTACTATCATCTACAAACTAGACAAATCATTATAACCACTTATGACTAAAAATTGCATCCACCGGTTCATCGATCACCGATACGAAACTAATGATTGACAATGATTTGAACCGTGAACGCAATGCTACGTAAAAATATACTATACAGAAAATATATACAGGACCATACTCACCTGAGAAACACTTGAGATTGGCAGCTTAATTCTTGTCGTTCTCTCTGTTTAAACGATCCCATGACAGTTGATCTCGGACAATTCCCCCCCCCCCCCCGGCAGTTGTTCTCGGATAATTAATCCCCTAGAAAAGAGATTATTTTTTAAGGTAAGTATGCAAAAAAAATCATGTTAAAAGAATACAACACAACAATTCAACTTCCACGAACCGTCTGGAGCCAGTGAGACTATGACATCCCCGACATTCTAAAATTGGGGATGCCATAGTCTCACTGGTTCCAGACGGTTGGGAGCAGTTGGGACTCTTGAGTGGTATTCAGATAAAAACAATATATTATATGCAAGTAGGAACCTTTAGCGGTTTTTTGCTAAGCCGACTGAACGTATAAGTATGTCGTATTTTCTCATTACCGCATGCTCCTTCAGGAGTCGAAAAAATTGTAATTTAAAATATTTTTACAGCGAATATTAAGTCAAGAAGCCTTCAGATATAAGTATATTGACTTTGGTTCGGTTGTACAGCCGTACATCCTCTTTGCATACTTAGGTACTTGATTAAATAATCTTTTAGGAGATTAATTGTAAGAGGGATCAATTGTCCGTGGGATCAACTGTCGAAGATCAACTGTCTGATGATCAATTGTTGACGGGCGAACTGTCGGGGGGCCAATTATCGCCGGATCAATTGTCGGATCACCGTTTAAACACTCTAAACCACTCTCTGACCTGGTCGTCCTTTCCCCCCTGGGTGAGTAGAAACAGTCCATTGGCTCAGCAATATCAAAAAGACATTCTCAACTTTTCTTCCTTATTTTCAGAATATTTTTTAAAGCAAATCTTTTGGTTTATATTGTTATTTTTGTGTTACTGTGTTTATTATAAAAATGCGATCAATATTGCAAGGAGAAGGGGAGAGGGGGAGAGGGGAAAAAGTTATATTGCTTAACAGCATGCATTCGCTATGTTTGATGACACAGCAGGGGTGCCCGTGTTCACAGGGTGAAGTGTAATCAAACCCCCTAGCACAGTCGATCGATAAGGATTGATAGGATAAATTTCGGTAACTTCTCATCGATCTCTAGCATGATTGCAGATCTCCAACGAATTATTTATAGTCCATAATGGATTGTCTATGGATTAGCTATTAAATTGACGTTTGGCTATCATCTCCTTGTTTATTTACGAAAAAAAAACATTAAAAATTAAATTAATTCTAGTGTAAAGTGTTTAATTTTATTAAAGTGAATATCGCGCTCCGAGTGTGCCCAGTCTCACTCCTAAATATTATCACTATCAAGCAATATCTGCCTTCAAAAACATAATCATTCAATCACCAAACAAATCGTGTGTTCTAAAATCCGGATCAAAGTTAAACATTAGTCGAGTTCAGCAAAGTTGTGGATACTCCACTTTAGTGATACTATTACAGTGAAACCAGTGCCCAAATAACTCGTCTAATTTTAAACACTGTCAGTTCTAACTTCGACGCAAACTGATGCTGTTGTTGTCTTAAATACAATCTACCTGCCATCGCGGAATCAAACTAAAACATAACCTGTGCAATTGTTTTTGCCTGCCTACAGGCGCTACGGACTGTGCTATTGATTTTGCCTACCAACAGGCGCAACGCACAAAATAAGAATGCATAATAATATAATGCATAATATATCAAGAAAAGTCTGCCCAACAATTCCTGGCAAAGGAAACCTCTATTTTAAACCTATTAAATATCATCAAAATGGACACATCAAACAAATTCACCAAGGAACAAATAGGAAAACTCGCACCCAAATTCACCGATCTTTTGAGTAATGTCGGTCAAATGAGTGTAAAACTAGGGAGCCTTGAAGGAGAATTGAAGACCTACAAATATGTGTGTACTATGGGAAAAAAATTATGTATTATTATTATTTTATGGGTAACTTTGGTAATCACAATCACGGGGGTACGGGAAATAAGGAACGGAGGTGTAGTCGTGCACCCGAGTACCGATGCAGAGGCCATTAAACTTGCCAATGCACCGACCATCCATGGTCTACCTCAAGTTGTGCACGAAGAAACCGATCTACAACTGAATAAATTGAAAGATAAGTTGCCGTTCTCTCACAAAATAGGACCTTGTACAGGATTGTGTACTTATGTCTTCAGAGTACCTCCTTCTGTTCGTCACTCCCTCATTCGCTTCTCTAAACTGGCTATAGACTGGCAAATACATACCGTAAGGGATTGGATCGACAGTCTAAAATGTGGACACTTTTAACTTTATGGCCACAAAGCATCGAATTGTAACGCAGACACGCCTACTTGTTCTCACTGTGGAAAACCTGGACACAATCGAGATGTTTACCCGACTCCTGAAAAGTCACCAGCATGTGACACCTGCAAGTTCTTCAAAAAACCGGCCACACAAAACACTGGCTCCCCTGACTGTCCTGCCCGCCAAGCCGCTGAGAGACGCGAATTATCTCGAATCAATTTTTTAGGCTGAATCAGAATCGAAACCTTATTATTATTAACTTTTCTTCCTATTATCAAAATATTCGTGGCCTCAATACTAGGCTAAACTCCTTTAGATACTCCGTAAATATATGCCCTTATGATTTTTTATGTTTTACTGAAACATGGTTTTCAGACAATATTGCTTCAACAGAACTTGGGCTACATGACTACATTATTTTTCGCTGTGACCGCTCTTCCTCTTTTAACAAGACAGTGTAGAGGAGGTGGGGTATCATCACTCGTATAATCAGCACTCGACTAATTATGGTTATAACTCACCACTGTCCAGAATGTGTAGAATGGTCAACTCACGTCAAGATCTTGATTTTTTGGTATTAGCTTAAATGATTTCTGTCGCTCTTTAAACAATTGAAGATATTTCATATTCACCCTAATTTTCGCAAAGTCTTGACGTGACTTGACACTTATTTTTTGTTCTATTTTCTCTGTTTGTCTTTGTTTTCATGTACCATCATCATCCTTACAATGTTCATTTCTAAATTTCGTGATACTTTGTTGTAATTGGACGCTAAGTCCGTAAATAAATAAATAATGTCTAAGTGTTCTTAATTCATTCGATGTCAACTGTTGTTTGTACATCACTCCTGAACACACTGACCCCCAGATTCCTACCCACCCTCCATACCTCTTTCCTTCCCAGAACTTCCTTTCTTTCCTTTCCTTAAAAAGACTCTCCACACAGCCTCGCCAAATATGACATAGGCCCTGAAGTTTTTTTTTCCTTAAGGCTTCCTGTGTGGGATTAACATTAAAAAATTACAAGTGTGATGTTACGAGCGATAGAAGTGAAACCTTCAGAAAACTAAAGTAGTAAAGAGTGGGGAGGCTATGAAGCACCGCACAAAGAGAAGACCGATTATTCAATCTCATTATCTCGCAGGCTAAATCCCACATATGTATGTGTTTGTCTCTTTTTTAGTGTTGCATTTTCGTTTCATCGAGTTTCAAATCACAACGGTGCTAAAGAAGTTTTCACTTTAAAAGAGACTCACACATACAACTATAGGTTTTATTCTGCGAGAGAATGAGAATAATCGGTCTCCTCTTTGTGCGGTGCTTCGTAGCCTCCCCATTCTTGTCTACTATAGTTTTCGGAAGGTCTCACTTCTACCCCATGCATGTTTCCTTTTTATAGCCTGCGATATGAGGATAATGGGTCAAATGTAAAATAGCAAGCTGATATCAAAATAAAAAAAAATAAAAATTTTGTTGATTTATTTATTTGCTTGCAATATTATTGATAACCTTTGGTAGTATTTTTCTCGCACATGAATAAAAAATTACTTCCATCACATACTGCGGTACCCAGAACGAAGAGTCCGCGCTTGGCGTCTGGTTTCTGGATGAGGACCACGCAGAGAGCACTAGCGCTTGATTCCTTGCGCCCGGAGTACCAGTCACTGTAGCCCGCCTCCGAGAGGGTGTTACCTGCAACAATACTATTGTTAAAGTCCTAAAGAACAATACTTCTAATAGCGAAATGTGGAAAACTAATTTTCTTTGCATAAAATACTTTCATGGCAATCCGACTTCAGAAATAATCAACAATTAATAATAATTAGCAAGAACACAAAGCGCGGAGCGAACCCTCCGTGTCACTAATGTAAGTAGTCCGCTACTTTTAGTGACTTAGCAGGGGTGCCCTGGTTCGTGGGGTGTGATTGAGGCCAGATCGGGAGAGAATAGTTTAGGAAGTCCCATCGACTTCTCCAGCCGTACTGCCTCAGAACCTCGCCTTGCACCGCAGTGTTAGGGCTAGATTCATACGTCCGTCACTCCTGGACAACACTAACCCACGGATTCCTACCCACAGAGAACTTCCATACCTTCCTCTCATAAAAATACTATTCACTGAGCATCCCCAAAGATGACATAAGCCCTGAGGGGAATTATTTTTCTCAAAGCCTCCTGTATTGATAAATATATATAATAAATAAATAAATATATATTTTTTATATTAGCTCCATACAGGAGGCCCTGAGAATAACAATTGAGTATTCTGTGTGGAGGATCATTTTAGGGAAATAAAGGAGAGGAAGTTCTGGAAAGAAAAAAGATATAAGGGGTGAGCAGGACTACGACTCTGTGTCGCGAGGAGCGACGGATGTATGAATCCAGCCCTCCCATTGCGATACAAGGCGATGGGTCGAGAGAGTCCGACTGGAGAGGTAAAATGTCTCCATCAGCCAGTCTTTCCCGATCCGGCCCACCCACCACGCAAGACCAAGACAAAGCTCTTCCCGCGAACCCGGACACCCCTGCTAAGTTACCAAACGTAGCAAATCACTTTAGGTAACCTATGGCAGGGGTGTTGGTTATCCAATAAATATTTCCCGGGGTGGCGGTACCCATACCCGCCTATGAATTTAGATATTACATACGATTTTCACTGTCAAAGTATTATCGTGATTTATTTTTGGGATATTATACCGTGTTTCGAGGTAGGCAGATTCTAGGCTAATTGGTATCTTAGGTATTTACATGGCATTACGACCTCAAAAATAAATCACGTTTACGTTTATGTATTTATTGGTTTTGTAACCAGTGTTGCCAACTCAATTTTTAAACTAGATATCACCTTTGTTACTACGGATCACCAAAAAGTAGAAAAAAACGGAATTTCTGAGCAACGAAATCGGTAAGTAATTTTTTTATTAATTATTATTTTGAGTTAAGGAGTTCCGCATAAAAGAGCAAAATATCTGAAATCTACACAGCTAATATGTCAAACCATTTATAACTGATATCCTCGGTTTATGGCTGAGTTGGCAACACTGGTGGTAAAATACCATTTAAAGTACACGCCAAACTTTAATGCTGACCTGAACTTGGTGCGATCCATTCTCGCGCAGGTATAAGACAGGCATTGACCGTAAGCGAAAGAGAAAGATGTGTAAAACATACGTGTGACACAGAAAGGCGTCAGCGGGGAGGCATGCTTCTTTTCTGATCTTTTTTTTTACATTAGCCCCACACGGGTGTCCCAGAGGAAAACAATTTCCCTCAGGGCCTATGTCGTAGGGAAAGGAAGGAGAGGAAGTTCTGGAAAGGAAAAGGGTATGAGGAGTGATTAGGAATCTGAGATTCAATGTGTCCAGGAGTGACGGGCGAATGAATCTATCCCTCCCACTGCGGTCCGAGGCAATGTTCCTGAGAGAGTCCTGCTGTAAAAGTCAAAAGATATCCTTCAACCAGTCTCTTCCGATCCAGTTGGTGGGCAGACACATCCGCCGTAAAGATCCGGACAAATCTCACACCATAAGCCTGGGCACCCCTGCTAAGTCACCAAACGTAGCGAACCACTTGGGGATGACCTATGGCAGAGGTGTTGGTTATCCAAAAAATGGTTTCCGGGGCGGCGGTACCCATACCCGAATTATACTCGCCTATTGCGATGATTTCTAGCAATGCTTAAGAAAGTGTATACTTTAACAATGTGATTAAATTAAAATTTTGAAAGTGTTGTTTTACCTTCGATTGTTCTAAATTCTGGTTTAGTCACCAAGTTGGTAATGCCCACCATGAATGCGTAGTCAGAAAAGCCGCCTGGCTTTGCATCTGCATACTGTAAGAATATATCTGTGCAAAGTTGAGCTTCCTCAGCGCTGTTCGGGATGAGGAGGTTTGCTTGTTCTGCTGCACATACCTTGTATGCCTCAGTCCAGGTGGTGGGGGTGGTGTGTAGTTTGTAACAACTCCCTGTCATAGATGAGTAATGTTTATATCCTGCAACAAACAATTCAAATCGATTGTTATTTTTTTTTTTATTCGTTTATTCCAGATCATAAAATTTGTAAATGAACAATTGTTATGAGAAGTTAATTTTTCAATTTATATAACAAAAACTCTATTTTTGTAACTTTTGAAGGTTATTCCCATCAATGAAATGTATCAATGGAGAAGCAGATAATAATCATAATAATCTAAACGAAAATATGAAAGAGAACAAGACACAAAGTGAACAAATTTTTCAATACGATTTTGACTCAGGGACTAACAAGGAAACTGCCTCCGTGAGCACTGCCTCATCCACATAATCTGGCGCCCTGTGCAAAAAGTACCGATACTAGTTTCTTATCTGAATTATTTTAATACAAGCAGACCCGGCCACACAATGCTAATACCCAACCTTTATAACCAACGCAATCTGATAATGTGCATATATACCAAATCCACACCGTCCGCTTTCCAGCCGGCTCCCGTTATATATTACCTATATATTTCAACTAATTTACACAAAACCTTGACAAATTGTATACCGAACCCTTCCTCATGAATCACTCTATCTATTAGTGAAAAACGCATGAAAATCCGTCGCGTAGTTTACAGAAGATCTAAGCGTACAGACAGCGGGAGCGACTTGGCTTTATACTATGTAAAGACGGATCTCTGAATCACATCGGTTCCAGGGGAAATAGTCTACCCTAATACTTAGTGCGTATCAGTTATGGGGGGGATCACCCGATAGAGGGTGAAACCCGACCGTGAGAAAAAACTTACAAAGGTAGAAAATTGCCACAAAAATATTTTACACATTAACACTGTCTTGTCATCTGTGTCATTCTCAATTCTTTCGTAGATTGTGATTGACATGAACTATTGAAGTGAATTGTTACCTGCTAATTGATGTGAATTAGTGATAGACATCTTTGAAAAAACGAGATAAGTGGATTGGATAGTTCATTTTTTGTAATAAACGATAAGGGAACGTACCCGTACTACGTGACCCGTTCAGGGGGAGGAGGGGAATCTTCAAAATACTACGCTTGGTCACAAAGAGGGGCGGGGGCTTAGGTTTTAATCACGTAGTCAATCTAGAAATCTAAATTTTGACATAAGTTTTATCTTGATAATATTTTTTCCACTTGTAAATATAGGTATGCATACACTCTTGCCGTCATGCAGCAAGAGCCGTATTAATAAATACAAATTTAAGCCATATAATTTTTTTTAAACTTTTTGTTAGCAAGAAATGATTCAAAACCATATTTATGAATTACTACGTGAAAACTGTTGGGAGAGGGGTAGGGGGGAGTCTTGGAATATACTATACGTAGTCACCGAGGGGAAAGGGGGTTAAAAATTGCAAAAAATGGGTCATGTAGTATGGGTACGGTTTCTAACTATGTACAACTGACTGGAATTAGGGGGATTTCGAACAAGGTTTTTACACATTTGACTGGGGTATTGTTTTCTATGTAAGAGCGCCCCAGATATCGTTCGGTTATCGATTAAGTAGGACATAATCCAAAATCTAGTTTGAGGATTACTAATTCTTGGAGTGACACCACGTTATCCGCACCTGGTGCCACTCGTGCTAGCTACGCCACTGGTGCATATACCCATCTATCCCAATAATTAGGAGAGTTCAAGTAGGATCACTTTAAACATATTTCGCCAACTTGTTTGTGTTGTGGTGTACTGTATCGTAGGAATACTATGGGGTAAGAGGGCACTGAAAGTGCTGTGCTAGCTATTTGTGATTTGGAGACGTAATTTTTCAACCCTTAAAATAATTTAAAAACACCAAATACAACAATAATCATTTTAAAATGTGTTTTTCACAAATTTATGTGTGAAAATATTTTTTTGCATTTGGATAGGTCAATTAAAAATTTAATAAATAGTTTTGATAAAAAAATGTGTACCTAATTAATCTCTTTCATAAAAAATACTTGAAATTGCGAAAACAGCATATTAGTCCAAATTAATCTTAGTGCCTGTGGAACTATGGCAACTCCAACTGGAGTAAGTAGTGAGAACGAAGGGATTAAAATATTAGTTATAACACTCACAAAACAAGGAAAAACGACTCAAGCGAAATTTTTATCCCCAAATTGGGTACCCGTGTGGGGAGCGTAAAGGGAGAGCAATATGAATTGTAACAATCATAAAGGCGTTGAAAAAGCGACGCAGATGAAAATTTTTCTACGTCGGAGGGCAAACCTATTGATTGTTTTTGATTTTCAATTTCGGAAAGTACAACAACAATATTAAGACGGGAATCTTTAAGTATTCTTTTAGTAGTAGGTACCTACTCAAAATTACAAATCCATAGTACTTGTACTTATACCTGCCAACGGCACCTTATAACGCGATCTGGTAACTAAAGTCCTGTCCATCCTTTCCCATTATTGGCTACTTGCTCGAATTCGGATCTATTACAAAAGTAGCTTTTTAACAAAATAGATGGTTTTGCCTACGGGGCGACATCAGAGTTGCATTCTTAACCGGAATTAATTAATTGACGACCTCCGTAGTCCAGTGGCTAAGACTCTTGACTCACATTCCGGAGGTCGCGGGTTCGAACCCGGCATGCGCAAATAAATTTTATTTGATTAATTTGTGTTATTTCACAATTAATTCATTTAAAATAATATATAGTATATTTGCGGCATGTTCCAGAGTGGAAGATACTATTAGTATCGCCCTGGTAAAAGACCACCATTCAGAATTGAAACGTTGCTTGAAAATGGCTTTAGCCGTGTTTAGTAACCAGATCTGAATAGCCAGGTACTTCCCAACCTTCCTCTTCCCCACCTCCTTCCCCTCCCCACTACCTTCAGCCTCACAACATTACCCAATTGGGGAGGCCATAGTCTCACTGGCTCCAGACGGGAGCAGTTGAGATTCTTGTGCGGTATTCACTGTAAAAAAAAAAAAAAAAATAAAATAAAAAAAAAAAAAAAATAAAATAAAAAAAAATAAAATAAAATAAAAAAAAAAAAAAAAAAATCCGACCTGGCTAAACTAACTAACTAACCATCACGCCGTTTCCGTAGGGATTGGCAGAGAGGACGGACCGCCAAACAACTCGGTCTTGGCACACAGTTTTTACACAGCTTCACTCACATTCACACATCGTCTCATACATACTCTTCTATTATTCTGACTTTTGACGTGGCCCGACTCAAGTATCTGATTCACTTGATCGTGCCATATCTTCCTCGGGCGTCCCCGACATCTTCTTCCATTTACATTTGCGTCATAAATTCTTCTCACACTATTTTCTTCTTTCATTCGCTCTACATGCCCAAACCATCTGAGCGTCCCTTTCTTAATCTTACTCATTACGTTTATATCAATTTTACATTTCTCACACGATCGTACATGGTTTTACCACACATACGCCTCAACGATCTCATTTCTAAAGCAATCAGTCTATTTTCATCCTTCCTCTGCCAGTTCCATGCCTCACTGCCAAATATCAGGGTAGGTAACAATACTCCATTATGGACTGCAAGCTTCGCTTCTTTTGACAGTTTTTTATTGGCGCCAATGGCTTTCAGTCCTCCATTAATAGAGTAAGTTGCCTGCATTTACCCTTCTTTCGATATCTCTATCAGCCTTCCCATCTCTCGTAAACATACTTACCAAGTACACAATCTCATCCATCTGCTCCAAATACTCATCATTCACAACTATTTTGCACATTGTTTTCATGGTATCTCTTTCAAATACCATAACTTCAAACATACTTACATTCATCATTAACTCATTCTTCATACATACTTCGTTCATCTTAGACACGAGAGATTGTAGATCTTCCATACTGTTAAAAATCAGCACCACATCATCAACATACAACAGGCAACATACTTCCAGATTACTCAATTTCACGTCCAATCCCGTCTCCATAGTATCCATGCATAGATTGAATAACCACGGTGACATTACGCAACCTTGTTTAACGCCTTTTGTGATGTCAAACCGTCCCGTAAAATCGCCGATCACCCTAATACATGCAATGCTTCCCTCACACAGAGACGCAATTGCCTGTATGAGATTCGCACTCACTCCATACATGGATAACACCTTCCATAGCTTTTATCTGTCAACTCAGTCGTATGCTTTTTTGGGCATTATTGGCTACTTGCTTGAATTCGATTCTATTACAAAAGTAGCTTTTTAACAAACTTCAAGTATAAGGATGGTTTAACATACGGCGCGGCATCAGAGTTGCATTCTTAGCCAGATTCTAAAATTTCAATCTTAAAGTCTCTGGTCGATTAATTTACTACACATTTTAATACCGGTAATCCAACCAGGCTAATGTGGAATAAGGTGAATAAATGGAGCTATTGCCTGAGTTTTTTATAAAGCAATATAATGATAATATTTAAAATGGCAGTGTATTCGTACCAGGATCGTCACTTCTACAAGCTGCAGTGCTGGGCTCCTCCTTCGGATTTAAGATGTTCGTCTCGCATATAAATGGAAGGGACAATGAGGCACACGGCACAGTCTGCAGCTGGAAGAACCCGCGTGGGGTGTCTTTGTGCTTCAAAAGTGCCCCACATTGATCCGTTTCACCGGAGGGGCTCCCGGGGCCCCAGTTGCTGTAACCTGCCACAGAGGGTGTTCTTCCTGAAAAATACAAATGTGACCCCTCATATTAAAGACAAAGTAAATTGTTCGTACTGGTTTCGACACAAATATGTAATCCCCATTTGTGAAATATTGTAATGCCAAGAGAACTTGGTTAGAAGTAGTACTTGGATATTATTTAGTTTGGATCAAAGCACATAGCACTCGGAGCCATATATATTTATAGGGCTTTTCGCAACAAACAACTAATTTTAAGTTGTATTATTTTTGCGGAGAGTAAAGAAAAGTGTTTCCGTGGTTACATTGGACTTCTGAAGAAATGGGGAGAGCAATGTAAAGTAAATAAGTGGCTGCAGGCAAATCATTATTAAAGTGGACACATTTGTATGCATTTGTGCACTGAAAAATTCCAAAAAGCTCGCTGGCAGTCCCTTACCAGTCTTACCCCACAAGTGCCCAAATATAGTGAATGGTTAGAAACATTTAAAATCTTGCACTTGCGAAATAAATTAATATATAAAGGTCCGGAAACTAGTGGTCAAGTCAAGTGGGAAACTGGTGAAGAATGAACATCACGATTGGAGTCAATTTTGTAGCATAATGAGAGATCCCGGCTAGAGAGATCAAAAGGTCTACCTGAAACGGCCTCTACCGACCCCGCCCGTCTTGCAGTAGGTGATTAAACGCATCGGCCGCCAAAATTTAGAAAAAGCAAACGCCATGAACCGGGACACCCCTGCTAAGTCACCAAAGTCACCAATTTTAGCAAACCACTTGGGATAACCAACACCTATGGCTGAGGTGTTTATTTATTTATTTATTTATTTATTTACGCCCGTTTACGGGGATTTAAGTAAATATGAAATTTACAAACTAAACTATGATGAAATAATAAATAAATACCATATATTTCTTTAACAAAGTTAGTTATCCAATAAATGGTTTACCGGTAGCAGTGGCGATGCGAAGGGGGGGTACACATTTCACTAGGTAATAATGTTTTTATTTCTATGAAGTCAAAATTTGCGTTCCGAATTTCTCAAAGTCCACTTTAATTGGGGGAGGGGGTGGGGGTGACACCACGTTATCCGCCCCGGGTGCCACCCATGCCAGCTACGCCACTGCCCGGTAGTATCCATACCCGTCTTCCAATTTGATGTATTAAACAACAAAAAATAGTGTTGTACTCACCATCGATCGTTCTGTATTGCTTTGCTATCAAATTGTTAATGCCGACCAAAAAGCCATCCATATTAAAGTTATAATTAGCTCGGGTATATTTCAAGAATATGTCAGAACTGAGTTGGGCTTCCTTAGCGCTGTTTATGACAATTAGGTGTGCTTGTTCAGCTGCACAAACTTTGTACGCATCGATCCAGGTTTTAGCAGTGGTATGAAGTTTGTAGCAACTGCCTGGCATTGGAGAATAATTTTTATATCCTGTAACAAAAAAATTATAAATAAAACGGTGTTTTGACTGACATTTTTACAAGACGTTGCTTGTGTCATAATGGAGAACTTAGCCAGCCGAGGAATTGAACTAGCCGCCTCGGTGAATTTTTGAAAGTTTTATTCGTGTTCTGTTATTATGATATTATGGTTGTTTCTCAGTAGGATCTTGAATAATAGCAGAATTTGAATAGAACTCTCATAGCACTTAAATATTAATTTTTAAGTTTGATGAATTGTTCATGTTCTGGCAAAAAAACTGTTTTTTTTTTAATTTTTCTATTACGTTTGCTAGTAACCCCTTACTAAAGCATGTCAACAAAGCATCCAGGATTGGTAAATTCAATAAATTTTCTCGATTAATTTGTTTTTTTTTTGTAAAATATTATTAACATTTTGTATATTACACGATGAACGCCAACATGTAATAGAATTAAATAAACCAAGAATTATAGTCTATTTCTTGAATATTTGTTGGTATGAAATTTTTTTTGTTTCGAATAAAAGCTTATTCGGTGATAAACAGGTTTTAAAAGTAACTGTTATTTTTTTTCAAATAAACTAAAATTTAAAATTCCGGAATATTATCCTGAAATGAGTTGAACATACCTGAAGGACAAAAAGGTTTGGGTGATATCTTCCTCTTGCACATGAAGAGGAGCCGTGAATCACAGGACTTGTAGTTCAGTTTCCTTCCTAAGCCCACCATCATAGTCCCGCAGTGTTCGTCATTATTAACGTTGTCGGCCTGTCCGTCCTGCCAGACACTGTACCCCGCTTTCTCTAGCTTCTGTCCTACAATATCAATAAGATGGGTACTTGAAAAACAATTTGTATCTCATGGAATATTCTTCCCAAAGGTTTTTATTGTTTTCTCGGGAGTTCCTCAGGGATCTAATTTAGGATTGCTCCTCTTTTCGATTTTTATTACCGATACTAGCTGACCCGGCCACGCGTTGCTGTGGCTAATAAAACACTTTGTAAAATCCAACCTTTGTAACCACCGCCGTCTTTGAGTTTATCGCGAAGAGACAGACAGATGCCGCGGAGGACTTTAATTTATAATACATACGTAGAAATGGTGTGAAAGATTATAATAATGTGAATGAAATGCTTGGGGTAACTAACGTATTTAAGTTAATAAGGATTGATACTGTATCCGTCTAAATAACTTTCCAAATATCCCATTGTACGTGACCATTTTTTTAGAAGATTGAATGGGTATAATAAGCTATCCGCAAAAGATTAATGTATACCTTCGCGAACTTTTTTGTAGATCTATAAAAGAGGAGTATCCCAGCATGCATTGTTTTGTTATATCTCAAAGGGTTGGTGCCCATTTGATTGACTTCGACGACCTATGTTAGCATATTAAAACAGTAAATAAAGTTCTCACGCACTGACAAGCTGATGATAGAAGATTTAAAATGGTAACGTTTGACAGACGACTGAAATATGAAAATCAAATTTTTTTTTTTTGTATTCCAATTCTAGATTACGTTGTGTTTCTGAAAGTAGGTAGAACAGTGGAACTGTTTGTATGAGAAAATGAAATTGTTGTGTTTACTATTTTCCTCACAATTTTTTCATATTATCTCACTGTTTAAACCTTTACTGGACTATGACAAACATTACAAAACCAAAATCACCTTATCGAGTTTTAGCGAGACAAACGAACAGTATAAGATAAGAAGATATAATGGATATAGTAAGCTATCCATTAAAGATAGATATATGCCTTTGCGGACTTTATTGTAGATCTATAAAAGAGGAATATCCCACCATATATTGTTTTGTTATATCTCAAAAGGATTAGGCAGCGTTTTCGATGAAAGCTACCAGGCTGCTTGACTTTTTCCGACCCTTCTAACAATTGTCGTTATGTTTCAACCAATTTACACAAATCCTTGACAAATTACATATCTAAACCTTGCTCACAAAACACTATCTAGTGTTGAAAACCGCATGAAAATCCGTTAAGTAGTTTTCGAGTTTATCGCGAACAGACAGACAGACAGACGGCGCGGGGGACTTTACTTTATAATATGTAGAGATAACGGAAATTATTCTGCATTCTAGGTTACTTCTTTTTGCTGATGACCGAATTTTTTTTTTTTGAAATACAAACTTTAGACGACTGCGTTCGACTCCAATCGGACATTGATAGAAATGTTGACTGGAGTAAATGGAATCAGATTGAATTCAATGTGGCTAAATGTTTCATTCTTTCTTTCGTAGAGCGAGTCATACTTGGTTTTTCGGGTATAGTATGAGAGCTCGAAATTTAAAACATGTCGCTACTATGAAAGATCTTGGAATTGTGTTTGATAGTAAGTTAACATTTCATTTTCGTATCGTAATTGGTAATGACGTGTAGTTCTTCACTGAGAATGTAGGGTTTTGTCCTTACGCACTGCGATAAATTTCAGAAACACTCGGGTTCCCACATTACTATACAATACCGTCACTACTGCCAGTGTCATAGTCGGCGATCGTCACACCCATCAGTGTTGCCAGCGTAATAAATTACTTGGAAACGTTCTTTTACGCGCAAAACCATGGATAATCAATTTTAAATTTTCTTTGAAAAGATGAAAATAGAAATGCAGAACAAAACTGAATTTAAAACTAATACAATAATGGAGAGAATGGATGAAAAACTGAAACCAGTGTTAGAAAAAAATAGAAATTTAAAACTTAAGTTGGAAAAACTGTAAAATAAGTTACAACTTTTAGAAAAAGACAAGAAAAGCAACGATATAGTAATCAATGGACTGAAAGGTGGTGAAAAATCTATAACAGAATTACTAGAGAATTCGAAGAAAAAACTCCACGAAGAATTGGACATAAAAATAGAAAACTTCGAGATAGGCAAAATCTATCGTATTGGAAATTCAGTAAAATAAATATGAAAAACCGAGACCTACACTTGTATCCTTTATCAACGGATGGAAGAAGAGCGAAGTTTTGAAAAACAATAAAAAGTCTAAGGAGTTATATATTTCTGAAACCTACACTAAAGAAGCTTTGGAGAAGAGGAAGGCATTACTCCCACAACTAAATGAAGAACGTAACAAAGGAAACATAGCCTACCTAAAGTATGATAAACTCATTGTCAAGGAAAGCGCAGGCTTTAATGATAAAAGAAAAAGAGAACCATCTGCCATCCCGTATGCTAACCCGCAACCGAAGAAACAGCAGTTGACATCCTCTACGAAAACTAACAGAACAAATGCATTTGACTTGATGAGGGCTAGATCTTATTCTTTTACATGCCAACCACCAGGAAAATAACAACAGCAATCAACTGTCGGCGAACGGAAACAAGAACACCAACAAAAAGACAAAACAACAACAACAACACACCCTCCCCCAAGCCGACTGGTCCTCGTGGGGGAAAACGACCAAGACCCTTTAAAGATAAACAAAAGAACTTCAGATATGCAAAGGATAGAGAAAAATATAAATCTTTAGAAGAGGCCTTTGTCGAGAGACAAGCTGTTTCTTAAAAGAATTACCCAAACTCTGATAATTTAGAATAATATAAAAAAATATAAAAATAAATACATCAAAAAATGTATTATAAGTTTAACAGCAATAAAGGCTAATTATAATACAATACTTTGGTTAGGAGTAGGCTTGAGGCCCACAACAAGTGAATTATTCCCTCACGTTGAAAAGATTCAGAAGAAATTTCTGTTCTGAAATTTCGTTACCTGAGGGAGTATAGTTACTATCCGTGGCTCTACCCTACCGATTTTCTCTTGGGCATGCTCGGCATGAATCTTCCACGGTTCAGAAGAGATATACTCATTGCAACACATTTCTTCAGACTGATTCGTAGATGGTTCGAAAACTCGGCAATCATGGAGACCATTATTTTCTATCTTCCCGACGGTTATCTCCGTCACCGACAGCACAGAGTATTTTATCTCCTGGCTTGCAGAACTAACTTACCAATGGTTATGTTAAATATAATCACTTCGGATATCTGTATATTTAACATCAATGAAGCAAAATTCAAACGGCAAGCTTTGGTGCTGTTAGTGTAAATCTGTTTATCTCATCTAAAATACTTTTTCTTAATAACACCTTGAAATTATAATTTTATAATGTTTTTAAAATGAATAAATTAAATTGAATTGAATCGAAAAACAAACATAGTTAAAATAACTGTGATTTTAAATACTAGCCACTCCCCTTAAGGCAGGGGTGGGGAACCTGCGGCCCGCGGGCACTTTGGTGCGGCCTGCTAAAAGAACCACAAAAACTTACACACAGCGGGATGGGTTTTTCACGGTGTTTCATATGAATTTTTAAGACGTTATTACAAAATTGTTACCAGCAAGTTATTTAGATATCAATGAAAAGTGATAAAACCTCCCATTTTACTTTTATTTTAATTTGTTATTGTGAAATGATAGTGAAATTTCATCGGAACTTTTAATTTTCTTGAACGGGACAGTCCCGATATATCAGGATTGATAGCAACTCTATTCGAAGGGAATCTTAGGCAGTCTGTCATAAAAAATATTTTCTAGTCGATAATAAATCAATATAATCCTATTAATGACAACTACAAAGAAAAGAAAATTTGAAGCTGAGTGAAACGTTAAATCATTTGAAACTAAATTAAGGCTGTGGAAAGTAACTCGAAATGAATAACACAACGCATTTTCCAACACCGCAAGGACAAAAGCCTTCTACATTTTTGTTTTGAAGAGTGTTAATTTTCAATGTACATTTGTTACTTCAATTTTAAATTAATATTAATAACAAAAATGTCTAGAAATTGTTACATAGTCAGTGTCCAAGAAATACAAAAAATAAAACCTTCTACGTCGTTTAATGATCGATTTAAGGACGTGAAAAGAGAACAAACGGATTTGAACATATTTGCTACACCGTTCAACGTCGAACCATCGAATGTGCCTGATAATCTGCAGCACGAAATTATTCAATTACAAAGCGATGATGAACTAAAAGCTAGATATAACAATCTTCCCAAATATAGTCAGGAATCACTGGTTAAATTAAGTCAAGCACGTCCCTTAACATTTTGTATATAATACAAACATTAATGCCATAATAATTGCCACACTTCTGACATAAAAAATCACTACATGTAATTTATTGTAATTAGTTAACTAAATATAAAATTATATAAATATGCTACAAAATGTAGAAAACCCATTCACGTAATCAGAGTACAACTTAATTTAAGCTGGTTGACTAGTGGTCTCCTATGTAGAATCATTCTTAAGGTAAAACCAATCTTGTGTTCACAATGCAAAATCCTGTTGCGGATTCATCTGCTAATCATAACGCATTTCGAAGATAAAACCGTTTTGTTGTTCTAGGTGCAGTATAATTTAAAACTGGGGACTCACAATCCAATTCGCTCTGATGGAAAAACAGTTTTATGTGCAAATGCAATGAAAAAATTCCGTGAAAAAATTCAATGAAAAAATTCCATGTGTGGTTTCGTCTGCTTACGCATTTCGTAGAAAACCGTTCTCGTTTTTGTAGTGCACTTCTAAAATTCTAGTTGCTTTTTTGCTTCCAGTATTATAGAAAAGCCATTTTTATAAACTCAGTAAAATGGCTAAACTCAGTAATTTTAAGTTTCCGCGTATACATTCACCCTAAAACTGAAACCAGTTCTGTGTTTAGAATGCAACAAAAAAAAATCCAGGTGGCGTTTCATTTTTTGACGTATTCCTCGTGTTAGAAGTGCATTCATAAAATTCTAGTTGCGTTCTTTGTGCTGTCAGAATTGGAGGAAAGCCATTTCCATGTTCTGAGTGGAGTTTTAATTCCCCGCGTACAAACTTACTTTATAATTAAAACCAGTTCTGTGTTTAGAATGCAACGAAAAAATTTCAGGTGTGGTTTTATCTCGCTAACGCGTTTCGTAAGAAACCATTCTCGTTTGTGAAGTGCATAAATATAAATGTGTGAAGTGCATAAATATTCAGTTATAAATTTGTAGTTGCATATATGCTGTCAGTATTGGAGGAAAGCAATTTCACGTTCTGGGTATAGTTTTAATTTCCCGCGTACAGATATTAATCTGTAATTAAAACCAGTTCTGCGTTAAGAATGCAACGAAAACGCACCAGGTGTTATTTCATTTGCTGACGCATTTCTTATATTCGAAGTGCATTTATAAAATTCTGTTTTGCAACGAAAATTTCAGTTGTGATTTCATCTGCTGATGCATTTTGACGGAAACCATTTTCGTTTTCAAAGTGCAGTTTTAAAATTCTGGTTGCAGACTATATGTAGCAAGAATTTCAGGAAAACCTTCTGCATGTTCTGAGTGTAGCTTTAATTAAAGAGTATTGGCAGTTACGTTTATATTTTTTTAATCAGTTACAGTAAAACCGGTTGTTTGATTCTAATGTGGCTCACCCCCCCCCCCCCCCCCCCCCCCCGAAGCTGAAAAATCGTAGTGCGGCCCGCGGGTTAAAGTATGAACATCCAAATGGCCCGCGACGCTAAAAAGGTTCCCCACCCCTGCGCCTTAAGGGGAGCTCCCCTTTGGAGGCACTGTTGAAAACCAGCTTCATTCCAGGTGACATCCTGAATTTTAGCTGAGCAGTGACCTTTTCATCAATAGACTCAATGATAAAAGAACAATATCTCAACATCAGTTTGTTTTTGAAACATACGCTATCTTTACAAAACTTAACAAACCTCGCTGCCGCTACTGAAACGGGGTAGGTTTTCTTGTGCAATCTGAGATAGACAACATAAAGCAAGATTGTGTAAGCATAAAATTGGTGAATTTTTCGCTTTCAAGAATCCGTTTCATTCAAAGAAACAAAAGTGAAATTCAAATAGATGTTAATGTTTTTAAAAATATGATTTAAGGTGTTTGCTGACTCGGCAAAACTGTAATGTGTAACTGTAATAACATCTGCAAAGCTCAAGAAATAATGAGGATTAATCATTGTCGATAATAACTAGGTACATAGAGCTTTTAAAAAATAAAATAAATGTAATTAGGTTTAATATGTAAACGTTAAAACATACCGTCGATGGTCTCATATTGTTCTGGAAGAATCAAGTCACGAAACCCAAGCCAAATATTATTCCTGTCAAAGTTGATATCCAGTGAACTGCCAGCGTATTCATTAAATGCATCCAAGCAGTGTTGAGCCTCCTCGGCACTGTTAAGAACCACGAGACGCGCTTGTTCGGCCGAACAGACTTCATAAGCATCGTACCAGGTCCTTGGATATTGATGGAATTTGAAACAGTGATCGTCAATTGTAGAAAACTTTTTGTATTCTGGAAAAAAATGAAGAGTGGTAACGATGTAAATTCGATGACTTTGTACATAAAGGCGACCTTAAACGTTAGGGGGATTATTAGACGGTTTATTTATTTTAATAATTATTATAAATACGAGAGATTTTATTCATCATTGTAAATGTTGAAAAAATTTCAAGCATCATTATAAATATGTTATTTGTGCAAAGTTCTAACAAAATATTAAATTCCTGTGGATGCATTAGTGCCTAGTGCGATTGTTCTAGTCGAGGTATAGTGCTCGTGAATATAGCAAACTTTACGTATTGCTACCTTTATGCTTAAGATGTACTGAAGAGATGAACCAAAGTTAGTTTTGGTTGTGTCCGTGCATCTGATGACACCTCAAAATTGGCGTTTTTGTGTCTAAAATTGGAATAAATCGTAAAAGAGATCACTATCAAAATAAATAAGCGGTCTTTCCCTACCCGTATCGTAGGTTCCACAATCCACATTAACCGTCAGAGTGCTGAGGGCTTTTTTACAGATAAACAAGCTGGCCGCCTCACAGGGCCCGTCAGAATAAGAACCATTTCGCAGCATCCTCACACAATCGCGTCCATCACTGGGGTTGGGCTCTGGGTGGTTCAAGTATAACTCTGATGTTGGAATGCCTAAAAAAAAAGTAGGATGAAAAAAATAAGTAATTTAGTCTACTACAATTTCAACTGATTTGGAAAATTCGATTAATATTACAAAAATTCAATTCAATTAATCTCAGAATGTTAGGAATCCACTCACTTCCATAATATATAAGAAATATCCGAAGACATTAAGTGTATTATCACAAAAACAATAAAAGCGCCTCGCCTAGGAATTGGAATAAGTTAAATAAAAAAGCAACAAACTAAAGAATTAAAAAAGAAGAGATCGTGCATTATTATTAAAGGTGTCGGGCGGAAATATAACGAAGATAATTTTCTAAATGATCGTATTTTACAAAACAGTGACCTAAATGATAAAACAAATTAATCCATTTAAGGTTACAAAAATATTAAAAAATAGAAAAATTGATCAACTCCGTAACGTAATAATAGAAACAACAGGCCCAATCCGAAAGATACTACTAGAAAAACAAATAATCAATATAGGCTTTATCCGAGCGGCCAAAGATGACTGTGACCCTCCAGTGGCGGATACAGAAAAACTAAAGGGGGGGGGGGGGGGCGCTAAAGATATAAGAAAACTAAAAAGTAGAAAACGGGGAGAATACGACGAACGCACAAAGAGGAGACCGACTATATGATTATTACAGCCACCTCTGGTCTGGAGCTCTAAAATACCTGAAAAATACCCTCGACTCTGTGCGGAAACGGGCGGTCCGCTTTAGATTCTCCCATCTTATCAGACGGATTGCAATCTTTAGAGCACAGGCGTCGGGTGGGAATGCTATCCTTGTTCTACCGGTATTACAATTTTACAATGGAAGATCCTCCGAGGAACTAGCGTCATTGATCCCTTCGGCACCGGTGCATAGTCGGGAAACATGCCAAACGCGTGCCCAACATTTGTACACGGTTGACATTTGTCACATGAGAACGGGTCGTTTCTTCGACTCGTTCTTGTGTTCAACAGCTCGGCTGTGGAATGATTTGCCGGCCTCTGTGTTTCCTCCTTCCTACAACATGGGTCTCTTCAAGACCAATACTCATTTTTTCCTCTCCTCAAAAAGGCCCTCCACACAGCATCCCAGATGACATAGGCCCCGAGGGAAATTATTTTCCTCAGGGCCTCCTGTGTAGAGTTAATGTAAAAAAAATACTATCTCATTCTCTCGCAGGCTAAAACATACAGATGGATATGTTTGTCAAATCACAACGGTGCTAAAGAAGTTTCCACTTTTATAAATAAATTAAAGATTGACGGACCGCACATTTAAAACTTGGCTGGCCACAGGGAGCAGTAGGGCTGCATTACACGATCAAGGGAATCAAATATTTGAGTCGGGCCGTGTTAAGGGTACCTTTACATGAAACGACGTATGAATGTGAATGAAGCAAAAGTTTTAATTTAGGAGGCGAGTGTGGGTACCGCCGCCACGGGAATTATTTATTGGATAAACAACACCTCCGCTATAAGTCATCCCAAGTGGATCGCTAAGTTTGGTGACTTAGCAGGGATGCCTGAGTTCTTGGGATGTGATTTTTCAAAGTACCGGCGGAAGCATTTGCCCACGTACTGCGTGGCGAGCTGGAAAGGACTGGTTGAGGGAGACCATTTAACCTCTCCAGCAGGAATCCCTCGACCCATTTCCTCGCATCGCAGTGGGAGGGTTGAGAAGTTTTATCCGTCCATCTCTCCTGAACACACTAACCCAGAGAGTCCTAACCACCTATCATACCTTTTTCCTTCCACTAAAATGACCCTTCACATAGCATCTCCAAAGACATTTTTTTAATAACAAAATAATAATATATTTTGTAATAGTTATCCAAAAATGACAGTGGATAAGTTTATGTATTCGGGAAGTATGTTTACGAGAGATGGGGAGTCTGAGAGAGATATTGAAAGGAGGGTAAATGCAGGTAACTCCGCATTTATGGAGGACTGAACGCCGTTGGCGCTAACACAAAACTGTCAAAAGAAGTGAAGCTAGCAGTCCACAATGGAGTGCTGGTACCAACCCTGATATATAGCAGTGAAGCATGAAACTGGCAGAGGAAGGACTAAATGCTATAGAAAGCCATATATGATAGTGTGAGAAAAATAATAAGTAAGATTAAGAAAGGAACGCTTAGATGGTTTAGACATGTAGAGCGAATGGTTGAAGAAAGATTTTCTTGTATTTAGGGTGACCAAGGGGGGGGGCGCGGGGGGCACGTATCCGCCACTGTGACCCTCTGATGCAGTGCTACCACTGCCTTGGATTTGAAAATACACCCTTAAAGGCCTAAACAAAATGAACTATAAAGAAAATAAACTCAGATGCATACATCGTGCAAAGAACCACAAATTTAGCGAATGCGAAAAAACAAAGACTGCGTCAAATGCTGCAACTACACAAAAACAATAATTAATTTGGAACCAAAGAATAATACTCAACATAATGCAAATAGTACTTACCGAAAAAGAATGTCTATTATAGCACTATAAAGGGTCGATTATGAATTAGTTATGGACGATTTTCTAACCGAGGAAATTGATAAAACATATGTTTCAAGGTATATGTGCGACGATTCAAAACGATGTAACGAACTATTAAAAAAAGTCCCAAATGTTTTCATTGTTCTGCATCAAAACATTCAAAGTTTGCAAAAAAAAATTGATGAATTTGTAATAACACTAAATCTTCTCGAAACATTACCTGACATAATTGTTTTAACTGAGGCGCATTTAAACATAAAAAACACTGGCGCACTGCACAATATTCCGAATTACACATGCTATCCGACTACTACCCATTTTAACAAAACCAGTGGTATCGCGGTATTCATTCTAAATAAATACAACAATGTTATAATCACCGAAATTAAATGGAACTAGCGAACTGTCTAAAACTCAATATAAAAGTGGACGAAATTATATACAATATTATTGCTATTTACCGCACACATGGATCGAGCCCCAAATTATATAAACGGAACAATTATTATTAAATCTTAAAATATATAAAAACAAAGTCGTGTTAGTTAAACCATTTATAACTCAAGAACGGCTGGACCGATTTTTATGATCCTTGATTTGTTGGATTTGTCTCCGCCCGAATAGCAGAATGACTATTAAAAGATCGGAAAAATTCACGAAAATAAAATAATGAAAAAAATTCCTTTCTTCAAACATTTCGTATGAAACGAATTCTCATCTTTTGGAAGAGCTGCAGCAATATTGTGATAAATATAATATTGAATAGTAAGTAAATTTCAAAAATTCAAAAACTTCAAATGTCAATGGGCTGATTGTTTTGCTTTTGTTCTTAAACATATAATGCTGCCGCTCTTTCTTATACACTAAATGTCAATATTCGAAAATGGGACAAACGGTGAATGTATTTCTGCACCCCTCCAAAGGAAAAATGCAATAATTATAATAAATCTCCCTCACACGTATAAAGAAAATGAAACGCAATTCCCCCAAGTAAGCGGAAAAGTAAGAAAATCACAAAAAATATAAATCTGAACATAACGCCATCTCTGATACTGACCAAAACAAAACACGGATAGTTCTGTTGTGCATCGATAATTGCTTCATTGTGTAATTCTTAACTTAACAAAAAACTGAATTTAATTCAGCTAATAAGTTAACACAACAGTTATTGATTCTAAGGCGGTACGAAGTTCGTCGGGTCAGCTAGTTTTTTTAATTAAAAAAACTCTCTTTACATAACTTTTGAAGGTTATTTCCATCAACGTAATATATCATTGAAGAAAAAGATAACAATAGTAATCTAAACGAAAATATGAAAGAGAACAAGACACAGAAAAAAGACTATGGTTGAAACTGGAACTCGAACCCAGACCTCTCGCCTCACCGGGACGTGCGCGTTAACTAATTTCACTATTGCCACCTTCTGTCAAGCCGTCGTAATAGTCAATCTCATATTTAAAATTTTAGAATTAACAATATTATCTACTAATTATTTTTCCATATTACGGGCAGCTACCCTTTTTATTAGAAACAATCATTCTATGAATTGGTTTGTATCCTGGATAGACGAGGGGTCTGGGTTCGAGTCCCAGTTGCGACCATTGTCTTTTTTCTGTGTTCTGTGTCTTGTTCTCTTTCATATTTTCGTTTAGATTATTATTGTTATCTTCTTTTTCAATGGTATATTACTTTGATGGGAATAACCTTCAAAAGTTATATAAAGAGATTGTTTCTTATAAAAATTGAATATTCATTTAGACTTTTATAAAAAGTCATTAGTTCCATATGAATAAAGTCGGATACTTTTATCTGAGACGCTATCCAGGATACAAACCAGTTCTTAGAATTATTGTTTCTAATAAAAAGGGTAGTTGCCCATAATATGAAAAAATAATTAGTTGAAGATAATATTGTTAATTCTAAAATTTGAAATATGAGATTAATTATTATGACGGCTTGAGAGAAGGTGGCAATAGCGAAATTGGTTAACGCGCACGTCTATTAGTAAATTTAATTTTGGTTCAATATTCACTTTAAAATTAAAAATAAAGTATAAAAAATGAGAGTTAATCATTTAACTAAGAATTATTTAAACTAATGAAACCTTTACCTTTAGGGAAATAGCTTTATCTTGAACACCTGTCATAATGTTTCATTGAAATAATGAAAGAAAACCTTCTCCTCCTGTTAAATTTTCTTATGTTCTGTTGGACAAATACGAATTTAGGCGACGTATTGTCTTCTTCTTCAATGATATATTATGTTGTTGGGAATAACCATAAAAGTTACATAAAGAGAGTTTTCTTACAAAAAACTAGCTGACCTGACGAACTTCGTACCGCCTCAGGGAAGAATTATGGATAGGTGAGGGGGAGAGGGGGGGTGGAGGAAAGGGAGTGTGAACCCCCCTAATACCATGCAAGCAAAGCCTTGGGAAAAATCTAGTGCGTTAATTTGTTTGTTACGCTGTCGCGCCTAAACCACTAGACCGAATTTAATTTTTTTTTCACCAATAGATAGCTACATTATCAGTGAGTATTATAAATGTGTAAGGGAGTGAGATTGTTTGTTACGCTTTCACGCCTAAACCACTAAACCTAATTTAAACATTATTTCCCCAATAGAAAGCTTTATTATCAGCGAGTAACATAGGCTTATATAATAATAAGCTCTGGCATTATGAAATTTGATCATATTATGTCAAATAAATTTCCTGACAAAAGCGAATTATTGCCTACGTAAAAGGGAGGGGGGAGGGGAACCAGAGAGGTGGAAGGGAAACCTGGAAGGGGGGAGAGGTACACGATAGGGGGCTTCGCGGGACAGGGGGGTAGGGGGGGGAGTGGAGTGGAGAGAGGGAAAATGGAGGAGTCGGAGTGGGAACATGAGAGGGGAAGGGGACGAGGGAGAGGAAAGGGAGGCGGAAGGGAAACGGGACGAATGGGCAAAGGAAGAAACAATTTCTTTATTAAATGGCATACCAGCTAGTTATAAATTATTTATAAATAATGCAACACGAAATGTCAATGGATAAATCCCTTCCTGTATCGTTCACATATGGTGCAACACAAATGACACTGAAAAAAACTTGTCAATATTTTGTAAAACCAGCATAATTGACCACTGCACCTGTTAATTCGTCAACAACATAGGTAAAAGAAGAACCAACCCCTAACATAGCTGACAAAAAAAAAATCGAAACTTTGGGAGCAAATCTTCAGTTGGATACCTGGGCAAATACCTATACTGAGAATTTCTAAACAGTTAAACCACCTAAACCTATCTACACAAAAAAATGTCTCTAAACCAAAATCTAAGCATAGATTAATAAAGTCATGGATAACCCATAGACTAGTGGTTTCAATCAAAAATAAGGAAAAATACTACCACCAATCTAAAAAATTCCCAAATGATGAAAAAATCGCCACTTTCTACAGGAAATACCCAAACAAAGTATTTTCGTTATAAAATAAAAATATCTTTGCTGTCTGGACAATCTTCTGGAAAACCATCAATACAATAACCAACAAAAGAACACAACAAAAATTACCAAATGATATTACTCATCAGGGAATCAACACCGATACTGAAAACTGAAAAATGAATACTGAAAAACTTTGTGGTAATATTTTGAATGATTATTTTTCTATTGTCGGCTCTAATCTTGCTCGTAATATTACACCAAAAAACAAACAGACTCCCCAATCAGAGCTAAACTCAATTATTGTAGAAGGTTTCCGCACATTTGCTTCAGTAACTGATAAAGAAGTTGAAAACGTTGTGTTAAGTTAACGGGGATCAGCAAGCCCTGGCTATGACAACATTACTATAAAACGTTGAAAGCCGTACGTGAGATAATCAGCAAGCCAATTGCTCATACAATAAATGTTCGTTTAAAGAAGGGTGTGTAACCGAACAACTATAAGAAGACTATTGTCACCCCTGTTTTTAAATTGGGAGACGAAAAAAATATTTCCTACACTCGTCCCATAGCACTCACACCAAACAGCAAAAATCTACGAAAAAAATTGTTAAAAAAACAACTCAACAACTACACAAAAGAAAAAAGATAATGAGCCTAAACCAGTTTGGATTTAGGGACAATCTCAGTACTCAAGACGCGATCGCTAAATTAACATCAACAATAATGCAAAAGTTAGACAATGGGAAAAAGTGCCTTGGTATCTTCATCGATCTCCGCAAGGCATTTGATAGCATATCACACTCCAAACATAATGAAAAACTAATGCAAATTGGATTGGACGGAATAGTGCTATCATGGTTCCAAAGTTATCTAAAAGAGAGATGTGTCAATATAAGTAATACACTAAGGGAACCCAAAACCTCATCTTGCTATAGATGGAGATATTATATCTTATGCAGACGACACTGTGGTTATCACTGAAGGGAAATCATGGGAGGAAACAACGAGTAAAGCAAATATCAATATAAAAGTACTAAAATCATGGTTCGAACTAATTTGTTTCTCACTAAAACTGAGAAAAAATATTTTATCCCATTCTTTTCGAAAGAAAAAAATGTCGAAAGCAATATTACCACTATTAAAATCCATTCGTCACAATATGAAAATAAAAAAGAATACAGCAACACAATTTGTTTACGAATCAGTGGTTGAGTTGGCATAGCGTTTGGGTCCCACCCTGGCGTCGCGTGTTCGATTCCTCGGCTGGCTAAGTCCTCCATCACAACACAAACAACATTTTTGACTTTCTGTGGTGGTAGTAGGAGATTTTCAAACATTGTTGGGTTATTCGTGACCCAGGAATATTTGTCTTTCTTTTAAAAGAATTAAAAAAAAACTACATGCACAAATAGTATATAGTCTTTAGATGTCATAGTAGATAGAAACTTAAAATGGAGAGAAAAGTCCAAAATATGGTAACCAGAATAAGAAAACTTATTTACATATTCATTAGACTGAGAAACATCCTATTATCCAGTATGTTTAAAACTATTTATTCTCTCTTGCTCAATCTATTCTACAATATAGTACAATCGGGTGAGTTGGGACTTTGAAAACTAACCTCTTACCTGTAGAAAGGGTACAGAAGTTAATTTTAAAAGTCATCCTCTGAAAACCATCTAAATTTCTAACAACACAGCTATTTGACTCTTTTAGGGTTTTCAGTCTAAAAAATTTTCAAAAAGAACTTATTGTTACAAACTCGTAAAGATCATTTCAATATAACAACGACATTCACAAACATAAACAACTGACCACAATCACGTGGCAATTAATAATCCCAAAATTTTAAACGTGCTTCTCAACACTCTTACGGGTGGGCATTAAAAACGCTTATAAGGTATAAAATTTTTGATGCCCTCCAGTATAAAATCGAGTCTGAAAAAATTATAAAGTTTTTAAATTCCCATATCAAACAATGACTAGACCAACCCAAAACTAATCATAAGTTTTAATTTCATCATATAAAAAAAAAAATCTAGAACCTTTCCTCTAAAAATATTTCATCATCTTTTGAACTGAAACCAAAGTACAAACCTATTTATTATCTGTACGCACCCAATTGTTGTAACTTTATTATGATGTATGTTCCTACTTTTACAATACTGTCAGCCCATCCATTTCAAATATCAATGTTTTTAAACCAACGCTATGTACCTACTACCTACCTATTAAGTAAATGCAATAATATTTTATTTTTATTTTTGCTATATGTATGCCTGTATTGTCCATATTGTAAATTCTAATTTTAAATTTTATTTATTTCAAGTTCATTATGTCGACTTGTCCTCATGTACATAAATGTATATATTTTCTATTATAATTACTTAGTAACAACATACTTTCTGTACCTACTCGCATTTTTAAATGGCACTGCTACAAAATTCAAACGCGAGAATAGTTTTCTCTTTTGAGTTTGGAGGTTTCGTTAAAAATAAATTAATGTATTGTAATAAGTTTTAAGACCCGTGTATTTTGCTTTAAATCTGTATATGTAGGTATTTTTATTTATAAAATAAAATAAAATAAAACGTTGCTGATGAAAGATCTCCAACTTGAGATGAAGATGTTTCAGAGGTACTCAATAAAAATTGGCATCATAAGAATGTTTAATTACCAAATATTTAAAAAAAATGATAACATACCATTAATTGCCACATAGTCCTGTTGTAGGAATAAGTCATGTATCCCAATCCACACATTGCTGGTGGAGCTGGCCATGTAGGTTAGCAACGACATCATCTCTTCCTCAGAGGTTGGTACCACGAGCTCAGCGCCTTCCAAGGAACACTTGGACACCGCCTTTCTCCAGCCCAGCGCAACTTTGTGTTCTTTAAAGAACGCATCATAAGCGGCGGAGTAAAAGTAATCGTCTCTGAAGAACGGTTCAGGGTCTTCGGCTGATACGACTAGAATAAAACTCAGTCTAATAAATATTTGCTGCAAACTGTGAAACTGTAAGCTAGGAAAAGAATGACAGGGGACGATAGATCATTGAATAATATTCACTGAGGAGATCAAACTCCATCCTGAAATGAAGTTCGGTGATGATGGGTGAACATTATTTAATTAAGCTTATTGTCAAGAATGTAGAAATGTTTAATGCCCGCTTACCTTCTGTACAAGATATGCACAGAAATCCCAGAAGAAAAAGGAGACCGCGACACATTTTACAATAAACTAATGCACTTCTGTTAAGAAAATGGTGCAAATGAGAATGATTTATTTTTGGAGAGAACACCATTTATTTATACCCAGAGCGTATTTTAAATTTCGCGATAAACTTTAACCCGTGGCATGGTGGAAAAAACTTGAGTATTAATTTTTTTTATTAACAAAAAAACAATTTTTGAAAAACACTTTTTTCAACCACCGTAACCGGTTGATATATAGAAATATATCAACCGGTTACGGCTCCTTAGGGCTGTATGTGTTTTATGTACTTAATAAAGTGGTTTTCTATCCCATTTGTATTTCGTAAGCGCAGTTTTGTATTTGAAATTTTAGCCCGACTAGGCAAATATTTGGTTACATGACAACTCAGAATCAACTCAACTCAACACCTCTTGTAAAATTCATTAAAAGCTAAGAAAAAAAGGAGAAATAGCCTAACAAAACGTAAACAATTTTTTATATATTTTTAAATCACTTTAAATGACTTTTCAAATAAGGTGTTGAGTCGAATTCATACTGAATTGTCCGGTCACCAAATATTTGGACCACAAAACTCGCACACAAGGCATTTCTCGGTTTCGAACCTTATTGAACACCCGTTAATTTGACGGATTAAACTTTTTAGATTTAAAATAAAGAAATAAAACACAATTTTTATTTAATCACACAATCTGACCCCATTTTCTTTTTTTGCCTTCTAATTTCGCAGATATGAATAGTGTATTTGTGTATAGGTATGTATTTCTACGGAACCCGTCAAATTGACATGTTAACACTGTTAACTAATTTTAGACTAGTTTTTAGTAAACAAACTGCCTCCGTGGTCGAGAAGTAAGGCTCTCGACTACGAATACAGCGATCATGGATTCAAATTCGTGTTGTTTCACAATTTGTTTTTTTAAATAATTTATGTAGTAATTTTGCCGCACAGATTGGAAAATACTCTCGGTATCGCCCTAGTGAAAGACCATCAGTTTGAATAAAAAATAAAATAAAAATACAATTTGGGAAGCGGGTACCGCCGCCCCGGGAACCATTTATTCGATAACCAATACCTCTACCATAGGTAACCCCAAGTGTTTGGCTACGTTTGTTGACTCAGTAGGGGTGTCTGGATTCATGGGGTGTGGTTTGTTTGGGTCTTGGAGGCGTATGCGTCTGCTCACCAGCTGCCGGATCGGGAGAGAATGGTTAAGGGAGTCCCTTGGACTTCTCCAGCCGTCTCGGAACATCGCCTTGCACCACAGTGGGAAGGATAGATTCATACTTCCGTCATTCCTGGAAACACTATCCCACAGATTCCTACCCACTCCTAATATCCTTTTCCTTACCAGAATTCCTCTCCTTCCTTTCCTAAATGACCCTCCACACAGTATTCCAAAGCTGACATGGGCCCGGAGGGGAAGTATTTTCTTCAGGGACTCCTGTGTGGTGCTAATGTAAAAAAACACATATTTTTAAAATGGCTTTAGCCTGCACAACGGACATTTAAATAAAGAGGAAAATAATTTCTTACCACATCCTGTTTTCAAAAATCTGTGCAAAAACCAAATAATGCCAGGGCTCCAGCTCGTTTAATATAAAGTAAACAGTCACACAAAGGTTAACATTTATTAGTTTAATTAAAATAATGAAAATAACGGTGTTATCACAGTGATAATAAGTATGACCATTGTGGTCAATCAGATCAGCGAATTCCCTGAACACGGAAAATACGATGAATCATTACATTTTTTATTAAATGATATCTTTCATTTGCATCCTGCACCCGTCCACACTAATGTGTGATAAATTGCATCTGCTTCCGGTCAAAGAAGATAACAGAAATAAAATCATATAATATTTACTATGTCTACCATATTTATTCCAGAGTATTCAAAGAAGAACAATATTATTTTCTAACTATCTAACTAACCTAATAATCTGCCATAACACAGGGACATCCCTAGCATGGCGGTTGAAATAACACATAAATAATATACAATGTACAATATTTTTATAATAAAAATTGTAAAAAAAACATCATGCCGTTTCCCCGCAAGGGTAGGTATAGAGGACGGACCACCAAAGAACGCGGTCTCGGCACACACACTTTTCATTTATGTTATTTTACATTTGGGGACCGCTCCAGAGTGGAAGATACTCACAGTATCGCCCTGGTGTAAGACCACCATTCAGAATAATAATAAAAAACATTAGCTCCACACAGGAGGCCCTGAGGAAAATAATTTCCCTCAGGGCCTATGTCATCTTTGAGGATGCTGTGTGGAGGGTTTTTTTAAGGAAAGGAAGGAGAGGAGAGTTCTGGGAAGGAAAAGGGTTTAAGGGATGGGTAGGAATCTGGGGTTCAGTGTGTCCTGGTCATCTGTCTCCAAGACCTAGACAAACCTCACCCCATGAACCCGGGCACCCCTGCTAAATCACCAAACGTAGCGAACCACTTGGGGTGACCTATGGCAGAGGTGTTGGTTATCCAATAAAGGTTCCCGGGGCGGCGGTACCCATTCCCGCCTCTCAAATTGAAAATTCACCTGCTCCAAGTTTTCATCATTTACAACTATATTGCACCCTTATTTATATTTTCCATTATAAAATATGTATTATATACTAAGGCAGACCAGCGTAATATTAAGGATAGTCTGAATTTTCCACAAATCAGTTTCAATTTTGTAAATGGCAGTAAAAATAAATCGGTTAAAATCATCATTTTATAGGTAGGTACTTTATCAGTTGTCTGAATTCTCCTAACAGACACTTTGTTGAAGTTTTGAAAATGATCCAAACATAAAATCAAGGCAAAAGTTCTAGAGTTCACTAAACCGGAGTTGTAGACAGATTCATAACTGAAATTGGTATTTTTTTAAAATTATTTATGACTTGCTTTTGCCCCCGGCTTCGCTCGCATAGTATTAGGGGGGTTCCCACAGCGCCTCCTTCACTTTCCCTATCCCCTATCCCCAATCCACTCCCCCCCTCCTCCCCTCCCCCCGTCCCCACTCCCACCTTTCCACACCCTTCCCCTCTCCCAAATCCTCCCTCCCTCCTCCCCCCTCCATTACCCCTCTCCCTCCAACCCCTCCCCCTCCCTCCCACTCCCTTCCCCTCCACCTTTCCCATCCCCCCTCTCTCCTCCTCTCCACCTTTCCCCTCCCCTTCCCTCTTCCTCTTCCCCCCTCCACCACCCCCTCCCCCTCCATACCCGTTACATTCATTTTTCAAACAGCTCGCGTGCCACCTATTGCAATTTTTTTATACAAATTTCATAATGCCAGAGCTCTAAGCTATAGCCTATAGCCTATGCTGATGTATGTACTATATTATTGAAAAGTTTCATTAAAATCCATTCAGTAGTTTTTGCGTGAAAGAGTAACAAACATACATCCATACAAACTTTCGCCTTTATAATTTTTTAAATTATTTATGATGTTTTCAGTAGACGTGGTCAGATTCATTCTCAGCAGTGAACCGATTCAGTCTGATTCCTCTGGCCTATTGAATTGATTCATTTCATTCATTCCTTTGATTCAAGTAATTAAAAATAAAACACAACTTTTTTATATGTACCTTCATATATTAACTTTTTGCATTGTATATATTATTTAATACACGGTAGAAGTGAAACCTTCAGAAAACTAAAGTAGAAAGGAGTGGAGAGTCTACGACGCACCGCACCAAGAGGAGACTAATAGGCTACGAAGCACCACATAAAGAAGAGATCAACGAGCTAAGAAGCATCGCACAAAGAGGAGACCGATTATACTATATCATTCTCTCGAAGACTAAATCCTATATGTATATATATGTATGTGTTTGCCTCTTTTTAGTGTCGTTATTGTTGGTTCCATTGAGTTTTAAATCACAACGGTGCTAAAGAAGTTTTCACTACCCAAAGCACTCGGGTGAATTACCTATATAAAAAAAATTCACTTGAAAACAAAAATATTGGGGTTAATGTAATATTTTAATGCGTAATATATTGATTTTATTTTAAATATTAGTTGCGCCAGTTTGAATTTGAATCATTATTGTCTATGATAGTAACTGAGTAACTGCTTGGTCCCCTTCCAATTCCTACCTATAAAATGCCAAAATAGTGTGCTTTGTTCGCTTTACTTGCACCTAAGTAGTGTTGTTACACAAAAACTCTAACCGCCTGTGACATACGCAAAATTTCTTATTGTATTTTGATCCGCCGTCGCTACATGCTTATATTTGGACTGCCCGCTGTGAAAGTAACGTGATTGCCGTGTATTAACTGTATTCGTTTGACCCGCACCACGGAAATCACCAAGGATTAATGTATGGTTACCCGCGACCCGCGACGCAGGAGTATTAATGTTAATTGCCGATTGTGAACCCGCTATATTGTTCGTCCCCTAACGTGAAATTTGTGGAACATTTACGAGTACTCATATATGAAGGAAATGTTGTTTGTGAACTGATTAACTGTTATAAAAAGTTTATAAGTTTTAAGAGACAAAACCAGTGGCCTGAGATCGAAAATAGAAAGTGCAGTGGTAAGTATTGGCACTCAATTTTACCCTTCCTTCATTGCAGTTACTCAGTGAATTGTTATTAATTTATTAAACGCATTCGCTCCCGCTATACGAACGGATTGAGTTTGAAACAGTCGCCACCATTTGGCCCTTCGCCACACCAAATATATTTACGTATATTCTAGAAATTATATCTTAAAATTAAACAGTTTTTTGTTTCAACCTTAAAGTTTTACTAATTTTATTTTATTTATTAAACTTAAAATTGTTCGACTTCAACTAGGCAACTATAATGGCAGCGCGGAGCGAGAAAGGTGGGTTTACTTTAGGCAACTTCGCGGCGCGGCGCCCATAGGATAATATTTAAATATTTACGAAACATTATAATATTATTTAAATCGTTTACGGTACATATCATTCATTGAAATAATTTAACAGTAAAATAAATGAAAAATAAAAAAAATATGGTGCCGTTATAAATCGTAGGACGCAAGGCCAAATGTAAGGAATGAAGAACCAATTCATTTTGAAATTGAAAATCAGATCGAGAGTGTCACAAGATTTAATTTATTCATTTAATTCAGTCATTCAATTTTGTCCACGTCTATTCTTCATTAACTACCTACCTGGAAATAATTCTAGGATTTTTTTTCTAATTTTTTTTATTGCATTAAAAAAAAAGATTCCAGAATACCGCACAAGAGTCCCAACTACCCGTCACCAGTGGGACCGTAGGCAATATGGGCATCACCAATCTAAGATATGTTGTGATGCTGCAAGGAAGTGTTGAGGTGAAGAAGGTGGGCAAGTGGAAGGTTGGTAGTACCTGTTCTGATTTGGTCACAGAAGGCTATTACCACTCCTGTCTCAGTGGGTTGTTTTTTGGCTCACAAAGTCATTTTCATGATAGATCCTTTGTACTCGTAGTTTCCATTGAACATAACACAACAATGCGAACATGAATTAATTATTTTACTCCGGGACTTGAAGTTTGCATCTTCCCTGAATGAATGTTTTGTTTTAATTTAATTGAAGAACCTGGCTTTTCAGATCTGGTTAATAAACACAGTTTGGGAGGCGGGTATGGTTACCGCCGCCTCGGGAACCATTTTTTGGGTGACCAACATTTCTGCCACAGGATACCCCAAGTGGTTCGCTACGTATGGTGACTGAGTAGGGGTGTCCAGATTCATGCGGTGAGGTTTGTCCGGCTCTTGGCGGCGGATGTGTCTGCCCACAAACCGCGTAGCAGGCCGGATCGGGAGAAACTGGTCGAAGGAGACCTTATAACCTCTCCAGCAGAATTCTTTTGGAACATCGCTTTGCACCGCGGTGGGGGGGTTGGATGGATTCATACGTCCATTCATGGATCTCCACGGGACACACTAACTCCCAGATTCCTACCCATCCCTCATCCTTCCCTGAACTTCCTCCCCTTTAAAAGACCCTCCACAAAGCATCCCCAAACATGACATAGGTCCTGAGGGAAAATATTTTCCTCAGGGCCTCCTGTGTAGAGCTATTGTAAGCTTATTGCATTAAAATTTGATTTTCATTTAAAGTTTAAAAATCACCATCTCCATTACGGCCATGTTTTTTTTATGGATTTGAAATTTGCAAAGTTTCGTTTCAAACTAAAATCGCATGAATTACTTAATTTACCTCAACTAAGAACCTAATAACCTATTTAGTGTTCGTAAATAGTTTTCGATATTTGTTTTTGGGGTGTTATCCGGTACACACATCTACCGGATCTGCCCTGATGATGGACACTGCAACGATGTCCGAAACGTTGGCTAAAGAAGGAGGTAGCGCAACACGGCTTAATACCCCAAAAACAAATAACGAAAATGCTTTTGGCCGTAAACATCTTAAACTTATCTCGTAAATAGTTGTTTCTTGTAATAATTGTTGAAATAAAGTATAATTTCCGTAATATGTGCATAAAAATGCGGCGGCTTATCCTTAAATTAATAATAGCAAAGTTTCGATACGGAATGGCCGACTTTCACAAGGGCGATACTGAGAGAATGTTTCTTCCACTCTAATGTTGAAGTATGACGACAACAATAATACCGCTGTACAGAAACACGCTGTGAAATTCGTTCCTGTTAAAAATTAAACAAGTAAATATTCTAAACACATTTAACAAAAAATAGTGCGCTAATATATGCGGAATTGTAGTAGCAGTGTATTAAAGAAGTATCAAGCTGTACTAGAACATCTTAAATAACTTAAATCCGAAAAAAACGAGTTTGCTTTCAAAACATCATTCAGTCCGAACTCTGTGCTCGCCCTACTCGCCAGTGTTGAACTCAGTTTGTGTGTGTGTGTACGTGACTGTCAACTCGACCACCGACCAACACCGTCCAAGCAGGGCCGATAAACCTATTTTCGCTCTACATTTCGAAGCAGTACCATGGACTCCTGTGACACCTTTTCTTTCATCTCTGCGGCAAACAATATTATAAATTCCTTACAAAATACTACAATGGACCCAAGCAATAAGTTCACAAAAGAACAAATAGGAAAATTATCTCCAAAACTCACAGAACTGCTAGGGAATATAAGCTTTGTTGCTACCAAAATGGGCATTCTAGAGAATAATCAGCCTGCGAATAATGATATAAAAAAAAACAAAAAAACATAAAAAACAAGTACAGTGTCTTAATTACCCCAAAAAATAAAGATACATCAACAGAAATTCAAAACAAAATCCAAAGGCACTTTAAAACCAGCCAATTAGGAATATGCATAGAAGGCATTAAAAAAATCTCGCAAAATCGAATTATAATCGATTGTGTTAAAAAAGAAGATGCTAAAAAACTACAAACTTTAATTTCTAAAGATCTACATGACATTGATTGCAAAGAATTAGCAAAGAAAAAACCAACAATGATATTCAAGGGAATTTTCAACGACTATATAAAAGAAGATTTTACTGACGATATCTTAGACAAAAATGAGGACATCAAAATTGTAACGCAAAAAACAGAAACGAATTCTATATTTAACATAAAAGCAATAATTAAAAACAAACACAATGACACCGCTAACTATATAGTAGAAGTAGAAGGCACAACCAGGAAGATTCTGCTAAATAAAGAAAAAATAAATATTGGCTACCAGCGAGTTACGGTTCACGACGCCTGCCCAGTAGTACAATGCTACTTCTGTCTACGCTACGGACATACGTCAAGAAATTGCAACCAGAAAGAGAAAAACAACTTGCCTTCCTGCTCGCACTGTGGAGCTGCTCATACCTACAAAGATTGTCAAGTTACAACAAATCAACCGAGGTGTCATCAATCAAACTGCACTTTTCAAAATGACAGATTTCAACTGTCATTTCCTACTAATCATAATCCGACTGATAAAACCAACTGTATATATTATAAAAAAATGCTGGCATTCGCACAACAGAAAATTGAATACTAATTTGGATTCAAGGTATAGTTTTCATAGTAACTCATGTTTGTTATTGTCAATATATTATGTATGTACTTGCACATTCAAAAATTTAAAGGCTAACAAAATTAATAATGCTATGACATATGCTTAAAAAAAACATGATGTTTCTTATCAATCTGCATTTTATAAAACTGAAAATCCTAAGATATATTCAAAAATGATAACAAAAACTTTAAAAAAAATGTCCATAATCAAATTAACTGTCAATATTACGAAAAGATACTTGCTCTTACGCAACAAAAATTGGAATATTGTTATAAATTTTAAATATATCTTTAAAAATGTCTCATGTCTGTTCTCAATGTCTTACTTATACCTATGTATTTCGGAATATCCACAAGATATAAAAAATAATAATTCCATAGTCTATACATTAAAAAACGTCATATCTTTCATCATTCTACATACTATAAAATTAGTATATTTATATTTAAAACTAAAAAATTTAAATCATTTTCTATATTAATGAAAAAAAAAACATAAATTATTGTCTTATTATCTTATTGAATCATTTCATGTTATATTCATTTCATAAACTGGATATATCTCAGTCTACAAGCAATAAAATCCGTATAAATGTTATAAAAACTAAAAATTGTAAGACATTATATATATTGATGATAAAAAAAATAATAATATTATTTTTTTTTATAACACAATACTTAATAAATTATAACCAGAAAATAGATAAAAAAGTGATAAAATGCCAGCGTCAAAGACCGAAAAATGTTAAGTTTCAATGCTTTATTTATACATTTATTATCGTAAAAGTATTATTATTTACATTACTGACCTATATCTTGCCCCATCACCATTATAAATTCTATAGTTACAACATATCACCACATACTTTTAGCGCATTACCTTCCCATCTAAAATGTTGCTTGTTCAATGTTTGCATTATCTACGTATACCTAAATATTTTATCGACTGCATACAATCCTCATTATTTTAAAATCATTAACAAACGAAGAATGAACCAAATTACCGACTGTTATCAACTAAACATATACTTAATAAATTCGCAAATACTTTCTGTATATGTAATAAATTGTGTAGAATTTTTTTTAAATTTTTATTTTTATTTTGAGTCAAGCACGGATACTATAGCACAAATTATAATGGTTCCACTGCGATTAATACCTACTGAACCAATTTCACATTTTAACACACACAATGAAAAATCTTAACCTTAACCTAAGTGAAATCGATAAGAATCTAAACATTGAAGAATATATATGTGAAACAGCCATAGAATGCAGTAAAATCTATAAAAATATAAAAAATCGACTTACAATCTTACACCTTAACATAAAAAGTGTAAATAAAAACATAGATGAATTGCTTGTATCTTTAAATACACTCTGTTCGCAACCAGATTTTATAATACTATCCGAAGCTCATATACATTCAAACATAAATATACCAATTATTCCAAACTACATACAAGCAATATGTTACAAATTATCAGATTAATAAAAATAGTGGAATTGTAGTATATATTATTGAAAAATTTACCGATATCAACGTTTCCGAAATACCCATGTGTAACGTAAATTGTCTGTCAATCAATTTTAATGTAAATAATAAGCCCTTTAATATAATCGCAATGTATCGAACACACTGTTCAAATGTACCACTATTTATAGAAGAGTTAAAAAAAATTCTCTGTAATAAGAATACTTTAAATTGTCTCTTAATAGGTGACTTGAATATTAATATTGGCCCAAATAATCATTGTAAAAATAAAATGGATTATATAAATGCTATGAATGAAATGAACTTTATATCATGTGTAAATAATTTCACAAGAGAAATTGCAAAACAAACACCATCGTGCCTAGATCATATTTGGAGCAATATTAAACATACAGAAAAAATTAAATCTATTATATGGAAAAACGACATAACAGATCGTCACGCGAATATATTTGTTTATGATTTGTGTAAAAACTCAGAAATTTATGATTCTGGAAAAAATAATAAAATCATTTCTAAACTGAACTATCAAAAATTAAATAATAAATTACGTAATGAATCATGGACATCAATACTAAATTGCCAAAACCCTGATATATGTGCAAATTATTTTGAAGAAACATTAATTACTAATATCGCTGACTGTACAACCTATATTAATCTCCAAACTAATGCTAAATTAAGGAAAATTAAACCATGGATTACGCAAGGACTAATTATATCTATCCGGAAAAAGGAAAAACTCTTCATTCAAACAAAAAAAACCCAAACAATAATCACATCAAAACTGAATATAAAATATTTCGAAACAAACTCACAAAAATTATTAAAGATACGAAAGAAAAATATTATGGAGAAAAAATAATCCGTAAAAAGGACAACACTAAAAAAACATGGAACACTATAAACGAAATGATGAATTATGAGATGAGAATGAATGAATGAATGAATTATTAAATGAGACTCATTGAGCCCTCTTTGGTTTTGCTTAGCATTGAATCCCCTTTCTAAAATGTTAATTAAAAGCAAGTTTGGAATAAAAATTAAGGGTAATACAAGAGAAAGTAGTATAGTTTCACATCTATTATATATGGATGATATAAAATTATTTTCAAATTCTGAATCAAATTTAGAGAAAATGATTAAGGTAGTTAAAATTTTTTCAGATGATATTAAAATGACTTTTGGTTTAGATAAATGTAAAACTATCCATATAGAGAAAGGCAAAATTGTAGATGGAGACGAGGGTATATTTAGAAATTTCAAAATTCAAAGTATGAAAGGGGATGAGGTTTATAAATATTTAGGATACCCGCAATCGAATAGATTAGATCACACTAGTATTAAAAATGATATTAGGATTAAATTTCAAACTAGGATCAGAAAAATTTTAAAATGCAATCTATCTGCTAAAAATTTAGTAAAAGCAATAAATACTTGGGCAATACCTCTACTAACGTACTCATTTGGCATAATTAAATGGTCCAATACAGATTTAGATAGTTTAGAACGATTAATTAGAACTACGTTAACAAAATTTAATTGCCATCATCCAAATTCAGCTATAGAACGAATTAATTTACCTAGAAATTTAGGAGGTAGAGGTGTAGTCAAAATAACATCTTTGAAACACAATCAGGTAGAAATGCTTAGAAATTTTTTCCATAGGAAAGCTAATAGCTCAGAAATGCACAAAATAATTTGCAAGGCAGATAGAAATATTACACCTTTAAATTTATATGACGAGAATGCCAACATTCTTATAAATACTAACCAGGAATTATTAGATTCCTGGTCAAATAAAATTATTCACGCAAAACACTTCAATTATCTCAACCAAACGTATGTTGACAAACTTTCGTCAAACAAATGGTTGAGTATTGGAGAGTTGAGCGCAGAAATAGAAGGATTTATGCTTGCCATTCAAGATAGAGTCATTAATACTAAAAATTATAGAAAGCATATAATCAAAGATATAAATCAAATTGATGATTTATGTAGAAAATGTTTGGCTTTTCCCGAAACTATAGAACATATTATATCGGGATGTTCTATATTAGCGCCTTCCGAGTATACATTTAGGCACAATCAGGTTTTAAAAATAATTCACCAAAGTTTGGTAATTAAACATAACTTGATTGATTGCCGTAATGTAGTACCATATTATGAATATGAACCAAATTCATTTATTGAAAATGAATTTTATAAAATATATTATGATAAAACTATACTAACAGACCGAACAATTAGTCATAATAGACCTGATATAGTTTTACATGACAAAATTAAAAAAATAACTTATATCATTGATGTAGCTATTCCAAATTCCTGTAATATTCAAAAAACTGTTTCTGAAAAAATTAGAAAATACACAGATTTAGGAAATGAGATTAAAAGAATTTGGCATTCTCGGACTATAAAAATATTACCATTTGTTATTTCGGCCACTGGCATAATACCTAGGAATCTGATTCAAAATTTAAGCATATTAGATTTGTCAAAGAATTTGTATATAAAAATGCAAAAAGCAGTAATTTTAAATACATGTAGGATTACAAAAGATTTTTTAAATATTTATATTGAGGGATCAGTAGGATTTATAGGTTCAATTAGAAATGCCACAGAGCCGAACCCTCTGATATGAAAATATCTGGAGTCGGTGAATTATATTCCCATTTGGTCTCTAGTGGGTTGACATGTTGTTCTTGTATTGTTTTGTATTTATAATACTTAAATAGTGCAATTGCATAAAGTGGATTCACTAGATGATCATTTGGGGAAGTGTATGAAAGGGTTTAGTTTTTCCTTCTTTTTTTTTTTTTTTTTTTTTTTTTTTTTTTTTTTTTTTTTTTTTTTTTTTTTGGGGGGAAAATTTAACCCGGACATTTAAATCTGGTGCGTAAAAATGAAAATCAATTATAAATGTTATAAACAACAATGGAACCACATTAAATGCTATCCGCGAATCGAAAAAGTGTGCAAATATTTTCAATAACTTTTTCACAAACGTCGGACAAAAACTTGCATATAAAATTAATCAAAATTATCAACCAGATGATATACATGAAGATAAACTAAGTAATAACAATCTATCAGTTTTTGAATCGACTACGGAGGAAACTGTTGAAAACATTATAAAATCACTATAAAATGGTGCTGCACCTGGATATGATGGTGTAACTACAGAAATCTTAAAAAAATGTTCTAACTCGTTAACTAAACCAATTACTCATATAATTAATGTAAGCATTAAAAGTGGAATATTCCCATCAAACTACAAAAAAGCCATTGTAACACCTGTGTATAAATCCGGAGATTCGAAAGAAATAAACAATTACCGCCCAATATCGTTAATATCCAATGTAGCAAAAATATACGAAAGAGTTATAAAGAAACAAATTGTAGATTACGTGGAAAATAAAAAATGTATTAACCCCAGTCAATACGGTTTCAGAGAAAAAATGAGCACGCAAGATGCAATAGCGGAACTAACTAGAGTTATTTATAAAGCACTGGATAAAAGTAAAAAATGCCTAAGTATATTCATTGACCTCCGTAAAGCTTTTGACAGTGTTTCACATTCAAAATTAATCAACAAACTAAATAATATAGGTATAACCGATAAAGCTAAATTGTGGATAAATAGTTATCTATATCAAAGAACACAACAAGTAAAAGTAAACAACGAATTAAGTGATGTAGAAAAAATTAATTTTGGAATCCCACAAGGAACTGTATTGGGCCCAATACTATTTATATTATATGTAAATGAACTTTTTGAGCTTCCTATCATCGGAAAGATTATATCTTATGCGGATGATACAGTATTAACGATTGAAGAAAACTCTTGGAAAGAGGCCGAAATCTCAGCAAATAATGCAATAAATATCATTAAACAATGGTTTGATGAAAATTTACTCTCTTTAAATGTTTAAAAAACTCATTTTCTACCTCTGAGCCTAACAGAGAATATTTCAAATATAAATGTAAATATTAAAGTTCACGACAGAAATTGTCTACTTAAAATCGTACTGTAACTCAAATTGTATACATATTAGTAGTAAAGAACAAATAAAATATCTCGGAATAATTATCGACAATAACATCAAATGGAAAAATCAAATAAACTCCACAGTAGACAGAATGAGGAAACTAATATATATATTTTACAGACTTAGAAATACTATCTCATTAAAAATATTAAAAGAAATTTACTTTGCACTTGCTCATTCTGTATTACAATATGGAATCATAGCTTGGGGGGGGGGTGCATACAAATCATCCCTTCTACCACTCGAAACAATTCAAAAAATTCTTATAAAAATTATCCTAAAAAAACCGTATCACTACCCAACTATAAACGTATTCCAAGAATTCCCTGTTCCCCCACTTACAAAACTTTACGAAAAAATAGCACTACTTCACCTACACAAAGATATCTTTAATAAAAATATTACCCCACTGCAAAATATTAGCATAAGGAATACTTCTATTGGTGGACTAACTGTACCTCCCGTACGAACCACAACTGCACAGAATCACTATGTATATAAAGGAATAAAATTATTTAATCAATTACCCGCTGATATAAGAACAGAAAAAAATCACAACAAAATTTTAAAAAAAATTAAATCTTATTTTGGTAGTACCACCATATAATTTTAATTTTCTCCTAGATATGTTTTTCACTGTTATTCCTAATGTTTTATGTACATCCTATATACATTTCTTGTTTAATTACTCCTATGAACTTTTAAAAATATCTTCACAAGTTAAACTCTTTAGTTTGTGATAAGGATCTTTTTTTGTTTAAATAATTCTTAAGTTATTAACAAGTTGTCCTCTCCTAAACACAAGCATTTGCTTTCTTAGGAGAGTGTATAAAATAAATATGTAAGCTATGTTATGTTATATTATGAAAATGTAAATGAAATAAATATTAATAAAAAAAAATTAAAAAAAAATAATTATTTTCTAGTGTTTAAAGCACTCAAACATAACTGTGTAGTAGGTACTGTGACTGATTAAGAGACTCATTGGGTCCAAGTTATGACGGACCGTAATACCATGAATTTTTCAAAAATTATTCCCTTGAAAGATTTTTTAATCGATTCGTGCACAGACCATGGTTCTTAGTAAGAATCCAAAATTTCAACCGGATCGGTCCCATAGGGCCGAAGTTATGACAGATCCCAAGTGATCCCCTTAAACGACAGGCCACAAGTCTGAAAGGCATGATTTTTTTTTCAAATTTCTTTAAACGACCGACCCCAAGTGCTTAAATGACAGTGAAATGTGAAAACGATGATTTTTTTTAAATTCTTCTTATGGCAGATTCTTTTAATTAATTCGTGTACAGACCGTGATTATCAGTAAGAATCAAAAATTTCAGTTCACATGGTGTGGTGGACCGACCACAAGTGTTGATACAAAGCGCATGTAAAACGAAGAATTTTTTTAAATTATTGTTTTCGAAGAATTTTTTGATTGATTCGTGTACAGACCATGATTCTTAGTTAGAATCGAAAATTTCAGTTTGATCGGTGAATGGGACCGAAATTATGACCGACCCCAAGTGCTAAAGCGACCGACCCCAAGTTTTAAATTGATTTTTTTTTTCAATTCTTCTTTTGGCAGATTTTTTTATTGATTCGTGTACAGACCATGATTCTTAGTAAGAATCTAAAATTTCAGCCGGCTCGGTGCCATATGGCCAAATTTATGATCGACCCCAAGTGCTTAAACGACCGACCCCAAGTCTGAAAACGATGATTTAAAAAAAAATCTTCATTTGACGACCGTACCCAAGTGTTTAAATGACAGACTCGAGTGTGAAAACGATTATTTTTTTCAAATTCTTCTCTTGGCAGATGTTTTGATTGATTCGTGTACAGACCATGATACTTAGTGAGAATCTAAAATTTCAGTCGGTTCGGTGCCATAGGACCAAATTATGACCTACCCCAAGTGCTTAAAGGAGCGAACCCAAGTCTGAAAGAGACGTTTTCTTTAAATTTCTTTTAACGACTAGTGCTTAAATGACAAACCCCAAGTGCCAAATGGAGGATTTTTTTTTAATTCTTCTTTGGCAGATTTTTGATTGATTCGCGCGCAGACTGTGATTCTTTCTAAGAATCCAAAATTTCAGTCATTTCGGTCCCATTGCCATTGTGTCTAAGTTATGACCGATCACAAGTGTTGATACTAAGCGCCCGTAAAACGATTAATCTTTAAAAATTTATCTTTTGGAGGATTTTTTTATTAATTCGTGTACGGACCATGATTCTTTGTAAGAATCTTAAATTTCAGTCGGTTCGGTGCCAAGGGGTTAAATAATAACCGACCTCAAGTGCTTAAACGATATACCCCTAGTGCTAAAACGATGACTTTTTTTAAATTTCTTCTTTTGGCAGATTCTTTATTGATTCGTGTACAGACCATGATTCTGAGTAAGAATCTAAAATTTCAGTCGGTTCAGTGCCATAGGGCCAAATTATGACCGACCCCATGTGCTTAAAGGACCGAACCCAAGTCTGAAAGGGGTGTTTTTTTATTTCTTTTAACGGTTGACCCTTAGTGCTTAAATGACAAACCCCAAGTATTAAATCGAGAATTTTTTTAATTCTTCTTTGGCAGATTTTTGATTGATTCGCGCAAATACGATGATTCTTTGTAAGAATCCAAAATTTCAGTCATTTCGGTCCCATTGGGTCTAGGTTATGACCGACCACAAGTGTTTTGGTACAAAGCGCCCGTAAAACGATTAATTTTTTTTCTTAATTAATCTTTTGGAAGATTTTTTATTAATTCGTATACAGACCATGATTCTTAGTAAGAATCTAGAATTTCAGTCGGTTCGGTGCCGGTTCGGTGCCGGTGCCGGTGTCGGTTAAGAGCTTAAATGATCGAACCCAAGTCTGAAAGGGATGATTTTTTATTTTAATTTCTTTAACGACCGACCTCTAGTGCTTAGATGACAAACCCCAAGTGTTAAATCGAGGATTTTTTTTTGATCCAACCCATATATGCAGACACAATATATGAAGAAAAATTATACAAAACATTTTACAGAAGCAACTTGCAGACACAGCATATGAAGAATCACTTTACAAATATTTCACAGAAACATGTCTTATAAGATTTTATGAAATATTATAACCACTCATTTGATTTACGTACTGTTGTATGTCAAAAAGTTAAAATAAAGTATCCTCCATGATGGACTATAGAAATGAAAAAAAAAATCAGGAAAATACAATTAACGGTACGGGCCGAAAAATATACAGACCTAATATGTTTACATACAAAATACATGACAAGATTTAAAAAAAAATTTAACTGCGCTCATCCATATCTGGATGTACAAAGTTTGGTACTTGGAGACAATCAGGACAGCTATCAGAACAGAGTTTGTACCTATTTATGAATCGTTTTCCAAATAACATTTCAAAGAAATAGGAGTTCAATATATCGTTTCGAGATTTGTTAGAGGCACATAACTGTCTTAATTCTTCAGGCAATTTGTTATAGTTAGTGTAGGCAATGTATTCTAATGATTTCAGTCCGAACTTTGTTGGGTGAATTTTTGATATATGTAGTTTGTTGTGTTATCGTGTATTGTATTATTATAAGCAATAATTGTCAGCCTGAAACACTCATTTACATTGAAAAATCTTCCGAGAAAAGATACTTGCCGCCAACGGGACTTGAACCGGTCGGTCGAATGCTCTGACCACTGAGCTATGGAGGCTTATCAAATACCCGCCAAATAATTCAATATATACTAGTGTTTCATTCAACAATTACTGCTTATTATATTTTTTCCACCTGAAAACAATTGTATTGTATTGGTGAACGTTGTTGTTATAGTTCAGTTTTACATTTGTGTGGGTATTGCACTGAATAAAATTTTAAATGGTGTTTGTTATCTCAAAGCTAGGAACAATCTAAATGGCAATACAATTGCGTGACGGTAAATATCTTTAACAGGTATAAGGCAAGCCAAAAATGTTACGTAGGGCTCTATTTTGGATTATTTGCACCTCTGAAATCATTTTTTGGTAGCAAAACTCCAGATACTCGAAAGGTATGCAAGTGGGAGTGAATCATAGCATAGTACAAAAATCGCAGTATGACTGTGGGAATAAATCTACGTAGTCTGTACATTACACTGGTCACCGGAGCAATCTTTGATTTAACAAAATGGTTTTTCCATGTAAGCAGTGAGTCAATTAAAAGTCCTAGATACTTCGCGACATCTGTTTGTTTATTCCCAGCAAAATGTTTAGGCTTCCTCTCCTATTCCCGAATAGCACATAGAGTCTTTTTAATATTAAGGCTAAGTTTATTAATTCTCAGCCACTCGGTTAGATGAGCCAAATCCCTTTCCATGTCCTTTTCCATTTTGTTTAAATTAGTATTATGATAGAATAATATTGTGTCATTAGCATAAATTGAAGTGTACTTTTCACTCCCCATTTTGCAATATCATTTATATAAATCAAAAATAATAATGGCCCGAGAATCGAGCACTGTGGTACACCACATGTTATATTTCTATGATGACTTGATTCTTTTTCAATAACAACCGAACAGCACCTACCCGTATAAAGATAACTACATAAAAGTTTTAGATTGTTGCCCACGATACCCAGATATTCAAGCTTTTTTAATAGAATCTTATGATCAACCGTATCGAATGTCTTTTTGTGGTCTATGAAAATGCTCGCTGCATATTTTCCTTGATCTAAGTGTTTTTGAAGAGTTAGTATAAAATCAAAGGCAATTCATTTCGTGTTTCTTCTTCTTTCAATTTTCTGAACCCATATTTTTGAGGCGTGAGAATATTATTAGCTTTGAGATATTTTGTTAGCCAATTTTTGATTACATGTTCAAATACTTTGGAAAAGACTGAGAGTATTGATATTGGACGATAATTATATGGATTTTTTTTGCAGTCTTTTTTGTGAATTGGAACGATTTTTGATAGCTTTAATTGATCCGGAAACAGTCCACTCACTAATGATTGATTAATGAGAATAACAAGATGAGCCACTATTTTTTCTTTACAGAATCCGAGTAAGTTAGTTGTCATACCATCGATTCCTGGAGATGCATTAGTTTTTAGTTTTGAAATAATTTTTAAAACTTCTAATTTGTTTGTATTGACCATGTAGAGGTACTGTAATGGCTTTGTTCCATGTTTATTATATTTACGTCATCTGAATAAGATAGGATACTCGCAGCTAAATTTTCACCAACCGATGTAAAGAAGTCATTAAACGCTGTACACGTCTGCTCCGGATGATTTATGTCTATGTTATTGATGGTAGGAGTTTCAATTTTATGAGCGATTTTTATTGATTCGTGTACAGAACAAAATTCGTAAGATACAAAAATTTCAACTGGATCGGGCGGTGCCATGGGGCCGAAGTTATGACCGACCCCAAGTGTCATAACGACCTACCCCAAATGCTAAAACGACCGACCCCATGTGTTAAAGGGTGATTTTTTTTAAAATTATTCTTTTGGAAGTTTTTTATTGATTTTATATTGTTTTGTTTACAGACCATGATTCTTAGTAAGAATCCAAAATTTCAGCGGTATCGGTGCCATAGGGCCGAAGTTATAACCGACCCCAATTGCTTAAATTATATGTAATAGATATTTTGTCGGGGATATTTTGTTGGAGGATATTTTGCCGGGGATATTTTGTCGGAAGTTTTTTGTTGGAGGATATTTTGTCGGGGATATTTTGTTGGAGGATATTTTGTCGGGGATTTTTTTTTGGAGGATATTTTGTCGGGGATATTTTGTCGGGGGTATTTTGTTGGTGGATATTTTGTCGGGGATATTTTGTCGGGGATATTTTGTTGGAGGATATTTTGTCGGGGATATTTTGTCGGGGGTATTTTGTTGGTGGATATTTTGTCGGGGATATTTTGTCTGGGATATTTTGTTGGAGGATATTTTGTCGGGGATATTTTGTCGGGGATATTTTGTCGGAGATATTTTGTCGGGGATATTTTGTTGGAGGATGTTTTGTCGGGGATATTTTGTTGGAGGATATTTTGTCGGGGATATTTTGTTGGAGGATGTTTTGTCGGGGATATTTTGTTGGAGGATATTTTGTCGGGGATATTTTGTTGGAGGATGTTTTGTCGGGGATATTTTGTTGGAGGATATTTTGTCGGGGATATTTTGTTGGAGGATGTTTTGTCGGGGATATTTTGTTGGAGGATGTTTTGTCGGGGATATTTTGTTGGAGGATGTTTTGTCGGGGATATTTTGTTGGAGGATGTTTTGTCGGGGATATTTTGTTGGAGGATGTTTTGTCTGGGATATTTTGTTGGAGGATGTTTTGTCGGGGATATTTTGTTGGAGGATGTTTTGTCTGGGATATTTTGTTGGAGGATGTTTTGTCGGGGATATTTTGTTGGAGGATATTTTGTCGGGGATATTTTGTTGGAGGATATTTTGTCGAGAACATTTTGTCGGGGATATTTTGTTGGAGGATATTTTGTCGGGGATATTTTATTGGAGGATGTTTTGTCGGGGATATTTTGTCGGGGATATTTTGTTGGAGGATGTTTTGTCGGGGATATTTTGTTGGAGGATGTTTTGTCGGGGATATTTTGTTGGAGGATGTTTTGTCGGGGATATTTTGTTGGAGGATGTTTTGTCTGGGATATTTTGTTGGAGGATGTTTTGTCGGGGATATTTTGTTGGAGGATGTTTTGTCGGGGATATTTTGTTGGAGGATATTTTGTCGGGGATATTTTATTGGAGGATGTTTTGTCGGGGATATTTTGTCGGGGATATTTTGTTGGAGGATGTTTTGTCGGGGATATTTTGTTGGAGGATATTTTGTCGGGGATATTTTGTTGGAGGATATTTTGTCGAGAACATTTTGTCGGGGATATTTTGTTGGAGGATAATTTGTCGGGAATATTTTGTCGGGGATATTTTGTCGGAGATATTTTGTTGAAAGATATTTTGTTGTAGGATATTTTGTCGGGAATATTTTGTCGGGGATATTTTATCGGGGATATTTTATCGGGGATATTTTGTCGGGAATATTTTGTCGAGCGATATTTTGTCGCGGGATGAAAAGTCGCGAAAGAAATCCCCAAAAATGACAGGTCCGGAAGGCAATTATTTTTCTTAGGACGTACTGTGTGGAGTTAATTAATGGAGTTAATTTATTTACAAGTATCTATGTAAATAAAATAAAATAAGTATCTTTATAAATAAAAATGAATAGCCAAATGTATGAAGGTACGCGCACAATTTCCGAACGACTGCACCAAATTGGATAATTCTTTTTTTGTGTTCGTTATTGTCAGGATAAGGTTTTTATCAAACTACTGGTGAGTTCTGGCATTACGAAATTTGTATAAAAATTGCATTAGTTGGCACGCGAGCTGTTTGAAAATTGAATGTACCGGGATTGAATGTATGGAATGCGGGAGGGGGAGGGGAATCTGAAAGGGGGGATGGGAACTCATGAGGGGGGTTCACGGGACGGGGAAAGGGGGATTGGAGTGGGGAGAAGGAAGGTGGAAGAGGCGGAGTGGGAATGCGGGAGGGGAAGGAGACGCGAAAAGGGAATGGGACAAATAGGAAAGGACACGCAGGGAAAAACTATTTCTTTATTTAATGGCATAGCAACGCATGCCGGGAACCAGTCAGTTAATTAATATTGCTGAAAGAGGTCAACGAAAAAACCATAATGAAGACATTAAAAACGACATAGAAGACAAATAAACTATAATTAAACAAATTTTCACATGTGGCAAACACTTTGTGTGAATACATAATTATAATAAACACTATTATATAACTTCTTCAAGCCGCTGAAATAAAAAATGCATTAAATTAGATTTGTCTAACACCCCCATTTTTTAAATATTTCCACTACCCCCGCCCACGTTTTTTTTTTTTTTTTTTACTTTATTTATTCTCATTTCTTTGTACATATAATGTATAATAGCAAATAGTATACATATAATAACATAATATATAATAACAAATAGTATTAACAAGAAATGTTCACCCCTCCTTCTTTGGCACCCCCCTCCACACCCCCACCTAAGTTGATGTTCTGTCTCCCTCTTCTAATTTTCTTTTAAATACCATGTATATCTGTTTTATGTTCAATATATTTTTATTCACCCCTGAGGAAGGTTTAGGATGAACCGAAACCGGTTGGATTTAGAAATATTAAAGTGGAATTGAAACAAAGTTATTTAATTGTGTTTATTATAATTAAACAATTTTATTCCGCCTTGGCACAGGAACCCCTAGTGAGGAGGACTAAGAAATACAATATCTTTACCTAACATGACCATATTTACGATTATATTTTGTATAGTCGCTTAATAAATAATAAATAAAATAAGTTTGAAAAAATGAACAAAAATAAAAATTCAATTCACAAAAAGTGTATGTGTGATCGCGGGCGTGCTAATCTTCTGTCCATTAATAGAAGATTCCCAGGAAATGGAGATATCTAAGAAGATAGATGGTACAAGGAGGATGCTGCAAATCAACTATCGTTTGTCCCCTCAGGGTCAGCCAGTGCGCTGCCTGACTACGGACAGAAAGGTCACCGAATGGTATTTGGGAGATTCCACGCAGTTCTGACTGTATTTTGAATAACTAACAACGGTGACCTTTACCTTTATAAAAGTAGCCGGAATTTTGACCACAAGGCAAAATTCTTCCGGAGCCAATAAGAACTTTATTTTAGGGCGTTTAACCAGCCAGCGGCCGAAAATCCGCATTTCTTCGAAAGATATTCTTGCAGGGCGGTTCCAATGAGAAAGATTAATTGAATTCTCGTATCAGCTTTTTAAAATTAAAACTCAATATCGTTTTTATTTCATTCCAAATTTGCTTTAATTTATCTCTCTCTCTGGTTTCAATCCTGGGATTGGTTTGCAGCAATTTAATCTATTCGTTTCTTCCAGTCTTGTGCGGCTCTTTTGAAGTCTGCATATGATGAGCAGCGCACGTCCACCAGCAGGTCCTCTAGGTACTCTCGGGGTGGGCGTCCCCTAGAGTTTGTCCCCTCGGTCATACCCTCCATTATGGCATGCAAGAGGCCTTCTTGTCTTATTACATGGCTGATCCATCTTGCGCATCTTTCGGACAAGGTCCTGAGCAGGTGCCTTCCTCCTTCGATTCTTTGGAGAACCTCCTCATTTTTAATGTGGTCTCTCCAGGAAATTCCTAATAGTCTTCTATAGGACCACATCTCAAAAGCCTCTAGTCTCCGTTAATTTATACCTACATCGAAAAATGCTGAAAAGCGTGATGATTAAACTATTAAAAATATGTACTTTTTTTAAATATTTTTTGATCATAAGTACGAGTATATATCATTTTTTCAATAATGTCTAAGCAAAATAAGAATGTAAAAAAATCTGAAATATTATATTAGTTTGTACGTGCGCAAATAAATACACAAACGGACCAATTTTCGTCAAGAAACACTTGTACATATATAGTTTTTAATGATTTTATTTAAACTAAAATTAAATTCTGAAACATGCGTTTCTCAGATAATGTATTGATTTATTTTACTGCATGATTATATGATTTGAAATGGGTGTTGTAGCATACAAAATCTTTTTTGAAAATTCAACAAATCTGCCAACTACCTATGGTATAACCTTCTTATACTAAAACTAAACATTTTTTCTCAAAATTTAAAACATGCGTTTACTAGATAAAAGAACAATCTTTCGAAAACAATTTATAATATTTTTTGTGGAAAAGAGTCAATACGTCTAAAATCTGATTTAAAAATGACATATTTCTGGTTTTCTCTACTTATACCCTCTTAAAATGCCCTATGTTGAAGTTCTACAAATGGAATGCGTCATCGGGGAAATTTTGTATGAAAATGGTTGGCAAGGTGAGCTATTTCACAGTTAAAGATATTAAAATACAAGAGATATGCTATGATGTCCCCCCGACCGTCGGCGGACTACTACCTAATGGGAATAGTTTGAATTCAGAAAGAATTCATTCATTTAGTTCGTTTTTAAGGTTTTCAGTGGTACTGGTTAATAATATCGCCAGGAAATACAGTCCTACCCAGTAAAAACTGCGGAAAAGTTCATCCAGTGGCGTAGGTGGTACCCGGGAAGATAACATGGTGTCACCCTCCCCCCCCCCTTCCCCCCCAGCATTACAACGTAGTAATTGGAGGGGACCCCACCACTTTCCCAACGGCGTTATATGTAACATATGGTTTCCCACTTCACCGCACACGTCAAGACTCTACCTTTTTATTGAACGACTCTAGACCCTCCAATGTCCATGTATATGGGGTTAGTAAGCAGTATGACATAGAAGTAGCTTAGTTACTACCTAGTCAAAAATTCATCTGTTCTGGGGGGAGAAGGGGGGGTGGCTAAAGAATTTCTGGGATAAAAATTTGCAATGCCACTTAAAAAAAAAATGTTTCTCTCTGCGTGTCCTTTTTCATTCTTTCCCGTTCCCCTTCCGCATCCCCTTTCGCATCCCCTTCCTTTCCCGCATCCCCTTGCATGCTCGCGTTCCCTCTTCACCTTACCCGCTTTCCCACCTCCCCTCCCCCGCTTTACCCGCTTTCTCTTCTCCCTCAAACCCCTTCTGCGAACCTTCCCTTATTTCGATTATTGATTTCGATTTCATCGCCAACTGTTTTTTTTTCAGTTTCTCCATGAGCGGATGGCCTAACTTTAAACAGTGATTCCTCCCGATCCGGCCTGACATACAGCTGGAGCGGATGGTCTAAGTCAAATAAGTCCCTTAACGCCTTGGATATCATTTGACCATATACTACATTGGATGTTTGAAATGGCCCCCTTTTTTTTAATTGTGTTTATTAAAATTTTCGCTTCACATATTTAATTATTTTTTTTTTTTAAATTTTAATACATTTTACTAATCTTTGGTAGGTGTTGATCGGTTTTTCTTTGCACATCTTGTGATTCCTTATATTATTTGGAGTCAAAAATGTAAAATGAAATTTTCTCCGTAAACTTGTTTGATGACTTTTTTTTACATTTTTTTTTTCTTCAAAATTAATTTTTTAAAAAAACTTCCGCATGTCGTCACTGGTCACTTAGCCGAGTAACCGACCAACCCCTTACACCGCCTTTAACTGAACAGCACTTAGCATTTTTTAATGTTTTTGTAGAAAGAAATATACATATATATATATGTTACCGTAAAAGCCCGAATATTGGTAAATCCTAAGATTTTCCGGTAAATCCTAAGATTTACCAACTCTTAATGGTAAAAGACCGAACCGTTCTATAATCATCGTTCACCAACCTAACCTAACCTAACCTCACCTAACCTAACCTAACCTAACATGTACTAAATTCTAATGGTAAAAGCCCGAAAAAATCGTTTCTTATTTATATATTATAAACGATTTTTTCGGGCTTTTACCATTAGAATTTAGTACATGTTAGGTTAGGTTAGGTTAGATTGGTGAACGATGATTATAGAACGGTTCGGACTTTTACCATTAAGAGTTGGTAAATCTTAGGATTTACCGTAGTTCGGGCTTTTTCAGTAACATATATATATATATCAAAAATGTCACCGGACACCAAAATTTCATTTACATTTTCTACTCAAAATAATGTCAGGAATCACTGGTTAAAGTATCCAAGTCAAGTACGTCCCTTAACACCCTGTTTATGTAAATTACAGCACAGCGGTCTTGAGGTGTATTTTTGTACAATAACAAAACTGAGCAATACTCATCATCCGAATATGATTATCTATGTATGTACGCATATATAAAAATGAAAATATGTTTCTGTCTATGTATGCTTTAAAACTTACCGTGTTTAAGGGATATCTATATAATCTATCTATCTATCTATCTGTCTATATAAATAAAAATGAATCGCCGAAATGTATGTACGCGCATAACTTCCTAACGACTGCACCAAATTGGATAATTCTTTTTTTGTTGTGTTCGTTATGGTCAGGACAAGGTTTGTATAAAACTACTGTTGAGCTCTGGCATTAAGAAATTTGTATAAAAAATTGCAATAGGCGGCACGCGAGCTGTTTGAAAACTGGATGTACAGGGACTGAATGAATGAAATCCGGGAGGGTGGAACTCGGGAGGAGGGTTCGCGGGACGGGAGAAGCAGGCGAGGGGAGTAGGAGAGGGAAGCCCGTGTGGGAACGCGAGAGGGTGAAGGGGACGCGGGAGAGGAAAGGGAGGCGGAAGGGGAACGGGACGAATGGGAAAGGACACGCAGGGAGATACAATTTCTTTATTAAATGGCGTAGCAACGCATACCGGGAACCAGCTAGTATGTAATAAATAAGTAGAAATCCGGGTTGCGGGCCCTTATCTGGCATAGCAACGCATGCCGGGAACTTGCGAGTATTATTATAATTCCTACCTGCCTACCTAAAGCAATGAGAACCCGTGCGAATCCGAAAATACATCCGTCAATGATTACTGTGATTAGACTGAATGTATAAGAATCCATGACCTAACAAGGACAAATGATCACATTCGCTTTCCACGGAATAGAAGTAGGTGTTAACTGTAGGAACGAGAAGAGATGTATGTATTAGGAACAGGTACGAGTATTGACCTTTCAGGCAACTTAACTATGGCGGGTCAGAGAATTGCCAAATGCTTTTGGACATTGCAAAAGCCTTGCCGAGTAGTAGCGTCATAGGTAGGAGGAAATGTGTTATGCCGAGTATGTAACCTCTGTCCCAACAAATTTGTTTCTAGAAAAACACACATAACTGACCTTTAATGATCACTACGCCTTTTAAACATTTACATCTTCATTATAATTACATACTATAAAATGAAGTCGCTCAAAATGTATGTGCGCATAGATCTTTTAAACTACGCAATACTTTTCAATGGAATGTTTATATGTATAATACATGTAAATTATATTAGAGAAAAGCCGAGAAATTCAAAGAAAAAAAATTTTATGCGATTTAAAACGGCTGGCGGGCCGTACTATAGTCGCTTTTGAAATTCGTTCTACGGAAGAAATTGGAAAATAGATGTCCTAGAGTAAGTAGGTATTTGATTTTCCCTTTTCAAATATCCAGTGTTGCATTGCAAGCATTGTATATTTAGTGGCGAGTTAATTAGTTTATATGTATAATACATGCTTATTATAGTAGAGAAAAGCCGAGAAATTCAAATATTCAATTCAGGCAGTGGGCAGCGGGCATAAAGGTTGGGTAATGGCGTTGTGTTTCGTTAGCCACAGCAACGTTTGACCGGTTCTGCTAGTTATCTTAACATGTTTTTAGACTTACTTTTTTTTTACATTAGCTCCACGCAGGAGGCACCGAGGAAAACAAGTTTTTTAAGGGAAAGGAAGGAGAAGAAGATATGGGAAGGAAAAAGGTATGAGGGGTGGGTAGGAATCTGGGGGTCAGTGTGGCCAGGACGCATTATATATATTCCTCACACTGGGGTGCAAGGCGAAGGGTCGGGAGAATCCGGCTGTAGAAGTCAAAAGGCCTCCCTCAATCAGTTTCCTCTGATCTAGCTCACCACGCAGTGGTTGGCAAACGTATCCGCCACCAAGACCTAGACAAACCTCATCCCATTAACCCGGGCACCCCTGCTAAGTCACCAAACGTAGTGAACCACTTGGGGTGACCTGTGGCAGGGGTGTTGGTGGTCCAATAAATGGTTCCCAGGGCGGCGGTACCCATACCCGCCTCCGGAATTGAAAAATTACTGTTTTATTTTAGCACTCTTTTTTATGTATCTTTGTAAAGCTGTTTGTTTTCCAAATATAGATATTATTATTATTATTATAAAAATCTCGGGTCACGATATTTGTTCGAGATAAACTCCGAAACTACTTAACCGATTTTGATGAAATTTGGCTTACCGTGTGTAATTTTGTCCAACTTAAAAGATAGAACAGTTTTTATCTAGATTAATGACCTCAATATTTATTATTGCGAATAAATGTTCATTAAATGTTTGTTGTAGGGCAATTCTTTGTAATTATTGTAAGTTCCATAAGTTTTTAACAGATGGCGGTGTGAGTTAATTTATTCACACAATTCCAGTTAAGTTATCAGGTTGAGTAACCATCCAGTAGATGGCGTTGTCTTTCATTAACTACAGCAACGCGTGGCCAGGTCAGCTAGTGTAAATATGTATTTAAGTGATAATCTGGTACCATTTTTTTTTAAATTGAAAACTTCTTTAGCACCGTCGTGATTTGAAAATCGATAAAATTAAAAAGAGACAAACACATACATCTACTGGATTTAGCCTGCGAGAGAATGAGATAGTATAATCAATCTCCTCTTTTTGCGGTGCTTCGTAGCCTGCCCACTCTTTCCTACTTTAGTTTTCTAAAGGTTTCACTTCTACCGCGTATGAATTGCATAAGTACTCAGTTTTTGAAGTGAAAACTTCTTTAGCACCGTTGTGATTTGAAACTCGATGAAACGGAAACGAGCGACACTAAAAATAGACAAACACATACATCTATAGAATTTAGCCTGCGAGGGAATGGGATAGACTGATCGGTGTCCTCTTTATGCGGTGCATCGTAGCCTATCGGCCTCCTCTTTGTGCGGTGCTTCGTAGAATAAAATGTAAAATAATTTTTAAACTTGTTAGCAACATTATAATAATTAAACCATACAATTACTCTGCATTCGTATCATTCTCTCGAAGTTTAGTTTTCTGAAGGTTTCACTTCTATCGCATGTGAACTTTTACACTCTGTTTTAACTCTAAGGAAAATAACATGAAATATAAATCCATCTCTCCCACTGCGGTGCAAGGCGATGGATCGAGAGATCAAAAGACCTCGTCAACCAGTCACTCTCCATCCGGCAATCCACGCAGCAGGTGGGCAGGCACATCAGAGGCCAAGACCTTGACAAACCTCACCCCATGAACCCGGGCACCCCTGCTAAATCACCAAACGTAGCGAACCACTTGGGGTGGCCTATGGCACAAGTCTTGGTTATCCAATAAATGGGTACCGGGGCGGTGGTAGCGGAACCGCATACGCATCACTCAATTTGGGAGGCGGGAATGGGTACCGCCGCCCCGGGAACCTTTATTGGATAACCAACACCTCTGCCATAGGTCATTCCAAGTGGTTCACTACGTTTGGTGATTTAGCAGGGGTGCCCGGGTTCATGGGGTGAGGTTTGTCTAGGTCTTGGAGGCGGATGACCAGGACACACTGAACCCCAGATTCCTACCCACCCCTTAAATTCCTTTCCTTCCCAGAACTCTCCTCTCCTTCCTTTCCTTAAAAAACACTTCACACAGCATCCCCAAAGATGGCATTTCCAGAGTGAAATTATTTTCCTCAGGGCCTCCTGTGTAGAGCTCCATAAAAAAAATTAAAAATTCGCAGCGAGATCCGGACAAACCTTACCCCATGAACTCGGGCACACCTGCTGAATCATCAAACGTAGCGAACAACTTGGGAGGAAAAAAATAAATCACGTAAATTTTAACATTATTCATACAGGGTGTCCGGGGGTAAAGTGCATTAACTTCGGGAGGTGATTCTACATGATAGTGTAAGTAAAAAAGAAAAATAACTTTTTTCGAAATTCCAACTTTTAGGGGTAGTTTTGTGGTAAAAACGTAAAATTTGACCGGCGTGCGCGGCCAGCTTTATTATTTTCCGCTGTTACGATACGGGCCAGTCACCCCCATTTATTGTTGCCACGATCGTGCCCGGCAGGCTCCCGGCAAGTAAGATTGTACCTCACACTAAGGATTTTTAGTAGGTACGTGTTTTTGTATGGGAAAAAAAATGTTGGAATTTCGAAAAAGTTATTAATCTTTTTTACTCCTACCATCATGTAGAATCACCTCCCGAAGTTAATGCACTTTACCCCCGGACACTCTGTATAACCTGCGATTTTAGGTGTTAATTTTTAATAAATATAAATTTGGTGATCCTTTTCCCAGTAGACCACAGGTATTTCCATCCGTACAATTATTTCTTGCAGCATCTCGTCTGCCTCTCATCTTAAAGGCGACATCTCCCAACACAGTACGTCTTCGACAGCCGCCCCAGTAGGTCATACCGTACGTGTACATTAGCACCTAGTTCAAATAATCCCTTATTGCCCAAGTGAACTAATTGCTAAACAGCAACTATGAAGAGAATTTTGTGCTCGATCGCTGCGATCGTCCTAATCTGTGCTGTGAATGGTGAGTACCCTACCAATAATAAAATTAATTTATTTTGTTTATGTTATATTGAACCTCAGGCTTCGGGCATATTTTGTTGGAAGGTCAAAAAATCTTTGAAAAATAATCTTATTAAATGGAATATTTCTGAACGCATTCCAAAACTAAAAATTGTGATAAAATACGCTATCATAAATTATAATTCGAAATCTTTATAAACATAAAAATCTCGCGTCACGATCTTTATTCCAGATAAACTCCGAAACTACTTAACCGAATTTGATGAAATTTGACTTACTGTGTGTAATTTGGTCCAACTTAAAAGATAGGATAGTTTTTATCTCGATTATTGACCTTAGTATAGTTTTTTATAGGACAATGCTTTGTAATCATTTGTAACAGATGGCGGTGTGAGTTAATTTATCGCCACAACACTTGATTATCTAGATTGGGTAACCATCCAGTAGTTGGCGTTGTGTTTCGTTAGTCACAGCAACCGTTGCCAGGTCAGCTAGTAAACATATAATTTTTTAAATATAACATTTTTTAATACAAACATTAAATAGATACGTTTTAAGATTTTCACAGCAAAAAGCATTTTCGTTATTTGTTTTTGTGGTGTTATGCTGTGTTGTGCTACCTCCTTCTTTAGCCAACGTTTCGGGCAGTGTTACAGTGTCCATCATCAGGGCAGATCTTTCAGATCCGGTAGATGTGTACACATATCCGGCAGATCCGGTAGATGTCCGGTAGATGTGTACACTGATGATGTTCGAAACGTTGGCTAAAGGAGGAGCGCAACACGGTATAACACCACAAAAACAAATAACGAAAAAAACATTAAATAGTTTTAAAAATGGCTAACTTTACGTTTTTTCTGACTACAATTACTGATTACGAAAAAAAATAACGCTTATTTCATTAGAAAAATGTATTAAAAATGACATTGTCAACTCAGTTTTTGGTCGTTCCAAGTAGAAATAATTAATTAAAAGTCTCAAAATTGCGGTCGGAAACTTTGGTTTCATAATGATGCACATTTTAATTATTTTCTGGTTAATTTTTAGATTTAACCGCTTTCTAAAACACCATTTACTAACCATGATAGTAAGGGAGACACAACGACTTCTACGAGACCTATATGAGCTGTTCCGGAAAGCGAACAAATTAGTCTGAGGGGTTAATTAATAATCGTATTTACGCACAAATTTTATTAGGCTTCATCTTTGTCATTTTATTAACCTAATTCAGTAGAAATTGACACACTTTACTTTTCAGTTGGGTGCGTTACCACTAAATATTTATCTACAAACTATATACTGAATATTAGAATTCGACCACGGTCTCCATGGTCGAGGGGCATGGTTTTCGACTAGCGATCTGGAGGTCGCGGTTCATAGTTCATATCCCGATGTTCGCATTTCTAACCCCCGACGCAAGGAGCGGTGTTATAAGTTTGACTTTCTGTGTGTCTGTCTGTGGCATCGTAGCTCCTAAACGAATTGACCGATTGTGATGCGTTTTTTTTTGTTTGAAAGCTGACGTGATCGACATAGCATTTAATGAAAATCTGTTCAGGCGTTTCAAGGTCATCAGTTCTTTTTTGCGTCGGGGTTTGCTTAAAATTTAGAAAATTTTATTATATTTTACCTATTTGTATTTTCAAATTTAATAATTTTAAATAATATAAGGTATATTTGCGGCACGTTCCGCAGTGGAAGATACTCTCAGTATCGCCCTGGAGTAAGACCACTTCAGATACTTCTCCACTTACCTCCTCCCCTTCTATCTCCTTCCCTCCCCACTACCTGTGGCCTCACAATTATACCCCAATTGGTAATGTCATTGTCTCACTGACTCCAGAGACGGGAGCATTTGGGACTCTTGTGAGGTATTCATATAAAAAGAAGAGGATTTTTTTAACATTAATTACCACAGAAGAGGCCATGAGGAAAATAATTTCCCTCGAGGCCTGCCATCTTTGAGGATACTGGGTGGAGGGTATTTTTGTGGAAAGGAAGGGATAAACTTTGTCTTGAAGAGCCATATTGTAGGAGTGAGGAAATAGCGGTCGGCAAATCGTTCTACAGCCGAGCTGTTGAACCCAAACATGAAACACCTTGAGGTGATTTTTCACAAAAACGGCGCTTTATAAATTATCCAATTATTATTATTGTTATTATGAAATAACTCAACAAATTTCAAGTGCATACAAATTTTAGGCGATTTTCCCGACTGTGCAGCGATGCGAAAAAATCAATGATGCTAGTTACACGAAGCATCTTCCATTGAAATACCGGTACAACAAGGTCAGCATTTACAGTTGCATTCAGCAAGCATTGAATATCAATCAAACGGACGCCATTTTTCTACAGAGTCGAGTCAAGTACAATTAAAATCAATTTGAATTCAAGAAATTAAAATATTGCTTCTAGAATTCTAAACCAAAATCCTTGTACACAGAAAGATGTTATTTTAATTATAATTTTATTAACTAAAGTCGACATTCAGTTGAGGTCAAAAATTTGTTAAGATATTGTGGCAACAAAACCTTGAAGCTGTTTTCTACATTCGTCATCATCATCATCAAAAAATAAAAATTAATCGCCGAAATGTATGAACGCGCATAACTTCCGAACGACTGCACCAAATTGGATAATTATTTTTTTTGTGTTCGTTATTGTCAGGACAAGGTTTGTATAAAACTACTGGTGAGCTCTGGCATTATGAAATTTGTATAAAAAATGCAATAGGTGGCACGCGAGCTGTTTGAAAACGGAATGTACCGGAACTGAATGTATAGAATGCGGGAGGGGTGAGGGGAACTCGAGTAAGGGGTTCGCAGGAGGGGGGGAGGGGAACCAAAGAGGGGGAGGGAAACCTGGAGGTGGTTCGCTGGACGTGGAAGGGGGGGAGTGGAGTGGGGAGAGGAAAGGTGGAGGAGGCGGAGTGGGAACGCGAGAGGGGAAGGGGACGCGGGAGATGAAGGGGAGGTGGAAGGGGAACGGTACGAATGGGAAAGGACACGCAGGGAGAAATAATTTATTTATTAAATGGCATAGCAACGCAACGTAATATTACAAAAAGCAATAAGTTGTCATATCAAGAACGAGAAGAGATTAGACTCTTTTATAATTACCGTGACGATTTACGGTTACGGTACCATGATGGCATAAAAAAGGCAAAAAAACATACGTTTCTTAACACAATAATGCTGCAGCTCTTTCAAAAGATGAGATACACAATGTACGTACGTCTATTTACTTCAAAGGGAAAAAGTCATAATTTTCTTGCATCTCTCTCAAACACCGCACCGTGACGTCTCTGTAGACCCCTACAATACTACTAGACGTGACGATAATTTTGAAAGTATGGAATATAGTTACAAGGATAATATTGAAGAATGGGTGAATTCAAAAACATCAAATGTCAATGCGCTTGTGGTTTTTTTTTATATCGTTTATTCCAGATTTGGTTTTTGTTCTTATGCATATAATGCTGCAGCTCTTTCTTACACCCTAAAAAACAACATTCTCTGCATTGAAAGTTGATGAAATACATTAACAAATGTTAGTATTAGAAATAAAAATATAATTTTTGAAATATTAGTTTTTTAATACAAACATAAAAAAGTTTTAAAAATGGCTCACATTACGTTTTTTTCCATCTAAAATTACTGATAAGGAAAAAAAAGAAAAAACACACATATTTTATAAGGCAAATGTATTGTAAACGTTATTGTCACCTCACGTTTTTGTGGTTTTATAAAAAAATAATTCATAAAAATTTCTCGATATTTTATATAATTTTATCAAATTGCTTTCGGAAACTTTGGTTTCATATAGGTGCACCAATAATTTATTTATTTGAGTGTTTCGTGAGGAAGGTTTAAGTATGTAATTTGTCAAGGATTTGTGCAAATTGGTTGAAACACAACGATAATTGTTAGAAGTGTAGGAAAAAGTCAACCCGCCTGGTATCTTTCATCGAAAACGCTAAAACAATTCATGGTGGGATATTCCTCTTTTATAGATCTACAAAAAAGTCCGCGAAGGCATATATCTATATTTTACGGATAGCTTACTACACCCATTCTATCTTCTAAAATAATGGTCACGTACATTGCGGTAATTGAAAAGTTATTTAGACGGATACAGTATTAATCCTTATTAACTTAAATACGTTAGTTACCCCAAGCATTTCATGCACATTATTATAATCTTTCACACCATCTCTACGTATTATAAATTAAAATCCTCCGCGGCATCTGTCTGTCTCTTCGCGATAAGCTCAAAGACGGTAGTGGTTATAAAGGTTGGATAACCATCCAGTTACTACGTTTACGTTGTGTTTTATTAGCCACAGCAACGCGTTGCCGGGTCAGTTAGTATGTAATAAATCGGTAGAAATGCGGAATGCGGGGGCCTCTTTCACCATTCTTTGTTTAATCTGTCATAATTTTACCAATTTTAAAATTATTGTGAAACCTGTATGATCAAGGCGGTTCGTTTACCTTGACACAAGTGTATCTTTTGTCATTATTGCTTTGAATGAGGTTGAACCAAGTGTATGATAGTTATTAATTATTTTGCGAATTCGTTATGCAAACTATGGTGTAGTTTCATTGAAATGTAAGCAAATATGGCGACTGAACACCGCCTACTAACAATATTATAATAGTTTATATTATCTATAAGTGTAAACATCAAAATACGCTCGCTTATAAATACGGGTGTCCCAAAAGAAAGTTGATATTTGTTTTGCTTTCTGTGTGAACGCAACTTTTCCGAGGGGCGCGGGGGGTATGTCAATCAGTAGTCTGGCTCTTGGGAATTTAGTCGCTATGAAGCATTTCTCGGGAGCGACCGCGCGTTGTGCGTGCGTGAGTTTTACAAAAATGGTGGTTCGGCGACTATAGCGCGTAGAAGATTCTGCAATATTTGAGGTTTTCGTCAATTCAGTCAAAAAGTTTGAAGAGATCGGTACAACTCTGGCAAAACCAAAATCCGGGCGACCAAGGTCATCGAGAAAGGTAGAAAACGTAGAAAGTGTTTATCAGTCTTTTCGTGACGACTCAAACTTTTCGATTCGGAAGCGCGCAAGTGCTTTAAATGTGCATAGATCATCGTTACACAGCATTTTACACAAAAACCTAATGCTGCACCCCTACAAACTTACTGGCTATAACTAAATAACATGGTTCCAGCAAGACGGAGCAACATTACATACGTCCAATACGTCTCTGCCATGAGTTCGTGAAATTTTCCCTGGCAAATTGATCTCCAGGAGAGATGACATAAATTGGCCTCCTCGTGGTCCTAACCTAACCCCTATGGACTTTTTCCTGTGGGGTTATCTCAAATCCAAAGTGTACGCCAAAAATCCGACTTCCCTGATGCAATTAAAAGAAAATATCCGTCACGAAATGGCAGCCATCACGAAGCCTACCTGGCGAGCCGTCATAAGAAATTTTACTCTTCGATTAAATGAATGCCGCGAACGTGTGGGTTTACATTTGGACGATATTATTTTTCAGAAATAAATTCCCGAATTGTGTATTTTAGTATTTAATATACATTTTTTTGGATAGAACCCTTACTTTTTTTTAAATCGATCCACTAAATATCAACTTTCTTTTGGGACACTCGTATATACTCGTATTTGAGTATATGAGATGTCTATGTTTATTATGCTATATTAGGCGTAGGAAATGTTTAAAACTTTCAAAATACCTTCTTTCCATCCTCCTGAAGGTTTCTGGATTACTAATAATAATAATAATTGTTGGATGATTTTTATAGCGCCATTTTCGTGAGAAAATCACTTCAAGGGCGCTTTGCAATTCATTTACACATTTAATCTATGCATGTATATTACATGTGGCTTATTACTAAGATTGGTAACTAAAGACTTACAACTAAGACCTATTACAACCGTATGACCATGCATCTGAAAAGTTTTGTTAAGAGGGATCCAAAGAAAATATGTCATTTTTAAATGAAATTTTAGACGTATTGACTCTTTTCCACAAAAAATTATAAATTGATTTCGAACGATTGTTCTTTTATGTAGTAAACGCATGCTTTAAATTTTGAGAAAAAATGTTTATTTTTAGTTACAGATTTGTTAAACATTCAAACGAAAAATCTTACATGTTTGTAAAAAGCATTAACTTTGTGGCTCGCCATAATTTACAATAAAAAACACATAAATTTGTTTAAGAGCGTTTAACCAGCCAGCGGACGAAAATCCACATTTCGTCGAAAGTTGTTCTTCCGATCGTGCAGGGCGGTTACAATGAGAAAGATTAATTATTCTCCGTACCAGCTTTTTTAAATTATAACTCAATATCGAATTTATTTCAATCCAAATTAGCTTTAATTTATACCTTCATCCAAAAATGCTGAAAGGCGGCGTGATGATAAAACTATTAAAATAGTGTACTTTTTGTAGTTATTTGTTGATTATAAGTATTTATCACTTTTTAATAATGTCTAAATTTAATAAGAATGTTAAAAAAATCTGAAATATATTAGTTTGTAAGTGCGCAAATAAATACAAAAATGGACCAATTTTCGTCAAGAAACACATGTATTTTTTAATGATTTTATTGAAACTAAAATTAAAATTCTAATACATAACTCTGCTAGATAATGTATTGATTTATTTTACTGCATGATTACATTATTTGAAATGGGTGTGGTATAATACAAAAACTTTTTTGAAAATATAACAAATCTGCCAACGACCTATGGAATAACCTTATTATACTAAAAATTTAAAAAAATTCTAAAAATTTATTACATTCGAATGCTAGATAAAAGAACAATCTTTCGAAATCCATTTATAATTTTTTGTGGAAAAGAGTCAATACGTCTAAAAACTTTTTTGAAAATGACGTATTTCCGGCTTTCTCTGGTAATGCCCTCTTAAGACCACAAATTCACAGGGTTCATTAAATGCTATTTTAGACAAACACCACGAGATTTTTTATCTATTTTAAACCAGTCGTGTTTTATTAAACATTTTCACAATTTTGCTTAACTTCTGGAGCGATCAAGCGAAATAAATAAATTTGCCTGGATTGCTCGAGATTTCCCAGAAGATCATTTTTTAAATTTTTCGCCAACATTAAAAAATCATACCTTCGAATTTTAACATGGAAACATAAAAAAATATTGTTGTGCCAATTAATTAACCTGTATTTTACCGTTTATCTCATAAAAATAACATAAAATTTATAAAAAAATCGTTATGTTTATATCCGCGCGAATCCTACGTATTGTTACTTTGAAACTGCCGTGAGGAGAACTTATTCGAGTCAACATAGAATATTTTCGATTTCTGTATGTTGTCTGTGGTGTACTTTATTTATTTATTTATATAATACATGTTACATAATTGTGGCATTTACATAAAGTAGATATATTGAATCACCATACTAGGCGGCTGCCTATTTCATGGTGACCAATGGAGTTTTGTCGCTATGTATGAAATTTAAAGTTTAAAGTCAAGTGTAAACATATGGATTTAATATAAATGACGTTAAAATTGGAAAAATTACAATAAAAAGTAGAAAATAGAAAAAACACAATAGAAGGGAAAAGTGAAGTAAATTAGCATAAGATTATAAAAATGTACATAACCTTATTCTTTTATTTGTATATGTGCACGTGTATGCAAGCACACATGTACGTGAATAGATACACACGTGCACATATACATACATGTACACGTACATACACATACATATACGTACACACTAACAATACATACACATTTACATATTTATACATACATGCAAACATATACACATACATACACAACACATACATGCATACACGTATGCATATATACCAACTTGATAATGAAAGGTGCGTATTTGTTGAAAAATGACTTAATTTTAACTATAAACAGGATCAAGAATTCGACGTCAAAAATATTTATAAAATTAATTTTTAACATCGTTCTAAAATAGTCGGATACAAAGTTCGGATTTGCAATATCTATGGTTATAATAGATAAAGCATTTCAATAGCTTCGTTTTAAAATAAATGGCTGGCCGGAGAAATGTTTTAAATAATTACAATAAATGTTTTACGAATAGTGGGAAAATGTGGTCCAATTTTGGACCGCTATCAATCTCAGAAAAATAAAAGTGGTCCATTTTTCGACCATAATCGCTCCAGTGGTTAAAAATTGTCTTTTTTAATATTAGCGCGCTCTCTCTAACATTCGTATTATCTCTCCATCTTCTTATTTTTAAGCGGATATACTGAGCCCTAAGGTGTTCTGACAACCCTGAATCACGACAAATTGCAACAATTATTACAAATAATTCATTTACATATTATATAATAACGTGTTCTGTAGTTCTGTTCCGCCCAATACTGCAAATGTTTTACTGAAATTAACATACAATAAAAATGCCCACTTAAAATAAAGCAGAACTTTCACTTCTTTATTCATTCTCAAGTACATACGTAGTAACGTGGTAGGTACCTATATGTTTTTTTCTTGGAAATGTCAAGTCTCATTCGTAACATATTCATGAGGAAGATCTCAGTGTGATGTGCAATGAAATATGTATGAATTGCATATTGATTATAAAGAAATATTGATTATTCAAATAATATGTATTGCATATTGCCGCCTGCGGGCGACTTTTGGTTCGGCTTCGCCCAGTTTAAGTATTGGTGACCATTTTATAAATCCGTTCACTGGTTCCAAAAATAGCCGGTTTTTTTATCCACTGTGATCCAGTGACAGTCATCATCAGGACAAAGTAACCACGACAGTTGGAACAAACTTCACCCCGTGAACCTGGGCACCCCTGCCAAGTCCCCAAACGTATCGAACCACTTTTAGTGACCTCTGCCAGGGGTGTTGGTAATTCAATAAATAGTGCCCGAGGCGGTGGTACCCTCACACGCCTCCCAGATTTAGATTATTCTGTTGGTTTTTATAAAGTTAGATTTATTTTTTTTTATTTATTTATTTGTTTATTTAGCACAGTAATATACATTTACATACATAATTTATTAAATTTTGACTGCCCAACTAGGAGTATTATCCCGTTTTAGGACAGTCAAATAATTATGGGTATGAACATGTGAATAAAAAGAGGAAATAAAAAGAGGAGAAAGAATATAAAATAAAATAATAAAAAAGTTTAAAACATAGTACCTAACTGTTATTTGTTTAGCATAGCAAAAGAAAAAAGAAGAGAAGAGAAAGAATAAAATAAAAATGAAATAACCAATTAAAACATAAAATAGTCGTGGATTGTTTAGCATAGTTGTTGATATAGTAATAATAATAAATAAAAATTTATTTACAAGCAAATGATTAAAATATAGGGTGGTAACTGGGGTTTGCATTTCATATTATAGTCCTACGAACACATTTTGCATAGTGGGAACTACAAAGAGAACAGAAACAATAAAGTAAAATAAAATAAACAATTAATGCTTGATTATTACTGTAGTATGCTAAGCATAGTTATTAAAATAATAATAACGTAATAGGTATATATATACTTATAACTGGTGTTTACATTGCATATTATAAGCCTACATACATATTTTGTATAAATATTAATAAAAAAGAGAAGAGATAGAATAAAATAAAATATGCAATTAACATAAGATTGACAGCTGTTTTCTGATTTAAAAGTAATAGGTAGGTTCATACAGATAGGTAGATAGGTGCTAAACCTAATCTAACCTAACCTAACCTTCGTAATAATTTCTTCGTCTCTTTTTTTACTCTTGATTCACACACTTTCGTATATTATTGTTTATTTTGTTTAAATTTTACGTCAATACTCCTTTTTTATAATACTTTAAGTATTTCTTTTATAACCTGTCTCAGAACAGACAATTGGCATGGTCTAGTGAGGCATATAATATGTAACTAGTATTGTCAGAATAATTTATCTCAAAAACACGCGGTTTGCCCTCAATTAAATTACATTTAAAATTAATTAAATTAACTATATTTTGTACTCGTTTTTAGTATTTTGTACTTTAGTTATAAATTATAGTAAATATCTGCCGGTTGCTATGACTGTTTATTTCTAAGAAATGCCTCAATGCTTACGACTGGAGTACAATAATGCGGATTATGTATTGTATATATTACCTATTCTAGACGGAGTCATCAGACGACAAAAGGATGTAAGGATGTTTCTTTTTGCAGGATGACATATAATTATATGAATGTATAAGTACGTCGTCTGTGTTTTGCATAGCAACAGATTATTCTTAACCCTGCAACCTGCAATACTTCTCTGGAGAACAATAAAATAATGTTGTAAATTATCTCACATTCAAACAGAATAGTGTTGTATAGCCAACGAAGCGTTCCGCTATACAAGGTGTCCGGGGGTAAAGTGCATTAACTTCGGGAAGTGATTCTACATGATTGTAGGAGTAAAAACGTCAAGTACGTTATAATCTACGCATTCACAGATGACGCCAATTAAATTATTTTGGGTTTTTGATACTTTTTGCACGTTAGCCTTTAAAATGTTAAGATAAACTAATTGTTTGCGCCCGTACATATTTAATATGAATATAAGTAAATAGTTTTGTCCATAAACAAACCCAAATCTTTCAACAAAGGCTGAAGGATTGAGTCACCGATACAAAATTGAATTTTTCGTCCTTTCTTGAAAGATTTGGTTTTGTTTATGTACAAAACTAATTACTTATATTCATATTAAATATGTACGGGCGCAAACAATTAATTTACCTTAATATTTTAAAGCGTAACATGCGAAAAGTATTAAAAACTTAAAATTATTTAATTGGCGCCATCTGTGAATGCGTAGATTATAACGTAAGCGACGTTTAACCTTAACAACTTTTTCCGAAATTCCAACATTTATTATCCCATACAAAAAGATGAACCTACTAAAAATCCTTAGTGTAAGGTACGATCTTACTTGCTGAGCGCCCGCCGGGCACGATTGTGGCAACATTGCATGGTTGTGACTGGCCCGTAAGCTGGCGGCACACGCAGGTCTAATTTTATCTTTTTACCACAAAACAACCCACCCCTAAAAGTTGAAATTTCGAAAAAAGTTATTTAACTTTTTTACTTATAATGTCTTATAGAATCATCTCCCGAAGTAAATGCACTTTACCCCCGGATACCCTGTATAATAGATTTAGACCTTGAGCGCTAGGGTGGCAGTTTTAGTGGCGCCAAAGACGTAATTTATAGTTTTATTGAAAAAAGTTATTTAACTTTTTTACTTATAATGTCTTATAGAATCATCTCCCGAAGTAAATGCACTTTACCCCCGGATACCCTGTATAATAGATTTAGACCTTGAGCGCTAGGGTGGCAGTTTTAGTGGCGCCAAAGACGTAATTTATAGTTTTATTGAAAAAAGTTATTTAACTTTTTTACTTATAATGTCTTATAGAATCATCTCCCGAAGTAAATGCACTTTACCCCCGGATACCCTGTATAATAGATTTAGACCTTGAGCGCTAGGGTGGCAGTTTTAGTGGCGCCAAAGACGTAATTTATAGTTTTATTGAAAAAAACTTGATTCACATAGCGCCTGGCATCCAGCGCACATTGTTCTATCGAATATTCATTTGATTTTAAAACGCTTAGTTGATTTTTGATCGCGCGCATAGTGTATGTGATGTCTCTGCCAGGGGAATCCCCGTCTCATCTAGAAGAGTGGGCGCCACCCGTCGAGAGGGGTGGCACTATCAAGTTTCTGCCAAAATTTGAAAAAGTCGTAGATCCGGGTTTGTACATAGTCACTAATCAAAGGTTCAAGTACCGAATAATAAACTCTATCACATTTAATTAATCTGAAATGTACGTTACGGAAGAACATCCTATCTGCAAACCTCTTGGGGACATTTATTTATATATTTTGTAGGTTTTTTTTTATATGAATACCGCACAAGAATCCCAGCTGCTCCCGTCTGGAGCCAGTGAAACTATGGCAGTGGGGAGGGGAAGGATATAGGGAAGAGGAAGTTGGGAAAGTACCTGGCTATTCAGATCTGGTCACCAAACACGGCTAAAGCCATTCCAAGCAACGTTTCTATTCTGAATGGTGGTCTTACACCAGGGCCATACTGAGAGTATCTTCCACTCTGGAAAGTGCTGCAAAAATACCAAAGATATTCAAATACAGAAGAGATATGCTATGGTGTCCGCGCAACTGTCGCCGGACTACGCGCTAATTAGCGTAGTTTTCATACAAAAAGAATTTGTTCATTTAGTTGATTTTTTGAAAATGTGCATTAATATTGGTTAACAATATATTTTGAATAAGGAAAGAATTCGTTCATTTAGTTTAACGTTCGTTTGGTTTATTCGTTAATTATTTGTTCTTTTAGTTTATTTGTTAATTGGTAAACAATATCGGCGACACCCGGAAGCGCAGACCCACATAGTAAAAACAGCAGGTAGCACATCTACTTATATTTCAATAATCAATTCGAAAATCACTTCAAGGGCGCTTTGCAATTCATTTACACATTTAATCTATGCATGTATATTACATGTGGCTTATTACTAAGATTGGTAACTAAAGACTTACAACTAAGACCTATTACAACCGTATGACCATGCATCTGAAAAGTTTTTTTAAGAGGGATCCAAAGAAAATCGGAAATATGTCATTTTTAAATCAAATTTTAGACGTATTGACTCTTTTTCACAAAAAATTATAAATTGATTTCGAACGATTGTTCTTTTATCTAGCAAACGCATGCTTTAAATTTTGAGAAAAAATGTTTATTTTTAGTTACAGATTTGTTAAATTTTCAAACGAAAAATCTTACATGTTTGTAAAAAGCATTAACTTTGTGCCTCGCCATAATTTACAATAAAAAACACATAAATTTGTTTAAGACCACAAATTCACAGGGTTCATTAAATGCTATTTTAGACAAACACCACGAGATTTTTTCTCTATTTTAAACCAGTCGTGTTTTATTAAACATTTTCACAATTTTGCTTAACTTCTGGAGCGATCAAGCGAAATAAATAAATTTGCCTGGATTGCTCGAGATTTCCCAGAAGATCATTTTTTAAATTTTTCGCCAACATTAAAAAATCATACCTTCGAATTTTAACATGAAAACATAAAAAAATATTGTTGTGCCAATTAATTAACCTGTATTTTACCGTTTATCTCATAAAAATAACATAAAATTTATAAAAAAATCGTTATGTTTATATCCGCGCGAATCCTACGTATTGTTACTTTGAAACTGCCGTGAGGAGTACTTATTCGAGTCAACATAGAATATTTTCGATTTCTGTATGTTGTCTGTGGTGTACTTTATTTATTTATTTATATAATACATGTTACATAATTGTGGCATTTACATAAAGTAGATATATTGAATCACCATACTAGGCGGCTGCCTGTTTCATGGTGACCAATGGAGTAGTTACTATGTATGAAATTTAAAGTTTAAAGTCAAGTGTAAACATATGGATTTAATATAAATGATGTTAAAATTGGAAAAATTACAATAAAAAGTAGAAAATAGAAAAAACACAATAGAAGGGAAAAGCGAAGTAAATTAGCATAAGATTATAAAAATGTACACAACCTTATTGTTTTATTTGTATATGTGCACGTGTATGCAAGCACACATGTACGTGAATAGATACACACGTGCACATATACATACATGTACACGTACATACACATACATATACGTACACACTAACAATACATACACATTTACATATTTATACATACATGCAAACATATACACATACATACACAACACATACATGCATACACGTATGCATATATGCCAACTTGATAATGAAAGGTGCGTATTTGTTGAAAAATTACTTAATTTTAACTATAAACAGGATCAAGAATTCGACGTCAAAAATATTTATAAAATTAATTTTTAACATCGTTCTAAAATAGTCTACAAAGTTCGGATTTGTAAAAATCTATGGTTATAATAGATAAAGCATTTCAATAGCTTCGTTTTAAAATAAATGGCTGGCCGGAAAAATGATTTAAATAATTACAATAAATGTTTTACGAATAGTGGGAAAATTTGGTCCAATTTTGGACCGCTATCAATCTCAGAAAAATAAAAGTGGTCCATGTTTCGACCATAATCGCTCCAGTGGTTAAAAATTGTCGTTTTTAATATTAGCGCGCTCTCTCTAACATTCGTATTATCTCTCCATCTTCTTATTTTTAAGCGGATATACTGAGCCCTAAGGTGTTCTGACAACCCTGAATCACGACAAATTGCAACAATTATTACAAATAATTCATTTACATATTATATAATAACGTGTTCTGTAGTTCTGTTCCGCCCAATACTGCAAATGTTTTACTGAAATTAACATACAATAAAAATGCCCACTTAAAATAAAGCAGAACTTTCACTTCTTTATTCATTCTCAAGTACATACGTAGTAACGTGGTAGGTACCTATATGTTTTTTTCTTGGAAATGTCAAGTCTCATTCGTAACATATTCATGAGGAAGATCTCAGTGTGATGTGCAATGAAATATGTATGAATTGCATATTGATTATAAAGAAATATTGATTATTCAAATAATATGTATTGCATATTGCCGCCTGCGGGCGACTTTTGGTTCGGCTTCGCCCAGTTTAAGTATTGGTGACCATTTTATAAATCCGTTCACTGGTTCCAAAAATAGCCGGTTTTTTTTATCCACTGTGATCCAGTGACAGTCATCATCAGGACAAAGTAACCACGACAGTTGGAACAAACTTCACCCCGTGAACCTGGGCACCCCTGCCAAGTCCCCAAAGGTATCGAACCACTTTTAGTGACCTCTGCCAGGGGTGTTGGTAATTCAATAAATAGTGCCCGAGGCGGTGGTACCCTCACACGCCTCCCAGATTTAGATTATTCTGTTGGTTTTTTTAAAGTTAGATTTATTTATTTATTTGTTTATTTAGCACAGTAATATACATTTACATACATAATTTATTAAATTTTGACTGCCCAACTAGGAGTATTATCCCGTTTTAGGACAGTCAAATAATTATGGGTATGAACATGTGAATAAAAAGAGGAAATAAAAAGAGGAGAAAGAATATAAAATAAAATAATAAAAATGTTTAAAACATAGTACCTAACTGTTATTTGTTTAGCATAGCAAAAGAAAAAAGAAGAGAAGAGAAAGAATAAAATAAAAATGAAATAACCAATTAAAACATAAAATAGTCGTGGATTGTTTAGCATAGTTGTTGATATAGTAATAATAATAAATAAAAATTTATTTACAAGCAAATGATTAAAATATAAGGTGGTAACTGGGGTTTGCATTTCATATTATAGTCCTACGAACACATTTTGCATAGTGGGAACTACAAAGAGAACAGAAACAATAAAGTAAAATAAAATAAACAATTAATGCTAGATTATTACTGTAGTATGCTAAGCATAGTTATTAAAATAATAATAACGTAATAGGTATATATATACTTATAACTGGTGTTAACATTGCATATTATAAGCCTACATACATATTTTGTATAAATATGAATAAAAAAGAGAAGAGATAGAATAAAATAAAATATGCAATTAACATAAGATTGACAGCTGTTTTCTGATTTAAAAGTAATAGGTAGGTTCATACAGATAGGTAGATAGGTGCTAAACCTAATCTAACCTAACCTAACCTTCTTAATAATTTCTTCGTCTCTTTTTTTACTCTTGATTCACACACTTTCGTATATTATTGTTTATTTTGTTTAAATTTTACGTCAGTACTCCTTTTTTATAATACTTTAAGTATTTCTTGTATAACCTGTCTCAGAACAGACAATTGGCATGGTCTAGTAAGGCTTATAATATGTAGGTAACTAGTATTGTCAGAATAATTTATCTCAAAAACACGCGGTTTGCCCTCAATTAAATTACATTTAAAATTAATTAAATTAACTATATTTTGTACTCGTTTTTAGTATTTTGTACTTTAGTTATAAATTATAGTAAATATCTGCCGGTTGCTATGACTGTTTATTTCTAAGAAATGCCTCAATGCTTACGACTGGAGTACAATAATGCGGATTATGTATTGTATATATTACCTATTCTAGACGGAGTCATCAGACGACAAAAGGATGTAAGGATGTTTCTTTTTGCAGGATGACATATAATTATATGAATGTATAAGTACGTCGTCTGTGTTTTGCATAGCAACAGATTATTCTTAACCCTGCAACCTGCAATACTTCTCTGGAGAACAATAAAATAATGTTGTAAATTATCTCACATTCAAACAGAATAGTGTTGTATAGCCAACGAAGCGTTCCGCTATACAAGGTGTCCGGGGGTAAAGTGCATTAACTTCGGGAAGTGATTCTACATGATTGTAGGAGTAAAAACGTCAAGTACGTTATAATCTACGCATTCACAGATGACGCCAATTAAATTATTTTGGGTTTTTGATACTTTTTGCACGTTAGCCTTTAAAATGTTAAGATAAACTAATTGTTTGCGCCCGTACATATTTAATATGAATATAAGTAAATAGTTTTGTCCATAAACAAACCCAAATCTTTCAACAAAGGCTGAAGGATTGAGTCACCGATACAAAATTGAATTTTTCGTCCTTTCTTGAAAGATTTGGTTTTGTTTATGTACAAAACTAATTACTTATATTCATATTAAATATGTACGGGCGCAAACAATTAATTTACCTTAATATTTTAAAGCGTAACATGCGAAAAGTATTAAAAACTTAAAATTATTTAATTGGCGCCATCTGTGAATGCGTAGATTATAACGTAAGCGACGTTTAACCTTAACAACTTTTTCCGAAATTCCAACATTTATTATCCCATACAAAAAGATGAACCTACTAAAAATCCTTAGTGTAAGGTACGATCTTACTTGCTGAGCGCCCGCCGGGCACGATTGTGGCAACATTGCATGGTTGTGACTGGCCCGTAAGCTGGCGGCACACGCAGGTCTAATTTTATCTTTTTACCACAAAACAACCCACCCCTAAAAGTTGAAATTTCGAAAAAAGTTATTTAACTTTTTTACTTATAATGTCTTATAGAATCATCTCCCGAAGTAAATGCACTTTACCCCCGGATACCCTGTATAATAGATTTAGACCTTGAGCGCTAGGGTGGCAGTTTTAGTGGCGCCAAAGACGTAATTTATAGTTTTATTGAAAAAAGTTATTTAACTTTTTTACTTATAATGTCTTATAGAATCATCTCCCGAAGTAAATGCACTTTACCCCCGGATACCCTGTATAATAGATTTAGACCTTGAGCGCTAGGGTGGCAGTTTTAGTGGCGCCAAAGACGTAATTTATAGTTTTATTGAAAAAAGTTATTTAACTTTTTTACTTATAATGTCTTATAGAATCATCTCCCGAAGTAAATGCACTTTACCCCCGGATACCCTGTATAATAGATTTAGACCTTGAGCGCTAGGGTGGCAGTTTTAGTGGCGCCAAAGACGTAATTTATAGTTTTATTGAAAAAAGTTATTTAACTTTTTTACTTATAATGTCTTATAGAATCATCTCCCGAAGTAAATGCACTTTACCCCCGGATACCCTGTATAATAGATTTAGACCTTGAGCGCTAGGGTGGCAGTTTTAGTGGCGCCAAAGACGTAATTTATAGTTTTATTGAAAAAAGTTATTTAACTTTTTTACTTATAATGTCTTATAGAATCATCTCCCGAAGTAAATGCACTTTACCCCCGGATACCCTGTATAATAGATTTAGACCTTGAGCGTTAGGGTGGCAGTTTTAGTGGCGCCAAAGACGTAATTTATAGTTTTATTGAAAAAAACTTGATTCACATAGCGCCTGGCATCCAGCGCACATTGTTCTATCGAATATTCATTTGATTTTAAAACGCTTAGTTGATTTTTGATCGCGCGCATAGTGTATGTGATGTCTCTGCCAGGGGAATCCCCGTCTCATCTAGAAGAGTGGGCGCCACCCGTCGAGAGGGGGGGCACTATCAAGTTTCTGCCAAAATTTGAAAAAGTCGTAGATCCGGGTTTGTACATAGTCACTAATCAAAGGTTCAAGTACCGAATAATAAACTCTATCACATTTAATTAATCTAAAATGTACGTTACGGAAGAACATCCTATCTGCAAACCTCTTGGGGACATTTATTTATATATTTGTAGGTTTTTTTTTATATGAATACCGCACAAGAATCCCAGCTGCTCCCGTCTGGAGCCAGTGAGACTATGGCAGTGGGGAGGGGAAGGATATAGGGAAGAGGAAGTTGGGAAAGTACCTGGCTATTCAGATCTGGTCACCAAACACGGCTAAAGCCATTCCAAGCAACGTTTCTATTCTGAATGGTGGTCTTACACCAGGGCCATACTGAGAGTATCTTCCACTCTGGAAAGTGCTGCAAAAATACCAAAGATATTCAAATACAGAAGAGATATGCTATGGTGTCCGCGCAACTGTCGCCGGACTACGCGCTAATTAGCGTAGTTTTCATACAAAAAGAATTTTTTCATTTAGTTGATTTTTTGAAAATGTGCATTAATATTGGTTAACAATATATTTTGAATAAGGAAAGAATTCGTTCATTTAGTTTAACGTTCGTTTGGTTTATTCGTTAATTATTTGTTCTTTTAGTTTATTTGTTAATTGGTAAACAATATCGGCGACACCCGGAAGCGCAGACCCACATAGTAAAAACAGCAGATAGCACATCTACTTATATTTCAATACCTTTGAAAAATACTATACATATTATTTTAAATGAATAAATTGTGAAATAACACAAATTAATCAAATAAGATTTATTTGCCACTGTTAGATAATGTTGAGACACATTAAATAAAGTTGAGACACCAAATACGTATGACTCTTTCCTCCGAAGTACTACCTTTTTCTTGCCTTTCATTTTTTTTACGCTTGTGAGGGAGATATATGATAATTATTTTATTTTTATGGGGGGGGTGCAGACATACGTTCATCGTTTTTTTCTCATTTTAGACTGTTGTTGTTTGGTGTACAAGAAAGAGCTGCAGCATTATGTGTTTAAAAACAAAAGCAAAACCATCAACACATTAACATTTGATTTTTTTTAATTTTTGGAATTCACTCACACTGAATAGTATCCTAGTAACTATATTCCAAACTTTCAAAATTATCGTCACGGCTAGTAGTATTAGGGGTCTACCTAGATGTTACCGTGCGTTGTGTGAGGGAGATGCAAGAAAAATATTTTTTTTTTTCCTTTGTAGGTTTGGCGGAGGGCCATCTGTCGGGGGCAAAGATATTGGAATATAAGTAGATGTGCTATCTGCTGTTTTTACTATGTGGGACTGCGCTTCCGGGTGTCGCCGATATTGTTTACCAATTAACAAATAAACTAAAAGAACAAATAATTAACGAATAAACCAAACGAACGTTAAACTAAATGAACGAATTCTTTCCTTATTCAAAATATATTGTTAACCAATATTAATGCACATTTTCAAAAAATCAACGAAATGAACAAATTCTTTTTGTATGAAAACTACGCTAATTAGCGCGTAGTCCGGCGACAGTTGCGCGGACACCATAGCATATCTCTTCTGTATTAGAATATCTTTGGTCGGGGGTCAACTATATGGAATCAATTAATTTGATCGTTCCAGCGATTAATACATGTATTATCTACGTGTAGATCTTATATAAGTATTTGTTGTGCGATGTTATCTTAGAAGATCGTTGATTAACATCAGCATCTGCAATCGAAAGTGCCGGAGTTGATAATATGCAAATAACATCGTCCTTGAATGATCACAGTTCGTATGAATGGATTGGCATACGTAATGGATACTTTACTTTCTTACCGACTGATCCAGAAGACGTTTAATACTAATAAATGGTAGACTAAACCATCTTCTTCTTCGATGGCGCTACAGCCCATATCGAGCTTTGGCCTCCTGCAACATTCGCCTCCAACTCGTCCTGTCCTCAACGACTGACCTCCAGTTTGTTACCTGGAGAAGCTGTGCTGCATCCCCTCTTACCTCGTCTTCCTACCACAGTCTGGGTCTTCCCACTTTTCACTTTACACCTGGGTGATACTAGTAGGAATTTGTAGTTGTATTGATAATTCACGTAGTTTCAGCATATTTTTTTAATTGAATGTTATAGTTACTGTATAATTTTATAATTGAACTAGCGGCTTCCCGGCATGCGTTGCTATGACACTTAATAAATAAATTATTTCTCCCTGCGTGTCCTTTCTTATTCGTCCCGTTCCGCTTCCGTGTTCCCACTCCGCCTTCCCTCTCCCCACTCCCCTCTACCGCTTCCCCCGTCCCGTGAACTCCTCCCGAGTTCCTCTCCCCTCTCCCGCATTCCATACATTCAGTCCCGGTACATTCAGTTTTCAAACAGCTCGCGTGCCACCTATTGCAATTTTTTTATACAAATTTCATAATGCCAGAGCTCACTAGTATACATAGAAACCATCGCGGGAATGCTCACATCAAATTCCCAAAGTTTCATCGCAATCGGATGAATGGTTAGCAAGTAGCAACGCATAATTTCATGACGCCAGAACTCACTATTGTATATAGAAACCATCGCGTGCATGCGCACATCAAATCCCCAAAGTTTCATAGCAATCGGATGAATGGTTTAGCAATGCATAGACATCTCATATACCCCCAAGCATATTTTGATTTTTATATAATATAGATGAAAACGAGCAGTTAGATACTTTACAACCGCTCTGTACTCAAAACTAAAGGCTACGTAAAGATATTATTTTTATTCGAGACATTTCCATTAGCAAGTCGACAGTTAAGTAGTGTTTGAGGCATCTTTTATGTAAATAACGTTCAGATTGTTCAAGGATAATGTCCAGTGCCGGATCGATATAAGACAGAGTAGGCAAGGGCCCATGGGCCGCCATTTTTAGGGGATTAAGAGAACGGATTAAATTTGTCATAAAATTTTCTATTCCCTCTTATTTCAATTATTAAAATATAAGGTAACAAAGCAGTATTAAAATGTTTTTAAAATTTTAAAAATAGCAACTCTGCAACGGGCCATGGGAAGAAACTTGTCATTAATACCTTTAAATGGGTAAAAAAGTAAGTTTTAAGTAGTTTGATGGAGTCATTACCAGTAACTTATGTCAACAATTACGATTATAATAACTAATTTTGACACGCCACACACGCGCCCAACATTTGTACATGTTTGACATTAGTCACATGAGAACGGGTCGTTTCTATGACTCGTTCTTGAGTTCAACGGCTCGGCTGTAGAACGATTTGCCGGCCGCTGTGTTTCCTCCCTCCTACAACATGTTGACTCCTTCTTTTCCTCAAATAGACTACACACAGCATCTTCAAAGATGATATAGGCCCTGAGGGAAATTATTTTCCTCAGGGCCTCCTGTGTGGAGTTAATATATAAAAAAAATTAAAACCCTACTCTTAAAATGTGTGTTGGAGTGAGACCCTGCATTGACTGGGGATAAAATGATAATTTTTTTAAGTGAAAATTTCTACAGCACGGTTGTGATTTGAAACTCGATGAAACGAAAGAGAGGAACACATACATCTACAGGATTTAGCCTACGGGAGAAAAAGTTGATATAATCGATCTCCTCTTTGTGCGTAGAGGCTGAAAAATTCAATTTTGTATCGATGACTCAATCCAATATTGTATTTTTAAGCCTTTCTTGAAAGATTTGGGATTGTTTATGGACAAAACTACTTATTTATATTCGTATTAAATATGTACGGGTGCAAACAATTAATTCACCTCAATTTTTAAAGCAAAACGTGCAAAAAGTATTAAAAACCTAAAATAATTTAATTGGCGCCATCTGTGAATGCGTAGATTATAACGTACGTGACGTTTAATCCTAATTGAAGTACCTATACAATGCGCGGGAATTTCTGAGATAATTTCAATAAATGTTTTAAAACATCACTTCATATTAGCAAATTGGCCAAAATATGGCCAAAAACACTCCAGTGGATAATGTGCGCTCTTATAATTGCCGTGAAGATCCACGGTTACGGTACCGTGACGGCACAAAATTCAATAAACACACGTTCCTTATCGCTTTAATGCTGCAGCTCTTTCTTATACATTAAATAATGGTGAGACACAAAATACATGTAACTTTTTCTTCGAAAATACTATTTTGTGCGAAGGGATTTGCGTTTCATTTTCATCATACGCGTGAGGGAGATTTATGAAAATGATTATATGTTTCCTTTGAGGGGTGCAGACGTTCATTTGTCTCATTTTCGACTATTGTTATTTAGGGTGTAAGAAAGAGCGGTAAAACAAAAGCAAAGCCATCAGCGCATTTGACGTTTTTTAATTTTTGGAATTCACTCACTTCAATATTATCCTTATAACTATATTCCATACTTTCAAAATTATCGTCACGGCTATTAGTATTGCTGGGGGTCTAAGGAGACGTCACGGTGCGGTGTGTGAAAGAGGTATAAGAAAATGATGATTTTTCCCCTTTGGAGGAAGCAGACCTACGTACTTTGTGTATCTCAACTTTTGAAAGAGCTGCAGTATTATAATAACTATAAGGAACGTATGTTTATTGCCTTTTTATGCCGTCACGGTATAGTAACCGTGAATCGTCACGGTAATAAGCCACTTGCATTAAATTCATAACGACTTGGAAAAAATCGTGTGGATAGATGTTTTTATTAAGATTGCGAAAACGTTAGTAAATTTTTTTAGAAATGTACAGTTTTTTTTTTATTTTAAATAAATAAATCCATTATTTGGGCTCGTGACGTCACTACATGAAAATGTCCCGTCTCCGAAAATGTTCCTATTAATTTTGTAAAATTCCACACTGATTTATTTTTTTTATATGGCATCACTTTGATTTCAGGCGAATTTTTTAATTCGTTCACTAGATTTATTGTTTGTTCTCTGCAAACTTATCATTTGGTTCGACTTTTTGACAGATGTTCTGAAGAGAACCCCGTACATTTTTGAAGTCGGTACGTGTTTTAGAGGTATAATGGTTATGGTGCTGATTTTTACAAAATCAAATTTTATAATATTCTTATTATTATTACAATTTACAAGTACAAGTATATTACATTGGATTTAGTCATATATACGTTTTACATTATAATGATTTATGATCAATAAGATGGATCAAGGAAAAAAATATTTATGAGATGTAATATTTTTGGTATGCCTCGTTATTTTCCTGTGCCATTCGTGTGGAAAACGTTTTTTTTTTTTTATGATTTCGGCTATGTAATTATCGTTTTTTCGCACCTATAAAATTATGTCCCGTTTTTCCGGTTTATAAAAAATGGTCTGATTTTTCGGATTGAAATTTTCAAAAAATCCCCAGGGTTTCAAAAAAACGATTAAAAAAAACACAGAATGTCTTAGAATATTTGTCAAAACCGGAAAATTAAAAAAAAAAGTGATGCAAGTGGCCTATTGTAAAGCACATAATAGATAGCGTAATAATCCGGCACTGGCAGTGAGTAATCTCCCAGCACGCGAACACAGATATTATGACGTAATGACTGTAAAGAAGCCTGCATGTGTGTAGGTGTGTATAGCCTGTCGTTTATCGTGTGGGTGTTAGTACATCGCCACTGGATGCATCTCGCAATTTCCCAATAATATCACAACATTATTAACCAATATGGAATGTGTGTATGGGGTATGAGTATAGCTTGACACGGAAAACTGTGCTAATTTTAAATGAATTTACGTAGGTAGTAAGTGGGCCTTCCGTAATTACAATGAACCTTGGATGGTGTTTTTTTTTCAGGAAAAAATTCCAACATATTCATTACTTTTTGTAACATTTATAATCGCACTTATAAAGCCGTAGCATTTTTGAAAATACAAAATTTATATCCGAAACCGAAGCATTTTTTTTTTACATTAACTCCACACAGGAGGCAAATAATTTTTCTCAGGGCCTATGTCATCTTTGGAGATGCTTTGTAGAGGGTCATTTTAGGGAAGTAAAAAGTTCTGGGAAGTAAAAAAGTATGAGAGGTGGGTAGGAATCTGAGAGTCAGTGTGTCCAGGAGTGACGGACGTATGAATTTATCGCTCCCACTGCGGTGCAAGGTAAATATTGAAAAAAATTAAATACTGACAGTTAACTGACAAATTATGTAAATGAAATTGAAGTGATTCACTGCGTTTGTTGACTTAACAGGGATGCCCGGGTTCATGATGAGAGGTTTGTCTGGATCTTGGCGGTGGATGTGTCTACCCACCTACTGCGTGGCGGGTCGGATTGCCGCCAGTTAAGGAAAACCTTTTGACTTCTCCAGCAGGAATCTTTCGAGTACTGCATTAGGAGGGATTCCATTATTTGGATTTTATTGCAAAGCGGAAATATTTTGACCTTCTGATAAAATACGTTCAATTTCTGAGGGGTTTTAAAATTTAAAAGAAAATAGAGTGTACAAAGTGAAACCTTCAGAATAATTAAAGTAGACAAGAGTGGAGACACTACAAACCACCGCACAAAGAGGAGGCCGATGTGCTACCAAGCCCTGCACAAAGAGGAGACCGATTATACTATTTTATTCTCTCGCAGGCTAAACAGCCTAATAATTACTCTAATTTTAGTGTCGCTATTTTTCATTTCATCGAGTTTCAAATCACAACGGTGATGAAAAATTAAAATACTCAATTAATGAGGTCCTTCCTTTATAATGTAAGTGTTGATTATTGACAAATTTTTGTTCCAAGAATTAGTTAACGTGTTTTGTTATTTTTTGTAAATTTTGTTTGTTTTATAGAAGTAATGGAATTTTTTTTCACATACTTCAATTATTATTTTTTTCTATTTATTTATTTTAACGCGTGTTAACTTTTTGAATAAGTGTAAAAAATAAGCCAAATACCAGTAAACAACCGATTTTTAACATGTCTAAAAAAGTTACGGTTTCGGCAGATTTTCTGTGGATTTATCGTGTTATATTGGAACCAATGTGAATTAAATAAATACTTTATTGCTATCTCATTCTCTCGCAGGCGAAATCCCATAAACGTACGTATTTGTCTCTTTTTAGTGACGCTATTTTTCGTTTCATTGAATTTCAAATCACAACAGTGCTACAGAAATTTTCACTTCAATAAGCAAGAACAAAACAAGCATTTTAATGGCATTTAAACTCGCAAATGCTGGGAACCTTCGCAGTTGTTTTATTCTGATCCTAACTGGTTTCAACAACAAGACTGTTGTTTTATTTTCATCTTCTTCAATTCTATATGAGAGAATGACGAAACCGATTATGTAGGTATCTCTGTAGATATTTCAAGGACTTTTGAGAACTGCGTACATAAGAACATACACGTAACACTTTTACCTCTTTAATTTATGTAAAACCACCTAGAAAACACTATAAGGACCCGAAGCTAATAAGCTTGTTAGAAATCGAATTACAGCCACTGGAACAATCGATTGCTCACCATTTTCCAGGCTATAATATTTTTTTAAATTTTTCGCCAACATAAAAAAAATCGTACCTTTGAATTTTAACAAGGAAACATAAAAAATTATTGATGCTATATAGCCAATGAATTATTTATTTTTTATTTATTTATTTATAATACAAAAGAAAGTACAAATAACATATTAGGCAGCTTTGTCTGTCCAACTAGGAAAGTTTCCCGTTCCAGGACAGACAAATTGACAGGTTTAGTTCATAATATTATTCCAATAAATGTACATAATTACATAACCAACAAAATAAAAATAGAAAAGGTAACCTGGTTGCATATAATATTATACTCGGATTTACCGAATTAACCTGGTAATGCATAATATATAATATATTCGGATTTACAGTGTTAATATATTCGGATTTACAGTGAGATTAACTTGTATTTTACCATTTGTCTCATATTTGTAAGATTTATTAAAAAAAATCGTAAAGTTTATAACCGCGTGAATCCTGCGTTTTGTTACTTTGAAACTGCCGTGAGAGGTACCTACTTATTCGAGTCAACATAGAATATTTTTGATGTATGTATATTGTCTGTGGTATACTTGACAATGAAAGGTGCATGTGCATATATATGGAAAAAGTACAGTTTGGCAAGAAAGTGTAGAAAATAAATGATGGCGCTGCGATCGTTTTCTAGTTTTAAATGGCAACACCAAGATGGCTCATAAGACAAAGAACGTATGTTGTAAAAAAACACTTCTGGCAAAATGCATATTTCATAGCGTATTTGTATTTTCAAAAAATTTGCACAAAAAACTGTAATTTAATAGAAGCAAAATAAAACAAAACAAGTTTTAAGTGGGCGTTTATTTCGATATAAAAACGTAGGTACTTAAAAATTTAAGTCTATTAATTCAACACCCGACATGTAATTATTGTCTTTGTCCTCGTGTGATTCTTCTTCTTCCGTATCTTCATCTTCATCTAAACGCAGTTCATCGATATCATCATATATAGTACTGCCTCGTGCATAATATTCTGCCTCAATTTTCATCAAGTGTTTGCAACAATTTTTCCAATCATCAGCACTTATGCTATTACATATTATTATTATTATGCCCATTTTCCGTTTTCCCGGTGTTTCAAATTTTCCATCTGCCTTTTCCCCTTCCTTGACGATTCGTCTTACCGTTGTTTCAGATTTACCTGTGCGTGAAAAACATCATTAAAATTATTATTATAGAAGGTAGTTTTAAAAACACACACTAGATAATATTCACTTAGAAAGAAAAAAAGAGAAAACGAGAAAAAAGGAACTTTTCTACGAGTTTAAAGAAGTTGCATATTATTATTTTTTTATTGAGTTATTCCCTTTTTCCTGTGGCCGCATATGAACTGTCAAATCGAAATGTCAAATTCGAATTTTTTTAACATAACCTCAAATCAGATTGTAATGATTATTATCGCTCGAAAATTGACATAAATCTTGTAATACTAATGAAATTTATTAAAAAAACTATACTTCGTACCATTCATTTCTGCAGTTCGTTTGTAAACATCTTCTAAATCGGACAGAAACTTCTTCGCGTGACACTCGGCTAGGCGCCGTTGAAACATGCAGAATGTAACCCCTCTTGTATCACTATGTAATAATTTATTCATTTTAATTAAATTCAGGTAAACAATGAATAAAAATATTATCAAATCAGCGATATTCTACTCAGATTTAAGACAATAAATCAACCGTAACACCCGATAACATGACAGCCATAGGAAACGTCATATAATTCGGTGTTGCCATAGTAATGAACAGGTTTAGTTCCAATTGATTTAATTTCTACACTTTCTTGCCAAGCTATACTTAATTTTAATCGTAAACAGCTGATCAAATATTCTACGTGAAAAAAATTTGTTTTTAACATCGTTCAAAAATAGTCTAAGAAGTTCGGATTTGCGACACCTATGGTCATAATAGATAAAGCATTTCAAGAGCTTCGTTTTAAAATAAATGGCTGGCCGGGGAAATGTTTTAAATAATTCAACAAACGTTTTACGAGCTGTAGGAAAATGTGGTCCAATTTTGGACCAGTTTCAATCGCAGAAAAATCAAAAAGTGGTCCTTCTCCCCACTCCACTCAACCCCACCCCACCTTCCCCGTTCCGCAACCCCTCTCCCGAGTTCCCCTCCTCCTCACGGGTTCCCCTCCCCCCTCCCGGGTTCCCCACCCCCTCCCGCATTCAATATATTAATTCCCGTTGCATTCAGTTTTCAAACAGCTCGAGTGCACCTATTGCAATTTTTTATACAAATTTCACAATACCAGAGCTCTGAGCTATAACTTATAGGTATGTTATTCTGATGTACGAGCTATATTATTGTAAAGTTTCATTAAAATTCGAGGTAGTTTTTGCGTGAAAGCGTAACAAACATACGTACATAAAAACTTTCGTCTTTATAATATTAGTAAGATACATCTACTATTATATATATAAATCTACTATTTAACCATACTAATCAGAATTATATTACACAACAGCCGATTTGTTAGATTGATTACCATCATATAATTCAGTTTCCCAACAAAGCCGATTTCAGAGTTAACATTTTTTTTATAGTAATATCTCACAAGTGTCTCAGCTGCTCCCACCTGGAGCCAGTGAGACTATGGCATCCCCAGTTGGGGTATGTTGTGAGGCTGAAGGTAGTGGGGATGGGAAGGAGATGGGGACGAGGAAGATGGGGAAGTACCTGGCTATTGAGATCTGATCACCAAACATGGCTAACGCCATTTCAAGCAACGTTTCAATTCTGAATGGTGGTTTTACATCAGGGCGATACTGAGAGTATCTTCCACTCTGGAACGTGCCGCAAATATACTATACATTATTTTAAATAAATAAGATCCCGCGACCATCGGATTGCGAGTCAAGAGCCTTACCGCTAGACCACGCCGGCCGTCAAGTTGTAGTAATTACCCCATGAAATACTCGTAATAGTACACAATTGCTTATCCTGTACAAATCGCAAGTGTTGAATTTGGCGGTCTGGAGCCTCAAAAAAACCTCGACTCTGTGCAAAAACGGGCGGTCCGTTTGATAGATTCTCTTATCTTTAGTAGAACACAGGCGTCATGCTGTCCTTGTTCTACCGGTAATACCATGGAAGATGCTCTGAGGAACTAGCGTTATTGATCTTTTCTGGTGCATAGTCATAACGCCCATCATAAATATGTACACGGTTGACATTTGTCACATGAAAACGTGTCGCGTTTACGACTCGTTCTTGAGTTAAACAATGTGGAATTATTTCCTTCACATATTGAACAATTTCCAAGTACGAATGCAACATGAAATGTCAACCGTATTTGAGAAATAAAGTAGAAAAGAGTTTTATTAAAATATATATTTAAATGCATATTTTTTCATCTATCCCGACTGAAAACGATTCCTTCCGGTAACTATGTTTAAATTTTGTGTATTTTGTAATATGTGCCTATTAAAAGTGCGGCGGCTTATGGAGTAATTAATAAAGGTTGTAAATAAGGTGTGTCTTTGCCATAAGTCACCTTTCCAATACCTTTAATATAGGTCATCCCAAGAGGTTCGCTACATTTGGTGACTTAGCAGGGGTGCCCGGGTTCATGGGGTGAGGTATAGCAGGCCGGATCGGGAAAGAATGGTTGAGGGAGTCCATTTGACTTCTCCAGCCGTACTCTCTCGGAACATCGCCTTGCACCGCAGTGGGATGGCTGGATTCATACGTCCCTCACTCCTGGACACACTGATCCCCAGATTCCCATCCACCTTAATACCCTTTTCCTTCCCAGAACTTCCTTTCCAAAAATACCCTCCACACAGTATTCCCAGAGATGATAAGGCCCTGAGGGGAATTATTTTCTTCGAGGCCTTCTGTGTGGAGCTAATGTAAAAAAAATCTTTAAATAAAACGTAAGTATTTAATAAATTAATTAGAATGTTTGTTTGTGTGTTTCAGCACAAAGGTTCCAAGGCCCCCCTCAGTCCAGGAACACCTTCAACCAGCAGCAGCAGGGCAGCCCCCAGAGCGCTGGAAGTTGCAGGGAGAACAATGCGCGCTATCCAGTTAATGGCCAGTGTGACGCCTATCTGGAGTGCAGGGTAACTTCTTCACTGTATTATTATTATGTTTAAGGCGACGCATCCGCGCTCAAAAAGAACAAGACGAAGAGATATGTAATTACGAATGTTAGAGGAGTGCGAATATTTAAAGCGATAAAATCGATGCGAAAATTGTGAAAATGTTTAAAAAAAACACGACTCGTTTAAAATAGAGAAAAAATCTCGTGGAAGGCGTCTTAAGTAACATTTAAAGAAACATTGTGATTTTTTCACAACTATAACTTGTAAAATAACTGAAACAAACGTGTTTATAATAATTTTCGGAGCGTACTTTGCGATTTTTTTCTATCGAAGGAATTTCATATAATTTGTGTTTCGGCGTGGAACGCATCTAGATATTATCTTAAAAATAACATATTTTTTAGAGCTTAAAAACTTCAAATGTTTAAGGGAGATATGTAAGAAATCGGTAGAAATGCGGGTAGCGGCGGCGGTACAGTATTGTATTGAGGAGTGCAGGGTAATTTCACCATAGTATTATAATATAATTGTATTCAGACGTGCAGGGTAACTTCATGACTTTGTTATATTGAGGAGTGCTGGGTATGGCGATGATTACAATTACAATTAGTTCGTGCAAGATCATTTTCATTTAGGCTACGAACGCACAGGCAGGCGGCTTGCTTAGCGCCTAGCGCCTAGATAGGTAGTAGATAGCCGATGGATAGCCGCTTAGCGTGTATCCAGGTAAACCAACGTGTTGGTTTTTTGCCACTAGGCGCTAGGCGCTAAGCCAGCCACCTGCCTGTGCGTTCATAGCCTTACACTTTAACAAATAATTAATTCGGAGGCGTCTACTAATATCTACAGGAATTCCAAAAACTGAAAAAATCGAACTAATATCTATGAGAAGGAAAGTGTTGACGAATATCTACAGCTCAAACTGTTGACTAATATCTATGAGAACCAAAGTGTTGACGAATATCTACAGCACTGACAGAGGTTGGATTTGCAATTATGTATAGCATATTGGAATAACGTAATATTGCGTATGCAGTTTAAAAAACTTAATTTATGTAAGTATGTGTGTAAAAATCTCTTATATCGGACTATTGGACACATTTAGCGATTAGTCCAACCTACGCTCTGTAGATATTGGTTCAACCTACGCTCTGTAGATATTAGTCAACACTCTGAAGTTCGTAGATATTAGTTCAACATATGAGCTGTAGATATTCGTCAGACATACAGGCTGTAGATATTAGTATCTGGAGTCATTAATTCTAGCCAAAAATAGGTTTCGTTCTTGCTCACTCGTTGAAATTTTACGATTGATAGTGGTGACGTCACGACGCACGCGTCGGCTGAAATTTGTCAAATGAATGTCGCCCGTTTTGAAATATAGGTACGTAGCAGTGGCGGTCCGCGAGTTTTCAATGAGCTAGAGTGCTAGGATTGAAAAATACGACGTTATTGATGTTGTTGTAGCTGAAAATGAATTTTTTTTTTTTAAATATTACAACTTTTTTTATGAAGATCTAGTACCTATGTGGATGCGGCGCATCCCTTGACTGAAATAATCTTGAACCCTTGAAATTTTGAGAAAAAAATCATTTTCAGCTATTTACAACAACGTCAATAACTTAATATTTTTTAATCTTAGCGCTCTAGCTCATTGAAAACTCGCGGACCGCCACTGGTGTGTAGTATGTAGGTATTTTTTTACGAAGATTTCCAGGATTCTTTTAATGTGTGACAACATCAATAACGTAATATTTTTCAATCTTACCGCTGTAGCTTACTGAAAACTCACGGACCGCCACTGGTGGATACATATCTATTTTTAGAAATAAACCTATTCATTTATAACTTACGGACTTTCTTTATATACACCAGATCCATTTGGGAGGCGGGTAAGGGTACCGCCACACCAGAAAACACTTATAAATAACCTAAAACAATCATCTTCCACAAGTGGTTCGCTAGGTTTAGCGACTTAATGTTCAAAAAAATTATAGATTTAAAAAAAAATAAGAGTGCGAAATTTATACGCGGTAGAAGTGAAACCTTCAGAAAACTAATGTAGACAAGAGTGAGGAGACTACGAAGCACTTTTTTTATCAATGTGAAGGATTATTTTTTCCATATTTTTGTCGTCGAATTCCAGTGCACCTTTTCCTATACATTTGGTCATCTTATTAATATTTGTGTGTTCTTCTTCAGAGTCACTAGATGTCGCTTTATTGTGTGTTTTCTTTGCCTGTTCATTTTGTAGTGTTTTGAATATTGTATATGATATTACAAAAATAATACAATTTTTTGGATTTCGTGGAATTCGATCCTTGGTCCGCTGAATGTCTGGCCGCTAAGGTTCGTCAGGCGCTTTATACCACTAGGCCAAAGGAAACTTGCGTGGGATCGTGGATTTATCGTATAATATTGGAACCGAGTACTCGTGAAATAAATAATTATTTTTTTTAATTAAATGAAGACAATATTAGCGAAACTCGATCGAAAATCTGGAGACAGAAAAATCAGAAAAATATATTGGCACCACTGGGACTCGAACCCAGGACCTTCTGCTTTCATGGCAACAGCTCTATCAACTGAGCTAAGGGAACGTACCCATACTACGTGACACTTTTAGGGGGGGGGGGGGGTCTTCAAAATGTCACGCTCCATACAAATGAGCGGCGGGTTGCTTAGGATTTTGGTCACTGGGGGGGGGGGGTTAAAAATTGCAAAAAGTAGGTCACGTAGTATGGGTACGTTCCCTAAGGTGTCTATGTCCAATCCGGTCACTTTTAACGTATCATACCTACTTCGACTAAGAACTACTAACATTATCTTCTAAATCTATCATTTTCTTTTAAATATTACAATTTGAGATTTTACTCAAAAATTTAAAATTAAAATAAATGCTTTGTTGCTATCTCATTCTTTCGCAGGCGAAATCCTATAGATATGTGTGTTTGTTTCTTTTAAGTGTCGCTCGCTTCCGTTTCATCGAGTTTCAAATCACAACGGTGCTAAAGAAGTTGTCACTCCAAAAATCTTTTTATGCAGAGCTTATTGGTACCTTCAAGAGTATTTTTATTATTATTTGTTTGTGTTTTAACTATCTGCTATCAATACTTGTATGATGGTGTTTTCAGGATGGAGTAGCAGAGCAAAAGATGTGTCCCGATGGTCTCCTGTTCAACGCAAACGCCTCCGTATTCTCCTACCCCTGCCAGTACCCCATCGATGTCGACTGCGTGGGAAGGGAGGGCAAACGTGAGTACCATTCCTTGAAGGGGATAGAGCCAAAGAAAAGTTAGCCTCCCAAAAACTGGGCGTACTGTACAGGACCCGCAGATACTTTAATAGTACACAACTGCTAACCCTGTACAAATCACAAGTGCGTCGCACGGTTGAATTTGGACCTCTGGTCTGGAGCTCCAAAATACCTAAAAAATAACCCTCCACTTTGTGCAGAAACGAGCGGTCCGTTTGATAGATTCTTCCATCTTAACAGACGGTTTCAAACCTTTAGAGGACAGAAGTCGGGTGGAAATGCTACCCTTGTTCTACCGATATTACAATGTAAGATGCTACGAGGACCAGCGTCATTGATCCCTTCGGCACCGGTGCATAGTTGGGAAACACGCCAAGAAACACAGTTTACATTGTCACATGAGAACGGGTCGCTTCTTCAACTCGTCCTTGTGTTCAACAGCTCAGCTGTGGAATGATTTGCCGGCCTCTGTGTTTCCTCCTTCCTACAAAATGGGTCTCTTCAAGACCAATGTTCATTCCTTCCTCTCCTGAAAAAGACCCTCCACACAGCATCTCATTACAAATAATAATAAATTAGCATGCTTTCTGTAAACATCAACATTTAAATATTTATTTTATTTGGGAACATCTCCAACAGGTCTCTTAGAAATCATCGTGTCTCCCTTACTATCATCAAGGAAAGAAATAATATGATCTAAACGGTGTTAGAAAGAGAAAACACCACGCTTTATATTCAAATCTAAAAGTTATCACAAAATAATTAAAATGTGCACCTTTACTAAACTACAGTTTCCGAACGCATTTTTAAAATAAATTATAAAACTTTAGAAATTTTCTAATAATTATTTTCTATATGAAACGACAAAAATTAAAGTAATGATATTTTTTTTTTTATTTATTTTTTTTATTATTAGTTTCAATAGCAAGGTTTGTACATGTATGTATAATGTATAGTATAAGTATAGATTCATTTTTTTCACAGACCTCCTCACTAGGATTTCCTGTTCTGAGGTGGCCTGTAGTTTTTTAAAATATTTGTGTTTGGTTATGGATTGTCTTTATATCGGATTCATGATGTTTGTAATTTTATTATCACTTTGATCTCTCAGCCATATTTTTACTTTTGTTTTAAATATATTTATTTCTTTTATATTTTTGATTTGATCTGGTAGAGTATTGTATAATTTCATAGCATGGAATTTATTATTTCTCTGTCCAAAAGATGTGTTCAAACTGGGAAAAAAATTTTTATAGTTCATTAGTCTAATAAAATATGCTTGAGATTTGTTTTTTTTGACAAAATTGTTAACCATATAGGTACATTTGTTGGGCGCGTGTTTGGCGTGTTTCCCCACTATGCTCCGGTGTCGAAGGGATCAATTACGCTAGTTTCTCGGAGAATTTTTCATTATAATACTGGTAGAACAAGGCAAGTATACCTGAAGCCTGTGCTCTAAAGATTACAACCTCTCTAAAATACAATTTGGGAGGCGGGTATGGGTACCGCCGCCCCGGGAACTATTTATTGGATAACCAACACCTCTGCCATAGGTCACCCCAAGTGGTTTGCTACGTTTGGTAACTTAGCAGGGGTGCCCGGGTTCATGGTGTGAGGTTTGTCCGGATCCTGGCGGCGGATGCGTCTGCCCACCAGCTACGTGGAACTGGCAGGCCGCATCCAGAGAGACTGGTTGAAGGAGTCCCTTTGACTTCTCCAGCTGTAATCTCTCGGAATATCGCCTTGTACCGCAGTGGGAGGGATGGATTTGTGCATCCTTCACTCCTTGACACACTGACCCCCAGATTCCTACCCTCCCCTCATACCCTTTTCCTTCCTAGAACTTCCTCTCTAAAAAGATCCTCCACACAGCATCCCCAAAGATGATATAGGCCCTGAGCGGAACTATTTTCCTCAGGTCCTTCTGTGGAGAGCTAATGTAAAAAAAACTAAACGCCCAATTCAGCACAGAGTCAAGGATTTTTTCAGGTATTTTGGGGCTCCAGACCAGAGGTGACTGCCAAATTCAATAGTGGGCCCTGTGTAATTAATATCTCCCTGGTGCGATCTCAGAAACCCAAAAAAAAATCTAAAATATACTCCCCCCTACTCCACTAGACTCCCCAACCGGAGAGTGGGAACTTCCCATGTGAATGCTATAGCTACGCCATCCACCTTGGTGATATGTTGTGTGTACTGTGATTGCAGAGGCGCCCAACCCGACCGAGGATTGCCCGCACCAGTACGGCTACTTCAGGCGCGGCGCGACGCCGGCCGAGTGCGGTCAGTTCACCAACTGCGTAGACGGCCGCAGCTTCACGTTTGACTGCCCTGAGGGACTTGCGTTCAGCGTGGACACCTACAGGTGCGATTGGCCCGATATGGTGCCCGACTGTGATGCCGAAGGTAAATACCTATTCAATACATTTGTTCCATTCTTGTCCCTTCCTCTCCAATCGACTAAACGTTTTGGACAGCCTTGCGGATTTTTTTTTATTCTACGGATTCTTTCGTAATCCTCTTAACTAGCTAGGGCTTTGCAATGCCCTTTCATGTTTCTAACTAACTAGTACCTATTACGGCTCATTCGGCCTTTTTACTACCTATTACTTTCTGAATTCTGAAGGTGTTATTTACTTGACTGAATTTACGTTACATTAATGTTGTCGTGAGGAAAAGTCTTCTTTCGATGAAGTTGTAGGGATAACTTTATTAAGAGGGTTTACCGGAGGAAACCAGAAATATGTCATTTTTAAATCAGATTTTAGACGTATTGACTCTTTTCCACCAAAAATTATAAATGGATCTCGGAAGATTGTTCTTTTATCTAGCATTCGCATGTTTTAAAGTTTATTTTCAGTAAAATAACGTTATTGGCACATTTGTTAAATTTGCAAAAAAGATTTTGTATTATACAACACCAATTTCAAATCATATAATCATGCAGTAAAATAAATCAATACATTATCTGCGTATCGCATGTTTTAGAATTTTAATTTTAGTTTAAATAAAATCATTAAAAAATATATACCTACTTGCATGTGTTTCTTGACGAAAATTGGTCCGTTTGTGTATTTATTTGCACACTTACAAACTAATATATTTCAGATACGATTTTAGATTTTCACGGCCAAAAGTATTTTTGTTATTAGTTTTTGGGATATTATGCCGTGTTGCGCTACCTCCTTCTTTAGCCAACGTTTCGGACAGCGTTGCAGTGTCCATCACCCCTAACTATTACACATCTGCCCTGATGACGGACACTGCAACGCTGTCCGAAACATTGGCTAAAGAAGGAAGTAGCGCAACACGGCATAATACTCCAAAAACTAATAACAAAAATAATATATTTCAGATTTTTTTGCATTCTTATTTAACTTAGACATTATTGAAAAACGATAAATACTTATAATCAAAAAATAATTACAAAAAGTACATTATTTTAATAGTTTTATCATCACGCCTTTCATCATTTTTGGATGTAGGGATTTTCGGCCGCTGGCTGGTTAAACGCTCTTAAAGTTAGGTAAATGTACCTCACATACCTACTTTATAATCTACGCATTCACAGAAGGCGCCAATTTAATTATTTTAGGTTTTAAAAATACTTTTTGCAAGATACGGTTTTAAATACTAGGTGAATTAATCGTTTTCGCCCGTACATCTTCAATATGAATATTATGAATAATTAGTTTTGTCCATAAACAAACTCAAATCTTTCAAGAAAGGCTTAAAAATACAATATTGGATTGAGTCACTTATACAAAATTGGATTTGTCACCCTTCCTTGAAAGATTTGGGTGTTTTTCTGGATAACACTATTTATTTATATATTTACATTGCTTATGTACTTGCGCAAACAATTAATTCATCTTAATATTTTGGTTCCATGCCAACTCCGAATGAAACCAACTCAGAACCACCTCAGAAAGGTCATTAAAAGCTATGAAAAATAATTTTAAAATAGCCGGTAACCCTAACCTAACTTAACCTATTTACACATTTTTTTTTATTTTTATCATCACTCTTAATGACCTTTCTGAGGTGGTTCTGAGTTGGTTTCATTCTGTGTTGGCCGGTCACCAACATTTTAAAGCATAACTTGTAAAAAGTGTTTTTCCCGAAAAAATTTTCTTGTTCTTTTTCATATTTTCGTTTAGATTATTAGTGTTATCTTATTCTTCAATGACACATTATTACTATTATTAAAAAAAAATATTATTTTCAGCCTTCCTTGGATTCCGTTGCCCTCAGGAGACAGTTGATCCCTTCTTTGGACAGCAGGAGTACACATATTTCAGGTAATAATAATACTTGGATGATTTATATAGCGCCGTTTTTGTGAAAAATCACCTCAAGGGCGCTCTACCTACAATATACCTACAAGGTACCTACCTAATATACTTCATTTCCGTGCAATTATACAGCATAAAATATTAAATGTCATTGAGTTCCCGGCATGCATTGCTATGCCACTTAATAAAGAAATTGTTTCTCCCTGCGTGTCCTTTACCATTCGTCCCGTTCTCCTTCCACCTCCCCTTCCTCTCCGGCGTCCCCTTCCCCTCACGCGTTCCCACTCCACCTTTCCTCACCTCACTCCCCTCTCCCGCTTCTCCGTCCCGCGAATCACCCTCCCGAGTTCCCCTCCCGCATTCCATACATTCAGTCCCGGTACATTCAGTTTTCAAACAGCTCGCGTGCCGCCTATTGCAATTTTTTTATACAAATTTCATAATGCCAGAGCTCAGGGCCTATTCCGTCTTAGGGAATGCTGTGTGGAGGGTATTTTTAATGAAGGGAAGGATATGAAATTCTGGGAAGGAAAAAGATATGAGGAGTGGGTAGGAATCTGGGGGTCAGTGAGTCCGAGAGTGACGGATATATTAATCCATCCCTCCATCTGCGGTGCAAGTCCGAGTCCGGCTGGAGAGATCTAGATAAAGTCTGCCTCAAGCAGTCCCGATCCGGACGGCCACGCAGTAGGTGAGGAAACGCACTCGCCACCAAGATCTAGACAAACCTCACTCCAAGAACTCGGGCACCCCTGCTAAGCAAACGTAGTGAACCACCTGGGGTGGCCTGTGGCAGAGGTGATGGTTAACCAATAAATTTTACTCGGGGCGGCGGTACCCATACCTGCCCCCCAAATTTATAGCATTTTTTTATAAAATTAATAATAATAAACATTTGCAGGTCCCCAGTTGATTGCCAGAGATATTACATGTGCATCAACAACAAACCTCGGCTGTTCAACTGCGGCGTCGGAAACGCCTACAACGACCTGACGTCCACTTGTGACGGCATCGAGAACGTGACTTATTGCACTCCCGACGTGATACAGCGCTCTGCATTCAAGGCCGAACCCATTCAGGGATACCAGGACAACCAACTTACCAGCAGTTACAACAAGAAGAACAAATATTGAAGTGTCCAAAACTCGATATAACCTAAAAAATAATATAGACAAATAAAATAAACAAAACAATAAATTTTTGGAGTTTTGTAAATGGAGAGTGTCCCTGACCACAATAATACATCTGCTGATATTTACTACGAAATGCATTATTTATCAATTTCAGAAGTAAAATCAACTTAAAAAATACACTTAATAATATTTTTTTTATTTTTAACTTTACTAGTAAAACCTCAAATTCTAATATTTAATTAAATGAAGACAATATTAGCGAAACTCAATCGAAAATCTAGAGATAGAAAAATCAGAAAAATATATTGGCACCTCTGGGACTCGAACCCAGGACCTTTTGCTTACATGGCAAATGCTCTACCAACTGAGCTAAAGTTTCTATATCCAATTCGATCAATTTTAACTGTATCAACAATCAATCAATTTTAACTTTAAAAATTTATCCAGACGCACATATTATTGGCTGCTATCTTTATATATGATTGCAAGATTCAAAACCAAACTAAATGCTATCTAGATGGTGTCTGGATAATATTTTTTTTTTCCATTTTATTTATTTTTAAAGATGAAGATTAATGTTGGTAGTTCTTAGTCGAAGTACGATACAGTTAAAAGTAACCGAATTGGATATAGACACCTTACCTCAGTTGGTAGAGCATTTGCCATATAAGCAGAAGGTCCTGGGTTCGAGTCCCAGAGGTGCCAATACCCTTTCCTGATTTTTCTGTCTCCAGAATTTCAATTGAGTTTCGCTAATATTGTCTTCCTTAATAATAAGTTGGTATGAATATTAAACGAATTTATACAATGTGTCGATTTTTTTGTGCTTATATGCTGGTATATACAGTACATAGAGAAGCAGATCTTTCCTTGATGTATTTGAATGAAAATATGTTTTATACTTTTGTTATTTGGTGTTACATCCTCTCTGCTCATCCCTTCGGGGTTACTTAGTAATATTTTGTGTAAATAGGTATACCATATTTTCTCTAAACCGACTGCACATTGTATATAAGGACCAATTGTCGGCAGATCAAACCGTCATGGAATCCTGCTAAATACAATATTAAAAAATAATAAAATAAAATAAAAATCCTTTTATTTCTTGCAAATAGATATGTTACAGGGTTATAAAAAGTAAGAAAAAGTATGGTTAATGCTATGTAATATAGGTATCTTAAATTTTTCGTAAGCAACAACCCCTCTGGTTAGGTATTACAATATGCTTACTTTATTTGTTCGAAAATTTAAATACATATGACTGGTCGGTGGTTGAGTGGGCATAGCGCTTGGATCCCATCCGGGCATCGCGTGTTCAATTCCTCGGCTGGCTAAGTCCTCCATCACAACACAAGCAACATTTTCGGCTTTCTGTGGTGGTAGTAGGAGATTTTCAAACATTGTTGGGTTATTCGTAACCCGGGAATGTTTGTCTTTCTTTTAAAAAAAAAATATATATATATATATATTGAAGGCGTCTACTAATATCTACAGGAATTCCAAAAACTGAAAAAATCGAACTAATATCTATAAGAACCAAAGTGTTGACGAATATCTACAGCTCAAACTGTTGACTAATATCTATGAGTACCAAAGTGTTGACGAATATCTACAGCTCAAACTGCTGACTAATATCTATGGAACCAAAGTGTTGACGAATATCTACAGTCACTGTCAGAGGTTGGATTTGCAATTATGTATAGCATATTGGAATAACGTAATATTGCGTATGCAGTTTAAAAACTTAATTTATGTAAGTATGTATGTAAAAATCCCTAATATCGGACTATTGGACACATTTAGCTGATTAGTCCAACCTACGCTCTGTAGATATTAGTCAACACTGGGACCGTCATAGATATTCGTCCGACCTTAGCTCTGTAGATATTAGTCAACACTGTGAAGTTCGTAGATATTAGTTCAACATATGAGCTGTAGATATTCGTCCGACATACAGGCTGTAGATATTAGTATCTGGAGTCCATATATTTATATCACAAGAATGGTAGTTAGGTACTCTTTAACAGAGACACCTGAAATGTTTTGAAAATAGTATTCGAACAAGTGAATAGCTGTCACCTGTTGTTTTGGAAAATTTTGCTGTTTTATTTCATCATTGTGAAAACTAACTAGTTGTGTATGGTTGACAACTAACTCTTGCGCAAGTTTCAAGTCACAAAAGAATTACAGATTTGGAATTTAAGTAGACAAATTTACGGAGGCCTCCCCAGCTACAAAAAACTGCATACAGGTTGGTGAATCTGTTATTTTCCCTGGAGTTTTCGATTGCCATTCTATGTGATATATATTTGTCCGCGCAAGTAGATTTTCATAATCAAATCTGTGAGTATTAAGTTCAGAGGGTCTGGGGTTATTTACACACCTCAGGCTCGCATATTATAATACACCCTCTCTCAGGCGAAGGTGAAGGCCTCCTCTAAAGAATTCCATTTATCTCTTGTTTTATTCGTATACACCTGTATTTATATCCTTTTTTTGTATTACTTTTATTATTTTATGCCATCATTCATCAGGTTATTTCTATCTTTTATATTAATCTCATATTGTAATCCTATTTTATATGGCAGACAAACAACTAATATTATTCAGTTCTGCTGAAATGAATCATATTAAATAATATTATTAAAATTTCACTCTGAATTCAAATAACTGTGGTATGATTCTTGATTGTTGAAATGCATACAGCAAATAATTGGAATTTTTTTACATGAGCTCTACACAGGAGGCCCTTAGGAAAATAATTTCCCTCAAGGCCTATGTCATCTTTGGGGATGCTGTGTGGAGGGGTTTTTTATGAAAGGAAGGAGAGGAAAGCTCTGGGATCAGTGTGTCCTGGTCATCCACCTTCAAGACCTAGACAAACCTCACCCCATGAACCCGGGCACCCCTGCTAAATCACCTAACGTAGCGAACCACTTGGGGTGACCTATGGCAGAGGTATTGGTTACCCAATAAAGGTTCCCGGGGTGGCGGTACCCATTCCCGCCTCCAAAATTGAAAATAGTAATATATGAACATCATAAAATATATGAACATCATTTCGTGGGGTAATTACAACAACTAGATAACTCCGAAATCAGCGTTTTTGAGTTACACACCTAAACCTACCTGCCCTAAAAGCTAAACTCTTTTAAATTTTTTTGTCTATGGGCATTGAAGGTGAAGGTTTTTGAGTTTATGGATACGACTGTTTGAAAGGTTGAGTTTTAAGTTTAGCTGTAAATTCCGGCGAGTCTGTGATCATTCTTAAGTCGTGTGGCAATCCAGGCTTTAGGTCCTGACACTCCGAAAGCGTGCTCACCGAACTTAGTATCTGGTGTGCGCTTCAGTTCCTTTAACCTTCCGATAGCTGATGACGCTGCTGACCTCAGGTAACTGTCGAGAATTGGAATTTTCTGGAATACACAATTGTAAGATTATTCGGTTGTAAGCTCTAATCCATTGTAAGCTCTATTCCATTGTAAGCTCTATTCCATTGTAAGCTCTATTCCGTTGGATGTTTCATTTGCAAGAAGACAGAGCTTGCGATTTCTTGCCTGCCTACATGAAATGTTAATGAAGCTCCTACTGTCTGTAGAGAGATTTTGCAAAGAAGAATAGACTAGAAGATTCTAATAAACTGACTGTAGGTTCAGTGGCGGACTAAGGGGGGGGCGGTCCGCCCCGGGCCCCCAGTCTTGGGGGGCCCCCAAACGCCTCCATGTTCCCTTGATCGATCCCTAAGCAAGGCATTAAGACACCACTGTGTAAATTTTTTAAAAATTTTTATTTCATTTTTTGATAGATGCACTTGTTAAGAATGCTCTCATCATTTTTTAAAAGAAAATTCGAAAAATTGACGAATAGACAGCATTTTATGTGAAACCGTTTGGAACAGTGTTGAATGTTGAATTATTCTTCAGCAAATTTTTAATGCGTTTTATTTTTGAAATAATTTTATTTTCTTTTTTTATGGTAAATTTTCTTCGTCTGGTATCATAGTCAGGGTCGAATTAAACGTGTCGGGACCCCTATTCAATGCACGTCTCGGGGCCCCTTTACCATAGGGCCCCCTAGCTGATGCGTGGCCCCTAGGAAGTGGCCTACAATGCCTTGTGGACAATACGGCCCTGCCAGGGCTTGCTTAAACATTTCGGGGCCCCTAGACAATGCACGTCTCGGGGCCGTTTACCCTAGGGGCCCCTACCCCATACGGGGCCCTTACCCTAAACGGGGCCCTAGGGAGGTGCCTACACAACTTATGGACTGGCTATAGTGACTGGATTTTCGAAAGCGGTGGCCTACACTGCCTTATGGACAATATGGCCCTGCCAGGGCCGGCTTAAACATGTCGGGGCCCCCAAGAAATAAATCTCGGGGCCCTTTTACCCTAAGGGCCCCTACCCGATGCGGGGTCCCTAAGCAGTGGCCTTCACTGCCCTTATGGACAAAAGGAGCCTTCCAGGGCCGGCTTAAACATGCCGGGGCCCCTAGGCAATGAACGTCTCGGGGCCCTTTACCCTAGAGGCCCCTACCCAATGCGGGGCCCCTAGGCAGTTGCCTACACGTCTTATGGATAATACTGTAATGGCGATAGTGATTGAATCATCGAACAGTTTAAGACTTGGTGCATAGTGCATGCAAATAAGATGAATAGTTTTTTTCTAATATGTTGTCATCCAGGTTGAAAAACATAGTTTTGAGAAAAACGCGTTCAAGTTTTGCTGAAGGATAATTTAACATACAGACTGTTTAAAACGGTTTCATATAAGATGCTGTATCTCCGTCAATTATACGAATTTGGTGAAAGCATTATTATTATTAATAAATGCACACACACACACCCTCTCTTATTACACACATACAAACATTCTCCCACACCCCTCTCCTTCAATAAGTTACTAACTGAATTTAGGTATAATGTATTATTTATCACACAAAAATATAAGTATATAACAGCGACATGTCATTGGTACCAATTATTGTATTAATTCTATGACTTTGTAAATATTTCCCATCATGTAATAATGTACTGTTTGTTTCTGCAAAATAAAAATAAAATAAATAAATAAAAAATCCATCGTTTAAAAAACGAATTTTTTTACAGCATTTTATGTGAAACCGTTTGAAACAGTGTGTATGTTGAATTATCCTTCAGCAAAACTTTGAATTCGTTTTTTCCGAAACTATTTTAACTCGTTTTTCAACCTAGTTGACAACATATTAAAAAAAAACTATATATCCGCATGTATTTTATTGCATTTGCATTTACTTTTGCATCTACCAAGTCTGAAACTGTTCGAAAATCCAGTGTCTATTAGTTCCGCGTAGAGGAATTTTGATATATCTATAAAAAAAATGGCGGACCAGCGAATTTTATATTCCATTTTTTATGGAAAATTTTCAGCGTTCTTAAAAAATAAAGAAGGGAGGCCCTTTATAAAAAAATCCCTAAGTGGTGCCTTTGTGACTGGATTTTAGGACTTTTTAAGACTTTTTGCATTCAAATCGGATGTATAGTTTTTCTAATATGTTGTCAACAAGGTTGAAAAATGTAGTTTCGAGAAAAACGCGTTGAAAGTTTTGCTGAAGGATAATTCATCACACAAACTGTTTAACACTTTCTTTAAATTTTCTTAGAATTTCCTTGAAACTTTAGGTGATAGCATTATTAATAAATGCATCTTTTAGAAAATGGGCACTGCAAAAAAAATTACACTTTTAGAAAATGGGCACTGTAAAAAAAATACTTTTTTTACAGTGCCCTGGTGCCTTTAAACCTTGTTTAGGATTTGATCAAGGGAACATGGAGGCGTTTGGAAGTCCCCCAGGATCAGAGGCCCGTGAGAACTGAATAAAAATCTTGTAAAATTATATCAACTTTTTAAATCATGGGGGGGGGGGGCCTCATTCAGCTTTGCCGCCCCGGGCCTCTGACGGGCTTAGTCCGCCACTGTGTAGGTTGTAGGTAGTGTCGAGTTCGCAAGAGGACAATTCATAAGACAGTACAATATAGTCTAGACCCGGCTCCATGAACAGCCTCGACCGTGCAGGAAAGGACAATTGCGAAAATGGATACACGGCGACGCGTGTTACGAGCGAGTTCGTAAAAAATGTTAGGTCATATTCATAGACATCCAAATTTAATGGACGAGAAGATACAGATGAGGGGTAAAACCAAACTATGGAAGGGCGGGGAGGGGAAAGATGACTGTGATTCATTAAAAAATCAATCTGACAGTATACAGGCATCTCGCATTATAATATCACCATTTAGTTCTTAAAAGCAAAATCTGCTTTTGAATGAATAGACCTTTTTATATGCAAGCGCGAATTGCTCGCCACGTTATTAACATATTTGCTAAGTCCAAATACGGCAATGTAAAGTTCTCCACTTTTCACAAACGAATATTCTGTTGCGTATTTAGTTAAGACACTTTTACAAATGTTTCATAATTTACTTACCCCTATAACCAGCGACGAGCACACTGGAAAACTGCCCACATTCGTTATGATCGACATATTTTAGGGTATAATGTATAGCACAAGCTACCATTTTTACCGACGACGCAGCGAAAATCCGCAGCCGTAGCTGTCACTGTTATGGACATGGACTGTAGCTGACTTCGTGGGATAAAGCGCGTAATTATGAAATTTCTCTAGCGGGCTTGTTTGTGTAACATGGTTTGTGATACAAAAGAATGTGCCCCTTTATAACGCCTGCTCGCGTCAACGCAAGAAAAACATCCCAGTTTTCAAGTGGTTTAGCGGCTACGCTAGGTTTGTGCAACATGGTTTGTGATTCGTGGTATTTCATGTAGGTATCCCACGAAGCAGTGATGGTATGTCTAGGGAAATTTCCCTAGATCTAGGGGAGAAAAATATTTTTTAGGGAAAAGGGAAATCAGCACAAAATCTAGGGAAATTTCGAACCCTGGCAAAAATTTTATTACATTTAACAATATTACTGGTGTAATAGATTTTTTTTGGAATTCCTATGAATCTTAAATAGTTTTGATGTACCTACTTACAAGCAATGTTATTTTTAACACTGACAACTCAAAATGATATTATGTATCTAAAAAGTTTCAACTTCCGTTTTTTCGGTAATTGCGGGTGATTTTTACTTGGAATTCCGTTTCTTATTCAGTGGTAAGTGTATACATATTTTGAAATTATTATTTCACTTAGCAAAAAGTGTTTTATTTGGAAAAGCACAGTATTATAAGTACATCTACTAAATTCCAATATCTTTCCAATTAATAAACATATAACCGGTCAGTGGTTGAGTGGGCATCGCGTTTGGGTCCTACTCAGGCGTTCCGTGTTCGATTCCTCGGCTGGCTAAGTCCTCCATCACGACTCAAGCAACATTTTCGGCTTACTGTGGTGGTAGCAGGAGATTTTCAAATATTTTGGGTTATTCGTAACCCGGGAATGTTTGTCTTCTTTAAAAATAAAAAAAATGTAATAATAACAGGATTAGTGTAACACAGTCAGGCGATTACGTACTTGCGTAAATATGATTATTTGAATAATTTTACTGCTTACAATGTTATAACATGTCAAACGTTTATTATGTATTTTGTTTTGAAAAGTTTTATGTTCTATGTACATTTGTTACTTAAATTTATTATTTTTTTTTAATTTAAAAAAATAAATAAAAAACTGAAGGAAAAAAAATTAAGTAACTGAAACAAAATGTCTAGAAATTGATATAGTTAATGCCCAAGAAATACAAAAAAAGTTGACCTTTATTTCAAAGTCCACCCCCCCCCCGCTCAACCCCCCACGTGTGTTTTGATTTGCCAAGGGTACCTACGAAATCTAGGGAAATTCTAGGGAAATTTCACCTCGAAATCTAGGGAAATATTTTTTTTGGGCAGAACATCCCTGCCACGAAGTCAGCTACAGTCCATAACAGTGACAGCTACGGCCGCGGATTTTCGCTGCGTCGGTTCGCGAAGTGAATTTTGGTTTTATGCAATTGAAAATTAAAATGCATTATTTTCCGCCGCCCCAAAGCCAAAAAGTTTCCTTTTACAGTAATTAAGGCGAATCTAAAGTTTTTTTCTAAAAATTATTCGTAATAAGCGTGGCCAGTCCGAACCGATAATTACCCAACATTCTTTCAGGCAAGGGCATAATTATTGGAGAAAATAACACAGTAAAAAATCCATAGTTGTCTCATTTTATTGGCGAAAAAGGTTTTGAAGTTCTCAAGAAACCAAGGATGGGAAATATGTAGAAATAACATTTAGGGATTTTCAGGTTATTCTAGCCTGTGGCATCACAATTCAAAGACAACAAGAAGACGAACAAAAACATTTGTTTATTTTAAAAACCTTTATTCGAAGATATAAAAAAATATGTGGGACATTCTTTTCACAAGTAACAAATTCAAAAAACATTATTTGAATATACAAATCAGTCAATAATTAACTACCTAAATATAATACAACTTTAATTCATAAAAAAGTATTAACATTATTAAAACATAACGTAGAGAACATGCTAGTAACTTTTAGTGGGGAGGTTGTGTGTTGTGATGTTTATGAATACCTAACAAAATAATTAAAGTACATAATTTACATAAATTAAAGAAAACTTAGTAGTTACGAGATACCTATTAAAAAAAAAAGTGTAAATAGACTTATTATATAAGTGGAACTAGGTTATACAGTAGAATTCGGATATAACGACCCTCAAGAGGTCGGCAATACTTTGTTGTATTAACCGGACGACGTACAAAACGGCCGATAATTTAAGCTTGTTTTTACATGAGACACGCCAAACTTCTTCGCGAGGGTTACATTTGATTCACCGGCTTCTAAACGGTGTAATGTAGCACTTTTCTCTTCAATTAAAAAATACTTTGGCTTCACGGAACTCATTGTGTCAGGCTTATAACCTAGTCACAACAGATGATAAACACTGACTGTGATTTACGCATGCTAATAAGGATAGGTGTTATTATAGCGCGCGGGAGTAAAGCTGAAGTCACACCATTCACTCGGGTGAAGGTTTACTCGATGAAATGTTCCATTCTCGTTCCTCCGCGTGTTCACACGGTTCCTTCGAAGGAAGAGTTCACTCGACATTCTCGCTACGAAGTCGTCGAGAGTAGTCGCGGCCGCATTGGAATTCGTCCGGCGCTGACGGCTAAGTTCGGGAATATTTACGATTTCAATTGACATTTCCGATAACGTCGAACTAAATTACGAGAAATTGGCGATTCTTGTAAACAGTAAATAAATTTCAGCACCATAAAATGAACATATGGTTAAATAATAACCTGAAAACTGATATCTACCAGTATTTTTGCACCATGAAAATATTTTTATTCCAAAATAGGCCTCGGCTTGCAATAAAATCCATATAAATGGAATATTTATTAACGTATCCAAAAACTAAAAACTGTTTTGGAAAGGTGATGAAATATGCTTTCAAAATTTATTATTAGAAATAACCACGTAATTTTTTAAATAGAATAATTTTTAATGTAAACTTTTAAAAGTTTAAAAAATGGCTCTACTTGCTTTTATTCTAACTAAAATTACTGGTTAACAAAAGAAATATAAAAACACACACTTATTTTGTTAGACAAATAAATTATAAACATTTCTGTCACCTCACTTTTTTGACGTTTCATATAAAAATAATTCATAAAAAATTCACAATGTTTCATAATTTCTTTTTCAAATTCGATCAGAAACTTTGGTTCCATAGAAGTGTACATTCGTATTATTTTTGTGGTTAATTGTTATATTGGATATATAGAACATTATTTTCTCTTTCCAATACCGTTTAGATCATATTTTTCACTATGATAGTAAGGGAGAAACAAAGATTTCTATGAGACGTGTAGGAGTTATTTCGAAAAGCGAACCAAACGGAGCATTTTGACGTTTAAGCCGCTCCGGCTACTCGTCCTCACGACAGAACATTTCGGCCGACTGATTTGCGAGTGAAAGACTGTTCACTTGAGTGTTCACACACATCATTCGCGTCACGTGATGTTAAATTCCGGTTGCGAGGGAACAGTGCCGAAGGAAGCATTCCAACATTGTTGGTATGCTTCATTCGGAACTGTCTCTATTCACTTCGGTGTTCACACGGTTCATTTCGAGGGAAAGAGGCGGAATGAAATCACGAAATGAACGATAAATGAATGGTGTGAATGGGCTATAAGCGAGGCGCAGGGCGGCGAGGTATTGGTGCGTAGGTTTTGTAAACAAAACACTGCGCGTCGTTCTAACCAAACGAATTACCATTAAAATAGGTTGCTTTAACCGGTCACAGGCCGGAGACGCGCCGGCGCGCGCGACGTATGCACATGCGCGAGAAAATAATTCAAATATTTGAATAATATTGTCGACGAAAAACTTTTGGTCTGCGATTTTGGCCCTTCTATGTACATAATGTGTATGAAGAACAGTGTCAGAATCGCTAGCGCCATCATTACTCTAGGTGGTGCTAAAAGTTTCATTCACCTAGTCACCCTGGAATATTTTTAAAACTATTTCTTTCATGACAATGCGCTGTCATAAATTGCCGCGAATTTAACGGTCACAATAAATGAGTGTATCGCGAATAAAACATCGTAAAACCTATTAATTTATGTAATTTTGTTTGTTGTTTTGGTAGATAGTTTATTGTGTTGTGAACGTTTTTCAGTCAATAAAATATGTATACAATAGCTCAAAATTAATCAACAAAACATTCAATTCAAAGTTCAAAATGGTGCTTTTTTAGTGTTTTTTTGTGAAGTTTCGCGAATTTCCGTGAAATGGCATGGCCTGTGACCGGTTAAGCAGCTGGTCGCTTAAAACGGAGCCGTACTAAACAGATATGTTTTCCTAGTACCTAACTTGAGTTTACATTGTCGTTGCTAAAAACGTAAGCCATTATAAGCGAAGTCGTTATATCCGAATTCTACTGTATTATAAAGGTTTTTAATTATAAATTCACATAAAAGTGTAATTCCATCATAAATGACCAGTTAATTCGAACCTCAACATGGCAAATAATATATTAATATAATATGTATACTTTGCAACACCATGCTCCCGTAGTCCCAGTTGATGTATGCAGAGAGGATAAAATGCCGCACATCACTATCGGGACAAGATATTATCTTATATTCTTCTTAAACTAGCATAATATACGAGGGTCCATCAATAAGTTTGCGTGTTTGAAGATGCCGTTGCTGAGGGAAGTTGACATTACCATCGGGTAGTGCCATCTGACAACTCTCAAATGCCAGCCATATTTCGAACGAAACTGCGGAAATTACGCAAAACATTACTCTGACGTAATAATTTGTGGATTTATTTTGAGCTGTCGTATATTTCATTTACCGAAACACATTCCATGAACAATAAACTATGTATAAAAATAATATTATTTGATAAATTGATAGATTTTTCATCGTTATTTGCTACCTGCTACGCACGGGACCTTGACAGTTCGAATGGAGGGAAAAAGAGACGCTCCAATGTCATAGATAATTTATTATAAATTATTCCGAGTAGCTAGGCTCAATGCAATATTAGTTACGTCAAGAACGAGAATGGCCCAAGTGATTCTGACCTTGTCCTTCATACAGTTTCTTTATACATAAGGGTTTATATCGCATTTCAAAAAAAAATAGAAAATTTTTTCCGCGCTAATTCCACACAGGTTCCGGCAAATGAGAGGTCAAACGACACCATATTAAATTTTAGACTGATTCATAGGTTAGTTTTTATCTGGCAGCCAGTTCTATCACATGTGTTCCATTTTTTTCGATAAAATGGAAATAGAGCAACATCAATGCTTAATTTGTTTTTTATTTTTGGATAATGCAAAGTTGGATGCTGTTTCTGTAGACCTTTCACCATTTATGAAATAAAATATTTATTTCACAGGTACTCGGTTCCAATATAATACGATAAATCCACAGTACCACGCAAGCCTCCTTTAGTCTAGTGAAATTGACGAATCTTAGCAGCCAGACATTCAGCAGACCAAGGATCAAATCCTATTAAATCCAAAAAAAATTAACATTTTTATTTTTGCAAAATCAATAACCAATCTTCAAACCACTCCAAAATGAGCAGGCAAAGAAAAGACAAAATAAAGCGACATCTAGCGACTCCGAAGAAGAAAACCCAAATACTAATATTATGATCAAATGTATAGGAAAAGATGCACTGGAATTCGAATATCTGCAAAAATATGGAAAAAAATCATCCTTCACATTGATAAAGTGTTTCAGTCTCCCCACTCTTGTCTACTTTAGTATTCTGAAGGTTTCACTTATACCGCGTGTGAATTGCACTCTTATTTATTTTTTTAAACTTGCATCTTCATTTCTAACGCAGGTACTTATTGATAGATCCTCGCACATTTTTGAACGAGTGCATTATTAAAAATAAGATTACTGTGGAAATCTGTAAAACCTTATATTAATAATATAAGATAATAATAATTTATGCAATCAGTTTTTTTATATGTATAATATTATTTTTACACAATTTGTACATGCTAAGCTACTTCAAGTAACTTAGTTAAACAATATTACATAATACAACAGCAATTTTAAATAAACATTAAAAAAACAACGCATAAAGTGCTCGAGCAATGGGAATTTCTGGGTGTTCAGTTTCCGATTCTGCCATTTAATTTAATACTTCCAAATATGTATTAAAATGGAAACATATGAATTGTTTACTACGGTTTAAAGCAAATGAATCCACTGTTTATCCCATATTTTTAGATTCTATCTTTATATATATAAAAATATTGCATCACGATTTTTGTTCGAGACAAACTCCGAAACTACTTAACTGATTTTGATGAAATTTGGCTTAATGTGACTTCAATATTTATTATTGCGAATTAAATGTTTGTTGTAGGAAAAAACTTTGTAATTATTTGTAAGTTCTATAAGTTTCTAACAGATGGTGGTGTGAGTTAAATTATCGACAACACTTGCTTATCTAGGTTGGGTAACCATCCAGTGGATGGCCTTGTGTTTAGTTAGCCACAGCTACGCATGGCCGGGTCAGCTAGTAATTTATATATTTTTAATCCTGAATTTATAATTCATTTTAATTTTTTTAAATTTGGATAGCCATCGCTCGAGTGGATAAAAACAACAATATATTATAAGCATGTTATGACTTACACGTGCTTGAGTAGAGAAAAATAAAAATAGTTTTATTTTAGATTTTTCTATTCAACTCAACTCCACTCTATTTTTATCCTTTTGAGTTTAATAAAGCGTCCATAAACGTAATGTTATTAACATAAATGTCTTGTGCGTGCGTAAATAAATACCATATTCGAGTTTGTAATGTTAAAATTGTGAAAAAATTAATCCAAAATGACAAATTATTTCAGTTACTCTAGGGGAATAATTGCTACAATTTTTAATTGTATGAACGAGAAAAAAGTGAAGTGACAGTTTTTTACAAATTCAAGTAAAAAGACTATGTTTTTTTTTTTTTGTTTTTTTTTCTACATTTTGATTAAAAATGTTTTTGGTAAGCATTTTTTTTTCAATTTTATTCATGGTTTGAAGCTTAAAATATGGTAATTTTTTAAATACTATAGTGTATTTAAAATACAAATATCTAAATATGAGGAGCTCAGTATCAAAGTGGGACATACGCCACTTTTTCTAAAATGCATATTTCGATTGATTATAGTAGTACGTCTGATTCTCTAACTGAATAACTAAGAGAATCTATCAAAAACGGACAATTAATACAAGAAGTTAAAGTTTGCACTTTGTTTCAAAAGCGGACACTTACAATTCATGTTTGCAACAAACTCGGACATTCAATACAAAAACCAACAAAAACCTTACAAAAAGTGTCATGGCGGCTCTTATTTTGACAGTCAAGCACCAACCGCCGAATATGATCGTGGGTTAACAGTTTTAGGCTGAAATTTGAGGTTTATCGAAGTTTTCCAGCACCAAATTCACCAAAATATGATAAAATGGAGATCACTAATGCTTGTAAGCGCGTAACCAACTCCGAAAATTGGAAACGAGCAAAAGAAAAGCCGTTAAAGTAAGTCAATTCGCCCACAATACTAATTCAAATCTGTGCTCATTTCAATGAAGTTTTCTTATATAAATACGATGATTGCAACCTCGAATCCTACGTTTATGAGACTAATAAACCAATTTTGATAAATATAATTAAAATTAGAATTGAAAAAATGGCAATATATTGAATTATTAAATATTGAGTTTACGGCGCTTATTTTGCATTTATACCGGAGTTGGCTTATTATTATCACAAAGTGAGTAATTTTATTTGTAACAATTTATTATTACGTTATTGATAAAAAATCTATATAAATAAAAATGAATCGCCGAAATGTATGGACGCGCATAACTTCCGAACGACTGCACCAAATAGGATAATTCTTTTTTTTGTTGTGTTCGTTATTGTCAGGACAATGTTTGTATAAAACTACTGGTGAGCTCTGGCATTATGAAATTTGCATAAAATGAATCGCTGAAATGTATTTACGCGCATAACTTCCGAACGAATGCACCAAATTAGATAATTCTTTTTTTGTTGTGTTCTTTATTGTCTGGTGAGCTCTGGCTTAATAAAATTTGTATAAAAAAATTGTAATAGGAGGTACGCAAGCTGTTTGAAAACTAATATACCGGGAATTAATTTTTGGAGCGCGGGAGTTTTGTGTGGGGGAACCAGGGAGGGAGAGGGGAATCTGGGAGGGGGGAGAGGAACTCGGGAGGGGATTTGCGGGACAAGGTAAGGGGGAAAGTGGAGTGGGAAGAGGAAAGCTGGAGGAGGCGGAGTGGAAACGCAAGAGAGGAAGAGGACGCGGGAGAGGAAGAGGACGCGGGAGAGGAATGCGGGGGAGGGGGGACGGAAGGGGAACGGGACGAATGGGAAAGGACACGCAGGGAGAAAAATTTCTTTATTAAATGGCATAGCAACGCATGCCGGGTACCAGCTAGTAAACTTCATAAAAATGAACTTGAATAGCCTTTTCTTTCATATTATGGACCTTGGATATACAAGCGCCCTTGAGGTGATTTTTCACAAAAACGGCGCTATACAAATTATCCAATTATTATTATTATTATTGGATCTTTGTAAGACTTTGTTTCAAAAACGGACACTTGCAGGCTCATGTGTTTCAAAAACGGACAATTGCTCGTTTTAGTATCAAATGCGGACATAGTCACTTTTAAATTTAAAAATAAAATAGTTACAGTATTAAATTATAGAATGTTATGTATGGCTTGTGATTCTTTATGCGCAGGGATTATGCAGGTAGAAAAAAAATTCAGATATTTCATACCAGCATATTCGAAACAAGAAACTCACTCTACTGAAAAATAATCCAAATAGCTTATGTCCCACTTTGATATTGAGCTCCTCATATGTAATTTTATCTAGTTTCTGTAAAGATATTTGTTTTTACGACATCTTAAAAATAAAAAATATACAAGACATTTAAAAAAGGTTGGAAAAATTGCAAAATTCATTCAGAAATTATTAATAAAACAAGTATACAACGTGTCCGGAAACTCCTCATATGTAATTTTATCTAGTTTCTGTAAAGATATTTGTTTTTACGACATCTTAAAAATAAAAAATATACAAGACATTTAAAAAAGGTTGGAAAAATTGCACAATTCATTCAGAAATTATTAATAAAACAAGTATACAACGTGTCCGGAAACTCGTAGTACAAGCGGGAAACTGGTGAATCTTCATCACGTAGAGAACCCAAAAAACTTATTTTTTTCGATCTGAGCATTTTGATTTTAAGGGGTGTTCAGACATCTAATATAACCGCTAGCAGGTATCTGTTGAACCGAGAGCGCTTATGTTTCGTGCCGTTCACACGGCGCAGATAAAATATTTCTTCCTATGGTAGGAGAGGGGGTCAGTTGAATTAGCGAGCGGCCACGGAGTGCGCATTTTTCGTATTGAATCTATGAACTTGACATCTGTCACCCACCGGTCTTGGCAGCTCCGTAATTAAAATGACCCCCTCTCCTGTTTTCGTCAGAGTGGGAGGCGCTTAACTGTTGGCATATCGCCTCAGGAGCGGTTACGGCGTAAGATGTGCATTGTCTATGGTTGATGTGCGCTTATGCTTTATAGCGCTCAGGTGTGAACGGTCTGAAGGGATTGTATGGAGAGCGATATGTGGCTTGCTATGATCTTTTATATTTATATGCTCAATGTGAACGAGCTCTTAATATTATTTTTTTTCTATTTTTCCATTTTTTCGGCAACTAAAGAGTTAAAAAATTTTTTTAGCCCGGTTTACCCTTCGATGCATTTTATAAGACATTACACAGCTGAAATCAACCCCCTAGTGAAAATTTTTTTTCAAATTTAACCAAAAAATTCCAACTTCAGACCTGGTTTACTCGAAAACGAAAGCCCAAATCAAAAAAGTTATATCACAAATCAACTCCGAATGTGATGTAGATTTACCAGTTTCCCGCTTGTACTACGAGTTTCCGGACACCATGTATACAATAGATAAACAACCCCCTTTGGCTGTGTAAGCAAGCAATGTATAAATCTCTACATGAACAATTTTTTGTCATTTTTTAATTAGTAATGTTTTCACGTCCACGGTCGTTTATCAATTGGATAAAATTTTCACTACTTTTTTTAGTAAGGCTGTTATAATAATATTATCTGATAATTTTTTATTTTCCTCAGCGTTCATAATATACCTAGAATATAGTATGTACATATTTTTAAACTTATAAACCTTGACTTTCGAAAATGTTTGATCAATTGTACCTACTAGAAGTAAGGTAAAATGGACTGAGCGTCCTTTAAGCACACCGACACGTCCCCAGTACATTTCAGTTTACATCTTCAGTGACTGTTCTGATAATGTAACATAAAAAAATTGAGAAAATAATCCCATAATTTTTTATCAAATTTTGTAAATCACTGATTTTTTTAACAATGGTAATAGTTTTGTGAAAACCTAATCTTTATGAAAATTTTATGCACAATAATTTTTGATTATACACATTTAATGATTATCGGTATTAACTTAAAATACGGATCGCTTTAATCACTAGTATGTAGTGTCAGATCAATAAAAAGGAATGGCAGTATACAATGTCAAGCAGTGTAAGAGAGACAGAGCTCGCGCCAATTGGGGGAATTTCATTGGCTACCTCAGGGTAGCAGCTAAAACATATTATATACATGTCATTGTCGATAGCGGGTTTCTTTAAATCTTGACATGGAATGCTTATCCTTGTTTGATCGTAGAGATGCCATCAATAGAACTTAACTCTATCTGTCTGACCGCTAGTTGAGTGTCTTATCATGAGATGGATAAATAGAATCAATTATTCCTTCTCTTCCATGGTGTCAAGATCTTCGCTGCTTTGAGAAGTATTGTCGCTTGTATCGGCTTCTACCACGTTTCTAGGTTTGTTTTTGAATTTAATCAGCGTCTCGTCTTCTTCTTCTTCCTCCTCCATTTCATTGCTGTACTTGGCACTTTGGGTGTCCTGGCTTGGCTTGGCTTTGTCTGCGATCGGCTTGCTGATGGATGTCGGCGTGGCGGGGGCTTTGCTAATGGTGGCTGAAGTGGCGAGAGAATTTGCTTGCATCAGTTTGAGGGAACTGCTGGTTGGGAGTTTGACACCGGGTTTCAGTACCATGGCTCCATCCTACAACAAAAAAACCAAATAAATGTTATTATCGTTATTATGGCACCGATAAATCACTTGGCTGAGCACATGCACTCTGTTTGAATCGATATTAAATAACAGAGGTATCAAGCAGGTGATAACTGCACTAGTTTCTTTAACAGACTCCAATCCAACACACTGAGAAATCACTAGATTGATATTCTCTGCACAGAGGCTTCTTTCGATATTAACCTCTCCGAATTTTCGAGAATATTGGCTTTTGGTGTCTCTAACAAAATGAAATTTTACGAAAACTTTTTGTTATTACCGCTTCACAATTAAAGCTCTATAAATGAACATTTCTGAACGTAGCCGAATAGTAAAAACTGTTTTAGAAAGGTTACAAAATAAGCTTTCAAATTATTATATTACAAATAAATATTAGCATTTGTAAATATTAAAATTTAGAACGCAAACATTAAAAATAGGTAAAAATGACTCGCGCAATGTTTTTATGTGAAAACGTTACTAAAATCACAGATTATGTAAACAACGATACTTATTCTATTGTATATATGTGTAATAATCACTTTTGTCACCTCACTTTTTTATCATTTCATATAAAAATATTTAATAAAAATTTAAAATGTGGAACGCGGTGGAGCTGCCGGTAGCAAATTTGCGGGGGTAAATATTTTTGTCAACTACACGACTGACAGCTGGTTCCTGTTATGTATTTCCATAGACAACTTGATAGGGATGTACAGCTTGATCTACTATCGACCTTTTACTTTTTGTTTTAGGGATGTAACTAAAACAATAACGGAGTTAGAACGATTTCTATGGAAACACACGCGCTGACGTATAAACACGCTTATTGTACTTGACTGCTGTCCTATTTTTAACGCTTATATCTGCTTACGTTGCGGAGGGGTTAAGAACTGAGAGATCAACTCCTATATGATCATTGCACTGGTTCCTAACAGACTGATTGTTCCTTGGGAGTTATTGTTCCACAACGCCACGGGTAGACAATATTGGCACATATTGTCAGACAGGATAGGTTTTGAAAGTGGATATGGTTTCCACACGGGGTATAAAAAAATAAATACATACTTTCAGCCTTAGGTTAAAATAGAGGTATTTGAAATGAATTGTATCGGTTAGTGAAATAATAATCTGACCTTGATATGCACCAGTCCCTGCTTGGTCATGGCTTCCACCTCGGCCTTTGTCATCAGGATCTTCTGAACACGCACAGTGCGCGGACCGATCTTCATCTCGGTCACCTGCGGCGCACGGGGCAGCTGCAGCGGACGTACTCCCGGGGGCAGCGTCATGCCGGCGGGTACCTACAATCATGATAACATTTAAGTTGGTGATGGCTAAATATGAAAGTGAATCTACAGGATCTCTTGGAATGATGATAACAGTTGGTGGTGGGAAGTGAATCTATAGTATCTCCGGGAATAATAACAGTTGGTTCAGTTGGTGGTGGCTAACTAAGGAAGTGAATCTATAGAATCTCCTGGAATGATAACAGTTGGTGGTGGCCAACTAAGGAAGTGAATCTATAGGATCTTCTGGAATGATAACAGTTGGTGGTGGGAAGTGAATCTATAGGATCTCCTGGAATGATAACAGTTGGTGGTGGCCAACTAAGGAAGTGAATCTATAGGATCTTCTGGAATGATAACAGTTGGTGGTGGGAAGTGAATCTATAGGATCTCCTGGAATGATAACAGTTGGTGGTGGCTCACTAAGGAAGTGCATCTATAAGATCTTCTGGAATGATAACAGTCGGTGGTGGGAAGTGAATCTATAGGATCTCCTGGAATGATAACAGTTGGTGGTGGCTCACTAAGAAAGTGCATCTATAGGATCTCCTGGAATGATAACAGTTGGTGGTGGCTCACTAAGGAAGTGCATCTATAAGATCTTCTGGAATGATAACAGTCGGTGGTGGGAAGTGAATCTATAGGATCTCCTGGAATGATAACAGTTGGTGGTGGCTCACTAAGAAAGTGCATCTATAGGATCTCCTGGAATGATAACAGTTGGTGGTGGCTAGCTAAGGAAGTAAATCTATGGGATCTCCTGGAATGATAACAGTTGGTGGTGGCTAACTAAGGAAGTGAATCTATAGGATCTCCTGGAATGATAACAGTTGGTGGTGGCCAACTAAGGAAGTGAATCTATAGGATCTTCTGGAATGATGATAACAGTTGGTGGTGACTAAATAGCGAAGAGATTCTACAGGATCTTTCAGAATGGTGTGTGTCTAAATAGAGAAGTAATCAACAGAATCTTCTGGAATGGTAATAGGTGATGGTAGCTTACTAGGGAAGTGAACATCTTCCGGACTGCCACCTGCTAACGTAAGTAAATAGGAAACATATTCACGCTCCTTGCCGTGAGGAAAGTCGGTTGCAGACACTGTGACTGACCTTCTTGAGAGTCTGTCCGGTGGGTGACATGAGCACCGTCTGTCCCGAGTTGGTCACTGACTGCACCATGCCTTCTATTTTCTGTATCTTGATGGGCGCTTTGGAGGTGTCCTCTTTGGGGGCATCCACTTTGGGGGTGTCCGCCTTGGGCGGGGCTGCCGTCGACGGGGCTGCCTTGGGTGGGATCGCTTTGGGTGAGGCTGCTTTGGGTGAGGCTTCTTCCGGCGGTTCTACGATGGGCGAGGTTGCCTTAGAGGGCTGGAAATACTGTAATTTAAATTGTATTTAGCAATTAACCACAACACAGGCATTAGCAAGTACAGAGGTCGGAATTTGCGGCTCGCGAGCCGCATGCTCATGCATCAGCATCAGTGTTACCAACTCAGCTCATGGAAAGCTTGATTTATTGAACGAGTCTTCTGAAGTATGAGAGTGGATTCAGAACTTTCGGAACACAAGGCTGGTTTAAGGTTTAACCACTCCGATCTATCGCTAATATGCATGTTTTACGTCTTAAACGAAATGTCAGATTTACACAAAACTTTGTGTTATTTCCGCTTCACAATTAAAGCTCTATAAATGAAACAATTCTGAACGTAGCCGAATACTAAAAACTGTTTTTTGGGAGGTTACGAAATACGCTTTCAAATTTTTATATTACAAATAAATATTAACCGCTCAGGTGCCGCTCGTGCGCCGGCGTATCATGAGACTTTACACGCGATTTTGACCCTTATGTATAAAGAAAGTGTATGAAGAACACGGTCTGAATCGCTTGCTCTATTATCGCTCTTTACCATAGAGAAAACCGCAATTCGCTTGGTCACTCCATATAATTTATATTAATGATTTACCGGAGCGTGCGGGAACGTGCGCAGTTCTTGCGCATGCGCGGGAAAAATTCCTTTAATTGCGGTTTTGACCTTTCTATTGTTCTAAATTTCTCAAGGACAGTGTCAGAATCGCGAGACACGAAATGTCACGTGGTGTCATAATGCCGCGTTTTAATTGGTGGTGCTTTTTGCTGGCATACCCCGGCATTCAACGAGTTAACATTTGTAAATATTAAAATTTAGAATGCAAACATAAAAAAAAATGTAAAAATGATGTTTTTATGTGAAAACGGTACTAAAATCATGGATTATGTAAAAAAACAATACTTATTCTATTGTATAAATGTATAATAAATAATTCAGTCACCTCAATTTTTTATCATTTCATACAAGAATATTTAAGGCGATCAAATAGTTCACTACTGTGCCGTGGACAGTAGTTCTTCGGTGGACGCCATAGGGGTCACTTTGAATAACCGAATTCATCCACTAGCGGCCATATTGTAAAATATCAACGTGAAAATGCATATTTTATTTTATTTTGGGAAGATTGGGTGTAAATATCAACTTTTTTTGCGATTATTATAAAATAAACTGAATTTGCCACATTACACAATAAAACCATATCCGAAAAGGGGTTTATAAATAGGAGAGTTTGGACTTGAAAGTGTGTTTTTTAGACCTTATACTTTATTTTTTTATAGGCTTATTAAAAAACTTATAAAAAAAATGACCGATATTTTTAAGGGCCAAGGTATGTTCTACACGCAGTATTTAATTGAAGCATCTACAAACTTCTAAGCGATCAAATTTTCAAAACAAAAACATATGATTTTGCATTATTTACTATGACTTCATCTTAATAAGAAATAACAATGTCTAGCGGCACGTAGGCGATTTGGCGGGTAAAATCTGTAACTACTGTGTATCTGACAAAATAGGTCCTTTTATGTATTTCTATGGACAACTTTATTAGGGATGTGCAGCTTGATTTATTACGGACCGTCTACTTTTTGTTTTAGGGATGTCACTAGAACAATAATAGAGTATAACGATTTCTGCGTTGACGTGAAAACACACTTATTGTACTTGTCTGCTATCGTTATATTATCATGTATATCTGCTTATGTATCGGAGTGGAAAGTTTGAACTTATCTGGAACTAGAATTTTAAGGTATCTATGCATAAGTCTGTTTATACAAACATTTAAATGGGTGTGATGTTATAGTAAGAATGTAGACAACAGAAAGTTCCACCAAATTTACCACAGTACGATTACAACCACCCAGCCACCCAATAGTGTCAGCCAGCGATTAGCCAGTGTATTACATGCCTAATTCATCTGGTCAACCGATTAATGGTTATTTAGTTATATTGAATAGTTGTATGTCTTACATTTTGTATGGTAGATTTGGGTTTAGGTGTGGTGGACTTGTCCTTGGTAGCGGGGGCGGGAGTGGGAGTGCCCTCCTCTGGTTCCACCTCCTCCTTCACCTTCTTGGGCCGACCTCTGCCCCTCTTCACCACCGGCTCGCCACCACTCGTACTGCAATACACACATATAGTCTGTCAATTAACCGGTTATTTGCCGGAGACGCGCCGGCGCGCGGTGTCATATGCGCAGGCGCAAGAAAATAATTCAAATATTTGAAATGAAAAACTTTTGGTCTGCGATTTTTACCCTTATATGTACGAATTTGTATGAAGAACAGTGTCAAAATCGCTTGCGCCATCATTACTCTGCGCTGTCAGATTTGCCACGAAATTAACGGTCGCAATCACATCGCGATGTCTATGTATCGCGAATAAAACGTCGTAAAACCTATTGATTTACGTAATAAATGCAAGTAATGTGGTTTTAGTAGATAGTTTATTGTGTTGTGAACGTGTTTCAGTCAATAAAATATACAATAGCTCAAAATTTATCAACAAAACATTCAATTCAAAATTCAAGGTGGTGGTTTTTTTGTGCCTTGTATGGCGGCAGTTGACCGGTTAAGAGCAGAAAATATTACAAATAAAACTAAAAAATTTGTAGGCTGGCAACACCAATTTAACTGTCAAATATTATTTTAAAGCGCAATGACACTGAAAATACAGAACACTGTAAATCACATTTTAAAAAACATTTTTTGGATCAAAGAAAAAAAATTTAAATCAAAGAATCACTGTTGTAAGGTACCTACTTATGACATAAATTTGATTAAATGGTGTTTTACAAAGTGATTTGCTTTCATTTAGTTTAACATGAATTTAAATTTAATAGTAGGTAGAAAGGAAAATCACTAATGGTGAGTTTAGTTACACTACTTTTAGATCTGAATGGTTAAATATATTCAGATCACAAATTAGAGAGGTGATCTCCCTGGCAACGCTAGGTACTTAAGCTAGTATTAAATAAATGTGAGCAATTTCAAACTATGCTTTATACATGGTGTCCCAAAAGAAAGTTTATATTTAGTGGATCGATTTCAAAAAAAATAAGTGTTCTATCGAAAAAAAGTTTGTTAAATACTAAAATACACAATTAGGGAATTTATTTCTTAAAAATAATATCGTCCACTGACGATCGAAGAGTAAAATTTCTCCCCACTCCACTCTTACTTTCCCCATCCCGCGAACCCCCCTCCCGAATTCCCCTTCCCGGGTTCCCCCCCCCCCCCTCCCGTGAACCCCTACCCAAGTTCCGTTCCCCCCTCCCGCATTCCATACATTCAATCCAAGTACATTCAGTTTTCAGACAGCTTGCGTGCCATCTAGTACAATTTTTTTATACAAAATTTCATAATGCCAGAGCTCACCAGTAGTTTTATAGAAACCTTGTCCTGACAATAACGAACACACAAAAAAAGGAATTATTCAATTTGGTGCAGTCTTTCGGAAGTTATGCGCGTACATACATTTCAGCAATTCATTTTTATTTATATAGATAGATAGATAGAAGATAGAAGATAGAAGATGATAGATAGATAAAGATAATTGTGAGATCAGTGGGTGATCTATATTGCAGTGAAAAAATATTTTTTTCACTTTTATGCCTTTTTAATTTTTTATAAAAATGTAGGTTACACAGCTTTACATTACCACCATGAGTAGAGATGGCAAAATTTCGTTTTAACTAAAAACGCGAAAAAATAGCGAAAAACGTGTATTTCAGCTAAATTATTCTATTTAGCGAAATAGGCGCGAATTTCCCGAAAATACCGGGTATTAAAATAATATGTGAGAATTTCAAAAAATCGATATTTATCAGCGGAAATAAGTGATTAAAAATCATCTCACAAGGTTAATAATTTCTACAAGGCTGCCGGCCAGCTCTTCAACCCGGCAACTGCAGCAAAATCCCTGACACCTGATGAGAAGTGCGTGAGAAGAGACTTTGAAATGCTTCCTGTGTTCTCAAATCTGACCAGCGACGAGTGTGTTGAGGGTTATCTCTACCTTCACAAACTGATGGGACAAATTGTGCGTGAAGGTAAAGTGTGTGACTTGGTGCAAATGTTGATGGCAATGAAAGTGACAAACTCTGCCTTTGCTGGGCCAGCCCTACAGACAATTTGGGCCCCTGTAAATAGTGTTGATGCAGAGCGTTTTTTCAGTCACTACAATTTAGTACTGACTGACAGGCGTACGAGAATGAAGGAGTCCACTATTGAAACGTGCGCAATGTTATCATTCAATCAGTAAAGTGCCATTTCCATTGTTTTTTGTATTTACCTGTATTTCAAATATGCCTACGGGGGCGTTCAAGTATTACGTAACGCAATTTTTGACCCCCCCTCCCCCCCATGTAACGCGCCGTAACGTTTTTCCGTTTGTTTCACCCCCCCCCCCCCCCTAAACGTTACGTAACGCCCAAGTGACAATTTTTACCTAAAAGTCACAATTAAGTTGCGCAAAATACTGGAAAGTCGCTTAAATACCTTTTTTTGTTTTAATCGCTTTTGCGGTAATAAATAAAACAAGAGATTTCGAGAACGAAAAGGATTGCCAACTTGGAAGATTTTAGTTCCCTAGTTTTTTTTATCTAAATAAATAAAACATGTTCCCCCCCCCCCCCCCCCCCCCCCCATAACGCACAGTAACGTTTCACAAGACCCCCCCTCCCCCCACAAGTGCGTTACGTAATACTTGAACAGCCCCTACTTTATTTCATTTTGGAAGCCTGTCCTACCTCTTCTTACAATTTTGTTACTATTTTATGTGTAAATATTTAATATTTTTGTACTGTAGGCTAAAATTGCTTTTTGAAATTACACAAATTGTGCGAAATAAATTACGCCTATTGATGTTAATCGCAATCTGCATTAGTTGTGTTTGTGTTCGACCCGTACTTAGAGTTTCCTTCCTTGTTAATTTAATATTAAAATTAATTATTTATAATATTTCACATGGAAATACTTGCAAATGAAGGTTAAACATATATTTTACCAAAAATACTTAAAATATGCGCTAAAAACATTCAGGAAATACATTTTTTTCTATTTTGCTACAAAACGCTAAATTATGCCTCAAAATGCTATAAAACGCTAAATTTCCAATTGTTAATGCTAAAAAATCTGAAAATTAATGCTAAATTTTGCCATCTCTAACCATGAGTTATATTTTTAGTATTTACATACAACAGTGGCGCTCTCCTATGTTTTTTACTCTTATTTGACAAACTGTACAGGATAACCACTCAGACCCTAAAAAAAATTATTTGTTCTATTTATAGATCGTCTTATTGACTGACAATAACACTGGTTTAATATTTGAGTGTTTTGAAATAGAATACCTGATGAAACAACATCATAGTACAATAATTACCTGTCTTTAGATGATCCGGGAGTGCTGGTGTCCAGGGGCCTCTTGACCGTTTTGGGGGTGGCGGAGGGGGTCACAGGGGGTGTGGCGACAGGGGTGACCGCAGCCCCCGGAGTGTCGGGGAGGGGGGTCTTGCGCGGCCGCCCGCGCTTCTTGCCTGTTAGGGGAGTGGACGACGCAGACGGGACCTGAAATGTCACCATTTTTAAAGGAGTCCCAATAGGTTTTCCGGACTTAGGGACAAAGGCCAACAAGTATCAAGCAATACTGCCGTCGTAAGCAAAAAGGCAGCTAGGAATTTGCAAAAGTTACAATCTGATGTTTTTTTCATTATAATAGGCTGTTAACCTCTCAGGCCCTGGGCATATTTTGTGAGAAGATCAAAATATTTCCGCTTTGCAATAAAATCCAAATAAATGGAATATTTCAATATTAACCGGTGACAGGCCGGAGACGCACCGGCGCGCGTCGTATGCGCATGCGCGAGAAAATAATTCAAATATTTGAATAATATTTTCGACAAAAAACTTTTGGTCTGCGATTTTGGCCCTTCTATGTACATAATTTGTATGAAGAACAGTGTCAGAATCGCTTGCGCCAACATTACTCTATGATACGCCTAAAAGTTTCATTCACCTTGCAACCCCAGAGTATTTTTAAAACGATTTCTTCTATGACATTGACCTGTCAAAATTTGCCGCGAATTTAACCGTCGCAACTAATGCGTGTTCCGCGACTAAAACATCGTAAAACCTATTAATTTATGTAATAAATGCAAGTAACATTGTTTTGGTAGATAGTTTATTGTGTTGTGAACGTGTTTCAGTCAATAAAATATACAATAGCTCAAAATTAATCAACAAAACATGTAATTCAAAATTCAAAATGGTGCTTTTTTAGTTTTTTTTCGTGAAATGGCGTGGCCTTTGACCGGTTAAACTGTCAAGGGCCGTTTCCTAACAAGAAATTCTCTAACAAAGCACCACTTTGAATTTTGAGTTGAATGTTTTGTGGATTAATTTTGAGCTATCATATATTTTATTGACCGAAACACATTCCTAGAACAATAAACTACATATGTACCAAAACAACATTACTTTAATTTGATAGGTTTTACGATGTTTTCGTCAAGTATCACGCATCGGACTTTGACAGATTTAATCGCGGCAAATTTGACATTTCGATGCCACAGATAAAATCATTTCAAAATACTCTGGTGTCGCCAGGTGAATGAAACTTGTGGCTATATCATCAACGACGTTGGCGCAAGCGATTCTGACCTTGTCCTTCATACAAATTCTGTACACAGAAGGGTCAAAATCGCATTCAGATATATATTTTTTGAAATTTTTTCCATGCGCATGTCTCCGGCAAATAAGAGGTTAAGAGGGCTGTCCTTAAAGTAAGGTCCTCTTGTGTGCAGCTAATTAAAAATAAATATATATACATATATATATATATATACAGTAGAATCCGGATATAACGGCCCTCCAGGGACCGGCGATTCTTAGTCGTACTAACCGGACGATGCACAAAACGGCCAGATAATTTAAGCTTGTTTTTATTATGATACATTATTACTTCTTCGATGGCGCTACAGCCCATATCGAGCTTTGGCCTGCTGCAACAGTCGCCTCCAACTCCTCCTGTCCTCAGCGGCTGACTTCCAATTTGGTACCTGGAGAAGCTGTGCTGCATCCCCTCTTACTTCGTCTTCCCACCTCAGTCTGGGTCTTCCCACTTTTCTCTTTCCACCTGGGTGTCCAGTCAAAATTCTTTTTGGGACGCATGTATCCGGCATTCTCTGTACATGCCCAGCCCATCTCAGCCTGAGGAGCCTCATATGTGTTGAGATGCTAGGTGCCTTATATATATCATACAATTCTGTATTGTGCCGGATGCGCCACTGTTCACCCTCTTTCACGGGTCCACATATTCTTCTCAGCACTTTTCTTTCAAAAGTATAAAGCATTTCAGCCATCTTTACCGTCAGTGTCAGCGCCTCACATCCATATGCCAATACAGTTCTAACAATGGTCTTATATATGGTTATTTTGGTTTTTCTGTGGACACTACGTGACTTAAACACTGGCAGCAAAGAGAAGTATGTTTTGTTGGCTGCTGTGATTCTCCTTCTGATTTCTGCTGGATCCTCATTGTTCTCTGTCAGACTGGAGCCCAGGTAGGTGAATTGGTCGACCACTTCGTATGAGTAGTTGTCTTTGAATTGTGCACTACTTCTTCTTCTGTGTGAAGGGTTCCTGCTCTGTATCATCATTTTCGTTTTGTTGACATTAACTTGCAGTCCTACTTCCCGTGCTGCTGTTTCTAAAGGATCGAAGACCTCCTTAATGGCTCAAATTGTTCTTCCGACAATGTTAATGTCATCCGCATATCCGACAACTTGACTGCTCTTGAAACAAATATTGGAGCCAGTGTTTATTAGCGTTTTTCTTATTACATGTTCGAGCACAATGTTGAAGAGAGTGGGAGCCAGACCGTCCCCCTGTTTTAGTCCCTGCGATACTTTGAATTCTGATATAGATATTAATGTTATTGTAATTATTGTTATGAAATATGTATGTAATAGTATAGATAGATACATTAGTTTTTAGTTAAATAAAAAATTTATAGGCTAATCGAAAATATAAATAACAGACCGTGTTCATGTGTGTGCAATATCTTGGTTACGTGTATGCAATATCTCGGTCGAGTGGCACCCCCCTTCGGGTGGCACCCGGGGCGGTCCGCCCCCCCCTCGCTACGCCACTTTACCTACCCACATTCTATGCAAGTAAATATGTAGTTCATCATTGCAAATGTAGCATCATGTAGCAAATCGTTCCACGGCTCGGCTGTGGAACGATTTGCCGGCCTCTGTGTTTCCTCCCTCCTACAACATGGGTCTCTTCAAGACCCATGTTAACTCCTTCCTTTCCTCAAAAAGACCCTCCACACAGCATCTACAAAGATGACAAAGGCCCTGAGGGAAATTATTTTCCTCAGGGCCTCCTGTGTGGAGTTAATGTAAAAAAAAAAAAAGTTGCTAACGTAGAAAGTCTGTAATTTGAGTTTGTTTTTGGCCAATTTTTGTTGGTGGCGAGGTATTTTTTTTTTTACATGAATACCACACAAGAGTCCCAACTGCTCCCGTCTGAAGCCAGTGAGACTATGGCATCCCCAATTGGGGTATGTTATGAGGCTGAAGGTAGTGGGGAGGGAAGGAGATAGGGAAGAGGAAGGTGGGGAAATACCTGGCTATTCAGATCTGGTCACCAAACACGGCTAAAGCCATTTCAGGCAACGTTTCAATTCTGAATGGTGGTCTTACACCAGGGCGATACTGAGAGTATCTTCCACTCTGGAACGTGCCGCAAATATACTATATAGGTATTATTTTAAATGAATAAATTGTGAAATATACAAATTAATCAAATAAAATTTATTTGCCACGCTGGGATTCGATCCCGTGACCTTCGGAATGCGAGTCAAGCGCCTTACCGCTGCACTACGCACCAATACTTCGCCGCCCCGCGCCTCGCCTACTCCCCGCGCCCACCATAATCAGTGTTTAGTCACTTATTCACAATACCGTGCAATAAGTTCTCACTGTCTCACAAAACAAAATCAAATTAGACTTGTTTTGTAAACAAAACAAACGTAATAGCCAGGTACTTCCCAACCTTCCTCTTCCCCATCTCCTTCCCCTCTCCACTACCTTCAGCCTCACAACATACCCCAATTGGGGATGCCATAGTCTCACTGGCTCCAGGAGGGAGCAGTTGAGATTCTTGTGCGGTTATTCACTGTAAAAAAAAAAAAAAAAAAACGTCGTTCTAACCGGACGAATTAAGCAGTTGATCACTTAAAACGGATACATTTGTGAAGGGATAATATGTGAATTCGTTATAACCGAATTCTACTGTATATGAGTTGTTTCCAAAATCGAACAAATTAGCCTGAGGGGTTAATATTAAAATAATTGATTGACATTAATATCATAATGATGTTATAGCGTGCAATAGCGCGTAAATAATTTAGTTTGGATAAAGAAGTGTGTAATTACGGCGTGCAACTTCTTCTCCTGTGCCTCAAAGTGGCGGCCGTCCTCGTCAGGGTCTTCATCGCAGCCTTCGTCCTCATCCTCGCTGTCCTCGTCCTCTGAGTCCAGACCGGTGCGGTCTCGGATCATGGCGGCATAGTCCTTGATCTTGGAGGGGCGGCGAGAACGGCGCGGCGGGGAGTTGGGCTCCTTCACTTCCGGACTGGGAGCCTCTTCTTTGATTTCTTTGACCTCTTTGGCCTCTTTTGCCTTTGAGGAAGACTGGAAATACAAAAGAAAAATTATATTATGAAAAATTATAAATTATATACATTGAAAGTCTTCTAAGAAGTCTTCCAAGGATCGAAAAAAAAAATTCTTAACCTAACAAGCGCCGTTTCCTAACAAGAAATTCCGTAACAAAGCACCATTTTGAATTTTAAATTGAATGTTTTGTGGATTATTTTGAGCTATTGTATATTTTATTGACCGAAACACATTCCTAGAACAATAAACTATGTAACAAAACAACATTACTTGCGTTAATTTGATAAATTGATATGTTTTACAATGTTTTCGTTAAGTATCACGCATCAGACTTTGACAGATTTAATCGTGGCAAATTTGACATTTCGATTCTGAGATAAAATCATTTAAAAATATTCTGGTGTCGCCAGGTGAACGAAACTAGTGGCTATATCATCAATGATGTTGGCGCAAGCGATTCTGACCTTGTCCTTCATACAAATTCTGTACACAGAAGGGTCAAAATCGCATTTAAATATTTTTTTCGAAATCAGAGTGAGTCAGAGGTTAACCTCTAATGGGCCGGAGGCGCGCGGGCGCGCGCGTATTATGCGCATGCGCGAGAAAATAATTCGAAAATTTGAATAAAATTTTCGACCAAAAACTGTTTGTCTGCGATTTTGGCCCTTCTATGTACAGAATTTGTATGAAGAACAGGGTCAGAATCGCTTGCGCCAACATTACTCCATGAGACGCGTAAAAGTTTCATTCACCTTGCAACACCAGAATATTTTTAAACGATTTTATCTATGATATAGAAATGTCATTTTTGCCGCGAATTTAACCGTCACAATTTATGCCGTGTTCCTCGACTAAAACATCGTAAAACCTATTAATTTACGTAATTAATGCAAGTAATGTTGTTTTGGTACATAGTTTATTGTTCTAGGAACGTGTTTCAGTCAATAAAATATACAATAGCTCAAAATTAATCAACAAAACATTCAATTAAAAATTCAAAGTGGTGCTTTTTTAGTGAATTTTCGTGAAATGGCCTAGCCACTCAGAGGTTAAGCGGGAAAACCTTGTATACGGGATGTAAATTGGGCCAATTTTAAATTCAGTCTTCAAGGGACTGAAAAAACTGAACTAATTAAGAGGAAATCGGGGGGGCGTTAGGGATAGTCCCCAGTTACACCCGAAACCTACTAAAGGAAATAACAGTCGATGCTTTGTCTTCACCAAAATAAATGAATTCTTTAAACATAAAACCAATTAACATTTGCAGAAATAAAATACAAAAAAATTATTCAGGATGATTTTAATGCGACCCGGTGACCATCCGGGCTGACCAGCAGACAGCCGACCAGCACACAAACCATCAGAGTCCATTTCTTAGTGAACAGAACCTACCGCGCACTTGAGGGACAATCCGAGTTGTCCCTTTAGGCACTTTGGTTCATTCTTTGCATTTCTTTCTCGATCGTAGGCAATTCGAGAACCGCGCATGAATTACATGAATTTCAAATACCGTGGTAACAATCCACTGAATCCCCATGTAACAAATACTAAATCATTTGTTTTAGTTCTAGAAAGTTGCATAGCTTTGGGCGGGAAACACTTTGTGTTCAAATTAGTTCGATAATAATCTTGCAAGAAATTAGCGTTATTTTTATTTTACTATATTATATATCGATGAATATATACAGAGAGTTTAAATTATTTTGTTTTAGATATATTCTCAGGGTGATGAGATTACGGTACAGTGGGCACAAGTAAAAAATGTCGATCCCCACCATCAAAGACGTGCTCAAGCTGCCACTGGTTTTTTCCATACAAACGTATTCCCCAATTTGCTTTACGGATGTTGATACTACTGTAAATATTTTTTAACTAGCTGACCCGGCCACGCGTTGCTGTGGCTAACAAAACGCAACGCCATCTACTGGTTGGTTACCCAACCTTTATAACCAACGTCCTCTGTTCATTTGCATACAAATCAAATCCACACCGCCCGCTTGCCAGCCTGCTCCCTTTATATATTATATATTTCAACCAATTTACACATAACCTTGACAAATTACAACTATACCTTAATCTCTCAAAGGCCAGGCCATTTCACGAAAATTCACTAAAAAAGCACCACTTTGAATTTTGAATTGAATGTTTTGTGGATTAATTTTGAGCTATCGTATATTATATTGACTGAAACACGTTCCTAGAACAATAAACTATGTACCAAAACAACATTACTTGCATTATTTACGTAAATTAATAGGTTTTACGATGTTTTAGTCGAGGAACACGCATAAATTGTGACGGTTAAATTCGTGGCAAAAATGACATTTCTATATCATAGATAAAATCATTTAAAAATATTCTGGTGTTGCAAGGTGAATGAAACTTTTACGTGTCTCATAGAGTAATGTTGGCGCAAGCGATTCTGACCCTGTTCTTCATACAAATTCTGTACATAGAAGGACCAAAATCGCAGACAAACAGTTTTTGGTAGATAATTTTATTCAAATTTTCGAATTATTTTCTCGCACATGCGCATACGACGCGCGCGCCGTCGCGTCTCCGGCCTGTCACCGGTTAACCTTCCTCATGAATCACTCTATCTATTGGTGAAAACCGCATGAAAATCCGTTCATTAGTTTTAGAATTTATCGCAAACAACAGACATACAAACAGACAGACAGATGCGTCGGAGGACTTTAATTTATAATATGTACAGATATACTGTACATAGATATTGATCACTAGCTATGTATAATACCCCGAAAATAAATCACAATAAATTATATAATGCTTACAAAGAAGAACATTTATATATTCTCTATGCGTACCCGCATACCGCAAAAGAGTCCCAACTTCTAAGGACCATCTGGAGCCAGTTAGACTATAGCATCCCCAATTAAGAAAGTTGTGTCTGAAGTTAATTGGGAGGAGGGGAAGTACCTGGCTATTCAGGGCTGACGGCCAAACACAACTAAATCCAGTTTGAATTCTGAATGATATCTTCCACCAGGGAAATACTGAGAGTATGGTGAATGGGTATACTCACGGCCAGGGGTTTGACGGGGATGGGGAAGGGCCCCGTGACTCGGGCCATCTTGGTGGGCGTCCTCTCTTCGCTGGACTTCCTCTCCGTCTTCTCAGCTCTCTCCGGCTCCCTGGAACAAATTACTATTTTAGTAACAAAACTATGCAGCACAGAGGGAAACATTTGCCTCAAGAAATGATTATAAGAGTGTCTGTGATTGACGGAGTGGCTTGGTTTATTAAATGTACAGTTTTATTCCAATATTGATGAAATTTGACACACTTGACCTGCAAAACAAGAGGAAGGTTATTCCACGTGAGATTTTGAAAAACCACCCGAATCCCCTTCAAAGGCCATCAAAATCCAGGAAAAATATGAAAATTTCCTAATAAACCACCATTTTGAATTTTGAATAGAATGTTTCGTGGATTAATTTTGAGATATCGTATATTTTATTGACCGAAACACATTCCTAGAACAATAAACTATAATAATAATAATTGGCTAATATATATAGCGCCTTTTTTGTGAAAAATCACTATGTACAAACTATGTACCAAAACAACATTACTTGCGTTAATTACGTAAATTAATAGGTTTTACGATGATTTAGTCGAGGAACACGCATCGACTTTGACATTTTCGTGCCACAGATAAAATCGTTTAAAAATATTCTGGGGTTGCAAAATGAATGAAATTTTTACCCGTCTTATGGGGAAATGTTGGCGCAAACGATTCTGACCTTCTCTTTCATACAAATTCTGAACATAGAAGGGTCAAAATCGCAGACAAACATAATTTATTCGAATTTTTTTTTAATTTTTTTCCCACGCATGAGCCCAATACGCACGCGCCCGCGTCTCCGGTCAATTACAGGTTAAAACAGAATTTTGGAACTTTTTGATGAAATTTTGCACACTTGGCATTGGTTGAAATGCTGACCGTTAGATCTGTCCATGAAAACAAGCCAATGGCGATATTACCATTAATTTTTACTGGTAATTACAGTGTCCAAAAAGGCAATTATTGTAAAACTGCAAGCAATTTTATTACATTACCTTGCACTTGACGAGTTACAAATATAAAAAAGGCACGAGTTTCGCTATCTCCCTCTCCAGTATACATGTGTCCTTTGCACTCACCCTCCACTTATTAAAATCAGGTCATTTGTATTCATAATGACAAAATTGTACAAATTAAAAAAAAAAGTGATTATTCAGCGGCTATCCTCGTCGTGGATATCATGTGCATTATGTCAAATGATTGTGTATTAAAAGATCAGGATTGTTAAGGTTTGCAGACTGACCTGATGGTGACCTTCTTGACGCTGGTTGGTGTCTTGAAGGAGAAGTTCTTGTTGGCGTCGCGCTTGGGCGGAGACAGTGAGGACTTGCGCTGCAGGAAGCGGTGCTGGTTGCTAGAGCTCGACTGCTTCTCCCGTTCGCGTTCACGCTCTCTATCATTACCGGATTTCGCCGCCTGTTGGAAAATAAAACTTTATGCTTTGGACAAATGACTATCACAAATCACAAAAACTAATCTAATGATCCTGGACAAATCGTATTAACCTGTCACGGGCCACCCTGAAACAAGGAAATTATGCAAAGCACCATTTTGAATTTTGAATTGAATGTTTTGTGGTTTAATTTTGAGCTATCGTATATTTTATTTACCTAAACACATTCCTAGAACAATAAACTATGAATCAAAACATTACTTGCATTAATTTGCTAAATTGATAGGTTTTACGATGTTTTGTCAAGTATCACGCATCGGACTTCGACAGTTTGAATCATGGCAAATTTGACATTTTGATTCCACAGATAAATCATTTAAAAATATTCTGGTGTCGCCAGGTGAATGAAACTTGTGGCTATATCATCAATGATGTTGGCGCCAGCGATTCTGACCTTGTCCTTCATACAAGTTCTGTACACAGAAGGGTCAAAATCGCATTCAAAGATATTTTTTTCGAAATTCTCTGGCAAGTAAGAGGTTAAACTATAAATTGGGGGTCTCAGCAGAAGCCCAGGCCCAAATCTTTATTAACCCCTCAGGTTAATTTGTTCGCTTTTGGGAACAACTAACATAGGTCTCATAGAAATCGTCGTCTCCCTTATTATCACGGGAGTCAAAGTTTTTTCTGATATTGATGAAATTTTGCACACTTGACCTTCAAGACAAGAGAAAGTAAGGTCACTGTCTATATGATGTCACAAAATCACCCCTATCCCCTTTTCCCAACTCTTAACCGGTCAAAGGCCACGCCATTTCACGAAAATTCACTAAAAAAGCACCACTTTGAATTTTGAATTGAATGTTTTGTTGATTAATTTTGAGTTATTGTATATTTTATTGACTGAAACACGTTCCTAGAACAATAAACTATGAACCAAAACAACATTACTTGCGTTAATTACGTAAATTAATAGGTTTTACGATGTTTTAGTCGAGGAACACGCAAAAATTGTAACGGTTAATTTCGCGGCAAAATCTGACATTTTTAAGTCACAGATAAAATCGTTTTAAAAATATTCTGGGGTTGCAAGGTGAATGAAACTAGAGGCTATATCATTTATGATGTTACCGCAAGCGATCCTGACCGTGTTCTTCATACAAATTCTGTACATAGAAAGGCCAAAATCGCAGACAAAAAGTTTTGGTGGAAAATTTTATTCAAATTTTCGAATTATTTTCTCGCGCATGCGCATAAGACGCGCGCGCCGGCGCATCTCCGGCCCATTAGAGGTTAACCTCTAATCGGCCAGAGACGCGAATCCACGCGCGGTTTCAATTCAAAGTGGTGCTTTGTTAGGAAATTTCCGTGTTTTTTATGGCCTTTGACGGGTTAAAGCAGAATAAAGCCCGGGCTTTATAATATATCTGCCTAATAACAAGATATGTAGGCAGCTATATTAAGATATTCAAAGATACATGGAGTTTTCGTTCATTAACCATATAGGCCAGTGCAATTAGCGATCCGCGATCGGAATTATTCCGGTAGTCCCAATTTTTTTATATGTTTTATATACTCACCTAGTGATGTAAAATCTGAGTTTTCGACCTTGGGTCACTTGAGCTTTCGACGCCATTTTGAAAAAACCAGCCGAAATCGCGCCAAAATCGAGTTTTTCTCAAATATCTCGTTTCCAATAAAAATGTTGGCCAAAGTAGCTTTACAAGTTTAGTAGAACATAAAATTACCTACAATTTTTATCTAAAAAAATTTCTTCTATCTCTAATAAATATCGAGATATGCAGTCGTAAAAAAGTATGTAAGTTTATAAAAACGGGTAAATTGCTCGACTTGGTTTGGTTTTTGGTGCGTATCTCTTTTCCAGTACAATTTTGTGAAAAAATTACTGATATTAATTTTGTAGAGAATAAAATTTCATAAACGACGTAGGTATATGTTTAATGTTTATTTCGCAATTTGGTATCCAGGTTCTTATACAAAAATTTCACAAAAATTAGGTAAAAAAATTAATCAGAAGATAATCTTGGCATTCCTTGATTATTCTTTTTTTTTTTAAACAATTATTATTGAAATAACCTGTAACATACATAACAGAAATATTAACCATCTATATAATCATATAAAAAAAATTAATTAAGGTTCATAGTGCATAGATGTGGTAAAAAAAGAAGAAAAAAATGTGTTTTCTTAAAATTTATGACTATTGACTTTAGTTTCTTACTGCCACTTACGGGCCCCGAAAAGCTTCAATATAGTCTTCCAATGTCTCATCAGCCGAATTTACAACTGGGTCATCAAATTCCTCGTCATCATCATGGGCTGCCACAGCATTCTCGCATGAGCTGCCATTCCAGTGAATACAGAGTAGGGAGCATTTCAAACCCGACTTTCTATATGTGCACTTTCTAGCGCAACCTTTTTTTTTGCATTGCCATGATATAAAGTTCAGCAACGCCTGAGGTGCAGCCTCCTTCATCATTGGTACTGGAGGTAGTAACCCAACAGTCTCCTTCTTCCACCCCCATTCAGTTGGATCTTTATGGTGACCGAGCCAAATCTGCACTTTGAAGTATGTGGTAGCCTGGATAAATTGAATTTGTCCTTTTTCACTCCTTTGACAAAAAGAATGAACCTACCTTAAATTTTCCAAATTTGATTTCTCATTGCAGCCATACAAAAGTGCAAAGAATTGTTCGGCAGCCAAAGTGATTTTTTCTCACTTTGCTTTTGGATCTTGAAATACACAAGTTTTATTCACTGAGTGGTTCTTGAGAAGAATATTACAAAATTTGTATATACCTTGACCGAACGGAGCACCAGTTATGTCGCAGACACTTAAGGCACGAATGAATAAAATGTTTTCAACTATTTCAATGTATTTAAAACGTTTGTTGGAGTACATAGAACGCGTCAGGTGATTTACCTTTACCAACTTTTCGGTAATATGCGTTTGGAGGTGAGAGAGCTGTGAGGAGTACGAACGGGTCAATATCCTAACCAATGATTATGACTGCATCACGTGGAGATGACAACGAGTTTGCTGTGGTTGTTATGAGAATATTAGCATCCTCTTCAGCTTGTACTGTCGTTTTTTTCGATCGTTCAAGTGAGGCTCTGAGTAGGGAAATAAAACGAGACTTGTTCTTCTCATTTCCCAGAAACTTTTCCTTAGTGCTTTTTTTTCAACCTAATTAAGGTATCATAATGATTTTGTACATAGCTTGACATATTGCTAAAAAATGATTGAAAAGGGTTGAGCACGACCCCATACAACATTGTGCAGTAAATATCCTCCATCCACTACGTGTATATTTCTTCCCAGTTCTGTGTTATTTGGTAGAGGGTTGGTAAAAGATAAAATATGAATTTGGTTTCTTTGCGCATGCCTTCCTCTGAGAAAAGAGACAGTGGGACAGGAGATAGTTCATATTGGAAATATTCTTTATGTTCAATTTCACACTTTTTGGCAATACACATACGATGGAATAGCATTGATGGATCTATTGTCACAGTCACACGCTGATTTTTTTATGCTGCTGGTTTTAAGTGTAGGTTTCCAAAGTTGACATAAGAAATTTCCCCATCTTTTCCCATTCTTATCATCGTGCCACTGCTTATAGACATAATCACGTTTGTTTTAGGAAATGGTTCATGGCAAGCAAACCAATCAATGATAGTTTGGACGTCTTTGTCATCCCTCTTAATTCGTGTAGGCCTCATCTCTACACGTTGCTCTGACGTTCCTGATTCAACCCCACAGAATGACTCAATACTCTCACAAATGTTATGCAGATAAAGAAATCCATAATCCTATAAGAGCTATAATCCTGTGTAGCCTAAGTTATGACCGACAAAAGTTTCATAGGGGCTGGCAGCTATAGAGAACTTATGAGAAAAAAACAAAGATTTCAATACAAAAATAACCGATTGCCAATGAAATAATTCTTAAAATGTCATTTTGGTTTATGATTTTTATATATAAAAAGAGCTAAATTATTTGAAAAAACCATCGAAGAAGCTAAACCATATTTTTGGAGCTGACGACCTCAATTTAGAACTAAATGACGCCCGATGGCCAGTCCTGGAGTGGCTAATTGGCACCAACTGCAGGGAACCGGAGGGGGGGGAGGGGGGGGGGGGGGGTGAAGGGTCGGAGGGGGGGGGGTCTAGTTAATTTATTTATAGATATTATAGTTAAAAATGTAAAGTGAACAAAAGTCGAATGACGTGGTAATATCGTGATAAATTTTATGTTTTCACCTACCAATATTTGTTTATTCATACTCTAAATCAGTAAAAACAATACAAAAAACATAAAAATCACAATTCTTATAAAAAATTTAATTCTCTACAAAATTTATATCAGTAATTTTTTCACAAAATTGCACTGAAAAAGAGGTACGTCCAAAAAACCAATCCAAGTCGTGCAATTTTCTTGTTTTTATAAATTTATATACATTTTTACGGCTGTGTATCTCAATACATATTAGAGATAGAAGAATTTTTTTTAGATAAAAATTGTAGGTAATTTTATGTTCTACTAAACTTGTGAAGCTACCTTAGCCAAAATTTTCATTGGGAACGAGATATTTGAGAAAAACTAGATTTTGGCTCGATTTCGGCTGGTTTTTTCAAAATGGCGGCGAAAGCTCAAGTGACCAAGGTCGAAAACTCAGATTTTTCATCAGGAGATGAGTGTATAATACATATAAAAAAATTGGGACTACCGGAATAATTCCGATCGCGACCCCCTTTTTTGCGCTAATTGCACTGGCCTAATAGTTTTATCATTTTAGGACTTAGTCTCTCATTTTTTTCAAATTTTATGTTTTTATTGATTTTATTGAAAATCACTGGTATTAGATATTCAAGAGTACGGCTTCCATATTTATTTAATATTCGAGGAGTTTTTAGGCCCTTTCCTTCTCTAAATCTTGTGGTATGTTTGTGTACAAGTAGGTGTTTGTAAGGGCTTTCCCCCATATTATCCATAATAGTAGTGAACCAGTGGAGACCTTTTATTGTAAGTAGGCTCTCTGAGCCATACAGTAGTTTTAAGTTATGTCTCTGTTTGTAAATATTTGTTGTGACAATTTTTTTATTATGGCAGTTTGTAAATTTTCAATATATTTAATGTAAGTAGTGCTTGCATGTCCCCAAGTTCGAATACCATATCTAAGGATGGATTCGACCATAGAAAAATATATGAGTTTAAGAGTACAATGAGGCAAAATAAATTTTAATTTGTAAAAGTTACTAGCTAAGGATCTGAGCTGGTTACAAATTTTAGCCACTTGTTTATCCCACTTAAAATTGTTATCAACAATTATTCCCAGATAAGTATATTCATTTGTGAAATCTATTTTTTCACAGTCACAAACATTAACAATTCATCTATGTATACAGTCAAAGCTATGAGCGGTTATTTTAGGAACATTCCACATTTTCAAACTTGGTGATTTTATGTACATGCATTTGGTTTTTTTCACATTAATAATTAATCCTACATCATGAGCCCATTTGAGAAGCTCGTTAAAATCTCTTTGTAATTCTTGTAGAGCTATTTCAGGATTTTCATTTGATACAACAAGAGCAGTATCATCAGCAAAAATGAATCGACGAGCTTTTTTGAAAATCTTACACATAGCAATTACATATATAATATATAATTTTGGACCTAGAATTGACCCTTGCGGTACTCCCGATTTGATGTATCTTGATTTACTAATTATATTTAAAATCTTCACACTCATTTTTCTATTTGTCAGATAGTTTTTGAAGAATAAGAGGAGTTTACCCCGGATACCTATAAATTCAAGTACTTTAATTATTTGTAAATGGCTAAGTGTGTCGAAAGCTTTTGAGAAATCAATAAATAGAACCAATACATGTTGTTTACAGTTTAGTTGTGAATTTATATGATTAGAAAATTTTTCGAGCAATTTATCGCAACTTTTATTTTTTTGAAAGCCATACTGGCATTCATCAATAATACTCAGATTATTTAAGTATTTATCTAAATTTATTGATATATATTTTTCTAAAATTTTTTCTAATGCAGGAAGTAAGGAAATCGGCCTGTAATTGTTTATTAAAGAGTGGTTTCCATTTTTAAAGATAGGCCTTACAATGCTATATTTTAGTTCATCGGGAATATGGCCCGTATCAATTATTCTGTTAATTAAGTGGGCGATTATAGGACTAAGTAATTTAACATGTTTTTTCAAATCATACATACGAATTAAATCTATGCCTGGTGTCTTGGAATTTTTCATACCTCCGATAATTAATTCGATTTGCTTTGTATTTGCTCGTGGTAGATACATTGTGTGATTTAAATATTCCGGCGTGTATTCTGACGCTCGGATATCACATACATGTAATAACTTATTTACTCCTTCATCAAAAAAGTCTGCAAAATTAGATTAATTAATTACGTAATTACTAAACTAAGAGGTTGTACGGAAAAGCATAAATTACTTCAATTAGGTAATTACTAAACTAAAATTAGTAAAGGTTTAACCCCTCAGAAAATCGCCAATATGCAATTTTAATGTCTTTAACGAAATGACATTTTACGAAAACTTTGTGTTATTACCGCTTCACAATTAAAGCTCTATAAATGAAACATTTCTGAACGTAGCCGAATACTAAAAACTGTTTTAGACAGGTTACAAAATAAGCTTTCGAATTATTATATTACAAATAAATATTAATATTTGTAAATATTAAAATTTAAAATGCAAACATTAAAAAATGTGAAAATGACTCAGTGATGTTTTTATGTGAAAACGGTACTAAAATCACAGATTATGTAAACAACAATACTTATTCTATTGTATAAATGTGTAATAAACACTTTTGTCACCTCACTTCATATAAAAATATTTAATAAAAATTAACAATGTCGGGCGCGGTCGACCCGTCCGTAAAAAATTTGGCAGGATAAATTATGTGTCAGACTGCGCGTCTGACAGAATGTTCTTTTTATGTTCTATGTTGTTCTATGGACAACTTGAATAGAGATGTGCAGCATGATTCACTATCGACCTTTCACTTTTTATTTTAGGGATGTAACTAAAACAATAAATAACAGAGTTATAACGGTTTCTATGGAGACACACGCGCTGACGTATAAACACGCTTATTGTACTTGACTGCTGTCGTATTTTTAACGCATATATCTGCTTACGTTGCGGAGGGGTTAAACGTTTAAAGTACGTAGGTACATGAAGTTTTTGCATAATATTACGTATTTTGCTGGTTACGAGGGCAATAATATTGAACAAATTATGGAGGTCATAATACAAAGATATTTATTTATTTCGAAATACACGGCACCACAACCTAACCTAACTGACACAAAAATGGTCATTGTAACAGACTGAATAATTTAGAAGCACTCGAAATAAAGAAAACTGTTAAAACAAAAACCCAAATCCTTAATAATCAGCTAAATGTGTCCAATAGTCCGATATTAGGGATTTTTACATACATACATACATAAATTAAGTTTTTTAAACTGCATATGCAATATTACGTTATTCCAATATGCTATACATAATTGCAAATCCAACCTCTGCCAGTGCTGTAGATATTCGTCCACACTTTGGTTCTCATAGATATTAGTCAGCAGTTTGAGCTGTAGATATTCATACGCGCTTTGGTTCTCATAGATATTAGTCCGATTTGTTCAGTTTTTGGAATTCCTGTAGATATTAGTAGACGCCTCCTGTGAAAAGAATGTTGAAATTATTAAATAAAATATCAAAATTAGTTGACCTTCTTCAACTCCATGATGTCCCTCTCCAGGAGCTGCAGGGACTTCTCTCCGCTACGCTGCGCCGGCTTTTCCTTCTCCGGAGTCTTCCCCGCCTTCTTCTGACCCTCGGAGCTCATCTTCGGCGAACTTTCCATAGAGGAAACCGCACCCGGCTTCTTCATAACCATCACCTTCTTAAGGACGGAGGTTTTGGGGGAGATGATTTCGATATTACTGGTGATGTTGGGGAGAGGGCTACTTCTGCCGCTGTTGGCAATCGGTTGGCTGCCTTTGGGGGATTTTGTTGGAGTATCTGCTTTTACGGGGGATTTTTCTTTGACGGGAGTTTTTTCTTTAACGGGTGTCCTTTCTTTAATGGGTGTCCTTTCTTTGATAGCTGGTGCTTTTTCGACTTTCTTTTCTGGAACTTCCAGGGCGACAATTTTTTTAGCTTCCACGTCATTGGGCTGAAAATGAATTATTTATTAAAAAATATTCAATGGTGAATGAATTTAAAGAAAATCTCAAAACATCCATGGACCCAACACCTTTTGACATTGTTTTTGAGGTGATGTGACGACACAATAGCACAATATAAGTTCAATTTGGGAGTCAGGTATGAGTACCGCCGCCCTTGGAACTTCATTTATTTGATCACCAACCAACACCTCTGCCATAGGTCACGCCAAATGGTTTGCTACCGTAAGGTTTTTCTATGTCTTGGCAGTGGATGTGTCTGTCGGACCAGCTTGCGTGGCAGGCTGAATCGGTTAAGGGGGTCCATTTGACCAGCCGGACTCTCTTGACCCATCGCCTTGCACTGCAGTGGGAGGGATGGATTCATAAGTCGTTCACTGCTGGAGGCACTGATCCCCAGATTCATATCCACTCCTTTTCCTTCCCAGAACTTACTCTCCTTTCTTTCTAAAAAGACCCTCAACACGGCAACCCCAAAGATGACCTAAGGGGAATTATTTTCCTCAGAGCCTCCTGTGTGGGAGCTAATGTAAAAAATACACATATCGGACCTCAAATTTCCAATACAAAACTGTGGTTCACAATGATTATGAAATTCAAAAGGGATGGCAATATAAGCCGTAAAACAAGTGTAAGACAGACCGAGCGAGTGCTAAATGGTCTGAAACTAAAAGGTAACGACATTTGTTTCCATTCAAATTTGTATGGAAGGCACTTGTAGTGTTCTTCTTTAATCTGTGCTTCAGAAGAGCATTGGTTGGCTGATCTATTACCTTTGCATTGAGGACCACACAGTCTTGAATGATGATGGGCGATTTGATAGCCGTGTCCAAGGCCTTCATGGACACCCGGTGCTTCTCCTTCAGCTCCTCGGCCAGTCTGCGCTGCGCCTTCACCTCCTCCGCCTTCTGAAGGATGCCGCTGGACTTGGTGGTGGGGGGCATGACCTCCAGAGGCTTCTTCATCACCGGCACGGTTACCGGCTGCACTGGCTGCACCACCGGCTGTACTGTCTTCAGTTCAATATAGGTGGGTTTGCCTTCCTCGTCTGGTAACAAAAATATAATCATTACTTTCAAGAACAAATTTGACCCACACTTTGTCACCTCATTTGGATATGGTTCTATTTGCATGTTTAGGTATATTTTAAAATGGTAAGTTAACGTCCTATTTAAATATATGTATTCCAAATTAAATATGTTCAATTAAAATACTTTACACAAGATTCAACCTCAAAATGGGAAATTGGTAAATAGATAATGAGTGCATGTCTTTGCAAAGTTTGACACCTCATTTCTCAGAACAAGGTGAAGTGAAGTTAGAACCCTATACAAATGAGGTGACTGTTGGGTGTTGTGTAATATCTGATACTTAAATTCATTTAGCATTTCACATTTCATCATTTTTTCTTTACTTCCATGTGTAGCCTCTTTTACCAACACAACTTCAACATACAAAATCAGTGAAATTTATTATTATTTATATGCTAATGTTAATGTTAATTTTAATTTTAATGTTAATGTTATTAATGTAGAAATGCTTAGAAATTTTTTCCATAGGAAAGCTAATAGCTCAGAAATGCACAAAATAATTTGCAAGGCAGATAGAAATATTACACCTTTAAATTTATATGACGAGAATGCCAACATTCTTATAAATACTAATCCGTCTAATCGCAGGAGACGCAAATTGTCCCACACGTTTAATTTTAAAGTAAAATTTTGAAATTATTATTATATTACATTTATTTTCAAAATAAATTTGTGATTGCGATAAAAAGTTAAGATACAGTTTTAAAACATTTTTTTAAGAAAAGGAATCTGTATTTAAAATTTTAAGTTTATTATATTTTAGGTACTTTAATTCGAATATTTGCAGGCGTGTATTTTTGAGCCAATTCACATTTCTAATATCAAAATTATAATATTTTGAAACAAGAATGTTCTAATAAGCACGTCGGAAAAAATATTTTATCTATATTTTCGAACAATTTTATTTTTTGCAAAAGGATAAAAAAAAGCAATAAAAAGGAACATTTAAAATGCATGTGAAGAACCGGAAATTTTGTGCGCAAATTTGTGCGTATTTTTTTCTAATTATTCGAAGGGTTAAAGCAGTTTTCAGAATGTAAAATTCCATATGAGGATTCATCTGCTGACACAATTCAAACTAAAACATTATCTTATTCGAAGTTCAGTTATAAAATTCTAGTTGCAGACTATGTATGTGCTGCCAGAATCAAAGAGAAACCATGTTCTTGTTCTGAGTGTACTTTTAATTCGCCGCATACAGACTTATTCAAACCAATTTTGTGTTGAGAATGTAAATTTCTAGTTGTGGATTCATCTGTTGACACATTTCGAAGGAAAACATCCTCTTATTTGAGATTCCTGGTCAAATAAAATTATTCACGCAAAACACTTCAATTATCTCAACCAAACGTATGTTGACAAACTTTCGTCAAACAAATGGTTGAGTATTGGAGAGTTGAGCGCAGAAATAGAAGGATTTATGCTTGCCATTCAAGATAGAGTCATTAATACTAAAAATTATAGAAAGCATATAATCAAAGATATAAATCAAATTGATGATTTATGTAGAAAATGTTTGGCTTTTCCCGAAACTATAGAACATATTATATCGGGATGTTCTATATTAGCGCCGTCCGAGTACACATTTAGGCACAATCAGGTTTTAACCCCTAGGATACGACACACTACAATAGCAGTGCAGTGAAATCATGACTACATCTACAAATGAACTGCAATATGTGGGTGTAGAGCTAGGTTTTAGAGGTTTTTAATGCATTTTGTTCCTGTCCATTGTTATGAAGTACTTTCTTGAATTATGACTTCCCACCCCTATATCATTATTTCCGTCATCAGGTACTAAATATTTACTATTAGTTGTCATTAGTTGGCAACATTTGCGAAACGTTTTGATTGGCCCGGATTTCGGGAGGGGGCCGAGCAGCCTTTTCGACGGGGCGGAGAGCCCTGGCGCTTTCTTCTGGGTTTAACTGTGGTGAGGGACGGTTCTTGGTGCATATTGCAGACCCTTTTTTGGTTCCAACATTTGGTTGGGACACGTAATTTAAAATATAGTTAAATTTGATATTCAAATCAACTCAGTGTGGATCCCGATGCTGCCCGTGACATTGTAACGTACGTAATATTATTTATTTTTGTGTTTTCCATTTATCCCTTTCATTATATTTTAAAATCATTAACCTTGAGTTCACAAAGAGATTAAAAGCTTTTCCTAGAAGCGTCGAGTCACTAATAAATTCACCAATTATTTAAAAGCGACAAGAGATCTTTTCATTTATTAAAACCCTATATATATAATTATTCCAACAATAAAGCGACAGTCGTTTTGAATCAAATCCCAAACGAACTGAAAACACGATATCCCTGAGGGACGCTAGCCGGAGGTTTGTATTATAATTTGGTTTCTGTAAGTATTTAAATTGAACCATTGTTGTTGTGTCCTAATCATGGTAATTATTAATTTGTACCTGTTCGTAACAAGGCGGTTCGAGCCCGTAGTTAAGTAACACCATGAAATTTCGAAAACAAAAAAGGTGATATTGAAGAAACTTGTCAATTATTACAAATATAATTTTCAATATTATGTTTGGTTTTCAGATATTATCAAAATACTACCCGTCTTCTAAGGGTTAAAAATAATTCACCAAAGTTTGGTAATTAAACATAACTTGATTGACTGCCGTAATATAGTACCATATTATGAATATGAACCAAATTCATTTGTAGAAAATGAATTTTATAAAATATATTATGATAAAACTATACTAACAGACAGAACAATTAGTCATAATAGACCTGATATAGTTTTACATGACAAAATTAAAAAAAATAACTTATATCATTGATGTAGCTATTCCAAATTCCTGTAATATTCAAAAAACTATTTCTGAAAAAATAAGAAAATACACAGATTTAGGAAATGAGATTAAAAGAATTTGGCATTCTCGGACTATAAAAATATTGCCATTTGTTATTTCGGCCACTGGCATAATACCTAGGAATCTGATTCAAAATTTAAGCATATTAGATTTGTCAAAGAATTTGTATATAAAAATGCAAAAATCAGTCATTTTAAATACATGTAGGATTACAAAGGATTTTTTAAATATTTATATTGAGGGATCGGTAGGATTTATAGGTTCAATTAGAAATGCCACAGAGCCGAACCCTCTGATATGAAAATATCTGGAGTCGGTGAATTATATTCCCATTTGGTCTCTAGTAGGTTGACATGTTGTTCTTGTATTTATAATACTTATATAGTGCAATTGCAATAGCGTGGGTTCACTAGATGATCATTTGGGGAAGTGTGTGAAAGGGTTTAGTTTTTCCTTCTTTTTTTCCTTTTTTTTTTTTTTTTTTTGGGGAAAATTTAACCCGGACATTTAAATCTGGTGCATAAATATATAAAATTGTTAATTTTATTATCTAGGCATTGATTTGTAATTGTATTTCCATTGTTTTTATGTATATATTTCGAAATAATAAAAAAAAAAAAATAAAATAAAAAAAATAAATAAATAAATAAAAAAAATAAATTAAAAAAACCCATATAACCTTTTGCTAAATATTTCTATGCATTTTTGTCTATGTACTCGTTTCTCTGTGGTCGACCTGTCAACTTTCTCTTTTGTGTTATTAAATAGCTTGTATTCGTTTTTGCAACTCATTCTGCAAATTAAAGCCCTAATGCTCAGATTAGAATCAAGTCTCTGTAAAATTACTATTCATCTGAATAAATTCGTGTTTTACAACATCCAATATACAACACAAGTGTTTTTATTAACCTCTTATAGACCGGAACCGCGCCCAAAAACCGGAACAAATTTTTGAAAAAAAAAAAAAATTTTAATGCGATTTTAACACTTATATGTAAAGAAACTGTATGAAAAACAAGGTCAGAATCGCTTGCGCCAACATCATTCTTGGTATAGCCAAAAGTTTCATTCACTTGGCAACACCAGAATATTTAAAATGAATTATCTATGGAATATGGATGTCCGTTTTTGCCACGATTTACACTGTCAAAGTCCGATGTGTGATAGTTGACAAAAACATCGAAAAACCTATCAATTTACAAAATGAACGCAAGTAATGTTATTTTTATAGATAGTTAATTGTTCAAGGAATGTGTTTCGGTAAATAAAATATACGATAGCTAAAAATTAATTAGCTAGAAACGGGCGGTCCGTTTGATAGATTCTCCCATCTTAACAGACGGATTGCAATCTTTAGAGCACAGGCGTCGGGTGGGAATGCTATCCTTGTTCTACCGGTATTACAATGGAAGATGCTCCGAGGAACTAGCATCATTGATCCCTTCGGCACCGGTGCATAGTCGGGAAACACGCCAAACGCGTGCCCAACATTTGTACACAGTTGACATATGTCACATGAGAACGGGTCGTTTCTTCGACTCGTTCTTGTGTTCAACAGCTCGGCTGTGGAATGATTTGCCGGCCTCTGTGTTTCCTCCTTCCTACAACATGGGTCTCTTCAAGACCAATGTTCATTCCTTCCTCTCCTCAAAAAGACCCTCCACACAGCATCCCAGATGACATAGACCCTGAGGGAAATTATTTTAAAATGTTACTTCAAAGTGATGCTTTGCATAATTTCCAGTATGGATGTTAGTTTCAGGCAAGGCTCTCCACCGGTTAACCTCTAATTTGCCAGAGACGCGTGGGCGCGCGCGTAATTATGCGCATGCGCGCAAGAAAATAATTTGAAAATTTGAATAAAATTTTCAACCAAAAACTTTTTGTCTGCGATTTTGGCCCTTCTATGTACAGAATTTGTATGAAGAACAGGGTCAGAATCGCTTGCGCCAACATTACTCCATGAGACGCGTAAAAATTTCATTCACCTTGCAACACCAGAATATTTTAAACGATTTTATCTGTGACATAAAAATGTCATTTTTGCTGCGAATTTTAGCTGTCACAATTTATGCATGTTCCTCGACTAAAACATCGTAAAACATATTAATTTACGTAATTAATGCAAGTAATGTTGTTTTGGTACATAGTTTATTGTTCTAGGAACGTGTTTCAGTCAATAAAATATACGAGAGCTCAAAATTAATCCACAAAACATTCAATTCAAAATTCAAAGTGGTGCTTTTTTAGTGAATTTTTGTGAAATGGCCTGGCCTTTAACCGGTTAAACAAAGGATAACTCAAACCACATAACCTGTCTATCTGTATGGAATCCCTTGATGTGGAAAACGAAGAATTCTAACAAAAGCAGCTCAATTTACGCCTGACTGGAGACTACACCCTGGGACACTACAGTGATGACTTAGAGCTGGCAAAATAAAACCGAAGACACTCTCAAAATGTGGTGCTGGAGAAAAATGCAAGCAGCGCAAGAGCGGGAACAGTGGAGAAGCCTTATCCACCAGGGAAATTGGAGTGGAGGTCGCTGCCTGAGCAAAGAAGAATTGGAAGAAGAAGACGTGAGTCAGCACACTGCTCTAACTTCTGTCATTATTATTATTACCCAGAGGGTTTTTACATGTTTCGTAGAAAAATTAATTCATGACAGATAATTTTGTAACAAAAAAAGAAATAATGAAAATAAAATTAGATAAAAATGCACACAAGTCATAAAAATACAAAAATACACATGTGTTTAGGAATAGTGGAATATATTTTTTACAAGATCCACAAAATTAAATATATCAACATCACTGATTTTCCCATACAATTTGGGAGGCGGGAATGGGTACCGCCGCCCCGGGAACCTTTATTGGATAACCAACACCTCTGCCATAGGTCACCCCAAGTGGTTCGCTACGTTTGGTGATTTAGCAGGGGTGCCCGGGTTCATGGGGTGAGGTTTGTCTAGGTCTTGGAGGCGGATGACCAGGACATACTGAACCCCAGATTCCTACCCACCCCTTAAACCCTTTTCCTTCCCAGAACTCTCCTCTCCTTCATTTCCTTAAAAAAAACCTCCCCACAGCATCCCCAAAGATGACATAGGCTCTGAGGGAAATTATTTTCCTCAGGGCCTCCTGTGTGGAGCTCATGTAAAAAAAAAAAAAAATAGTGTGAATAGTATGGGAGAGTGGACAATGTAGTTCCGCTTATGAATGCTGCAGTAGAATAGTGTATTTTATCGTGTTGTTACTGTGAATATTCGTAAGTTTATAAGATGAAGGAGTTCGCAACAGTTGAATTTATAGTTTAGTTTTTTTAATATTAAAAGTCATCCCCTAAAAACAATCTTAACTTGAAGTTCCATAACGTTAATTGTAACTTTGCGACATGCTCAAACTGCGAAAATGTGAAATTAGGAAATAATATCAAATACTTAGGTGTAACTATAGACTGCCGACTCAAATGGACTTACCATATAGAAAAAATTGTTAATAAACTGAGATACCTAAATTACATATTCAAACGCATGAGCAACATTGTCAATATAAGAACCATGAAACTTGTCTATAACGCATTGGTGCTTTCATCCATTTCCTATGGAATAATCGTGTGGGGAGGAACATACAACAACCATGTAAAACCATTAGAAATTGCACAGAAGTCCATCATTAAGGTAATGTACCAGAAGGCCAAGACGTATCCCACCAATCAGTTATTTCAGGAAACTGAAATTATGGAACTAAGGCAGATCTACTGTATCCAGTGTCTTAAATTTATATTTTCTCGTCCTAACAATTTTACTAAAAACACAAATCGTTCTAGCCAGAGACATACCACGTGCGTGTACACAGTGCCTCACTGCAAAACCAGATTGGCCCAAAGGCACATTAACTGTATTGCCCCAAAACTATTCAATTCCCTACCCAATTCAATCAATACTTGTCAAAATCTGAACGTGTATAAGAAAAATATTAAAAGCTGGGTAAAAAATAATTTGGAAGTGAGAAATTTTTTTCTTTAAATTGTATTATATGTTTTCTAAATTCCTAAATTCCTAAAATATTCCATGTCTTTCTGTATTTTAGATTAATAAAAGTAAATATATGTGTATTATATGTACACATATTTATGAACGTGTGTATGTACTTATTGGGTGTATACATACGTTATTATATGTACATATCTTTAATTTTAAGAAATCTCACAATAATCTCCTGTAAAATCGATCATGTTGATCTCTAAAGACACTATGTATATATATTTTTAAATTCTATTTTAACCACCACTGTTTAATATCCACATAATATAATACCCACGCACAGGCTTCGCCTTTGTGGGATCTTTTTTGTTACTCTCTTATATTTTATGTTATTATGTTCGTACTTATTCCCATGTATCAAAAAATTTTGCTAATAAAAAAAAAAATAAAATAAAATAAAAAGGTAAAGCCGTTTATTTTACGTCTGTCTTCTAATGTGTGTATTTTTAGATGATTTTATAAAAAAATTATATTTTAAGTCTTGCAGTAGAATATTTAGTTTAAAATTTATAAAACGCAGAAATTTTTGTTGTATTCGCTCAATGTTATTAATGTGACTTTTGTAAGATGGAGACCAAACTAACGAATTATAATCAATTAGGCTTCTAACTGGAGATACTTATAATAGTTTAATGACTTGTATGGAATTAAAGTTTTTAGTAGTTCTCAAAACGAAGCCTAGTGTTTTCATACCTTTGTTCATTATTTGGAGGATATGATTGGTGAAACTTTATCAAAAACATTATCATGACAAGATTGCTATAAATATTCTCACCTGGGATAGGCAGCAAGACGGGGCTGTCCACTGGTACCGGCTGGGGGTCGTTGGCAATCAGAGGAATGTCCATTACAATCGGAGCCGGAGAACTTGATTGGACTGCTGATTCTTCCACAAACTTCACCTGTACAACATTGTTACAGATTATTATTATTTTTTTTTTTTTAAATTTAACTTAAAGAGTAAAACCTCAAATTGTAGTATTTAACCTGTTAAATGTCAGGCCATTTCACGAAAATTCACTAAAAAAGCACCACTTGAATTTTGAATTGAATGTTTTGTGGATTAATTTTGATCTATCATATATTATATTGACTGAAACATGTTCCTAGAACAATAAACTATGTACCAAAACAACATTACTTGCGTTAATAGGCCACTTGCATCACATTTTTTAAAAAAAATTTCCGGTTAAGGAAAATATTCTAAGACATTCCGTATTTTTTTTTTTTTTTAATCGTATTTTTGAAACCCTGGCGATTTCATGAGGAAGAAAAATCAGACCATTTTTTATAAACTGGAAAGACGGGACATAATTTTATAGGTGCGAAAAAACGATAATCACATAGCCGAAAATCATTTAAAATAAAATAACGTTTTCCACAAGAAAGGGCACAGGAGAATAACGAGGCATACCAAAAATATTACATCTCATAAACATTTTTTTCCTTGATCCATCTTATTGATCATAAATCATTATAATGTTCAACGTCTATATTATTAAAACCTATGTAATATACTGTTAGCAATTTATAGCAATGAAAAGACGCTAATTGCTTGTAAATAGATTTATTCTCGCTTCCAGGATATTTTAATACAACGGTTAACAAAAGCATTCGCTTGTCTCCTCGAGCCGTTCAGATTTTGAATGCCCGGCAACCGCTGGCGGGGGGGTGATTCATCGGTAGCGCGTCACTCCCTTCCTTGCCGACCGAGATGCGAGCAGCGCCTCTGCCGGCGGTTACGTGAACGAAGTGTAGATCCCTGATTGGCAGACAGAGACGAGAGTAGCGCCTCTGGCGGCAAATCAGCGAACTTAACACTGCGGCGCCATAATTTGAATGTGCTGCTAACACGGCCATACTGATAACTGCTTTGACCTCAAAGCAGCAGCTGAAATAAAAATAAAACAATAATTAGGAGGGTTGAAACCTGTTCAGCCCCACAATGGTACTGACGAATAGATAGACTGTTCGCCCTTCCTGACCATTACTCCGAAATTTGTTCAGCCGGCCAATTCCTCATATTTTCATATGTGACCGTCACTCTGTGAGTGCTGCCGTTGGGTCTGGTACCCAACACGTCAAAACGATCGTTCGGCAAGACTTCTACCACCTTATAAGGCAAGCTCCGAAACCGACCTTTCAACTTTTTGTACCCCGGATTTCCCTTAGAAATCCGGATCAAAACGGTATCGCCCACGCGATATGAAGGTTTAATGAAACGTTTAGAGTTAAATCGTTTCATCTGCCGCTTCTGATCTGCATCAAAAAGCTTCCGTGCTTCCGCACGTACGACCTTGAGGTCCTGCCTCTCACCAGCCTGCGTGAGATTATTTACCAACACAGCTTCGCACAATGCAGAGGGTTTGTAGCCCATCAATAACTCATTTGGAGTTTTCAAAGTAGTTCTGTTTACTGCATTATTCAGTGCTTGCTGTGTTGCTGCCAGAGCCTCAACCCACTGATCTTCGGGTTTATCTCTGATGATGGAGTTCAGCGTATTCAATATTGTCCTATTGAGTCGCTCTACCTGACCATTAGCCCTCGGTAATAAAACAGAGTTTATGGTCAGCTTGATGCCGTGCTCCTCGCAGAAAGCATGCATGGCCTTCGAGGTAAAAGCTGTACCTCGATCACAAACAAGTCTCCGTGGCACCCCAAAAAGGTATGCCATCGCCGAAAGTGCCTTTATGACACCTTTCGTACTTGTTTCTGCCACCGCCTCTAAAAAGCAGTACTTTGTGAAGCCGTCCTGGAGAGCAATTACATACTGCATCCCCTCCACGCTCTTCACAAAAGGTCCCAAATGGTCCACATGCACAACGGCAAAGGGGGTCTCTATTTTAGGAATGGGATGTAATACCCCGGGTTTTCGACCGGTATCGCTTTTCCCAACCAGACATTTGAAACAGTTTTTAACATATTTCGTAACAACATTCCTCATCCGCGGAAACCAGTATTTGTCCCGGATGGCAGCCAGTGTTCTATCAACACCTTGATGTCCACTCTCATCGTGGAGAATCCGAAGAACGCCCCATCTGGCATTTCTAGGTACGAACCACTTCGAACCAATTGATGTTTTACGGAAAACTCTGTCTTCTTTTATCTCGTAGTCGATAAAATACTGCTTGCGGTCTTCTGATTCGATACCACTTTTCAGGATGTTCCTTATGTTAGTAATTTCCGGATCAGCTGTTTGCATATCTAAAAGCTGCTCCTGGGTAGTCCATTCGTATGTCAAACATACAGGGTTTCGACTTAAGTAGTCGACATGTGCTACTCTCTTGCCCGCACGATATTCAATGTCAAATTGATAATCTTGTAAAAATATCCACCACCGTGCCACACGTGGATTAATATCTTTCTTAGTCATAGTAGCCCGAACTGCATTACAATCTGTTACCACTTTGAATCGGATTCCGATCAGATACACGCGGAAATGTTTTAAGGCTTGCGTCACAGCCAACGTCTCGAGGTCGTATGAGTGATACATAGATTCGTCCGAAGATGTACGACGGCTATAGTAAGCTATGGGATGCATTTTCATGTCCTGACCTTGTTGTAATAAGATCGCTCCCAGTCCCTTAGCAGAAGCGTCCGTGTGGACTTCTGTAGCAGCTTCTGGGTTATATATTTGTAAAACAGGTCTATTGGTCAAAACAGTTTTTATATCTTCGAATGCCTCGCTGCATTTGGAAGTCCAACTCCAATCGGCATCTTTCTTCAACAAATCGTACAAAGCTCCGATCCTAGTTGCAAAGTTGGGGACAAACTGCCTGAAGTAACTGGCAAGACCAATGAATTGCCTCAGCTGTTTGACAGTTTTAGGGACCAAGGCTTTAACAAGGCATTCTGTTTTTGCGCTGCTTGGTTTTATAGAGCCAGCGCATATTTCTTTGCCCAAATAGTTAATGGTAGTTTGGAAGAACTCACACTTGGCCAAATTTAGGGTAAGACCAGCTTGCTTGAGCCGTAAAAGCACTTTTTCCAGCTTTTCAAAGCCTTCCTCTTCCGTCTCCGATGGAATAATAATGTCATCAATGAATACAAGTACCTCATTGTTCATATCGGCCAAAACTTTATTAAGGGTTCTTTGAAATACCGAAGGGGCATTAGCAAGACCGAAAGGTGTCCTTAAAAATTCATAATGCCCGTCGGGAGTCACAAATCCAGTTTTCTCAATAGAGTCTTCTTCAATGGGAATTTGATAGAAACCAGACTTTAGATCCAATTTAGTGAAATATACACCTTTTCCCAAAGTGTCTATGTGGTCTTGGATCCTTGGTAAAGGGTAACGGTCCTTCACCGTTATCGCGTTCAAAGCTCGAAAATCAATGCATAGGCGATCACTGCCATCCTTCTTTTTGACAAGTAGAATTGGGCTTGCGTAAGGTGATGAACTTGGTCTGACAATGTTGGCCTCAATCATCTCCGAGATGATCGCTTTTACTGTGTTCCTCTCAACTATTGACAGTCGACGAGGTCTCACAAAGATGGGCACCTTTGAGTCTAGCACAATCTTCAGACTGCCAACTTTGGAGCATCCAATATCTTTGAGGGAGGAGGATGTTAGATCCCAATAGTTTTTCATAAGTTTGTGAAGGAATTTAACTCCTACCTCTGTTAGAGCTCCAGTGGCGAGATCGGTCACCTCAGCCACAGCAACCACGTGATCTGGCTGCACCTCCTTGTACTGGAGTCGTACCCCATCCTTGTCCGCCAACACTTGGATACCAGGGTGGTGCAGGATGTCCCTCCCCACGAGAAGGTCAACGGGCAGGTCCTTGTCGTCCATCACCAGGGGCTGCATTTGTATTCCAACCCCCTGTGAAGAGATGTGGCACGTCGTCTGCCCCACTGCTGAAACGATGGCACCATTAATGCCACTCATGAGCGCAGTGGATAGTTTCAAATGCAGGCCAAGGGATCTCGCTCTCTTCTCCCGCATCAAAGTGCAGGAACTGCCGGTGTCTATAATGGCATTTATGCTGGTGCCGTTGATATCGCACTTAGTTGTCATGCGCAATAATTTGTCACCACACAAATTCACTGGCTTCAATTTTCTGAAGCACGTTTCTTCAGTGTGGCCTTCCCTCTTGCAATGGTTGCATTTGGGCCTTTGGTGGCCCGTACGTCCACACTTATAACATTTGATTGCCTTTTCGCCCTTTCGCGAGCTGGAGTCTGCCCTACTAGGGGCCTTCGGGGCAGGCTTTATCGCCGGCGCTTCCATTCTCGCCGCCATAGAACGACGTGACATCTGTGTAACTAGAGACTGCATCGTTTCGCAGCTCTCCAGAACGACGCTCAAGCTCTTATCACTGATGCCACCCAGCATCACGTCCATTTGCTGCCTCTCCGATAACTTCACTCCGAGCCGCTTGATTTTACCGGTCATGCGCCCGGCGTAGATAACAAGCGACTTCGCTTGGCAACTCTTAAATTTCACGATGTCTTCAATCATTGCAAAGAAGTTCGGCTCTCGGGGATAAGACAATGCCAGGTCCTCTCTAAATGTTTTCCACGTGCGCTTGGGCGGCGTCCACAGGTTAAACCAGGCCCTGCCTTCTCCTTCCAAAGCTTGAGTTGCTCGGTACAATTTGCGCCGTTCGCTCCATTGGCACGCGGCAGCCACTTCCTCCACCTGCTGAATCCATTCCAGCACGTACGAATTTTCGCGCGCGGGATTGAAATGGGGAACCAATCCCAACTCAGGGGTTTCGGATCTGTCCCGATTGCGCTGGTGCGTTCTTCTCGGCAGTGAACCCGATCGGGAACGAGATCGCGTGCGATATCTGTGATCACGATGGGCACGGCTTCTCGGTGAGTTTCGGCGGGAACGCGAGCGACGCGGCGGAGTCATGGGCTCCTCACTATAATCGTCACTATAATGACGCGGCATTATCACAATATCAATGTTCCACTCACTCACAAAAGTTAAAAATGGTCAAAAATATTAACAAAGAAAGTTTGTAAACAAAGGCGAGCTTGGTGACGCGTAATGGCGGACGGCTTGGCGTCGCTTGTTTACGAAACACGAATTGTCAGGCGGATTAAATAAAAGCTAATGACACTTGCTTTTACGTATCCCACTTCTGATGTTAGCAATTTATAGCAATGAAAAGACGCTAATTGCTTGTAAATAGATTTATTCTCGCTTCCAGGATATTTTAATACAACGGTTAACAAAAGCATTCGCTTGTCTCCTCGAGCCGTTCAGATTTTGAATGCCCGGCAACCGCTGGCGGGGGGGTGATTCATCGGTAGCGCGTCACTCCCTTCCTTGCCGACCGAGATGCGAGCAGCGCCTCTGCCGGCGGTTACGTGAACGAAGTGTAGATCCCTGATTGGCAGACAGAGACGAGAGTAGCGCCTCTGGCGGCAAATCAGCGAACTTAACACTGCGGCGCCATAATTTGAATGTGCTGCTAACAATACTTGTAATTGTAAATTATAATAATAATAAGAATATTATAAAATTTGATTTTGTTAAAATCAGCCCCACTACCATTATACCTCTAAAACACCTACAGAAAGCGTAAATTGTACGGGGTTCTCTTCACAACATCTGTCAAAAATTCAAACCAAATGATAAGTTCGCAGAGAACAAACAATAAATCTAGTGAACGAATTCTAAAATTCGCCTGAAATCAGAGTGTTGCCATATTAAAAAAATAAATTAGTGTGGAATTTTACAAAATTAATAGGAACATTTTCGGAGACGGGACATTTTCATGTAGTGACGTCACGGGCCCAAATAATGGATTTATTTACTTATTTAAAAATAAAAAAAACTGTTCATTTCTAAAATTTAACATTTTCATAATCTTAGTAAAAAGATCTATCCACACGATTTTTTCTAAGTCGTTATGAAATCCATGCAAGTGGCCTATTACGTTAATTGATAGGTTTTACGATGTTTTTGTCAAGCAACACGCATCGACTTTGACAGATAAAATTCGCGGCAAATTTGACATTTTGATGCCAGAGATAAAGTCATTTAAAAATATTCTGGGGTTGCTGGTGAATGAAATTTTTAGCCAACTTATGGGGAAATGTTGGCGCAAGCGATTCTGACCTTGTTCTTCATACAAATTCTGTACATAGAAGGGTCAAAATCGCAGACAAACATATTTTTTCCGAAATAATTTTTTCGCACATGCGCACAATACGCGCGCATCCGCGCGTCTCCGGCAAATAAGGGGTTAATCAATGAAGACAATATTGGCGACTCTCAATCGAAAATTTAAAACATAAAAGTCAGAAAAGGACAATTTGAGATTTTACTTCTTTTTTTATTTTTTTTTATGTGAATTACTCACAAGAGTCTCAGCGGCTCCTGTCTGGAGCCAGTGAGATTATGGCATCCACAATTGGGGTATGTTGTGAGGCAAAGATACTGGGGAGGGGAAGGAGATGGGGCTGAGGAAGGTGGGGAAGTACTTAGCTATTCAGATCTGGTCACCAAACAAGGCTAAAGCCATTTCAAGCAACGTTTCAATTCTGAATGGTGGTCTTATACCAGGGCGATATTGAGAGTATCTTCCACTCTGGAATGTGCCGCAAATATACTATACAGTATTTTAAATGAATTATAAAATAACACAAATTAATCAAATAAAATTTATTTGATCCCGCGACCCTCAGATTGCGAGTCAAGAGCCTTACCTCTAGACCACTCCGGTCGTCAATAATAATAATAATAAATTTGGACAACTTATATAGCGCTGTTTTTGCGAAAAATCGCCTCAAGAGCGCTGTACAAATTAGCATGGATTTTACATTAGAATTTACTTAACTTAGGAGGCTCGATAACAACTCGTCTTGCAGCTATCAAGCGCATGGATTATTGGAATTCTAGCCCCACGATAAATTAAATAAAATATCTTTTTATACACGTATTTCAAATTTACTTAACTATGTAGGGGGCTAGATAACAACTCGTCTTGCAGCTATCAAGCGCATGGATTGTTGGAATTCTAGCCCCCCAATAAATCAAATAAAATATCTTTTTATATGTACGTATTTTAATTTACTTAACTGTGTAGGAGGCTAGATAACAACTCGTCTTGCAGCTATCAAGCGCATGAATTGTTGGAATTCTAGCCCCCCAATAAATCAAATAAAATATCTTTTTATACACGTATTTCAAATTTACTTAACTATGTGTTAAAATAAAAATAGACTTGCAGAAAAGTCAATAGATGTTGCATATCAAATAAAATGGATAAATTTATCCAAGACAACTCTCTAGATTGTATTTAGATTGAGATGAATCTTGCAATCATACATAAAGATAGCAGCCAATAAAAATATGCATTAAAGTAAATGAAGAAAATAATTCGATTTTTGATTTTTCAGATATGTCTGACTAATCAACTGGATGATCGATATATATGTACACGTACGTTTAGTTTGGATTCCATCAGATCTTCATCTTCTTCTTCCTCATGAACAAATTCTTCATCTTCTTCTTCATCTGCCATATGTTCATTTTCTTCTCGGGATGGATCTGAAAATTAAGTGAAATCAGCAAATGCTATATTCATTTGTGTAATGTATTGAAAGAGCTTCTAAGTGATGCCGACAGATGACAGTAGGGAAAGTGCTTCCATCGATATGATACATAAATGTTTTTTGTAACAAGGTGTGTGCACCCTTTTATCATTGATGATATGTTAAGTACTTACTCTCGTAGAATTCATCATCTTCCTCGTCCTCCCCCTCCCCTTCTCCCTCTCCTGTTCTGTCCTCTCCCTCAAAGGATTGGTTCATATTCAGCAGCTCAGACTCGTCCACCTGGAAGCAATGGTAACTAGTATGAGAGATAGATCAAAGGAAACGGAAATACCAGTGCTCGAACAGTCTTCCGTATATACACTCCTGGGATATCTCGTGCACTATTTTATGCTAAAAATTGCTGATTATCAGAACGGTTCAGTTTTTAATCTGTGGAAAGCCAGGGGTAAAATGCCAATCGCCCAGGCGTATACCAGATGATACTATTATCGTAATAACTTGAGATATCTATAATGATGGTTTTGAAAATTGTACCGTTTTAATTTTTTTCTTCTCTAATGTTATAAAATAATATAACACAGTGAAACCCTCTTAAGAAGTTTGATTTTTACGGTCCCTTGAAGACTGAACAACTTTTTCATGTACATAATCATAAATGTGTCTATTATGTACTCGTGTAAGTTATTTAGGATATTTCGAATATCTGTTCTTTCCTTTTCAGTCAACCATACTACAAATCTTTTCAGTCAACCATATTACAGTTCAAGTTATTTGGGGTAACGTAAGTTTTTGTTTGTGTTAGGAAGAAATTGAAATTTATATATACGATTCATGTTTTTTTTGCGAAAGTTGATTTGATACAGGGAACCTGTACCTATTTGACCATCTCGTAAGTAAATAATATCGTTTTGTACTTATTCATTTTGTTGTGGCAATAATTACCTCGAGGTATCGTAGTGAAACTATATACAGGGTGTCCGGGGGTAAAGTGCATTAACTTCGGGAGGTAATTCTACACGATAGTACAAGTAAAAAATATGAATAACTTTTTTCGAAATTCCAACTTTTAGGGGTAGTTTTCTGGTAAAAAGATAAAATTAGAAAGGCGTGTGCGGGCGGCTTTATTATTTTACACTGTTGCCGAATGCCAAATCCCCGCCCCAAGCGCTCAGTGCCAGTGTTGAATTCGAATGTAACAATTTTATTCGCGTAGTAGTGTTTCACTTTAAAAACTTTATTATTGTTAGTCAAAACTTGTTGATTTAATGTGTCTTTATCTAGTGTGTATTTATTAAGACTGACTTAAAGGAACAACTTCATTAAGTGCGTGTTTTTTTCAGACTTACTTTTGTTTACTTAGTTGTAGACGTGCCTAACCTGCCTAGCTGTAAAAATGGTGTTTATTTGTGCGTAATTTTATCATTGAATTATTGTGCCAATAGCGCGTAATTTTGTTATTGAATTATTAGGTAAATGCCTTACTTTACCAACCAAGAACAGGCAGACATTCATTAATGAGATACGCCACAACGTACGAATTGATAATGATTACTTAACGTTTACAAACTTGCTTACAAGTTGAAAGTGGACATTTTGAAAATTTGTTAAACTAGTTAAAAGCGATCACATTAGTTAAGTGTACAATTAGTTTATAACAATTTAATCATTAAAAGCGTGTCTTCAATTGTTATTTAAGTGCAGTTATCTTTTTACATTTGGTTTAAAACATACGATCTGTATAAACGTCAAATTCTCGGTCTTGTTATGTTTACAAACGGTTTCCATGGATACAGGCCAAATCACACCAAGCAACGTTGCAACAAATGCGCCCGGCAAGCTAACTTGGGTAAGTGCTACCTTACACTAAGGATTTTTAGTAGGTATCTCTTTTTGTATGGGAAAAAAAAAGTTGGAATTTCAGAAAAAGTTATTTATCTTTTTTACTCCTACCATAATGTTGAATCACCTCCCGAAGTTAACTCGTTGTGGGCCGTTCGGACACCGGTGTCCGCGAGGTGGCGCGGCATTTTGAAATGCAATTTTGACCCTTATGTATACAGAAAGTGTATGAAGAACAATGTCAAAAACGCTTGCTCTATTATCGTACTTTACCATAGAGAAACCCGCAATGAGACAAGTCACTTCGAATAATTTATATTAAATTTTCCGTAGTCCGGGATGTAAAAAGATTCTGCGCATGCGCGAAAAAAAAATATCTCCTTTCTACTATTTTGACCCTTCTATGTACAAAATCGGTAAAGGAAGTGTCAGAATCACTGCCGCCAACATTCCCTATGGTATGGGTAAAGATTTCATTCATTTAGTAGCCACACAATATTTAAAAATAATTTTTGTCTGTGGGCATCTCCAACTGTCATTTTGGCGGCCGCGTCACATTGCGGATGCGTGACATGCGTGTACCTCGAATAAAACATCATAAAACCTATCAATTTACGTAATTACGCAAGTAATGTTATTTTGGTAAATAGTTTATTGTTCTAGGAATGTGTTTCAGTCAATAAAATATACGATAGGTTAAATTTAATCCACAAAACATTCAATTGAAGATCGTGAAATTTCCGTGTTTTTCTGGAAAAAGCCAGGACCTCAACAGGTTAATGCACTTTACCCCCGGACATCCTGTATAACTATATTGTGATTGTGTTGTGTGCCCCTTCGCGGAGATGGTAAGTGATTGGTCATCCCTTTTCCTTGCATACCTTTGTTTTTCCTACACATATCATCATCCAGTTCCGGCAAACACCATTTCGTCTCGTTTCTTTTTTAGTATTTACATTCCATTACAAGTGCATCTGAGGAAGTAATTCGTAAGCAGTTTCAGATACAACATCCGTCTTATGATAAATGAATAAATTACCAGTCTCCCTTCAAGATAGGAGATCTCCTTGAAGGGGTCCTCCTCAGCGGCCTCTCGGTGCTCCGCATCGATGTGGAGGTCGAGCTTCTCCTCGCACATGAATACCAGGTCGCACCACTCGCACATGTACTGCTCGCCTGCAAACAAACAAACAGACTTAACTATACTGGCTGCTCACTCTGTCGAGTGTTGTGAAGTCTTATTTAATAAATTTAACTTTATTTTCTACCCGTCATTTTATATTTAAATTCATCTTGATTAATTTCCATCTAGACTCTTTTACTTTCAATTTAACGTCTACGTGGCATTTTATCTTAATTTTTATACAACAAATTTGTCTTTGTATAATTTGTTTTTGTCTGTGCTCTCACTAGAATCGATTGAAAAATTGTCATCAATTCCTTGCAAATATTCAATTATTCCATTTCTAAAAGCCTCACAGCCAGCATTTAAGGAAAAAATTCAGTTTAGGGGCGACAGTCCTAGATAATTTTTTTTTTTTATACTAATTATGGGCCGGAAAATTCGAATCTGAAAGAATTAGGCGTCGGCAAGCAATATTAACTGAATTACACGACTTTAAAATTTTCTATACACACACAGGAAAACAAGCCATTTTGAAAACATTCTGACACTACAAGTCATAGAAAAACAAGAAAGATGTTACACCACATAAAATTAAGTGTTGCCATTAAGCAATAATATCAATAACGAATTTAAGTAATTAATTTTATAAATTTTGCTCACTTTTGTATCACAAACCATGTTACATAAACCTAACCTAACCTAACCTAACCTAACCTAACCTAACCTAACCTAACCTAACCTAACCTAACCTAACCTAACCTAACCTAACCTAACCTAACCTAACCTAACCTAACCTAACCTAACCTAACCTAACCTAACCTAACCTAACCTAACCTAACCTAACCTAACCTAACCTAACCTAACCTAACCTAACCTAACCTAACCTAACCCAACCATAAGATACAAAAGTGAGTAAAATTTATAAAAAATAATTACTTAAATTAGTTATTGATATTATTGCTTAACTTCTCGAGTGCCGTTGACGCGCCGGCGCGCGAGAATCAAATTTCACCATAAAAAACTTTTTGATCGCGATTTTTACGCTTATCTATAAAGAAACGGTACCAAGAACAAGGTCAGAAACGCTTCCGCCATTATCGTTCTCGAAGTGTTGGGAACATGAAAAACATCTAGCCGCTCGGAATTAATTACAAGAATTCATCATACATGAAGTTGGCGTCACTCATTTTGGAATGTCAAACTGCGGAAAGTTGGGGGTGCACTCGATGCGACAAAAACGCCGAAAAATACGGAATTTATTCACGAAATGTAAGTAATGTTGTTTTTATTCATACTTTATTGTGCGTGGCATGTGTTTTGATAAAAATAATACACGATATCTCAAAATAAACCGACGAAATACGACACCAAAGTCACAGCATCATTTGGTTTGAAATATTTTACGTTTAGTATTTCAGTTTACGGGTGATAATATCGTTTATTTGGCAATGTTTAGTATATCATTTTGTAGGAAAATCAATTGAGATTATATGAAAGTGTTTGTTATGTCAATATTTAGTTTGTAATTTACGAAAAACAAAGTTCCGAGTGATGACGCCTCAAAAATTCTGGCGGGTTTCTGAATTCTGACGTTTCTAGAACAATATCTAAGTAAATATCTACGATATTATAGAGATTTTTACGTCATTATGTAAAGAAATCTATTGTGTTATGTATCAAAGCTTTTGTTTCGTGAATATTTAGTTAGAAATAATAGAAATAAATACATTCTCGACGCTTGTCATACTCACGCACACATTGATGTTTTTTTGCAAGTGTGTGCGTGGATTCCTGATTGACAGCTTTGAAGTAATGGATTCGATAGCGCTGACATCTAGCGGTTCTATTTGAGAAACGCACATTTTGTATGAGGCTGTACAGTATTGCGTAAAATTGATATTTATTTACGAGTCCAGTGCCGTTGACGCGCCGGCGCGCGAGTATCAAATTTCACCATAAAAAACTTTTTGATCGCGATTTTGACGCTTATCTATAAAGAAACTGTACCAAGAACAAGGTCAGAAACGCTTCCGCCATTATCGTTCTCGAAGTGTTGGGAACATGAGAAATTTTTTAACTTATATTTATATAAATATAAGTTAAAAAATTGATCAGTTATATAGGGTGTGCAAAAACAATTATTATATATTATGGAAAAAAAATTGCAAGGTTATAAAGAACTTTCTTCAAAATTATAAAATATTTATAAATACAGCGTTTTGATGATTATTATATTATATGATGATGATATAATATGATGATGACATTTATGATTGTTTCTATTGTTATAGAATGGCACGACGGTATGTTGGGTATTAGTAGTAATTCTATTAGGTTGGTTGTACGCTTCATCCTTTCAAAAATTGAAAGACATAAGTGTAACGATAAATGTTTATAGTTTCAGATTCCTGGCTGGGCACATGACGGCGGCGACGGTCCAACACCCTCAACATCCTCAACATTCTCGACGGCTCCCACGACTCAGGTAATTATAATAACACTTGGCTAACTTATACAGTACCATTTTTTCTTGTATTACCTCAAGAGCGCTTTACACAGCTATATATATTTTTCTTTTCTTTCCGTCTATAGGTATCCAACAACATCTTGATGGAGTTCATCGGTTACGAGGAGAATAACCCTACTGAAAGTGACAGGGAATCCCTCGCTGGTGACGAAATCGGTGAGGTTGAATCCCTCACCTCCGATGAACTTCCACCAATGGTAGATGACGATGTTGAGTGGGAGCCGTCAGAGGAGGACGAGGACGAGGAGGAGGACTAGGAGGAGGACACCGATTTTGTACCCGAGGCGCAGATCTACAACTGGTCGGTGGATTTTTCAACCTTCTCGGGTCGGCGTGAGGATTTTGCCGTCCTTCAGCCTGGCCCATCCCTTTAGATTACCTTTTTTTATTTTCAAATCGTGTCGCCATTTGTTGTGTTTATATGTTTTTGTTATTTATGGTTTTTATTCGATGCACCATTTGAATAATTTTTTTTACTGAAACAAGTGCATTGTGCATCTTTGTATTGGTATGTTTTTGTTATTATAAATTACTAGCTTTTTCCTGCGGCTTCGCTCGCATGGTATTAGGGGTTTCCCACTCCGCCTCCTCCACCTTCCCTCTCCCCACTCCACCACCCTCATCAACCCCCCTCCCCCTCCACCCACCCCACCCCCCATTCCACTCCCCCCTTCAACCACCCTCCCCCTCCCCCCTCCCCTCACCCCTACCCAAACTCCTCCCACCCTCCACCTTTCCTCACCCCACTCTACTCATCCATCAACCCCCCTCTCCCTCCATCTCCTTCTCCACCGAACCCTCCCCTACCCCATACCCCTCCCACTCCACCCCCCCCCAACTTTCTCCACCCTCCCCCTTCCACTTCCTTCCCTCCCACCTCTCCCACCCCACTCTACCTCCTCCACCTTCCCTCTCTCCACTCCCATCAACCCACTCCCCCTATACCTCCACCCACCCCTCCCCTCGCCCCTACCCCTTACTTCCCTCCGACCTCTCCCACCCCACTCCGCCTCCTCCACCTTCCCTCTCCCCTCACCACTCCCCCTATCAACCCCCTTCCCCCCATCCATATTATTGTAAAGTTTCATTAAAATCCATTCAGTAGTTTTCGCGTGAAAGAGTAACAAACATACATCCATACAAACTTTCCCCTTTATAATATTAGTAGGATTATATTTTGTTACTATAAAAATGTATATTTTGTTATTATAAAAATGTATGATGTGTATTTTCATTGTATGTGAAATTGAAATAAATATAATTAAAAAAATATTATTTTTTTAATTTGGCCTCAGACTGTACCTTTGAAGCTCGTCTGTATACGGAGCGGCGGCTATCTTGGATTACACCAGTGTCAAAACATGTCTAAAGTCGCTAAAGTATACTGTACATTCTTTCATTGTTTTTGATATAAATTCATTCTGGAAAGAATAAGTTTGAGATATCATCAGAAAGATCGTTTTATCTACATTATTTTCATGTAATTTTCGAAATATTTCGCAAACGAAATCTCCTAAATATTCAGTTCGTAAGATTCTCCTAGAAATGTCAAATTTTTTACGTCATAATGACTAATTATATTTTTAGCATTATTTGTTTACGGGTTTCTATTACAAAATAATATTATTAGTAACAACAATTGTATAAACTATCAAAATATGAAAGAATTGTTACCATAAACTGAACAAATCAGACACAAAAAAATGCGAAAGTGCACACTTGGTTTTCGATTTTTTCTTGAAAAGATGAAAATATTTTACATTTTCAAAGAAGTGCCAATGTCATAACTTCTTCGAAAACACCCTTGGATTGTTTTTTTTCATGTAAGGTGTCTATTCAGGTTTGTGTAGAAATAAAAAAGTCAGTTCATTTTCGTATAAATATATTTTTTTACGATTTTTTTCCGGAATGAGAAAATTTTTACATCATTTTTTTACTTTAGTTAGCTATTCTAGGAAAACTTGTAATGATATTATAATGTAATAAATATGAATAATAAGATACATTATCTGGCAAACAAAATTAAAAAAAAAAAAAAAAAAATGTTTAATACCGATTATAAGCAAAAGTGTCAGGGAGGTAATTTCGCGTGATTTTTCCTAAAAACCCTGGCCTTTGACAGGTTAATGGCAACACTTAATTTTATGTGGTGTAACATCTTTCTTGTTTTTCTATGACTTGTAGTGTCAGGATGTTTTCAAAATGGCTTGTTTTCCTGTGTGTGTATAGAAAATTTTAAAGTCGTGTAATTCAGTTAATATTGCTTGCCGACGCCTAATTCTTTCAGATTCGGATTTTCCGGCCCATAGTTAGTATAAAAATAACTAGTTTTATTATCTAGGAATGCCGCCCCTAAACCGAACTTTACCCGCATTTAAAAACATTTCACTGTTATTCCAAGTTTATCTGAACTATTTATAGGCAATTAACAAATATAACAGTAATTACACAAGTGTTTTATTTCGAGTATACCCTCACTTATTAACGTGCGATCAATCCCCTTGTTTTGGAAAACGAAAGAAGTCATACAAGAATTTACGTTCCGACTGTCTCCTGACCTCCAGAGACATATAAGGGACCAAGGGACTCTCGACTAACTATACATAGGAAGATATTTGGTCAGGAAGGGAAGAACTGAGGACTGGAGACGAATTACTGACATACCTTCAATGTGAGACTTGATATGGACCACCACATCATCCACATCTTGGAAGATCTCTTTGCAGAGGGGACACGTCAGGTCCTGGGTGGCGTGCACGGCCGAGTGGAATATCAGATCATCCTGCAACACAACATCATTATATAATTTCAGGTAATTTGGTAGAAAGCTGAGTGTCAATCGTCGAGTTCATTAGTCAGACATCTCCGAAAATCGAAATTTCAGTGAGTATGCAGTTATATGTAGCAGTGTACCCTACTAATAAAAAAAAAATGCAACACCGAAACAACGACCGTTAAACGGTGTTTCCGCAACTTTACTAATAACGGAATGACGTTTTTATGTTGGCTGCATTGAACATTGGTAGATTTGCACAAGTGCGACCACCATGTTTTTTTCTTTCAACAGCGGAAAAATTTCTGTTGTGACATGTGGTATTTTACGAGCAATTAATTTAATGTTTTTGAACATGATTTCCGTTGTAATGACCTATTCACCATGTGGGAAAAATTGGGCATGGTCCACAATGTTCCAGAACATTCGAGTGTTCTGGAATGTTCCACAATGATCTGGGATGTTCCCGAACGTTCCAGACTATTCCTAAACATGCCACAACATTCCAGAATGTTCCAGCATTGGAATGTTGTGGAATGCTCTGGAATACTCTCAAATGTTCTGGACTTAAATAAATAAATTTCTATAAATTTCTAGAGGGCGAAACTTCCAGCCCTTATATCTTCAAAAGCACGTCCTTTAGGTAAAAACGGGAACCTTCTTCATGGATAGGGGATAGAGGGCTACACACCTTATAACTCCCTTGATTGTACCGGAACTCATTTCTTAGTTATAGCGGCACGCACATTGTACACTTTCTTTTATACTATATATTGATTAATAAGGATTAGTGCGTACCTGCTTCTGGAAGATGACATTGCACTGGGCGCATTTGTAATGTTCGGAGGTAGATTGTGTGGTGCGTTTTTTGCCTATTTCCGATCCGGGCATGTGCTTTGTCCTCAGATGTCTGGAAATAGATACGTCCAATGATTATCACGATACATCTTACTTCTTTCTTTCATTCTGTACACAAACATTCTAAGAACAAACGTACATTTCAATTTATTCATTTCATCCATCGCGAACGGCTACCACGCCGAGACTAAGCGTCACAGAGGGTGCATCGTGGTGGGGATTTCTTCTTCTTCTTGTTGTGCCTTGTCCGTTCAACGGACGTTGGCTATCATGTTGGCTATGCGGACTTTGTTTACTGCGGCCCGGAACAGCTCCACGGGAGACTGGCCAAACCACTGGTGGGGATTGGGCAAGGGCAATCCAGACTACACTCGTTTTTCGCGACTGCAGCACCTTGGAAACCTTATTTTACGGACAGCCCTAGTAGATTTACACTAACAGCAACAAAGCTTGCCATTTGAATTGTGCTTTATTGATGTTAAACATATCGATATTAGAAGTGATTCTATTTAACCCCTCCGAAAATCGCAAATATTCACTTATAATGTCTCTAACGAAATGACAGTTTTACGAAAACTTTGTGTTATTACCGCTTCACTATTAAAGCTCTATAAATGAAACATTTCTGAACGTAGCCGAATACTAAAAACTGTTTTAGAAAGGTTACAAAATAAGCTTTCAAATTGTTATATTACAAATAAATATTGACATTTGTAAATATTAAAATTTAGAATGCAAACATTAAAAAAATGTAAAAATGACTCATGTGATTTTTTATGTGGAAACGGTATTAAAATCACAGATTATGTAAACAATACTTATTCTACTGTATAAATGTATAATAAACACTTTTGTCACCTCACTTTTTTATCATTTCATACAAAAATATTTAATAAAAATTAACAATGTCGAGCGGCCCGCAGGCAATTTGGCGGGTAAAAATATGTGTCAACCGCGCGATTGACAGAATATTCTTGTAATGTATTTCTATGGACAACTTGATAGGGATGTACAGCTTGATCCACAATCGACCTTTCACTTTTTGTTTTAGGGATGTCACTAAAACAGAACGATTTCTATGGAGACACACGCGTTGACGTATAGACACGCTTATTGTACTTGACTGCTATCGTATTTTTAAAGCATATATCTAAATGTGTTACAATGAGCACATCCCTTTTGACCCGTAGATGGTTCATACCGAGCATGCCCAAGAGAGTCGGTAGGGTAGTAGCCGTACTCCCACAGATAGAGATATCTCAGAATCTCTTCTGAACCTTTCCCACCATGAGGGAATACTTCACTTGGTGAGGGCTCCAAACGACTAACTAAAGCATTGTATAGTACTGTGAGAACACAAGTGTCTCTGAAATTTCTGGCAGTACGTAGGTCAAAACCCAGTGAAATGGTTACGATTAGAAGATACAAACCTCGTGTAGTGGTGCGATAGGAGGAAGGCTTTGGGACAAAACTTGCAGATGTAGGGGCGGTTGCCGGCGTGACTTTGTACATGCTTCGTCAGACGGATGGACGAGGTAAAAGCTGGAACAACAAAATGCGGGATTAACTAGATGTATTTTTCAATTTGGGAGGGGGGTATGGATACCACCACTCCATGAATTATATTGCGTAACCAACACCTCTGCCATAGGTCACCCCAAGTGGTTCGCTATGTTTGGTGACTTATTAGCAGGGGTGAGGTTTGTCCGCTAGACGGCAGACGAGTCTGCACATCTGCTGCGTGACGGGCTGGATCGGGAGATTGGTTGAGCAAGGCCTTTTGACCTCTCCACGCTCGACTCTTCGCCTTGCACCGCAGTCACTCATCGCCTTGCATCACACTCCACTTATATCTCGACTCCCCTTATATCTTTTCCTTCTCAGAACTTCTCCTTCCTTTCCTCAAAAAACCCTCCTCACAGCATCTTCAAAGATGACATAGGTCCTGAGGGTAATTGATTTCCTCAGGGCCTCCTGTGTGGAGCCAATGTAAAAAAAAAAAACAGTAAGCAGATTACATGTTTCCATATTAATATTCGGAGGAGCAATTTTTAACAAAAATTGAGCGTGGCGGCCGAATCCAACTATTAAAAAACCGAACCCCGGATGGTTATTCTATATATCATTTTATCAGATGTCTTACACTGGGGGCAGTAGTGACACTTGTAGGGGCGCTGATTGGAGTGCGTGATGGCGTGCCGGTCCAGCCCCTGCTTGAAGGCAAAGCGCTTGGGGCAGTGCACGCAGCGGAAGGGCTTGTCCACCGAGTGGCGCTTCTTGTGGTGCGCGTCCAACTCCTTCACCGAGAGGAACACCATGTCGCACTCGGTGCACAGCAGCTTGGGCACCGAGGTGTGCACCTTCTCGTGCCGTCGCAGCAGGGTGAGCCGCGCAAACGAGCGCTGGCAGATGATGCACTCGAATGGCTTCAGCCCGCTGTGGACCGACTCGTGCTTCTGCAGATCGTACTTGGAGAAAAACGACCTGAACCAGATAAACAAGCAATTAATCATATTATATATAGATACATATGTACATACAGAGTGTTAAGGGACGTATACTTGGAGAAAAACGACCTGAACCAGATAAACAAGCAATTAATCATATTATATATAGATACATATGTACATACAGAGTGTTAAGGGACGTATACTTGGAGAAAAACGACCTGAACCAGATAAACAAGCAATTAATCATATTATATATAGATACATATGTACATACAGAGTGTTAAGGGACGTATACTTGGAGAAAAACGACCTGAACCAGATAAACAAGCAATTAATCATATCATATATAGATACATATGTACATACAGAGTGTTAAGGGACGTACTTGACTTATTTCAACAAGTGATTCCTGACATTATTTGGAGTAAAAACAAGAAAAAATATAGATGTTGGACAGTTGGGGACGGGGTGAGGGGTTGGTCGATCACTCGGCTGAGTGACCAGTGACGACATGTGAAAGAATTTTTTTTGGTTGATTTTGAAGAATAAAAATTAAAAAAACAAAAACAAAAAAAATTCATCGTAGACCAAAATTTCATTTACATTTGTTTTCATTTTTAGGGAAAGGAAGGAGAGGACGTTCCTGAAAGGAAAAATGTATGAAGGATGGGTAGGAATCTGGCGATCAATGCATCCAGGAGTGACAGAGGATCCCAGAACGGCCCACCACGCAGTAGGTGAGCAAACGCACTCGCCACCAAAACCTAAACCTTCACCCCATGAACCCGGGCACCCCTACTAAGTCCCCAAAAGGTGACCTATGGTTGGATATCCAATAAATGGTTCAGTGGGACGGTGGGTGTACCTTTCGCACATTTGGCATGGGTGTGTACGCTCGCGCTTGTGGTTCTGCATGTGGATCTCCAGCAACTGTTTGAGCGGGAAGGAGCGCTCGCAGTCGGTGCAGGGGAACACGTTGGTGGGCACCTCCGCTGCGGGACTCGCCACGTCTCCGTCTGCCTCGTACAAGGTGGACTCACCCTCGGTTTCTTCTTCTGCAACAACAAAATGATAAATTAACAAATCAAATCACAATTAAATATGTTACAGTAGAACCCCCAACTCCAATAATTGAAAAAAAAAACACAAATTTCGAAATTTAAAAAAAAAAAAAGGTCCCCAGAAATAATTTTTTTAATTCGAAACTTATTTACCTGCAATTTTTCGTGTAATTCAAAAATCATCGATTTTTGCAAAAAAAAAAATCGTAAATCTGAATCTGTCAGACAGCCGTGGTGGCAAAACGCCGTAAAAAATAGATTTACGCGATTAACATCATCCTAGTTTGTATTATTATTTTGTAATTCTGAATCGGTTAACACTGGAATGTCGTATTTTTACGAATTTACTTGGAATATTTTAATTTAACCCGGCCTGTGCCGCTTGTGCGCCGGCGCACAAAAATGAAAAATCAAAATTTTTACGCAATTTTGACCCTTATGTATAAAGAAAGTGTATGAAAAACACGGTCAGAATCGCTAGCTCTATTATCGCCCTTTACCATAGAAAAAGCCGCAATGCAGCCGGTCACTCCGAATAATTTATATGAAATTTTTCGTCGGGCGGGATGTGCGCAGGTTTTGCGCATGCGCGAAAAAAATATATTTTCATCTTCAATTTTTACCCTTCTATGTACAAAATTTGAATAAGAACACGGTCAGAAATGCTAGCGCCAACATTCTCTATGAGATGGGTAAAAATTTCATTCACCTTGCAACATTAGAAAATTTTAAAATAATTTTTATCTGTGGGCATCTCGAACTGTCATTTTGGCGGCCGCGTCAAAATGCCGATGCGTGACCTCGAATAAAACATCATAAAACCTATCAATTTACGTAATTACGCAAGTATTATTATTTTGGTAAATAGTTTATTGTTCTAGGAATGTGTTTCAGTCAATAAAATATACGATAGGTTAAATTTAATCCACAAAACATTCAATTGAAGATCGTGAAATTTCGGTGTTGTTCTGGTAAAAAGCCTGGCCCCCAGGGGGTTAAAGGATCGGCTACAGCGGAAATGCCGTGAAGAATGTTGGAATGGAGGCAAATGGCAAGAGACAGCAGAAAGTGGAAAATATTTATGATGATAAAGTGCATTTCTTACCTTGGTCATCCTGTGTGACAGAGTACAGCGTGCCATCCTCCTGGGCGGTGACCACTACGGTGGTAGTGGAGGATTTGGGTTCGGAGTTGGGTTTGGGAGTTTTGCGCGGTCTACCGCGGGACCGCGGAGTCATCTGCTCCTGGGGTTCCACCTGAGGAACAAGTTCACAGTAAATAATTGTTCTATATTAATTATAATAAAACTAAGTTTGTTTGAATACCATTTTGTCATACACCTTCTCAGGCCTCGACTGTATTATTTCAGTGTCCTCTCTACAGCTCAGTGATAAGGAAAGCCGAGCTCAGTATCAAGACAAAGATGGCGGTGTCAAAACTATATACCGCCTGTAACGGACGTGTTGCTCTCCCTCATTATTAAATTATAATATGTCTAGTTATGTACAATGCCCCGGTGCAACCAATAAAGCTTGTGTGCCAAGTTTGCACCGGGAGACATTCTAGCCTCCTATATTTCTTTAATCATGCTTAAATTTGACTATATGTTATATGTTATGTCCCTGAGAAGGGCCGTTTTTCCGGCTCCGAAGGAAGCAGCTACTCCGCCAAGCGGACTGCCTTCCCTCCCTTGCCGTTCCGCCGTTATGGCTCAGCAGGAAGCGGCTGCTCTACCGAGCAGGCTGCTCTCTATTTTAATTATGGCCCTTTTCAGGGCCCTTTTCGTCCTGGCCAGTAAGTTCAATAATACCGTGCCGCCAGCAACGATCTTTTTCAAAAACACATTTTACCAATTTTAAATGTCTTTTTCTTAATATACAAATGCCCCGGTGACACAAATAAAACTTGGATACCAAGTTGCCACCGGGAGACATCCTAAACTTATTATGTATCGCCTTCAGGGCCATTTTTCCCGGCTCAAAGGAAGCGGCTACTCTGCCAAGCGGACTACCCTTCCTCCCTTTCCGTTCTGCGGTTATGGCACGGCAGGAAGCCAGGCAGCTCCGCCAAGCGGACTGCCTTTGCTCCCTTGCCGTTCTGCGGTTATGGCACGGCAGGAAGCCAGGCAGCTCCGCCAAGCGGACTGCCTTTGCTCCCTTGCCGTTCTGCGGTTATGGCACGGCAGGAAGCCAGGCAGCTCCGCCAAGCGGACTGCCTTTGCTCCCTTGCCGTTCTGCGGTTATGGCCCGGCAGGAAGCCAGCGGCTCCGCCAAGCAAACTGCCTTTGCAAAACATCGTTTTGTAATATAACTTCATTTACAAACCCCGTAGGACGCTGAAACTAAGACGTTTCAGTGCAGAGTCCTACGGGGCATCCATAGAGCCATAAATAAACATTGTAACTCTTAAACTGCCAGCGCTATCAGCATTTGCGCAGATTTTCGAGACTTTAGCATCAATTCACTTTTTCTCCATTTTAAAAATCCCAGGACCTCGTAAAGCGACGGAACCAAAAGGTTTCGATAGCCAAGCTTACGGGGGACCTGGGAAAAATATTAACTTCTTTATAACTATTCAAATTCCCCTTTTAAATGTAAATACCTACCGACAAAATGTCAAAACTCATTAAACTAACTCTAAAATCATCAAACAAAAATTCTACGGATAAACAATATCCGTAGAAACCCATTAGCATTAAGAAAACCATTGTATTAGTTATAATTTAAGCTGTATAATTATTATAAAAACCCAATTTTAATCGACCACTTTCGAGGAAATGGTCGGCAAAACCGGCGGCAACAGAAAACCGCACTTTATATACAAAACGGGATAGGTAAATCCTCCCACTCTAAAAATGTACCACTTGACCGTTTTTTCACACGAAAACGGGTATAAAAAGCGTGATTTTTTGGGTAATAAATCAGTTATTCTTCAACAGTCAACAAGTCTTGTTATTTACTCCACAAGTGGTCCAGACACCTACCTCTGGAAGTCTGCGACCTGCTGCCAGCTGCTGCCTCCTGCCGAAGTTCTGCCTGAACGGGAACTCGGTGCCTACCGCTGCAGTCGGCCCTGACTTTGGGCACTGCCAAGGCACCGCTCAGGCAGAATCTAGGCGCATCCAGGACCATTACCCCTGGATGTAGGGAGGCCAGCTACTACAATCACCATCATCAGCGTGAGCTAGTGGAAGGCGTGCACAAAACCGGTGCTTCTATTTTACAGTCTTGTAAAGACTTGATACGTCTGTTACACCGCCCGACGCTCACTTACGGCCACCAGATATGGATGCTAAATGAAGAACAAGCTCTACAGTCCACGCTGCCGAAATGAGGTATTTGAGAGGAGTGTCAAACTCGACGATCCGAGATGATCTAAACATCGAACCACTTCTACTCTTCATAGAAAAATCAAAAATCGCAACTGAGGTGGCTTGGGCATGTACTAAGAATGTCTGATGACCGAATTCCGAGGAACATACTGAGTGCGATTCCAGAGGGTAGACGTCCAGTGGGCCGCCTCAGAGACAGTTGGGCGAGAACTCCAGAAACTGTGTGAGGAGAGGATGGGACTGTCATGGATGGAAGCCGAACAAGCAGTACAAGACAGGAGAAGTCTTGTCGATGAGGTGGGTCCCCGACCGACCCGAATAGGATAAAGGGAAGATGATGATGATTTTTTTTTTTACGTGAGCTCTACACAGGAGGCCCTAAGGAAAATAATTTCCCTCGGGGCCTATGTCATCTTTGGGAATGATGAAAATAAAATTCAAATAAATAGAATATTTCTGAACATATCCGAAAACTAAAAACTGTTTTTGAAAAGTGGTAAAATTTTATAAACCAAAATAAACTTATAAGTAATTTTTGAAATATAAAAATTTTGCATGCAAACATAAAAAAGTTTTAAAAATGACTCACTTTATGTTTTTTGTAACTAAAACTACTAATAATGAAAAAATAAATAAAAACACAAACATATTTCATCAGACAAATGTATTATTAACGTTAATATCACCTCACTTTTTTGTCGTTCCTTGTAAAAAAAATTAATAAAAAATTTCCAAACTTTCAAAAATTAATTTTAATCATATTTCTCCCTATGATAGTAAGGGAGATATTTTAAGGATTAATAAATATTATAAGATGAAGTAGGGGCGTTGGACGCCAAATATAACATAAAAAATAGTCTAAATGAGGTGACTTGTTCACCAGGGAAAAAATGGAGGTCACGATTCAAAGCAACGAGGAAACGACTGAAGAAGCATTGTTTATTACCTTTATCATTTGCTTCGGTGGAACTTCAATCTCCATCTCTTCATCATCCTCGTCGTCAAAATCATCCCGGGCCGAGGTCACTTGAGGAAGCTTGCCGCCCAGCACGCTTTCTGGAACTTGCTGAAATTTCAAATTTAATGTTGAATTTTAAAAAAAAACTTGAATTTAATGTTTCAAAGACCCAATCATCTGATTACAAATAGAAAAGTCTCCTTCAATGGAAGCAATCTTCCGAACAGGCACACCATTGATATGCTTGGTGTAACTATAAGTAACCAGCTCAGGTATGGGGGCTCCATCAAAGCCAACCTCTCTAAAACTAGGCGTACTGTACAGGGCGTGCAGATACTTTAATTTGCTAACCCTGTACAAATCGCAAGTGCGCCCCACGGTTGAATTTGGCAGCCACCTGAATCTGTGCAGAAACGGGTGGTCCGATCGATAGATTCTCCCACCTTAACAGATGGATTGCAATCTTTAGAGCACAGGCGTCGGGTGGGAATGTTATCCTTGTTCTAACGGTATTTCAATGGAAGATACTCTGAGGAACTAATGTCATTAATCCCTTCGGCACCGCCAAAACGGTGAACAAACACGCCATACGAGCGCTCAATATATGTACACGGTTAACATTTCTCACATGAGAACGGGTCGCTTCTTCGACTCGTTCTTGAGTTCAACGAACAATTTGCCAGCCTCTGTGTTTCCTCCTTCCTCTCCTCAAAAATACCCTTCACACAGCATCTCAGATGACATTGGCCCTGAGGGAAATTATTTTTCTCCGAGCCTCTTATGGGGAGTTAATGTAAAAAAAAAATAATAATAATAACTAACTAACTGACCATCATGCTGTTTTCCTAAGGGGTAGGCAGAGAGAAGGGACTGCCAAACAACTCGACCTCATTCACATTCATGCATCGTCTCATACATACTCTTCTATTATTCTGACTCTTGACATGGCCCAACTGATGTATCTGATTCACTTGATCGTGCCGTGTCTTCTTCGGGCGTCCCCGACATCTTCTACCATTCACATTTGCGTCATATATTCTCCTCACATACCTTTCTTCGTTCATTCGCTCTACATGCCCAAACCATCTGAGGGTCCCTTTTTTAATCTTACTCATTGTGCTCGCATCAGCCTTGCATTCTTTGCGGATCTCCACATTTCTCACACGATCATACATGGATTTGCCTTAGGGATCTCATTTTTACAGCATTCAGTCAACTTTCGTACCTCATTTGCAGGTTCCATGCCTCGCTGCCATACATCAGGGTAGGTACCAGCATTCCATTGTGGACTGCTAGCTAACTTCTTTGGACAGTTTTTTTTTGCGCCAACGGTCGTTATCGGTCCTCCATTAATGGATTTACTCGCATTTACCCTTCTTTCAATATCTCTATCAGCCTGTATACTTACCATATACTTCCCAGATACACAAACTCATCCACCTGCTCCATGTATTAATCATTCACGATAAATTGCACACTGTTTTCGTACTCTCTCTTTCAAACACCATGACTTTAGACTTACTTTTATTCATCATTAACTCACTCTTCATACATACTTGGTTCATCCTAGACACGAGAGACTGTAGATCTTCCATACAGTTAGAAAACAGCATCATCAGCATACAACAGGCAACATACTCCAAAGCTTTGATGTGAATCACTGTTGACAAACCTAATAAAAAAAAGTAAAAATTAAAAAAAATATTTTCAGATTACTCAATTTCGCGCCCAATATCATCTCTTTCAATTCTTGATAGGTTAGGATAGGTAAAATCGCTGTTAACCCAAATACATGCAACGCTTCCATACAGATGGCTGTATGAGATTCGCATTCACTACATACTTGGACAACACCTTCCATAGCTTTTTCCTGTCAACTCAGTCGTATGCTTTTAGATTGCACACTGTTTTCACACTCTCTCTTTCAAACACCATGACCTTAGACTTTAGAAAAAGAAAGGTTGGTTAGAGGAAGAAGTGGACAGACTGAAGTGTAAGAGGATTGAAGGAGACCAATACCTGTATCATGTCCTTGGGCCAGGGGATGGGGGGGCGCAGGTCCCCCTGAGAGACGTAGTGGCGCAGGGCCTCGTCCCCCTGCTTGCAGATCTGCTTGAAGCGGTACGACTGGTCCATGAAGTAGCGACACATCTGGCAGATGGTTCCCGGCATGCCGTCCGATGGAAATACCTGAGCGTTATCAAGAACATCTTAAAAAACCAATCTTCATTTTATTATCTAATACTAGCTGACCCGGACACGCATTGCTGAGGCTAATGAAAAACAAAGCCATCTGCTGGATGGTTACCCAACCTTTATAACCACCGCCATCCGTTAATTTGCATACAAATCAAATCCACACCGCCAACTTGCCAGCCCGCTCGTTCACCACATACAGATGCTTTTATAAAACCTTTACAAACAACTCAAAATTATATTATCAAAGTTATGTATAATAGAATTAAAACATTTTCGACAGATGCTTTATACAAAGAATCTAAACTATTCAGTCTCCGTAAACTATTTATACTGCAAACTATGAAATATATCTTTAAAAACATAAACAAATTCGAAAAAAACGTAAACAGAACTAACATTAGAAATAATAATGTATTCTATACCCCCCAAACACACACAAAACAAATGCAAACTCACAGCAGCTTTATTGGACCTCGTACCTTCAATAGTTTACCAAAAAATATTCATGTTGCAATTAAATTTCCGCATTACATAAAAGAGTTAAAATTATGGCTAAACCATACAGATGTAAAAACTCTATTTATTTAGTTTTATATCACTTTCTCACAAACTTTACACCTATTATTACAATGTATATCACTTTCTCACAAACTTTACACCTATTATTACAATGTATATCACTTTCTCACAAACTTTACACCTATTATTACAATGTATATCACTTTCTCACAAACTTTACACCTATTATTACAATGTATATCACTTTCTCACAAACTTTACACCTATTATTACAATGTATATCACTTTCTCTAAACTTTACACCTATTATTACAATGTATATCATTTATTACACTATACACATATTCAACCGTACACTATTGCATACACTTTTTGTTTCAAACAAATTTGGTTTTTGCTTTATATACCACTGTTTGTTTTTTTGGTAATTGTTCGGAAAAAACGTCAACGGTTAATACGCACTTTTTTTTTGATAAAACTTTTAGATTCTTCTTAATTACCATAAAAGACAACTCTATTTGCATTGGGGGAGGTTGAAAATGTTACATTTTTAATTTTATTTACGTAAATTGAAAATTTGCTTTCACACTGTCAAATCACTCTGTTTGCAGTTCGGAACAAATGTCAACGGTTAATACGCACTTTTTTTTGATAAAACTTTTAAAATTAAGATAATATACACAAGCCCGCTACACAAACCCTGCGTAGCCAAACAAACTTTCAAAAACGTAGGCTGTTTTTTAAAGTAAAGATGACATACACAATCCCGTTACATAACCGTTGACGTTTGTTCCGAATATTTACCGTTTTTTTCTGAGTACTAAATAAAACTTATTTTAACTATATTACCCACGCACAGGCTGCGCCTTAGTGGGTTCCCACATTATTGTTATGATTTTCAAAATATGTAAATATAAATTGTAAAATATGGGAAAAATAAAGGAATTTAAAAAAATTTAAAAAAAAACATTTCCATGGCCAGTCATTTATATTAAAACGAAGCTATTGAAATGATTTATCTATTATGACCATAAATGTCGCAAATCCGAACTTCGTAGATTATTTTAGAACAATGTTAAAAATAAATATTTAAAATATTTTTTTCACAAAGAATTTTTGATCAGCTGTTTACGGTTAAAATTAAATCCCTTTTCCATTGATATGCGCACCTTTCATTACCAAGTATACCACAGACAACATACAGAAATCGAAAATATTCTATGTTGACTCGAATAAGTACCTCTCACGGAGTTTCAAAGTAACAAACACACAGCATTCGCGCGGTTATTAACAACACAATTTTTTTAATAAATCCTATAAATATGAGATAAATGATAAAATACAGGTTAATTCATTGGCTATGTAGCACTACAATAAGTTTTTATGTCTCCATGTTAAAATTCGAAGGTATGATTTTTTAATGTTGGTGAAAAATTTTAAAAATGATATTCCGGAAATCTGTGATTTTAGTACCGTTTTCACATAAAAACATCACGTGAGTCATTTTTACATTTTTTTAATGTTTGCATTCTAAATTTTAATATTTACAAATATTAATATTTATTTGTAATATAATAATTCGAAAGCTTATTGTGTAACCTGTCTAAAACAGTTTTTAGTATTCGGCTATGTTCAGAAATGTTTCATTTATAGAGCTTTAATTGTGAAGCGGTAATAACACAAAGTTTTCGTAAAATGTCATTTCGTTAAAGACATTAAAAGTGCATATTGGCGATTTTCTGAGGGGTTAAATAAAAAAATTATCAAAAATTTATATAAATTATTTTATTAAAACTTTCAAAATCACTGAACACGCAACTTTTTGCATTGGAGGCGATGAAAAAAATAATCAAAATTTCAATTATGTAAAATGAAAATTTGCTTTCGTCGTATGAGATTGTGTAGAGATGCAAATTGCCGAATTTTTCAATTTTTTTTTTTTTTTTTTTACATGAGCTCCACACAGGAGGCCCTGAGGAAAACAATTTCCCTCAGGGCCTGTGTCATCTTTGGGGATGCTGTGTGGAGGGTTTTTTTAAGGAATGGAAGGAGAGGAGAGTTCTGGGTAGGAAAAGGGTTTAAGGGGTGGGTAGGAATCTGGGGTTCAGTGTGTCTTAGTCATCCGCCTCCAAGACCTAGACAAACCTCACCCCATGAACCCGGGCACCCCTGCTAAATCACCAAACATAGCGAACCACTTGGGGTGACCTATGGCAGAGGTGTTGGTTATCCAATAAAGGTGGTTCCCGGGGCGGCAGTACCCATTCCCGCCTCCCAAATTGAAATGTAAAATGAAAATTTGCTTTCGTCATAATATGAGATTATGTAGAGTTGCAAATGGCCGAATTTTTCAATTACGTAAAATGAAAATTTGCTTTCGTCATAATATGAGATTGTGTAGAGTTGCAAATGACCGAAAATTTCAATTACGTAAAATGAAAATTTGCTTTCGTCATAATATGAGATTGTGTAGAGTTGCAAATGACCGAAAATTTCAATTACGTAAAATGAAAATTTGCTTTCGTCATATGAGATTGTGTAGAGTTGCGAATTTCCGAATTTTTCAATTACGTAAAATAAAAATTTGCTTTCGTCATGTGAGATCGTATAGAGTTGCAATGGCCGAAAAATACAATTACATAAAATGAAAATTCGCTTTTGTCATGTGAGGTATAGAGTTGCGAATGGCCGAAATTTTCAATTACATAAAATGAAAATTTGCTTTCGTCATATGAGATTGTATGGAGTTGCAAATGACCGAAAATTTAAATTACATAATTGAAATTTTGAATGCAGGATTTTCCATCGCCCCAATGCAAAAAGTTTTCTATTACTGTAAAGGTAAATCAATTTTTTTTTAATATTCGTATCCAGTGATTTTGAAAGCTTACTTAATTTTTAGTGTTATATGTATATAAAAAATATGTTTCGAAAGGTATTTTATAAAAATAATTATTTTTTCTAACATTTTATTTATGCAACAAGTGGAGTTCCACAGGGTTCACACCTCGGCCCAATCTTATTTATCTTGTTTATAAATGATCTAACAAAAATATTTCATGATGTATTTTTCTTACTTTTTGCTGATGACCTCAAAATGTTTAGAATTATTCAAAATATTCACCACTGCAACATTCTTCAAGATAATATCAACAAATTGTTAATTTGGTGAAATGAAAATAGACTTTACTTAAATATCTCAAAATGCCACGTGGTTAGATTTCCTCGAATAAAAAATCCAGTGATCTTTAATTACAACATTGATAACAATACTCTTGAGACAACACAAATTAAAGGCTTGGGCATCACTTTTCAATCAAATCTTTCATTTGTTAACCATATAACAGAAATCTCTAATAATGGCTTAAAAATGTTGGGATTTATAACCAGGCCAACTAGAAATTTTATTATTTATGCATTAAACCGCTTACTCGTTAATACGGAATATTTTTTATTCAAACTGTTGTCTTTAGCTTTATTATCACGAAAAATGAGTATTTAAGTCGGGGGAGACCAAAAAACATGCAAAAAATATGCATTTAACATTTTAATTTTGTTTAAATTAATTCACTTACGCGATTACAAATTCTTCGCCATATTCTATTTATATGTTCATAGACAATCAATCCTTCACATTTTCCAAGGTACCAATAGCTAGAATATTAAAAAAGATTGCCATAGCGGAAAAATTGATTCTCAAATATTTTAGGAAGGTACACCAACTAGTATTGTGGAGTTTTTATGCCTTGACGCGAGTAGGCTTTATAAAGGGGCACTTTCTTTTGTATCACAAACCATGTTACACAAACCTAGCGTAGCCGCTAAACTACTAGAAAACTGGGATTTTTTCTTGCCTTGACGCGAGTAGGCGTTATAAAGGGGCACTTTCTTTTGTATCACAAACCATGTTACACAAACCTAGCGTAGCCGCTAAACTACTTGAAAACTGGGATGTTTTGCTTGCCTTGACGCGAGCAGGCGGTATAAAGGGGGCACTTTCTTTTGTATCATAAACCATATCACACAAACTTAAACCAACATAACAAAATTACATTTGAAAATAATGTTTGAAAATGGACGGTCTCGTTTCACAGAATGAAAGCTAATTTTAATTTTACGTAATCGAAATTTAGAATGAAATATTTTCCACTTCCCCCAATGCAAATAGCTGTCTTTTAATGTAAGGTGAATCAAAAGATTTTTTCAAAAAAAGTTCGTATTAACCATTGCCAGCGATCTCAAAAATTTACCGTATTTTAGCTCAACCAGTGAGTAGGTAGGTACCGTACGTCATTAATTCCTGGCTAGGAAAATATAACTAGTTGAATAAAGAATATACAAGAATTTATTTAATGATGTTGGTACTTTCGGCAAATGTCACATTTGATTGTCTATTATCTATTTGTTAAAAAAGGAATATTCCGTAATATCTGTGCATCAAACTTCGACAACACGAACGTTCCGTATTATCCGTGAGGTGGACTAACTGCATATTTACCGAAATTTTAATAATATAAAGTGTATTAAACTGTTATATTTTGCCTATGTTAGAAGTCAACTTGAGTACAATTCTCTCGTCTGGAATCCACATTATAGTATACATGTACAAGCTGTTGAAAAAATACAAAACAAATTCTTACGTTTTCTAAATTTTAAAATGGGTATTCCAGCAATTATGTTGAACTACAACACTATTTTAAATGATATGAATATGCTCAAATTGTCCGACAGAAGAACTTTCACTGACTTGGTATTTCTATATAAAATTCTAAATGATTTAGTTGATAGTCCGATATTGCTAGAATTGATAAGTTTCCGGATTCCACTACGTAATACCAGAAGTCAGGATTTATTTCAGTGCAGAAATTCTGGAACTAACTACCATATGTATTCCTCTTTGCCCAGAATACTAATGGAGGGAAATAATTATACCAAGTCAGTGGACATCTTCAATTTATCTTTAAACAAATACAAAATACTGTTACTGAGGCAGTTCAGTTATGTACAATAAATACTATATATTGCGTTGCAAAAACCTATTATATTTCTTTGTTTATATATTATTTAATCATAGTGTAATTTGTAAATTTCATACTTATGTAAAAGCCCCGTAAAAGGGCGTAAATAAATAAATAAATAAATTTAATTGTTGTTGTAATAATAATATTAACGAAATAACTAATGCATTAAATTCCGTTTTCGGAAACCGAAATACTTACTTTCAAATACCTAACTATTTTAAATGTTTTTTAGTCAGTCCGTCAATAATATTTGCGGCATGTTCCAGAGTGGAAGATACTCTCAGTATCGCCCCAGTGTAAGACCACCATGCAGAATTGAAACGTTGCTTGAAATGGCTTTAGCCGTGTTTGGTGACCAGATCTGAATAGCCAGGTACTCCCCCACCTTCCTCTTCCCCATCTCCGTCCCCTTCCCACAATCTCCAGCCTCACAACATACCCCAATTGGGGATGTCGTAGTCTCACTAGCTTCAGACGGGAGCAGCTGGGACTCTTGTAAGGTATTCATATAAAAAAAAAATCTTCATATTTTTAAGCACGTCTCGCAAAGATTTTTTTTCCCTGAAATAATTAACTAACGCCATCTATGAAATCTTTAAGGTACCACCTTAACATCTTTTCAGTGCTTGGGCTGCTTTAAATGAATGCACTAAAGAATAATAACTGATAAATAGCAGTTCAAAATCCGCTCAGCGGGTTTTTGCTGCTAGACCCTGCGGGCGGTTTGGTTGGGCTTCGCCCAGTTTAAATGTTGAGTGACCATTTTATAAATTCGATAGGAACCGATTCCAAAAATAGCCGGTTCCTCAAATCCAGTGACAGCTAGTCACCGGGACAAATCAACCGCGACAGGCAAAGACGTCATAATATATAATGTATAGACGCTTGGCATTATTATTTATATTGTCATTAATCTCTCCATATCCGGAAAGATTTACCAAGTTAAAAATCCAATAGTACTTATACCTACCAGGGGCAAATCCTCACGCGATCTGTTAACGTAAGTGGCGCCATCTTTTGGCATTATTGGCTACTTGCTTGAATTCGGTTCTATTACAAAAGTAGCTTTATAACAAACTTCAAGTACGAAAATGGTTTTGCATAAGAGCTCGTTCACATTGAGCATATAAATATAAAAGATCATAGCACGCCATATATCGCTGTCCATACAATCCCTTCAGACCGTTCACACCTGAGCGCTTTATGCGCACATCAACCATAGACAATGCACATCTTACGCCGTAACCGCTCCTAAGGCGATATGCCAACAGTTAAGCGCCCCCCACTCCGACGAAAACAGGAGAGGGGGTCATTTTAATTACGGAACTGCCAAGACCGGTGGATGACAGATGTCAAGTTGATAGATTCAGTACAAAAAATGCGCACTCCGTGGCCGCTCGCTAATTCAACTGACCCCCTCTCCTACCATAGGAAGAAATATTTGATCCGCGCCGTGTGAACGGCACGAAACGTAAGCACTCGCGGTTCAACAGATACCTGCTTTATATTAGATGTCTGAACACCCTTTCAGGCGCGTCAGAGGTGTATTCGAAGTTCGATTCTTAAATTTCAACCGTACAGATGTCAGCCAATTAATAATAGCCGATTTTTAAATATGTACAGATATAAAAAAATATAGAGAATGGTAAACTTTCGGGGTGACTGGACACGCTTGGCACAAACATTTTTTTTTCTGGATTGACAGCGGTCCAAAATTGAAACATTTTTTTTTTAACAAAGTTTACAATTTTATAATACTTTTTTTATAAATTCTATGAATATGTGATAATGGACAAAAGATGGTGAATTCATTGGCTGTATAGAATTGGCTGTATAGAATATCAGTTTGTATGTCTCCATATCAAAATTCGGCTGTATAGAATATCAGTTTGTATGTCTCCATATCAAAATTCGGAGGTATGATTTTTTTGATGTGGGCGGATAATATTCAAAATGATCTCCAAAAAATCACAAGCAATCGGAGGAAAAAGTTTTAAATCGCGCTGCGCTCGAGTGAATAAAAAAAGTAAGGGGAGGAATGCAGATTCTGCCAAAGTTTGTTTTTTGCCAAAAACCATGTTTTCACCACGTTTTAAGTTGAGAACTTTAATCTTAATTTAGGCTCACTTCTTTTTTCCATATTTATTAATGTTATTTCAGAAGTAATTCTGCACTCCAGGTTTCTTCTTTTTGCTGATGACCTGAAACTATTCTTAGAAATACTAACCCTAGAGGACTGCAATCGACTCCAGTTTGATATTGATAGAATTATTGACTGGAGTAAAAGAAATCGGATTGAGTTCAATATATCTAAATGTTTAATTTTGTCATTCACTAGGGCGTGTCATACCTGGTATTACCGGTATACGATGGACGCCCGAAGTCTAAAACGTGTCTCCACCATGAAGGACCTTGGAATCATGTTTGATAGTAGGCTGACATTTCATACTCATATTCAGATGGCTTGTAGCACTTCATTGAGAATGCTGGGCTTTGTTCTGCGTACTGCAAGGAATTTCAAAGACACCCGGGTTCTCATAATTCTATTCAATTCCTTAGTAAGGAGTAGACTTGAAAGTGGGTCGATAATTTGGAGTCCGCACCAAGTAAAATATTCCCTCATGTTGGAGAGAGTTCAGAAAAAATTTCTGAGATTTCTGTACATGAGGGAGTACGGCTATTACCCGTGGCTCTATCCTACCGACTTTCTTTTGGGTATGCTCGGAATGAACCATCTACGTGTCAGAAGGGATGTACACCTTGCTACGCATTTCTTCAGATTGATTCGCGGATGGTTTGAAAACTCAGCTATCTTGGAGAACATTCATTTTTATGTTCCCGATGGTTATCTTCGCCATCGACAACATAGGCTGTTCTATCTTCCGGCCTGCAGGACTAACTTGCCAATGGTCATGCCGGTCGGGAGAGCAATCTTGCTGTTGAACAGAATTAATTCGGATATCGACATATTTAGCGTCAGTGAAGCTGCCTTTAAAAGGCAAGCCCAAGTCAAGAAAGGCAAGTTTTGTAGCAACTTTTTAACCCCCCCCCCCTGGTGATATGTGGTGAGGTTTTAGACTAACCCCCCCCTCCCACCCCTAAATCACGTGTATTTTTTTTAGTGCAAAGTATTTCGAAATTTTCTGAATATTATCACGAAAAATAAATACACGTGATATCTCATCATACCCCCCCCCCCCACTCGTGATATTTCGTGATTTTTTTCCTAACCCCCCCCCCCCCCTTTCGAGCCTCACGTGCTTAATGGACGATCCCTCAGCAGTTAAAGGTTAACTGTGTAAAACAGAGATAGGTAAGTAATTTTTAAAAAATTATCAAGAAAACCTTTAAAATATTATTTTAATTAATAAATAATAATTAAGTAATATCGAAAAAAAAATAATAATTCATTTTAAAAAATATTAAAAATTATCAAAACATAAATTATTATCATAATATAAGACGTTTTTTTAAATAATTCAAATTTTAATTATTTTAAAAAACGTCTATAATTTGAATTATTTAAAAAAAAATAATAATAATTCAAATTATAATAAAAATTACATAAAAATTATTATTATTATAAAATAAAAGACAAAAAAATTATTATAAAAAATATCATAACAAAAAAATATCCAAGGTGAATCTAAAGAAAACAACAAGAAAAATAAGTCGACCTTTTATTTAGGTTAATAATTTGTTGAAGATGGCGTTTGTTCACGGGAGTCCAAAATCGTCTTCGGCCGTTTCCTGCTCATAAATAAATAACGCCAGATTATCTCGATTATTATTTGCTTTCAGCCGGTCCCGAGTCCCCGTCCCGCCCAGTCCCAGTGAGTACCGAGTGAGTGGCTTTTTATCATTCCAATTGATAGCGACATCTTTTAAACATTTCAGAAATTCATAAAAATCCCGATTTCAACTGGGAGAACGGCGGAGGAACAAAGATCTGATAATTTTGTCTCAAACCCAAACATTAAATAAACCGGTCCCGTATTCTAGAAACAAACCGATTCTAACATTACAAATCTAAAACACGATGTAAATAAACCGCCAAAATCGACAAAACTCACGAAATCAATGAAAATAGTGAGGATAACGGGAAATATGCGTTTAAAAAGAGAAATTTACCTCAATTGCTACACACGCCATTATCTGTAGCGCTAGAGGAACAGGATTCTTTCCACGAATCGAGCGGTCAAATATACTTGTCAAAGGCTCGTCGTCTGTCAGGCAAAAGCGACAGACGCGTTTCGAGCGCAAGGTTTCCTTGCGTTTCTCCATTTTTAGAGACAGCGAATCCAATTAAACACTCACTATCACAGAAAATCGCGATACAATTTTAATCACAACTGACAATATGAAAACAAGTCACCGGACTAAAATGGTAAAATGGTGGACAGCTTGGCTTACTATAGCGCCACGCGGCCGCGGCGGGCACTAATCAAACCAGTACACAAAAATCAAAATAACATTCTTTACTAAACATTATTTAATTAAGTGAAGCAGAGTTTTAAAAAATCTAATATAAATCATTTTAATTTGTTACGTACAAATATTCTGATAATATAATTTTTTAGTAGTAATATCTTAAAAGTTAGAAAGCAATCGACGCATTGAGGTTAGAGGGCGCTGGACGGAAATGCAATATGGCGCTAGTGTCGCGGTCGAAATTGATTTACCAAAAAATAATAACGATGTAAAACCTTGCCGTCGACTCGCACAACTAGATTGTTACATCGAAAACAAATTTCAAAATAGACATTTGTTGTAACCTACGCTATTGTAAAATCTAACTGCAATATTTTTCACATCTTTTATATATTTTTCCGCACTTCAACGACAATTTGTAGTGATGAGATTTTTCACGTTTGTTATTGTTTCACAGATGTATCACTAATCGTAATTACCATTCATTGTCCATTTAACATTGATCCAGTTATAACATGAGAAATCACGTTAAAGTATTAAATTGTAAAACATTTAAAAGATAATGCACTTCATTTTCCCACTAAACTTATCAGTTTATCATGTTTTTCATTATCAAGCGATATCTTTGGGAATACTTACGCACTACAAAAAGGTTCAAATCTTAACGAATTAATTAAATGCAATAAAAAATGTCGATTTATTATTATTATCGTTGTTTCAAATGTTTATGTGGTATGAACAACATTAAAAATTCCTGTCATAATAAACTATCATTGGTCCTAAGGGTCTCCCGCGGAATAAAATAATATTATGAATAAAAATATTGTGCACTACGACACGTGAGGAAAACGTCTCGTAATGGTTTCGTGTGAAGGCGTGAAGATGTAGGTATCCATTTTGTCAAATACCTAAATAACATTCCATTAATTGTTTTTTTCTTTCAATGAGGTTATTACAATTGATTGCAATTTACGGAGAATTAGTTATAGAAATTAATTAATTTGCAGGGCACACTGCAAGTAAGAGCCTACAGGGTGTTTGACGACGTACTCGTCAGAGACATTTTGGTTTCCCGTGAAATTCATTTAGTTTTTTTTTTTTTTAATCGTTTTTAAATTTAGGCAAAAAAATCTTACACAATACTATACTATCACTGGTCACACATCCGACAATACCAATACTTTAAAAAACGTTTTCAGGTGAAATAATACCAAAACGAAGACCGTAAGGGAACGTTCAACGTACCCATACTACGTGACACGTTCAGGGGGGGGGGGGGCTTCAAAATGTCACGCTTGGTACAAATGAGCGGCGGTGGGCTTAGGTTTTTGGTCACCGGGGGGGGGGGGGTTAAAAATTGCAAAAAGTTGGTCACGTAGTATGGGTACGTTCCCTAACGCCATCTACAGATTTTTTACATTAGCTCCACACAGGAGGCTCTGAGGAAAATAATTCCTCTCAAGGCCTGTGTCATCTTTGGGGAAGCTGTGTGGAGGGTCTTTTCAGGAAAGGAAGAAGAGTGAGAATGCTGTTTGCAAATTTCTGGTTCTTTTTGAAAATAAGGGAGGGCACCACTTATTTACAAATTCAAAATGTTCAGTTATAAAGGTAATATCAGATTACAAATTAATGTTTCAATTTAATATTATATTCATGTCGTTTTCAATTTGGGAGGCGGGTGTGTGTACCGCCGCACAGGGAACCATTTATTGGATAAACACCTCTGCCATGAGTCACCCCAAGTGGTTCGATACGTTTGGTGACTTAGTAGGAGATGTCAGCACAAGTCTTGGTGACGGATGCGTTTGCTCACCTAGTGTGTGGCGGTCCAGATTTGGAGAATATAGTTGATGGAGACTTTTAATCTCTCCGATATGATTTTCTCGACCCATCGCCTTACACCGATGTGGGAGGGAGGGATTCATACCTCCGTTACTCCTGGACACACTGATCCCCAGATTCCTACCCACCCATCATGCCTTTTTTCTTCATATATCTTCCTCTACTTAATTTCCTTAAAAAAACCTTTACACAGCATCCTCAAAAAAAAATTTCCTCAGGACCTCCTGTTTGGAGCTAATGTTAAAAAAAAACGCCATCAGTGGCGGTCCGTGAATTTTCAGAGAGCTAGAGAGCTAGAGTGCTAAGATTGAAAAATACGACATTATTGTTGTTGTTGTAGCTATAAAAGGTTTTTTTTTTTCACTTTTTAAATGTTTAATTTAAAAGAAATAAAATAACTAGTCTAAAAAACTATCGGAGAGTGTTATTTTTTCTGAAAATCTGTGCATTTTCAAATTTTGTAAACGGAAGTGGCGCCCTCTGTTATTTTCAAAAAGAACCATTGATGTTTCAAACAGCACCCAGCTGAGAAAATGTCAAAAATGAAATTAACAAAGCTTAGAATTTTTCAGTTTCAAAAACTTTAATACATCTTCCCGACCCATTTTCCGGAAAAAAAATTCCCAATTTCCAATTTCACCAGAAGAAATTATTGAAATGTTTATAACTTGAAAATTTTCCAAAGATCGCATAACAAAATCAAAGAGATAAATAGATTTTTGTTATTTGTTTTTGGGGTGTTATGCCGCGTTGCGCTACCTCCTCCTTTAGCCAACGTTTCGGACAACGTTACAGTGTCCATCATCAGGGCAGATGTGTGAGATTAATAGATTGTATAAATATTTCCCGGCTCACTTACCTACCAATTTACTTAGAAAAAATATTCCGATTTTCCCAATTTTTTTTTTACAGTGAATACCGCACAAGAATCTCAACTGCTCCCGTCTGGAGCCAGTGAGACTATGGCATTTCCAATTGGGGTATGTTGTGAGGCTGAAGGTAGTGGGGAGGGGAAGGAGGTGGGGAAGAGGAAGGTTGGGAAGTACCTGGCTATTCAGATCTGGTCACCAAACACGGCTAAAGCCATTTTCAAGCAACGTTTCAATTCTGAATGGTGGTCTTACACCAGGTCGATACTGATAGTATCTTCCACTCTGGAACATGCCGCAAATATACTATATATTATTTTAAATGAATTAATTGTGAAATAACACAAATTAATCGAATAAAATTTATTTGCGCATGCCGGGTTCGAACCCGGGACCTCCGGATTGTGAGTCAAGAGTCTTACCCACTGGACTACGGAGGTCGTCAATACCCCGAAAGAATTTTTTTTTCCAAAAATTAATAATTTTCTAAACATCGAAAAATCCCAAAATTCACATATCAAAAAGATCTCTACATATTATAAATTGAAATCCTCCGCCGCGGCTGTCTGTCTGTTCGCGATAAACTCAAAAACTACTCAACGAATTTTCATGCGGTTTTCACCAGTAAAAGTGATTCATGAGGAAGGTTTAGGTATATATTTTGTCAAGGTTTTATGTAAATTGGTTGAAATATATAATATATAAAGGAGAATGTCTGTATGTGGTGGACGAGCGGGCTGGCAAGCGGGCGATGTGACTTTGATTTGTATGCAAATTAACAGGTGGCGGTGGTTATAGAGGTTGGTTAACCATCCAGTAGATGACGTTGTGTTTCGTTAGCCACAGCAACGCGTGGCCGGGTCAGCTAGTAAATATATACTTATTAAACAAAAAAATTCTGACCAATCTTATGATTTTCTAAGGGTTTTTTCCGAACTACGTAAATGTCTGAAAGCTTTTACAAAAAATTCGGACCAATTTCCTGAGCAGACATCATGTTTTCCAATTTTCACGGAATTATTTTTCGGAATATAATATAATTTTTTCCAACATAGAAAATTCTCAGACATCACATAATATCAAAAAGAGGTTTTCAAAATAATTTTTCGACCAATTTTCCGTATTTTTAAGGCGAATTTTTTTCAGAAAAATAAAATTTACCAGGATCAAAAATTTCCTTCAAATTACAAAAGGAAAAATAAACAGAGTGTGCAATTCACACGCGGTAGAAGTGAAACCTCCAGAAAACTAATGTAGACAAGAGTGGTGAGGCCAAGAAGCACCGCACAAAGAGGAGACTGATTATACTATCTTATTCTCTCGCAGGCTAAATCCTACAGATGTATGTGTTTATCTCTTTTTAGTGTCGCTATTTTTCGTTTCATCGAGCTTAAAATCACAACGTTGCCAAAGAAGTTTTCACTTGAAAAAGAAAACCAAACTTTTTCCAAAATTAAATACTGGATCGGCCGATATTATTTTTCCAAGGAAGGGCTCATTTTTGGAATCGGTTCCTTTTAGATAATATTACAAAACTCGAAAATTTGAGCTATGTCTACGAACAACAAAATGTGTCTACAATGAATATCTTAATTATCTTTATCTGTATAAAAATCTCGCGTCACGATGTTTGTTCGAAACTACTTAACCGATTTTAATGAAATTTGGCTTACCTACTGTGTGTAATGTGGTTAAACTTAAAAGATAGGTTAGTGTTTATCTCGATTATTGACCCTAGTATTTATTATTGCGAATTAAATGTTTGTTATAGGACAATGCTTTGTAATGGTTTGTGAGTTCCATAAATTTCTAACAGATGGCAGTGTAAGTTAATTTAATCGACACAAAAACCATCTCTTTTTTAAATTATATCATCTTAAAAGTAGTGTCCGACCGAACTTTCGGTTTCGGTTTCGGTTTCGGCCTAGTTTCGGCCAAAAAACGAGTTTCGGCTTAGTTTCGGTTTTGGCCACAATCCAGCCGAAACTATGGCCGAAACCGAAACTGAATTCGGAAGGTTTCGTCCTGCGATCTGTCATATTCGGTGCACTGAACTGCGAGCCACGAAATGTCATATTACTCCGTCCGCGCTCATAGTCGTGTTAGGACTTCAGGACTTGATTCGTGTGAAAACCTTTGATAAATATACAGTGAAAACTCAATTTTCGTGCATAACTTGCAGAGTAGATTGTAGAGTCAGGATTGGCAGTGATCTGTCCGAGTCCTTTGAAACGCTCCACGGGGTGAGACAAGGAGATGGATTGGCCTGCCTCTTATTCAACATAGCCTTAGAAAAAGTTATTCGTGACTCAGGCATCGAGATAAGAGCAACGATATTTGACAACTCTGTGCAACTACTGGGTTACGCTGATGATATCGACATAATCGCGAAAACTCCCAATGCTTTACGTTACGCCTTCATAAATCTTGAAAGTTTTGCTAAAAATATAAGTCTCATAGTAAACCAGCAGAAGACCAAATACATGGCCTTAGGATGCTCCCAACAAACCCCAACTCTCTCATGTAGAAGCCAAAATTTTGAAACGGTACCAAGATTCACATACCTAGGCTCCCTGATAACAAACGAGAATAATACCACAGAGGAGATCCAGAAGAGCATAGTGAACGCAAATCGCTGTTATTTCCGCCTACAAAACCAAATAAAATCCAGACTGCTCTCCAGAATCACCAAGGTATGGAGGCGTCTACTAATATCTACAGGAATTCCAAACACTGAAAAAATCGAACTAATATCTATGGAAACCAAAGTGTTGACGGATATCTACAGCACAAACTGTTGACTAATATCTATGAGAATCAAAGTGTTGACGAATATCTACAGCACTGGCAGAGGTTGGATTTGCAATTATGTGTAGCATATTGGAATAATGTAATATTGCGTATGCAGTTTAAAAAACTTAATTTATGTAAGTGTGTATGTAAAAATTCGTAATATTGGACTATTGGACACATTTAGCTGATTAGTCCAACCTACGCTCTGTAGATATTAGTTCAACCTACGCTCCGTAGATATTAGTCAACACTCTGAAGTTCGTAGTTATTAGTTCAACATATGAGCTGTAGATATTCGTCAGACATACAGGCTGTAGATATTAGTATCTGGAGTCCAAGGTATTAGTGTACAAAACATTTATTATACCAGTATCTACTCACATACGCAGCTGAGACTTGGGTACTAACTAAAAGGAATGAGCGAGAAATGGATGTTTTTGAAAGGAAAATTTTGAGGCATATCTTAGGACCGGTTTCAGAAAATGGATTTTGGCGCAGACGTTACAACAATGATCTATATACTCTGTTTAAGGATCTAAATGTCACAAAATTTATAAAACTGGGAAGACTCAGATTAGATCTATCTCATATTTTTAAAACTATGCAGTGTAGTGCTTTACATTTAGATTACTGCTGTACGATGTTATGTTTGGCCGATGAATCAATTTGGGGGCGGGAATGGGTACCGCCGCCCCGGGAACCTTTATTGGATAACCAACACCTCTGCCATAGGTCACCCCAAGTGGTTCGCTACGTTTGGTGATTTAGCAGGGGTGCCCGGGCTCATGGGGTGAGGTTTGTCTAGGTCTTGGAGGCGGATGACCAGGACATACTGAACCCAAGATTCCTACCCACCCCTTAAACCCTTTTCCTTCCCAGAACTCTCCTCTCTTTCCTTTCCTTAAAAAAACCCTCCACACACCACCATAGGTGAGCATGAAGATGACTCCTATATGGAGCTCATGTAAAAAAAAAAAGAAACATTAGGTATTATTTGCATTAAAAATATTTTGTTATTGTGGGTAGGTAGGTACTTTTTAATTTTAATTATATTATTGTAGTTCATTAAAAAGAGTATTATTTGCATTAAAAATATTTTATTAATGTAGGCAGGTAGGCACTTTTTAATTTTAATTATTTTGTAATTAATTAAAAAGAATACTATACAATATGACCAAAGTTTATGAGAAATTATTTGGTTATGTGGTTAAATAGAAAGTGCTTGTTTTAATTTCATTTTTTTTTTTTGTTCTTAGATGAAAACTTGACCTTATATAGAAGTTTCGGTTTCGGTTTCGGCCGAACCTGAGACCGAAGCCGAAACTAAGTTTCGGTTTCGGTTTCGGCCGTAAAAATTAGTTTCGGTCGGACCACGGAGGAAAGAATAGAAAAGTTAATCTAGATTGGGTAAACATCCAGTAGATGGCGTTGTCTTTGTAATGTTGAAATTTTAGAGTTCTCGAACCGATTTGGTTAAAAATTGCTATAAGGGATGTTTTGGTGGGAAAAACTCAAATTTTATGTCAAAATACACATTTTCGGCAGCGCCCTTTAATTTCTTGAGTTTTAATCATCGACCAAGTGGTCAAAGTTTTTGATAGTCGTATACTTAATTAAGTATCTTTATCGAATACAATATTGTATGGGTGATTCAAACCAATATTGTATTTTTGTGAGTCTTTCTTGAAGGATTTTTAGTTTCTTTATAGACAAAACTATTTATTCAAATTGAAGCGTTTATACGGGTGCAAATAATTACCTTAATATTTTAAATAATAACTTGCAAAAAAGGTTTTTTCCTAAAATAATTGAACACGCGCCATCTATGAAAGAGCAGATTACGAATTATTTTAAGTATCACCCTTTCAAAACACAGGTAGTTAGTTACCAGCTTCATAGTTTCGAAGTTTAATCAACCAAACACGATTTAAATATTTTGTATTAAAATACGTTTTTTCTAACAACCATGAGCATATTGCATGCACTTTTAATTGACCTAAAAATTCAGCTGAATTTATTTTTTTTTTATCTTTATGAGTAAAACCTCAAATTGTAATATTTAATTAAATGAAGACAATATTAGCGAAACTCAATCGAAAATCCGGAAACAGAAAAATCAGAAAAAGATATTGACAGATCTGGGACTCAGAACCTCTTGCTTTCCGGGCAAACGCCTCGATTGAGTTTCACTTATATTGTCTTCATTTAATTTTGGATGACAAGTAATTTTTATTTATTTTAAAACCAGCTGGTTCCCGGCATCCGTTGCCTTGCTATATTCAAACAAATAAATTTCTCCCTGCATGTTCTTTCTCGTGCGTCCCCGTTCCCCTCCCGCGCCCTTCCCCGCCTTCCATCTTCCCTCTACCACTCCCCCCTCCCACCACCCCCCTCCCGTGTTCCATTCATTCAGTCCCAGTACATTTAGTTTTCAAACAGCTCGCGTGCCACCTATTCAAATTTTAAAAAATCATGTATTAAAATTATTAATTTTTGTATATTATAAGAACAATCAATCAAATTTGGTCCCTAACATTGGTACCTATTCAAAATATCTATCTGTAATTCTTGATTCGATTCAAAGTGTTTGATGAGTACTTCAAATAAATTTATTAATTTAAAGAGTTTCGAAAATGGATTTTTTATATGTATAACAATCATTGTTTTGCAAAATGTCATTCTCAAAATTAGACATTTTTTACACTTTTTCAAGAGTTTTTGTGAAGATTGAAAAAATTTTCAGATGTATTGTCATGTGGTTGTAATAATCCAAAAACCTTCGCGGGTTAAACGTCACGTACGTTATAATCTACGCATTCACAGATGGCGCCAATTAAATTATTTTAGGTTTTTAGTACTTTTTAATTTGCGCCCGTACATATTTAATACGAATATAAATAAATAGTTTTGTCCGTAAACAAACCCAAATCTTTCAAGAAAGGCTGAAAAATACAATATTGGATTGAGTCACCGATTCAAAATTGAATTTTTCAGCCTTTCTTGAAAGTTTTAGGTTTGTTTATGGACAAAACTATTTTTTTTATATTCATATTAAATATGTACGGACGCAAACAATTAATTTACCTTAATATTTTAAAGCGTAACGTGCAAAAAGTACTAAAAACCTAAAATAATTTAATTGGCGCCATCTGTGAACGTACGTGACGTTTAACCATAGAAAATATTTTGAAAGTTTCAATTTTATACGCTTAATATAGCAACACATAAACATCTCGTATACTCATATATCCCCAAGCAAATATATTTTGATTTTTATATATATCTGTATAAATAAAAATGAATCTCCGAAATGTATGTACGCGCATAACTTCGGAACGACTGCACCAAATAGGATAATTCTTTTTTTGTTGTGTTCGTTATTGTCAGCAGAAGGTTTGTATAAAACTACTGGTGAGCTCTGGCTTTACGAAATTTATATTAAAAATTGCAATAAAATGGCACGCGAGCTGTTTGAAAACTAAATGTACCGGGAGTTAATTTATGTAACGCGGGAGGGGGGAAGAGGAACCAGGGAGGGGGAGGGGAACCTGGGAGGGGGGAGGGGAACTCGAGAAGGGGGTTTGCGAGACGGGGGAAGGGGGGGAGTGAAGTGGGCAGAGGGAAGGTGGAGGAGGCGGAGTGGAAACGCGAGAAGGAAAAAGGACGTGGGAGAGGAATGGGGGGGAAGGGGAACGGGACGAATGGGAAAGGACACGCAGGGAGAAACAATTTCTTTATTAAATGGCATTGCAAAGCATGCCGGGTACCAGCTAGTAGATCATATTTTAATCTTCTTCGTCTTGTGCCCTGTCCGTTCAACGGACGTTGGCTACGCGGACTTTGTTTACTGTGGCCCGGAACAGCTCCACAGTAGACTGGCCAAACCACTGTCAGGTTTTTCAGCCATGAGGTTCTCCTTCTTCCAGGGCCCCGTCTTCCGGCAATCTTTCCCTGCATTATGAGATGCAAGATGTCATACTTCTCTGGATGTCTCATCATATGTCCAAGATATTGAAGTTTTCGGATTTTTATAGTTTTAATTACTTCCTTTTCTTTATTCATCCGAACCATAACATCTTCATTTATAACCCTGTCCATCCAGCTTATTTTAAGTATTCTTCTGTAGATCCACATCTCGAATGCCTCAAGTCGCCTAATTAGTTCTTCAGTAAGCGTCCATGCTTCCATTCCATAAAATAATATTGAAAACACGTAGCATCTGACCATTCGCATTCGTAATCCAAGGTTCAGATCATGACTACAGAACATTTTTTTCATGCGGATAAAGGTTGCACGAGCTTGCTCAATGCGGCATTTGATTTCAACTGAAGGATCCCATCTATCATTTACATTGCAGCCCAAGTATACAATACGCTGTACCTTCTCTAGTTTTGGTCCATAACCAATATTTTTCAAGAATTTTCAGACAGCTTTAGAAATCCTTCCGGAACTACTACAAAAAACGTGTATGTGGCTCATTCTCATTACGTTATTTCAATTTTTTGTGTATGATTTGGTAGATAGTAGATAGTATAACCTACCAACCGATGACACTTCGACAGAACAGTCGTTTATTCTAATTAATGTTTATTTCAATTTATTATAATGTAACTTTAATTATTGCAATTCGAGTGATTTTTGTCGTAGGTATTAGTCAAGTTTGCAAAACTCCTTAGTAGTACCACTTCTTTTACGTTAGCTCCACACAGGAGGCCCTGAGGAATTATTTTAATTTAAAAAAAAAAGAAAAAATATATATTTACTCTTATTTTTAAACCAGTTTACAAAGTATAATAATTTTGAAAACATAATATAATAATAATAATAATAATTAATAATAATAAGTAGAGGTGTAGTCAAAATAACATCTTTGAAACACAATCAGGTAGAAATGCTTAGAAATTTTTTCCATAGGAAAGCTAATAGCTCAGAAATGCACAAAATAATTTGCAAGGCAGATAGAAATATTACACCTTTAAATTTATATGACGAGAATGCCAACATTCTTATAAATACTAACCAGGAATTATTAGATTCCTGGTCAAATAAAATTATTCACGCAAAACACTTCAATTATCTCAACCAAACGTATGTTGACAAACTTTCGTCAAACAAATGGTTGAGTATTGGAGAGTTGAGCGCAGAAATAGAAGGATTTATGCTTGCCATTCAAGATAGAGTCATTAATACTAAAAATTATAGAAAGCATATAATCAAAGATATAAATCAAATTGATGATTTATGTAGAAAATGTTTGGCTTTTCCCGAAACTATAGAACATATTATATCGGGATGTTCTATATTAGCGCCTTCCGAGTATACATTTAGGCACAATCAGGTTTTAAAAATAATTCACCAAAGTTTGGTAATTAAACATAACTTGATTGATTGCCGTAATGTAGTACCTTATTATGAATATGAACCAAATTCATTTATAGAAAATGAATTTTATAAAATATATTATGATAAAACTATACTAACAGACAGAACAATTAGTCATAATAGACCTGATATAGTTTTACATGACAAAATTAAAAAAATAACTTATATCATTGATGTAGCTATTCCAAATTCCTGTAATATTCAAAAAACTGTTTCTGAAAAAATTAGAAAATACACAGATTTAGGAAATGAGATTAAAAGAATTTGGCATTCTCGGACTATAAAAATATTACCATTTGTTATTTCGGCCACTGGCATAATACCTAGGAATCTGATTCAAAATTTAAGCATATTAGATTTGTCAAACAATTTGTATATAAAAATGCAAAAAGCAGTAATTTTAAATACATGTAGGATTACAAAAGATTTTTTAAATATTTATATTGAGGGATCAGTAGGATTTATAGGTTCAATTAGAAATGCCACAGAGCCGAACCCTCTGATATGAAAATATCTGGAGTCGGTGAATTATATTCCCATTTGGTCTCTAGTGGGTTGACATGTTGTTCTTGTATTGTTTTGTATTTATAATACTTATATAGTGCAATTGCATAACGTGGATTCACTAGATGATCATTTGGGGAAGTGTATGAAAGGGTTTAGTTTTTCCTTCTTTTTTTTTTTTTTTTTTTTTTTTTTTTTTTTTTTTTTTTTTTTTTTTTTTTTTTTTTTTTTTTTTTTTTTTGGGGGGAAAATTTAACCCGGACATTTAAATCTGGTGCGTAAAAGTTTATTCCAGAATGTATGCAGGGGAAGTGCAATGCAATACATTCCATAATGTAAAATAACAAAAAAAGATAAATAATAAGTTAAGGTAAAAATTAAATAACAACAAATAAATTAAATAAAATAAATGTAAAAGCATGAAAAATGAAACTGAGAAAAAAAATTATGTATGTATCAAACACTAAAATGAATGTAAATAGCCGTTTACGGAGGGTATTTCATCGTCTCTCGTCTCCAGAGGGTCATCAGGGGAGATTCCATCCAGGCAGTCATGGCGGTGATGATCGCATTCTTCGAATGGCGCAGTCTGCGCCATAAACTTCCCATGCGGTGGCGGAGAAGTACACGGAAAGTATGTACTCGTCCCTCCAGGAACATTTCCGTAGCACTGCAGTATCTCGGTAGGCGGAATAGTTGGCGATAAGCGTTATTGTAAGCAACCTTTAACTTATGCCATTGGATTGCGGTGTAGTCAACCCACAATTCTGATGTGTACAACGAGGTGCAGAAAGCGTTGAACAGTATTCTTTTTACTTTGGGGCTGCAGGAGTAAAAACGTCTTGACAGCATACCCGCTCTAACTGATATTGCTCTTCTCTGCCTTTCCATGTCCTCGATATCCTTAAGGTCGTCTGTGATGACATGTCCCAGGTATCGCTATGATTAACATTCATTTTCCTTTATCTAGCCATACTGAGGGTGTTTGGACGATTTCGTTTTTCGGTTTAAAAACCATAACTATTGACTTGGTGGTATTATACAAAAGGTTATGGTTTTTTGCAAAGTCTTCAGAAATTTTTAGTAATTTCTCTAATGCGCTTAGTGACGGTGCAAGAAGAACCATGTCATCTGCGTAATTGATGTTATTTACACACACTCCATTTAAATGGCAGCCTATTTTTGTGGCATTAAGTCTTTGAATAAGCTCATCGGCACGGGCGCCCGCAGGGGGGGGCAAGGGGGGGCACTTGCCCCCCCCCCTGGATTGATTAAAAATAGTCAAATAGTGTCAGGTTATGCCTTACTAGTATTGCTCACATTACCAACAACATGTACGGTGAAGCGATCGTTCGTGTAAAAACATGGCTTAGATCTACAATGTCAGATGAACGTATGTTTTGGATTGTGCATTTTTGTGTTTAACCAGCCAGCGGCCGAAAATCCACATTTCGTCGAAAGATGTTCTTACGATCGTACAGGGCGGTTCCAAGGAGAAACATTAATTATTCTCCGTACCAACTTCAACTTTTACCAGCAGTACAAACAATCATATCCAAAAATCAACACGGCTTTTTCAGAAAACGGTCGGTCGAGACAAACCTTCTGGAATACACAGATTTTATTTTAAATTCTATGGGAGGTAAAAATCAAGTGGACTCTATCTATACGGATTTTTCAAAAGCCTTTGATAAAATTAACATTGAACTGCTTCTGAAGAAACTGTTAAAAATCGGGATTAGGGGTGACCTTCTCAGATGGATCAAATCGTATGTGACAAACAGAAGTCAAGCAGTTAGAGCTAAGGGTTTCTCCTCTCGTTTTTTCAATATACCTTCAGGGATCCCGCAAGGATCACATCTCGGACCTCTCTTGTTTATTTTATATATCAATGATATGAGTGAATGCTTTAAAAATTCCAAATTCCAAATTTTTGCTGATGACACTAAAATTTACAAAAAAATCACTAATATTAATGACAGCCTAGAATTGCAAGATGATATTAATAGGCTTGGAATATATTGTGCGAACAACCAACTGTTCCTTCACCTAGAAAAATGTAACACAATATCATTCACCAAAAGCATAAATCCCCTAATATTTCCGTACAAAATCAAGGACGTAGAGATAAAAAGATGTTGTGAAGTGAAGGACTTAGGAATAATTATGGACTCCGGAATGTCTTTCCGAACACATATAAATTTCATCTGTGACAGGGCATACAAACTTCTAGGATTCATCATAAGAGTGACCAAACCATTCAGGTCACCACACGTAATCAAAATACTGTATGTCTCTTTTGTTCGCTCAATATTAGAATTCGGATCAGTCATATGGAATCCCCAATACAAAGTTAATATTGAAAGGTTAGAAAGAATTCAAAAAAAGATACTGAAACACCTAGACTTTAAATCCTTTCGAACATCAGAAAGCCTAAAAGACTCATTAACATTCCATAATGTATTAACCTTAGAAGATAGAAGAAATATATCCGACCAGAAATTTCTATTCAAAATTATTAACAACGTTGTTGACAACAACTATCTTCTGGAACACATTAATTTCCACTGTCCAATAAGAAACACAAGGTCAAACCAACTATTCCACATCCCACACTCAAAAAAAAATTACACACAACATTCATTTCTCCGAAGGACGTGCACAAAATACAATGATATCTTTTACAACGCTGATATTTTCCATTTGTCCTCAGGTCAATTTATTAAATTCATAATAGAAAAAATCAAAACAAATTGTTAATTATGAACTCTCCACCCCTGCTGCCTGTTTTCCTTCTTTTTATAATAATAATAATAATATTTGGATGATTTACATATCCCACGTGCTTTAATTTGTGTATTTTTTTTTTCATTTCTGTTGTACATATGTATATTTTTTCTTTTTTTCTACAACTTTATGTTTTCTTTTATGTTTTAATCTATGTTTATATATATATATATACATATATATTATAAATTTTAGCGGAAACTTCGCTGGTTAATGCAACCATGTAATATGTTACTCTATTATGAAAATATCTATAACTGTTTGTTTCCTTAATAAACTAAAATAAAATAAAAATAAAAAGTACCATCTTTTTAAAGTTATAACTCAATATCGATTTTATTTCATTCCAGATTAGCTTTAATTTATACCTACATCCAAAAATGCTGAAAGGCGTGATGATAAAACTATTAAAATAATGTACTATTTGTAATTATTTTTTGATCATAAGTATTTACCATTTTTCAATAATTTCTAAGCAAAATAAGAATGTTCAAAAAATCTAAAATATATTAGTTCACAAGTGCGCAAATAAATACACAAACCAATTTTCGACAAATTTTCGTCAAGAAACGCATGTACGTAAAAATAAAAATAATAATAATAAAAATACGTAAACACACGTTTACCAGATAATGTATTGATTTATTTTACTGCATGATTTATATGATTTGAAATGGGTATTTTACAATACAAAATCTTTTTTGAAAATTTAAGAAATCTTTCAACGACCTATGGTATAACCTTATTTTACTAAAAATAAACATTTTTTCTCAAAATTTAAAACATACGTTTAATAGATAAAAGAAAAATCTTTCGAAATTAATTTGTGTTTTTGTGGAAAAGAGTTTCATACAAAACTTAGATTTGGATTTGAGATCGAAATACCCAACCAAACTGAAAAATTATTTTTGTAATCAAAAGGTATATTAAATATTTAGTTAGGATGTCGGCTACTTTATTTATTTTTGCTTTAAAGGCCATTAAAGATTTTGATGTTTCTGGATTTTAGAGGCGATTTGGGCAATTATTTGTGAATAAATTAAAAAAATATTTTGCTGCATTTATCATACAAATATGATTAAATATAAAATTTTAAAAAAAAATTTTTTAAAAGAAACTTTTTGATGGGTGTAAATTAAAAATTTAAAAATTACCTATTTACGGCGGTATAAAAAATAGTCGTATTTGTATTAAAATTACTACCCAAAAATGCATTTTTTAGAATTTTTTTTTCATTATGTTTTTAAAATAAATATAGTAAAATTATTTTTTTAAAGTTTTTCTCTTACTTACAAATATGGTCTAAGTTGCCTCCAAAATCAATGGGCCTGTATCTTATAATTTTTAAAGCAAAAATAAATAAATTAGCTCACTTCCTTAGGGGTCGTCCATTAATCACGTGAGGTTTTAGGTTTTATCCAAAGATATTTTGATATTATCCAATTCTTACTGATTTTTTATTGTTGTTTTTAGTTGAAAAAACATGATAGACCAGAAAATGTCATCTATATATCTTTTCCAAATAAACTCAGAAATCACTAGTTAAAGTTTGTCGGTTATGTACTTATACACCCTGCATAGTAAACCTTTTTTTCGTATAATTCCAGCATGCAACTGTAAAATACAACCCTTTGCGGTCAGTGGCGGCGTAGGGTAGATTGGCACCCGGGGCGGTTTTGTTTTGAGCACCCCTACTTAAAATTAAACACCAAAACTAAACATGCTTACGAGACTTAATTTTACTAATATATTCAATCACATTATTCTAATTTATTACCTGTCTCTTTGGGATAAAATCGAAAGATTGGTTAATCGCACTTGGCTCATTGTGGACCTTAAGTACGATTTTAATAATTTTAACTCTGAAAAGCTTCTTTCACACGCAGCCACCAAAACACATATTGTTCAAAAAAATCTCAAGCCTCGATTACATTGAGCGAGTTTACAAGCTACTAGCCGGCGTATTCACTATCTGCTAGTGAACTCGCTCAGTGTAATCATATTATTAGGTAACTAGCAGATTTTTACACTGAAGGAGTTTACTAGCAGAGAGTGAATAATCCGGCTAGTAGCTTGTAAACTCGCTTAATATAATCGAGGCTTAAGACATAGCGCTAAACTTAGAACAGACTCAAAATAGCCCCATTTTACAATGAATCTGAGAAGCTCCAATGTGGTCCATTGAACTGCTTCTTGGGCAGAAATGTTGACGGCTTCCAATTGCCGTCCTTTGCTGAAAATTCATCGTAAATTTTTAACAAATTTGGAACCATTCGGCTACGAACGCACAGGCAGGTGGCTTGCTTAGCGCCTAGAGCCTAGATAGGTAGTAGATAGCTAATGGATAGCCGCTTAGCGTGTATCCAGGTAAACCAACGTGTTGGTTTTTTGCCACTAGGCTCTAGGCGCTAAGCTAGCCACCTGCCCACTTCTGGTGATGTTACCAACGTTTTAGGCTGAATAACACTAAATGTAACCAGCATAAAATCCGTTGCCCTGTAACGATGGTTTAATTCTTCGTAAAATCTATCGTGACATTCTAACCTTGCTTTCTGCAGTTCTTCTGATAATGTAAGTCCTGCATCTCGGGCCATTTCAGCAGGCATACGTTTTAGAAATCTCCTCCTTTCCCTTTTTCCTTCAATCGGAATGTCTTCCTCACATTTTTTTATTGCGTGGCAAATAGCCTTTTCCATTATTTGGTTACGTTGAATTTGAAGAAAAATTTTAAGAGCTTTAATTTTTATTACACACTTTTCCAATGTTAGTACAGATTTTTATATATACTTTTTTTGTCTGATTAGCTTCTTCTAGGACTTCACACCAAAAGGAAAGATAGTGTAGAAAACTGAAGTCACACAAAGCTGGTATGAGTGTTGATGCTGCTTCTCTTGCTTCAACGTCTTTGCTGTGCTGGGATTACACATCTCTTCGAGTGTCGTGATAGTCGTTTAAAGGACGCGCCTACATTTTTCATTATTATTTCAGACCGCGCTCAATGTTAGGTACGCGCGGTAAAAGATTAGACAATTTGGGAGGCGGGAATGGGTACCGCCACCCCGGAAACCTTAATTGGATAACCGACACCTCTGCATGGTCACCCCAAGTGGTTTGCTACTTTTTGTGATTTAGCAGGGGTGCCCGGGTTGATGGGGTGAGGTTTGACCAGGTCTTGGAGGCGGTTGACCAGGACACACCGAACCCCAAATTCCTACCCAAATTACCTTAAACCCTTTTCATTCCTAGAACTCTCCTCTCCTCCCTTTCCTTAAAAAAAACCCTCCACACAGCATCCCCAAAGATGACATAGGCCCTGAGGAAAATTATTTTTCTCAGGGCCTCCTGTGTGGAGCTCATGTAAAAAAAAACCCGGAAGACCCTGAGGAAAATAATTTTCCTCGGGGACTATGTCATCTTAGGGAATGAATGCAACATGAATTCATTCTTTTAGGGAATTAGAAATTATATTCGAAAAAAAAATGAAAATATAGTTGCGATGCATTTCAAAATATGTATTAGTATCTATGCAGATAGCTGGAGGTACAAGAGTAGGTAGTTATTTATTGATATGTCTTTATAGAGGGAGATTTTGTGCATTCTTTGGCTGTATGAGTGAGTTGTCGTTGTCACCCCTCGGGCGGACCGCCCCCTCCGCCCCCCCTTACGCCGCCACTGTTTGCGGTTCCATAACAGTCGATCCCCTGACATTTGCCCACCCGGTATACTTATATACAATATGCAGTCGGTTTAGCGAAAATATGGTAGGTATACCTACTTAGACAAAATATTTAAGTACAGTTTGTCAAATAAGAGTAGAAAATATAGGAGGGCGCCACTGTTGATCAAATGGCAATACTAAACACATAACTCACGGTGTTAAAGTAAAGCTGTGTAATCTACATTTTTACAAAAAATTAAAAAGACATAAAAGGGAAAAAAATATTTTTTCATTCCACCGATCTCAAAATTAGAATTGTATATAGGGATATTATTATTATACCTTTGCAATTTTGTGTTATCATAATGAAGAATAACTATAATGTAATAAAATATAAAGCACAGTTTAGAAAATGCTCACATTTATTTAATACTAGATAAAGTACCTAGTGTTGCCTGGGCTTTAGATCGTGTCTCTAATTTTAGATCTGAATATATTTAACTCATTCAGATCTAAAAGTAGTGTAACTAAACTCACCACTAGTGATTCTTCCTTTCTATCTATTGATAAATTTTTTTTTTTTTATTAGTTTTTGGGTATTATGCCGTGTTGCGCTACCTCCTTCTTTAGCCAATGTTTCGGACAGCGTTGCAGTGTCCATCATCAGGGCAGATGTGAGCACATGAGAGCACAGCACTCACATCTGCCCTGATGATGGACACTGCAACGCTGTCCGAAACGTTGGCTAAAGAAGGAGGTAGCGCAACACGGCATAATACCCCAAAAACTATAACAAAATAATTTTTGGCCGTGAAAATCTAAAATCGTAACCAAATTCAAATTTATATTAAATTAAATTAAAGCAAATCGCTTTATAAAACACATTTTAATCAAATTTATGTCATGAAGAAAAACTGTTTTTTAAAATGTGGTTTTCTGTGTTCTATACATTCAGTGTCATTGCACTTTAAAAAAATATTTGACAGTTAAATTGGTGTTGCCAGTCTACAAATTTAGTAGTTCCAGTTTTTATATTTTCTACTCTTATTTGACAGACTACAAGTGTCCCCGAGGGGGTGTTCAGAGAGGATGGTCTGCCGAGTACCAAAGTATAAAACATATTTTCGTTCAAATGCATCAAGGATAAAACTACTTGTCTATATACTGTGTATAGATACCGCCTAAAAGCACACAAAATAGAGAATGCAAATTAATTCGTTTAAAACACAAACCAGCTTATTATTAAGATTTTGAAAGTTGTTCTTACGATCGTGCAGGGCGGTTACAATGAGAAAGATTAATTATTCTCCGTATCAGATTTTTAAAATGATAACTCAATATCGATTTTATTTCATTCCAAATTTGCTTTAATTTATACCTACATCCAAAAATGCTGAAAAGCGTGATGATAAAACTATTAAAATAATATACTTTTTGTAATTATTTTTTGATTATAAGTATTTATCATTTTTCAATAATGTCTAAGTTAAATAAGAATGATAAAAAAATCTGAAATATATTAAACAATTATTATAAGCAATAATTATCAGCCTGAAACACTCATCCACATTGAAAAATCTTCCGAGAAAAGATACATGACGCCAACGGGACTTGAACCCGCGGATGAGTGTTTCAGGCTGATCTGTGGATGAGTGTTTCAGGCTGATAATTATTGCTTATAATAATTGTTACCCTTTGTGCTATGCATAAAAAAATCTTGTCTTAAAAACGTTAGTTTTACAATTAAAAATAATAATTAATATTTGACAAGTTTAAGTATTTCCCCAATAAATGAAGACATAATTTGTCTCGACGCCACCTAGCGAGGGATTTAACACTTACAATGTTTCTCTCGCAAAAATAAAGTTGGTTGTTTTCAGGTGGAAAAAATATAATAAGCAGTAATTGTTGAAAACACTAGCATATATTGAATCATTTGGCGGGTACGAGATAAGCCGCCATAGCTCAGTGGTCAGAGCAATCGACCGGCAATCGAGAGGACACGGGTTCAAGTCCCGTTGGCGTCATGTATCTTTTCTCGGAAGATTTTTCAATGTGGATGAGTGTTTCAGGCTGATAATTATTGCTTATAATAATTGTTACCCTTTGTGCTATGCATAAAAAAATCTTGTCTTAAAAACGTTAGTTTTACAATTAAAAATAATAATGAAATATATTATTTTCGTTATATGTTTTTGGGGTGTTGTGCCGTGTTGCGCTACCTCCTTCTTTAGCCAACGTTTCGGACATCGTTGCAGTGTCCATCATCAGGGCAGATCCGGCAGATCCGGTAGATGTGTAGATCTGCCGGATCTGCCCTGATGATGGACACTGCAACGATGTCCGAAACGTTGGCTAAAGAAGGAGGTAGCGCAACACGGCACAACACCCCAAAAACATATAACGAAAATGCTTTTGGCCGTGAAAATCTTAAAACTTATATGAAATATATTAGTTTGTAAGTGCGCAAATAAATACACAAACGGACCAATTTTCGCCAAGAAACACATGAACGTATATATTTTTTAATGATTTTATTTAAACTAAAATTAAAATTTGAAAGCATGCGATACCTAAATAAGGAATTGATTTATTTTACTGCATTATTAATATGATTTGAAATGGGTGTGGTATAATACAAAATCTTTTTTGAAAATGTAACAAATCTGCCAACGACCTATGGTATAACCTTATTATTTGAACAGAATTAATTCGGATATCGACATATTTAGCGTCAGTGAAGCTGCCTTTAAAAGGCAAGCTCTATTGATGCTCATATAGTTTTTTTTTTGCTTACCATTTATATTTATGTTTAAAGTAATACTGTTACAAATGTATTTTAAAAACGCATTGAAATTTTAAATTTTGTAATGTTTTTGAAAGAATAAAATAAATTAAATTGAATTGAATTGAATTATACTAAAAATAACATTTTTCTCAAAATTTAAAATATGCGAATGATAGATAAACGAACGATCTTTCAAAATCTATTTTGTGGAAAAAAATTATAAATAGATTTTAAAATCTGATTTAAAAATGACATATTTCTGGTTTTCTCTGGTAATACCCTCTTAAAGGTATTTTTGAGGTCCATTTTAGAATTGTATTGATAATAAAATAATGTACAAAAAAATATAATTTCTGTCGGGGGATTATCTGCCACTACCTTTGTTTCTTTTGACCATACATAAACCTTATTTGTTCACACAATACCTACGTTTTTTTTATGTGAATACATAAGAGACCCAAATGCTCTCTACCCTCTGGATCCCCAATAGGGGTATGTTGTTAGGCTGAAGGGTACGAAGATGGGAAAGGAGATGGGGAAGAGGAAGGTATAGCAAGCATTTTTTTTACATTTCCTCCACACAGGAGGACCCGAGGAAAAGGGCTCTTTCAGAGTCTGTGTCATCTTTGGGGATGCTGTGTGGAGTTTTAGTTTTTTTTTGTTATTTTTTATTAGGTTACCATGTCAAAAATATTTGCCAGATGTTTGTAGTTTACTTTTTTAAATTATTTTTTTTTATTTTTAAATTAGCTCCACACTGGAGGCCCTAATGAAAATAATTCCTCTTAGGGCCTATGTCATCCTTGGGAATGCGTGTGGAGGGTCTTTTTAGGAAAGTAGAGAAGTTCTGGGAAGGATTGAGGTATGAGGGGTGGGTAGGAATCTGGGGTTCAATGTGTCCAGGAATGACGGACTTATGAATCCATCTCTCCCACTGCTGTGCAAGTTGATGGATCGAGCGAGACCGGCTGCAGAGATCAAAAGGTCTCCCTCAACCAGTCTCACCTCATCCGGCCGGCCACACAGTAGTTGGGCAAAAACGTCCGTCGCCAAGACGTAGACAAATCTCACCCCGTGAATCCAGGCACCCCTGTTAAGTCACCAAACGTAGCGAACCACTTGATTGAATTGCGTAATTTTCACAATTTAATCACGAATGTTGTGGGGAGGGGAAGGGGATGAGGAAGAGGAAGGTGGGCTATTCAGATTTGGTCACCAAACACGGCTAAAGCCATTTCAAGCAATGTTTCGATTCCGAATGGTGATCTTTCACCAGGGCGATACTGAGAGTATATCACTCGTACATGTTTTATACAAAAATAAAACTTAAAACATTTTGTTCAGACAATTATTTATTTTCAAAAGACATTAAAACATTGAATTGTTATAAATAATAATAATTATATTTAAACCTTAAAACAAAAAAAATTGTTGGTGGGGAAATTATTAAAACGAACTTAGACGAACGAATTTGTTATTTTTTTATATAAAAAAATACATTCTAACATTTACTAAACAAAACTTTACTCATGACATCTTATTAAGAGGAAACACGGCCGCCGAGAAATTTGAATAATATCCAAGTATTTTATCAAACTTTTCCTGTCACTATCGCTGTTACGCCTCCTGAATACTGAGCGAAAGGGACAACCGATGTTTTGTATTCCCCATTTTTCTCCTCCAAAACTGGACCGATTTTAAAGATTGTTTTTATCAACTGTATTAGAATAAAATATTCTATATCTGTACGTTTTACCGTAGATGTGCTATCTGCTGTTTTTACTATGTGGGTCTGCGCTTCCGGGTGTCGCCGATATTGTTTACCAATTAACAAATAAACTAAAAGAACAAATAATTAACGAATAAACCAAACGAACGTTAAACTAAATGAACGAATTCTTTCCTTATTCAAAATATATTGTTAACCAATATTAATGCACATTTTCAAAAAATCAACGAAATGAACAAATTCTTTTTGTATGAAAACTACGCTAATTAGCGCGTAGTCCGGCGACAGTTGCGCGGACACCATAGCATATCTATTCTGTATTAGAATATCTTTGGTTTTACCTTTTTTAAATACATTGTCTAGCTTGTAAACTGAACTTCTCTTGATGGCGTTCAAACCAGGTAATTTTAACAATTTTTAACAGGTTAATTTTTAACTTATCAAAAAAGCTAAAACGTACCAACAAGCTAGAGGTCGACATCTATATTGTATAAAAAAATATTTGCATCAATGTCAAAATCCAGAGAAAAAATTAAGGAATACGTTTGTATGAACAAAAAGCCACCATGTTCCCTCTTAAAAATTTAAACAATATTAATAATTTATATATTTTTTATTAAAGTATTGTAATTAGATATTTTAATAACATATTTATAGCATTTTAGTAAAAAATATTGCAAAAAAATATTTTTCAAAGCCTTTTAACTCTTAACAAGCATTCAACATACAAAACGATTTTAAAATAAACATTCAAAAATATAAATAAATGTTTATAATAATTAGATATTATTTAACTTTATTTCGACAAAATGATTATATTATATGAGTATATTTCTAAAAACGGCAGGGAAAAATATAATAATACGTAAAAAAAATGTAAGCAAGCAGATTCAACATTAAAATGTTTATAATAAACACAATTAAATAACTTTGTTTCAATTCCACTTTATTATTTTTTAATCCGACCGGTTTCAGTTCGTACTGAACCTTCCTCAGGGGTGAATAAAAATATATTGAACATAATACAGAAAAACATGGTATTTATAAGTAAAATTAGAAGAGGGAGACAGAACATCAACTTAGGTGGGGGCGATGAGGGAGGTGCCTAAGAGGGAGGGGTGAACGTGGGCGGGGGTAAAGGAAATATTTTAAAAATCGGGGTGTTAGACAAATCTAATTGTTTATTAAGTAAATTGGTTTTATTTATTTATAATGACTTTTTTATTTCAAGGGCTTCAAGATTATTAAGGCGTAGACCTATCCCATTTCTAATAGGGTAATCCATACAAAAAAAAATAATAAAGTGGAATTGAAACAAAGTTATTTAATTGTGTTTATTATAATTATGTATTCCCACAAAGTGTTTGCTACATGTCAAGATTAAAATGTTTTTTTATGTTTCGAAAATGCATTTGAAACCTGTTTTTATTGTATAAAATATGAATAAAATACATTGCTAAGCTCTCAGTACAAAAATAAATTATTAATATGACATATAAAAATATTGATAAATGAAATTATATTATAATTGTAGACTTATCACAAAAAATGATTTTTAAATTATTAAATAAAATCTACCTAAGAAGGAATTCCATGAAACTTTTATTTTTAACCCCCAACTGTGTGTGTCTGTCTGTGGCATCGTAGCTCCTAAACGAATGGAACGATTATGATTTTTTTATTATTTGAAAGCTGACGTGATCGAGATGATTCTTAGCTACAATTTGTGCAAATCTGTTCAGGCGTTTGGTCATCAGCTCTTTTTTGTGTCGGGAGTTACTTAAAATTTTATTTATTAACATAAAATTTTGTGTTAAAGCAATGCAACACGTCGTAAAACATTCGAAATAACAGTCTTTATATAGATGGTGATGACTGATGACGTTTAAATTCACAATAATCGTTGTCTGACATATGTATTTTATTTTGCGAAGAAATCACAAATATTTAAATGTTTTTCGTTCATTTTCTAAAGTACTTAATTTGCCACATTAAGAGCGTTTAACCAGCTAGCGGACGAAAATCCACATTTCGTCGAAAGTTGTTCTTCCGATCGTGCAGGGCGGTTACAATGAGAAAGATTAATTATTCTCCATACCAGCTTTTTTAAATTGTAACTCAATATCGAATTTATTTCAATTCAAATTAGCTTTAATTTATACCTTCATCCAAAAATGCTGAAATGTGTGATGATAAAACTATTAAAATAGTGTACTTTTTGTAGTTATTTTTTGATTATAAGTATTAATCATTTTTCAATAATGTCTCAATTTAATAAGAATGTTAAAAAAATCTGAAATATATTAGTTTGTAAGTGCGCAAATAAATACACAAATGGACCAATTTTCGTCAAGAAATACATGTACGTACATATTTTTTATGATTTTATTGAAACTAAAATTAAAATTCTAAAACATAAGTTTGCTAGATAATGTATTGATTTATTTTACTGCATGATTATATTATTCGAAATGGGTGTGGTATAATACAAAAACTTTTTTGAAAATTTAACAAATCTGCCAATGACCTATGGAATAACCTTATTATACTAAAAATTTGAAAAAATTCTCAAAATTTATTATATACGAATGCTAGATAAAAGAACAATCTTTCGAAATCCATTTATAATTTTTTGTGGAAAAGAGTCAATACGTCTAAAATCTTTTTTGAAAATGACGTATTTCCGGTTTTCTCTGGTAATGCCCTCTTAACAATTAAATCATAACCGAAAAGGGGTTGGTAAGTAGGAGATTTTGTACTTTAAAGCAGTTTTTATAAACTCGATACTCTATTTTTTCAGTGTTTATAAAAAGACTCGATTATTTAAACAGCCAAGTGTGTTCTGCACGTAGTATTTCATTAAAACATCTAAAATACTTCTACCAAAAACAATCGCAGTGCATCACCTTAAACGCATTTTCAAAGAATCTTTTTAAAAATTAGATTTGTGCAATAATCACAATTTGAATTAATTTAAAAGCGATTTTGCATTATATCGATCAAGAAAATTTGAAATTCTGTAAAAGACAAAATGTTTTTTTTTTCGTAATTTATTTTTGGTGTGTTATGCCGTGTTGCGCTATCTCCTTCTTTGGCCAACGTTTCGGACTACATTATAGGGTCCATCATCAGGGCAGATGTGTGATAAAGTGTTAATTGTTCAGGAGAGCGAAAAGAAATTTTTAATTTTTTTTTTCAAAAAATCATATCTCCTGTTCACATAGAACCATAATTTTGAATTTTTATTATAAAATAACACTGAAAAGATATTTCAAAATATTTAACATTTTTTTGTAAATTTCTTTAATAAAAATATTTAATTATTCAGAAAAAAATCCTCTTAAAAATGCACGTCGTAAAAGACTAACATATTTTCTTTGAAATATTTGGGGGAGAAAAAAAAACGGAGAAAATTGACGTATTTAACTCATTTTTCTATGTATTGTCACAACATTTCAAATTTCCGCTATCTATGTTGATATCACCACAGATGACAAACTCTTGATCGAGTTCAGATGATGTCAGAACCGAGCCGGATCGTTTCGATCAGTTGTTTTCTTGGAATTCCTCATTGGTAGAGTTTCGCTAGTTTCCAACTCACAATTTGAGCTTATTTTTTTGAAATATAACAAAACGTTTTACTTAAGATAACTTTATTCGTGAATAAGGCTTTGTTTGACAATAATTAAGACACTGTGTACAGTCCCTCTATCTTGTGAGTGTGGCGGAGTTAAACACTAAAAGTAAACTAGGTTTTTTTTGTAACTTAATGACTTTGGAAGTAACTCGAAAATGCAGAAAAGATGGCAGATTTTTAGGCCTCTTCGTGCTTGTCCAGCCTCTTCATCTGAAATGAAAAAAAACAATATTATTAATTTGTAAAATTCAGTAATCAATCTATTTACCGGGAAAGATAACGATAGTTTAACATGTGTAGAAAGTGCCAAACTTTAATGTCGATCTGATGTTGATTGTTGCAATAGGCGAGTTTAAGGTCCGATAAGCGGCGTCACGCCGTTCTCTATCGCGCGTATGTTTTACGCATCTTCTCTTTCGCTTATGGTCAATTTAAAATCAGTAAAGTGACTGTACCTGCGCGAGAATGGATCGTTTCAACTTCAGATCGGCTTTTAAGTTTGGCGCGTTATTATTAGAGCACTGGATTAACTTATCATTAAATCTTTCCTCTTGGCACAATCAAAAATAAAATCAATCACTGTCTAGTAAGAAACTCTGAAATTTTCCATATTCCTATCCAAACCATCTTACAACAACCTCTTAAACGGCGAACGTACTTAGCTACAAAAGATCATTTGGCTTGGCCTATTTCAGCACGACGCGCGACGAATCAGATATGCCGAAATACGCCAAGCCTAATGATTTTTTATCTTTTATAGCTAAGTCTGGCGACCCCACAATTCCTACCTCACGTACGTTTTAATCTACGCATTCACAGATGACGCCAATTAAATTATTTTAGGTTTTTAATACTTTTTGCACGTTACACTTTAAAATATTATGGTAAATTAATTTTTTGCGCGCGTACATATTAAATATCAATATAAATTAATAGTTTTGTCCATAAACAAACCCAAATCTTTCAAGAAAGACTGAAAAATACAATAATGGATTGAGTAACCAATACAAAATTGAATTTTTCAGCCTCTCTTGAAAGATTTGGGTTTGTTTATGGACAAAACGATTTATTTATATTCATATTAAATATGTACGGGCGCAAACAATTAATTCACCTCAATATTTTAAAGCAAAACATGCAAAAAGTACTAAAAACCTAAAATAATTTAATTGGCGCCATCTGTGAATACACAGATTATAACGTACGTGAAGTTTAACCTTAATGAGATACACCCGATGATTATAATCCAACCTTTCATAGATGGCGCAAGTTTAATTATTTTTATTTTTAACTCAGTAGAAAATCTGAAACAGAAAAGATACGGTCACATCTGAGGCAGATGTGACCGTATCTTTTTCTGATTTTTCTGTGCCAGATTTTCGATTGAGTTTCGCTAATATTATCTTCACTAATTAATTATTTTAAGAAAAAACACATTTACTTTAAATTGGATTGGATTGAATCACCGATATTGATATTGTATTTGTAAGCCTTTCTTGAAAGATTTGGGTTTATTGATGGACAAAACTATTTATTTCATATTCATAACCCCAAGTGGTTCTCTACGTTTGGTGATTTAGCAGGAGTGCCTGGGTTCATGGGGTGAGGTTTGTAAAGTCTTGGAGGCTGGTGACCAGGACACATTGAACCCCAGATTCCTACCCATCCCTAAAACTCTTTTACTTCCCAGAACTCTCCTCCCCTTCCTTTCCTTAAAAAATCCTCCACACAGCATCCCCAAAGACGACATAGGCCCTGAGGGAAATTATTTTCCCCAAGGCCTCCTGTGTGGAGCTTTCCACAGGAGGGATAAAGATCCACCGCCTGTGGATCTTTATTTTAAAGCATTACTAATTGCAAAACGCGTTTTTCCGTAAAATAATTACTCTCACGCCATCTTTGAAATAGAAGATTATGAATTCTTGTATCACCTTAATCAAATTTTAACTAACGCTTTTCTGTTATGCACATTAAACTGAAATAAAAAATAAATAATAAAAATACGCTGGAATTAAAACATATGTAAAAGGGTTATGGGTTAGTGCATGTTTTGTTAATATCATTAATATGTCAATGCTTGTTCTAATCTAGTTCCTCATTTGACCACTCCAAAGTTATCGTTTGCAACCTCATGTTGTTATTGTATTTTGAAAAATATAGTATTTAAAGTTTGTGGGCAGCAAGCAATGCCATAGACATAAAATAGTTATTTTTATCAATCAACAAAATAGTCCGACCAACTCATTTCCTCAGAAATCGTGTGGCAATAGCAATTAATTAAATTAGATGTGCCGCACGACAATAGATGTCGTTAGTGTCTTTTGGTTCGGGGCCAAAGGAGTGATAAAGGGTCGGTTCTAGAATATTGTTGAGGAATCTCTTCACCGTCGAATATGCGATTATTACATAATAATTATAGGTAATGCTATCACCTAATGAGCGTTTTTACAATTACCGTGACGATTCACGGTTACGGTACCGTGACGGCATGAAAAAGGCAATAAACATACGTTCCTTATCACAATAACGCTGCAGCTCTTTCAAAAGTTGAGATACACAATGCACTTAGGTCTGTTTCCTCCAAACGAAAAGTTTTCATTTTCTTGCATCTCTCTCACACACGCACCGTGAGGTCTCCGTAAACCCTACAATACAACTTAGCTAGGACGATAATAGGCCACTTGCATGGACTTCATAACGACTTAACTAAGATTACGAAAATGTTAGTAAAATTTTTTAGAAATGTACAGTTTTTTCATTTTTAAATAAATAAATCCATGATTTTGGCTCGTGACGTCACTGCACTGCATGAAAATGTCCAGTCGCCGAAAATGTTCCTATTAATTTTATAAAATTCCACACCGATTTATTTTTTTTATATGGCATCACTTTGATTTCAGGCGAATTTTTGGACTTGACATTTAACGTTCACTAGATTTATTGTTTGTTCTCTGCGAACGTATTATTTGGTTTGATTTTTTGATAGATGTTGTGAAGAGAACCCCGTACATTTTACGTTGTCCGTACGTGTTTTAGAAGTATAATGATGATGGTGCGGATTTTAACAAAATCAAATTTTATTTAATACGCACCAGATTTAAATGTCCGGGTTAAATTTTCCGCACAGGAAAAACTAAACCCTTTCACACACTTCCCCAAATGATCATCTAGTCAACCCACGCTATGCAATTGCACTATATAAGTATTATAAATACAAAACAATACAAGAACAACATGTCAACCTACTAGAGACCAAATGGGAATATAATTCACCGACTCCAGATATTTTCAAAAAAAAAATTATTATTTTAATTTACAAGTACAAGTATATTACATTTGATTTAGTAATATAGACGTTGAACATTATAATGATTTATGATCAATAAGATG